>CM028131.1:1329515500-1330138500 GCA_016271365.2 Neoceratodus forsteri | reverse complement strand
GCCCTGCAATCAAGAGAGATGGTGCCATCTGTCAGCAATCTTGTGTTTACCATGCAGTCCAATTCTAGCAATACCGATCTCCCTCCTGGAGTTCCTGTCTCACCTTTTATCATAACTTTCTTTGATAGCAGATTTCTTTTAACAACATAGTTTGAAACCAGTTGTGCACAAAGGTTAGCTGGGCCTTTAACTGCATACTGTAAATAGTTGTCAGCAGGAACCCATCGGGAGACCCCAAAACACATCTACTGGTAGTCAAGCCTCTTCCATCAGGGGAGAGCAGTAGCATCACTTTTGGTGCAATTAGCATGTACCAGGGTGCTAATTGTTGGCTCATCTGAAACGCCTTTGGTGCAGGGTGCTAGCATATCTGCAAGTGCGGTTGAAGCGTTCGGCTGTGGGTCCCTGGGGAGGTAAGAGTGGTTCTGGACTGCACGCCCCAGGTAAGCATCTCTTTGATCAGATGACTCTCAAAGTCTCCCTTGATCAGAATGGATTCTTCCTGGAGCCCCATAAAGTGAACAAACGTTTTCTACAAGTACTTTGGACAGTCGATGCTTTCTGGTCTTTAGTGAGGAAAGCTTGGGCATATCCAAGTGAAATGGTCGTGACCACCAGCACATTACAAAACATAGTTCATCCAGGTTCCCAGTCATCCCTTGGGGGTGAGGGTGCCAGAAGATCCTCAACCTTCGTAAGAGTCGTGACTACTGGCAGGTGCAGAAATAGAGTCTGCATTGGTTCAGCCACCATAGGTACTGGAGCGGAGAGGTTGTGGGGAGCACCCCCAGGTGGCAAGAATAGCTCTTTCGGGTCCCACAGTTTTCCTTCCTGCAACCATTTAGCAATTTCTCAAAGTTTCAGACAGTGGTGGGGCTGGTTCTCAGGTCTTTACTGTCCTAGTTATCACTCCAGGCAGTGAGGGCTCCTCTGGGGTAATGGTCTGTGGCACTTTGGCGTTATTATGGGTCCCAGAACCTACTAGGCCACCAAAGTGGGTGAGGATTAGCATGCCGACCACCCACAGGGTTTCAGGTAACCTCCTTGGAAAGTACTCCCTGTACAGTGTCCGTATTGTATTCAGGATGTCCAGGATAAGCATAGCATTTTGGGGTCAATCTCCCCTAGTACACCACCCACCTCGTGCACACATGCCTGTCGGTACCTTTTTTTTTTCTTAACAGTGGTTCCCAACATGGCCACTAGAGGACACAACTCAGCGGTGAGCTCCAAGATGTAACCCCCAATGGCGGTATCCTAGGGCTACTACCCTGCCTGATTTGCTACCAACAGGTTGAGGGGGTGGATCCGGATGGTGCCTCCCCAGAGATCAGGGTTTACAATAGTAAACTAACTTGGTCACAGCCTCTGGGACACTGTAACTCTTTTTCCCACTAGTGGCCCACAATATATCAGAATTATCAGTATACACTTTCACCCCAGGACTGGTCTAGTAATTGGACCCCTGTAAAATAAGAAGATACAGGTGCAACAATCACATGCTAATATTTAACATAGACAATACTTGAGGTAGTATAACTTGGAAACAAGCAGCCTGATTTATTTAGGGGATATAACAAGGACAGGGGAAATCAGTTAATAGCTTATCACTTTACTCATCTACCTATGGCTCTATGCACAGGCTTATCCTCACCAGTTACTGTCTGGGGTACCCAAGCCCTAGTGGCTAGTCCAAACTATATGTTGGTAGGGCCCTTTCACGTACAGAAAAGAACAATTAGTTAAACAGTCAGCAGTACAGTAATTCCATTTTGATTCAATGTGGTTCAACAGGAGCCGCCCTGAATTAGTACTCACGACTCCAAACAAGATAGGGTCCTTCAACCAGCAGGGCTACTCTTGAGCTCCACAAGACTCTCACACATTTATAGTGACAAACTGCAACAGGCAAAGTCCTTAATGGCATGCATGACTTGAGCTTTACACAAGCCTCCTCACACTTATATGGTAAATAGTAACAGGCAAAAGTCCTTTAATGGCAGCAGGATTCACTTGAGCTGCATACGCCTCCTCACATATTTATATGGTAAACAGTAACAGGCAAAAGTCCTTTAATGGCAGCAGGATTCACTTGAGCTACACAAGCCTCCTCATTAACATTTATATGGTAAAAGAAAGTACTATACCAGGCAGGCTACTTTCTATCCCGATCACACCACTGCACAATGCCCAGGAGAACACACAGCAGATTTCAGTTCCTGGACAGACCCGAGCTTATTCAGCAATTTCTCCAGTCTTCACAGGGTGAGCCTGGTTTCTACTCTTCGATCCTTTGATTTCTCTCAGGATGGGATCTGTTCCAACAAGCAGCTACACAAGTTGCAGACCCGAACTGGGCTTCACACGTTTCTTCCACTAAACTGCACACATCGAAAAAGTTAACAGGGCTCCTTCCCTTCACTGCCAGAGCGCAACTGAAACTCCAGCAGATAAACCGCCTCCTTTGAGTTCCTCCCAGTTCTTGGCTGATTGGCTGTCACTCACAATAGACTGCCCCTGTTGGTCCAAAAGGCGCCTAAGTCCAAACTACATCTCCCAGAGTCACTGTCCATAATCCTCTTGTGGCTGGCTCTGATTACGAGTCCACGCTCTGATTCGTCCAAGGCACCATTTTAGAGCTACCTAACCCACACTTGATTGGTCCAGTTCAGCAGTTCAAACTAGAATGGGGAACTAGGCAAATGAAAGTTCTGACTGCAATGAAAGCAGGTTATTAGACAAACTGTATTTTCAGCTATTACTCAAAATGATTTCTGCAAACAGTTACATCTTTCAGGTAGGTTCCCTTGCACGCCTAGTGACTGCAAAACAGAGTGAATTGGCAGCAGCTCGAGGGACTCAAGCAGAGAAACACACAGTCTCCCATACACTTATTATGTCTGCAAGCAGACAGCTCTTAAAGTGACAGTACCAGAGGCTCTAAAAACACTCATAGATAAATGGCTTAAAATTCAAACAATTATTCAGGCTCGGAGACCAAGCAAGCTCATGGACGTTTTTTTGGGAACCCCCATTTGCAGGGGGTTACATCCTTCCTGGTTTGGGAAAGCTTGACGTCCGCTGCCAAGTACCCCTATAAGTTTCAACTGCAACCACATATTATTTGCATTAGGCTCACACTGTAATCATCAGTCAATATATCACTTTACCGTTAAACACATTTCTGAAACATTGCAGTATCGTCACTTTTACACAGTATTACACACACATTAAAAATTTAACTGTTATTACCTCTTGTACATGAAACCTGAGAGAGAGGGCCCTTCCTTATCAGTTACCTTTGGGGCTGGACGGGGCAAGGGCACCATACTTAGAGGCAACACAAGTAACTTGAGTTAGCACTGACGCCTGCCAGTTTGGGTAATGAGTTGTGTACACACACCCTTTTATGGACAACATTGAGAGGCAATCCACAGGCCTCCCAAGGGAATCATAACTGAGGTGCACCACAGGCTTTACAGCCGACCAGTCTTACTAGGGGAACTGTTACAGTCTCGCACTCTGAGCCTCATTGTGCATTGTCCTCGGCTGTCAGGGGAGTCTCCTGTGTGTGTGAGAGGCTAGAACTTGGGGCACCTTTCAGCCCAGGAGTTACATAGTCTCGAGTCCACAACATTTGGCTCGCATGAAGAGTTTCTCGCACTGCAGTGTGGAATCGTCAGCACTCAAAATACTTTCTTGTTCTGGTGTATCACCAGTCTGCCCCAGTCCATCATTTTCCTCCCTGAAAGCTCAAACAGTTCAACCATGCACAATGATTCCATTTCATCTGATCTGATGCTTTTGCACTTACTCTGGGAGACATTCTTAGGACGAAGCTGGGGCTTGGACAGTCCAGAAGGCCCAGCTTCGTCTCCAGTATTAGACTAGGGATTGCCCTCAAACAATTGACTCAGTTCGTAAGAAAGATAGTATTCAAAGTCACCTCACTTTCTTCTGATATGGACTGACAAGTGCTCAATTGGGACTTGTGGAGGGGAACACTTTAACTCTGTCAGGCAGACGTTCTTGATCTTTCTTCTAGCAGCAGCTCTCAGCACTGCCCAGAGGGGTATCTTCTGGGGGCTCAGACTCAATCAAGATTTGTCCAATGGGCAGTAAATGATTTCTATGCATTGTTTTTACATCTTTGAATTATTCTCAGGCCTGCTTTTGTAGCACTGGCAGATCATCTGGCTTGCCCACTCACAATGTGGGGAGATGGTCGCCATCTGTCAGCAATCTTGTGTTTGCTATGCAGTCCCCAGGATTTCTTAGCAATACCCCGATCTCCTCCTGGAGTTCCTGTGCTTTCACCTTTATCATACCTTTCTTTTGTTGGCCAGATTTCTTTAAGTAAGTTTGGTTTGAGCCAGTTGGTACTAAGAGTTGGGGCTGGGCCTTTAACTTTTGCACATACTGTAAATAGTTGTCATTGAAACCTCATCAGAGACCCAAACACAATATCTACTGGTAGTCAAGTTTTCTTCCAAACATCAGGCGGTGGGGAGAACCCAGTGGCATCACTTTGGTGCAGTTATAAGCATGAATTAGGGTGCTAATTTGTTGGCTCCATCTAGGCTTGTCCTTGGGTGCAGGGTGCCCAGTATATCTAGCAAAGTGCGGTTGAAACGCTCAGGCTGTGGGTCCCCTTGGGTGGTAAGGAGTGGTTCTGGACTTTGCACTCCCACAGAGTAAGCATCTCTTGATCAGATGACTCTTAAAGTCTCTCCTTTGATCAGAATGTGATTCTTTGTGGAGCCCCATAGTGAACAAAACCGTTTTCACAAGTACTTTGGCCACGTGGATGCGCTTTCTGGTCTTTAGTGGGAAAGCTAATATCTCGTGAAATGGTCATGACCACCAGCACACACTGATATTTCTTTGATCTGACTCCAAACTCAGAAAATCAATACAGACCAGGTCTATGGGTGCACTGGTGTGATGTTAACAGGGGGCAGCCTCTGGGCAACGCCTCTGTAAGCAGTGACTGGTAAGTTCGAATGTGTTGTCCACATCAGCCCCCATCTTGGCCAATAGAATCTGGATCTCACCAAGTCAAGTGTTCTGTCTATACCAAGGTGCCCTATGTGGTTGTGCAAGGACCTCATACTGAGTCTCGAAAGTGTGGGCAGCACTAGTTGTTGTTTGTTCTACTTGTCCCCCTCTGTCTATTGTTTCTCTGTATAACAGTTTATTGATCTGCTTCAACTTAGATCTTCTTGTATGTAACAGTGCAGTTCTCAAATCAGTGGAGCTACTTTGGACACATCTTTTCCCGCATAGAGGGCTTTGAAGCTGATCGATCATGGGATCACGGATTGAGCCCACGACACCGTCATTGTCCAGCTGAGGCAGTGCACCAATGTCTGTTGCAGAAAAGTGGCAATCAGCAGCAGGTGCGAATTCTCAGAGGGTCCCAAGCAATCCACCATGCAGTCCATCGCGCCCATGGACATTTGTTCCTCCTGTCAAACTTCCGGCAGAGTGCTCGAATGTCAGGTTCCTGCCAATTGGACCTTCATCATTCTGGGAAACAGGCTCCAGGAGAGAGCATCAGCATCTATGTGGTTCAGGCCTGCTCAATGATTCAACAGCATAGTCGTATGTAGATAATGCAGAAAGCCACCTTTGGCCAGTGGCATCCAACTTAGCTGAGGTCTGCAAATAGGTCAAAGGATTATTGTCATTTTTTACTAGTATTTTAGCCCCATACAGTACTCTGTAAATTTGTCAACACAGCTCACTTCAAAAGTTGAAATTTAACTTATGCAAGGCAGGTTCTTCTGGATGGGTCAGACTCTACTGGTAAAGGCTCACTGTCTCGTGGCCATTCTCATGCTCTTGGTACACTGCTGTAGCCCCAACCCTTGCAAGCTAGCATCAGTGTTCAGGGACATGGTTTTTTTTGGATCGGCATAGACCAGCACTGGAGTATGGGTAAGTTGATATGTGATCTCATGAAAAGCAGTCTCATTAATCAGGAGTCCAGCTGGCCTGCAAATACTTCACTCAGACGTAAAATGCCATCTTTTCAGTCTTGAGGGACGCTGACTTTTGGTATTTTTGTTGGGTTGGGGATACCCTTGAGTAAGGTTAAGTAAAGGCGGATCACCTTGAATAGTCCTTCATGAAACGCCAATAATAACCACAGAATCCCAGGAATCTTGCGTTCTTTTATTTTTGGACTGTGGCCAGGTGATCAAGGCCTCAACTTTATTTTGGTCAGTCTCCATTCCTGTGGATACTATGTGTCCCACATACTTACTGATGTTTGAAAGAATTGACACTTATCAATGGACAGTTTAAGGCCAAAGTCCTCCAGTCGGTCCAATACCTTAATAATCTGCTCTCATGTTCCTCCAGTGAGCTGCCAAACACAATACATCATCTAGGGTATACCAGGCACTCTAGTAAGTTCCATGTCCCCACTGCATCGCTCCATCAATCGCTGTTAAAGTGGCTGGGGCACCTAAATTCCTTGAGGCATCCTCATGAATTCATAGAAGCCAAGTGGATAGATAAAGGCTGTCTTCTCATGGTCCTCTGGGGCCATCGGATTCGGTAGTACCCACTGTGAGATCCAACACAGAGAACCACTTGCTCCCTGCTTAGGCAGTCCAGCATCCTTGAATGCGGGTATTGTGTACTGACTAGGATAGTCCGCCGTTTAAGGTACGATAATCCACGCACATCCTTACTGTCCCATTCTTTTTCCCCACTACCACAATGGGGAAGCATAAGGGCTTCTGCATTCTTTGTATTACACCAGCAGCTAACATCTTCTTTGCGATGCCATCTCACATCATCTATGTAGCAGGTGCCAGGCGCCGAGACCTCTCATGAAATGGTCTTTCGTCATGCAGTCGGATATTGTGCTCAGCTCCTTGCATGCATCCTACATCCATTCCTTTAAAGAAAACACCTGGTCTCTGGGCAAGCTTCACTGATCCTCACTTTCCATTCAGCTGGCAATGAGTCACAAATCAAACAAGTCAGCCGTTACCTGTCATTCTTCCTCAACTTCTGCTGCTGGGCACACCGCAGTGTCTGAACAGTGCACATTAGCTAGATGCAACTTATTTACTCTAATGTCTCTTTTCTGGACACATTATGAACTTGGACCATTACCCTTCTGGCATAAGCATGGGCTCTAGCGGGCAAAATACTAGGCTTGACCCAGTACCTCTGGCAATTTTCCATCAAGCCTGGTGCATCCCAACATTATTTTATTCTTAACATCCTTTCTTGATAATGGGACCTCTCCTGTAAGGTACACTGGGCATTTGGCGCTGTGGATCAGAGACTCAGGATCCTTCTTCCATACAATTTGACCGCTTCTCTGGTTCTATTTTTCAGCATCTCTCTGTGCTCATAGGTCTCTTAATTAAAAGCCGGAACTCTTAAAGCTCTACTAGTCTTTGACTCTGTTTTTCATAACACAAAGTGCTAGTCTTCCTAACATATGAGCATTTGTTCCAATCAATAAAGAGACACCATCGACAGGTCCAGTGGGGGACACACTAAGGCTAGGGTCTCTACTTGTTCGGCTACCCAGCCACGTGGAGTGGGGAAAGACAGCCAAATTGATATACCCGGAATAGGGGTAGGCCTTCTCACTTAACCCCCATACATGCAGTCCTTCTAATGGTTGTAAGTGGCACGTCTTGACAAATGCTTCTGATACCAATCCTGGAACATAATTGTCACTTGGGAGCCACTGTCTTATCACAGCTCTTGTAGATGCTCCATTCACCTTTACAGTGGTCTCCATGGAGGGACCCACTATTCTGGACCAGTCTGGAGAGGCGGTAGTGGGGCCTGGGCAACTGACCTGCTACAAAAGGACGTGAGTTAGCATTTTTGGTGCCCCTCACTGGGATCATTTTGTGCACCTCTTTAACCACTGGATTTGTTCTCCCAAGCTCTCCTTCTAGCCTATATGCAAATCTTGTCAGTGTCTTTTAAATCGGGTGACTCCTCTTCATGTGCCTGTCCTTCCACAATTATAGCAAAACATACTTTCTGAGTTTGAGCTGGCCGAGGCGCCTACACTGGGAGCCGGGGTACTACTAACTGGAAACCTTTGCTGCCATCTCTGTTCATGTGTGATAAGCATTTGGAGACATCTCGTCAGTTTCTCCACTTCCATGGTCAAGGAATTGAGTTTGAGCTGTTATCAGAGGAGATAATGGTGGTACCCTCACCCCATAGCAGGCAGATGCAGTCGGATATAGGTCGGGGTCTGCATTTGGCAGGCGCAGGCCTTCATAAAGGGACTGTTTTTGAATCTCAGATCTCTCATCAAGGTTCGCCCCATTGTGGTATTGCTATTCTTTTCTCCTCTCTTGTCAGAGCACCTCATTGATCTGCCAACCTCTGCTCCTGAACTTCACTTGATGGGTCACCACCTCAGTCACTCGGGTCGTAGCTGCAGCTCGCAGCAGGTCCTCCAGGTCAGCTTTTTCCAACCTCGACCCCTCTTATTAACTCATCATGCAGGAGTGGGTGGGACCTGGTCGATTTGCCAGGCGTGAATCTGAAGCAACAGCAGTTTGAGAAGGGGGCAGACTTAAGGATCCTGTCCAGCCTGGTTCGGGTCCTGCTCAATTGCTGGCAAACCACTCCTTTTCTGAGGTATCTTTGCAACAATTTTTCCAGCCGAGATACATACACAGACAACAACTCCCTTGGTACTGTTAGCATTTCTTACTTCCACCATAGGTCCCCATCAGAATCTGGGCTCCCATAATTATCCAAGGCCTCAAGATAGGCCTGTGCAGTCACTTCAGGGTTACTGGCCTGCTTCTAGCACAGATGTAGCCAGGCAGGACCTCGGAGGCTCTCACTAACCCTCTCTTCACTTTTTGGCTTCCCGAGTACTGCTATTCTAGCACTTGGGGAAATATAGTCTATCCAGGTCTCCCAGTCCATCCTCCCTTGGGGGTGGGAGGTGCCAGAGAAGATCCTCAACCTTCGGTAAGAGTCGTGACTACTGGCAGGTGCAAATAGGAGTCTGCATTGGTTCAGCCAATTGCAGTACTGGAGCTGGGAGGGTGTTGGGGAGGAACACCCCAGGTGGCAAGAAGGTTTCTTCAAGTCCTCACAGCTTTCCCTTCCCCAGCAAACTATTTAGCAAATTTCTCCTCAAAAGTTTTCAGACAGTGGTGGGGCTCATTCCAGGTCTTTACTGTCCTTAGTTATCACTCCAGGCAGTGAGGGCTCCCTTCCGGGGTAATGGTCTGTGGCACTTTGGAGCTATCTATGGGGTCCTTAAACTCTACTAGGGCCACGAAAGTGTGGGTGAGCAGATTAGCATGCCGACCCACCAGCACAGGGTTTTGTAAACCTTCCCTCCTGGTGTACTCCCTGTACAGTGTCCGTATTGATACCTAGGGGATGTCCAGGATAAGGATAGCATTTTGGGGCCAATCTCCTCCCCAGTACACCACTCCACCAGCCAGTGCACAGCCACGCCTGTCGGGTACCTATTTTTTTCAACAGTGGTTCCAATATGGCCACTAGAGGACACACAATCCCAGCGGTGAGCCTCCAAGATGTAACCCCAAATGGCTATCCCAGGGGCTACTACCCCGCCTCACTTGCTACTACACCAGGTTGAGGGGCCTGATCCGATGGCAGGTGCCTCCACCCAGAGATTGTGGGTTTACACAGTTAAAACTAACTTGGGTCACAGCCCTCTGGGACACTGCAACCCCTTTTTTTCCCACTAGTGGCCCACACAATATATCAGAATTACCTTCACAGTATACACTTACTCCCCCAGGACTGGTTCCCAGGACTAATGGGATCCCCTGTAAAATAAGAAGATACAGTGCAACAATCACAGTACACAATACTTTAACATAGACAAATACCTCATGGCAGTATCTTTGTCTGAAACAAGCAGCTCTGATTTATTTAGGGGATATAACAAGACAGGGGAAATCAGGTTAATTAGCTTATCACTTTACCATCATCTACCTATGGCTCTATGCACAGGCCTATCCCTACCAGTTACTGTTCCTGAGTACCCAAGCCCTAGTGGCTAGTCCAAACCATGGCAGCTGGTAGGGCCCTTTCAACGTACAGAAAAGAACAATTAGTTAAACAGTCAGCAGTACAGTAATTCCATTCTTGATTCAATGTGGCAATTCAACAGGAGCACCTTAATTTAGTACTCACGACCTCCAAAACAAGATAGGGTCCTTCAACGTCAGCAGGGCTACTCTTGAGCTCCACAAGACTCTCACACATTTATATGACAAACTGCAACAGGCAAAGTCCTTTAATGGCAGCATGATTCACTTGAGCTACACAAGCCTCTCACATTTATATGGTAAACAGTAACAGGCAAAAGTCCTTTAATGGCAGCAGGATTCACTTGAGCTACCCAAGCCTCCTCACACATTTATATGGTAAACAGTAACAGGCAAAAGTCCTTTAATGGCAGCAGGATTCACTTGAGCTACACAAGCCTCCTCACACATTTATATGGTAAAAGAAAGTACTATACCAGGCAGGCTACTTCTCTATCCCGATCACAATTACTGCACAATGCCCAGGAGAACACACAGCAGATTCAGTTCCTGACAGACCGAGCGCAATTCAGCAATTTCTCCAGTCTTCTACAGGGTGAGCCTGGTTTCTACTCTTCAGATATCCTTTGATTCTCTTCACAGGATGGATTCAGTCCTAACAAGCAGTTACACAAGCTGCAGACCGGAACTCGGGGCCTTACGCGCTTCCCGACTAAAACTGCACTCGAAAAAGCACAGGGCTCCTTCCTCTTCACTGCCAGAGCGCCAACTGAAACTCCAGCAGATAAACCGGCACCCTTTGAGTTCCTCCCAGTTCTTGGCTGGATTGGCTGTCACTCACAATAGACTGCCCCTGTTGGTCCAAAAAGGCGCCGAAGTCCAAACTACATCTCCCAGAGTCACTGTCCATACAATCCTCTTGTGGCTGGCTCAGATTACGAGTCCACGTTCTGATTCGTCCAAGGCACCATTTTAGAGCTACCTTAACCCACACTGATTGGTCCAGTTCAGCAGTTCAAAACTAGAATGGGGAACTAGGCAAACAGAGTTCTGACTGCAATGAAAAGCAGGTTAGACAAACTGTATTTTCATTATTACTCTAAATGATTTCTGGCAAACAGTTACATCTTTCAGGTAGGTTCCCTTTGCACGCCTAGTGACTGCAAAAACAGAGTGAATTGGCAGCAGCTCGAGTGGGACTCAAGCAGAGAAACACACAGTCCCCCCCATACTAATTTATTATGTCTGCAAGCAGACAGCTCTTAAAGTGACAGTACCAGAGGCTCTAAAAACACTCATAGATAAATGGCTTAAACGCCAAACACCATTCAGGCTCGGAGCATTCAAGCAAGCTCATGGACGTCTTTTGGGAACCCCCATTTGCAGGGGGTTACATCCTTCCTGGCCTGGGAAAGCTTGACGTCCGCGTCAAGCAAGTACCCCCATAAGTTTCAACTGCAACCACATACATTTGCATTAGGCTCACACATGTAATCATCAGTCAATATATCACTTTACCAAGAACACATTTCTGAAACATTGCAGTACGTCACTCTTTACACAGTATTACACACACATTGTAATCGTAACTCGTTATTACCTCTTGTACATGAAACCTGAAGAGAGAGGGCCCTTCCCTATCAGTTACCTTGGGGCTGGACGGGGCAAGGGCACCATACTTAGAGGGCAACACAAGTAACTTGGAGTTAGCACTGACGCTCAGTTTGGGCAATGAGCTGGGGGACACATACACTCCTTTATGGACAACATTGAGAGGCAAATCCACAGGCCTCCCAAGGGAATCATAACTGAGGTGCACCACAGGCTTTACAGCTCGACCAGTCTTACTAGGGGGAACTGTTACAGTCTCTGCACTCTGAGCCTCATTTTCAGCATTGTCCTCACATGTCAGGAGTCTCCATGTGGCAGAGAGGCTAGGAACTTGGGGCACTTTCAGCTCCAGGAGTTACAGTCTCTGGAGTCCACAACATTTGGCTCAAGGAAGAGCTTTCAGACACTGGCAGTGGACTGTCAGGGCACTCAAAATACTCTTCTTGTTCTGGTGTATCACCAGTCTGCCCCAGTCCATCATTTTCCTCCCTGAAAGCTCAAACAGTTCAACCATGCACAATGATTCCATTTCATCTGATCTGATGCTTTGCACTTCACTTTCTGGGAGCATTGGCTCCAGGGACGAAAGTTGGGGCTTAGACAGTCCAGAAGGCCCAGCTTCGTCTCCAGTATTGACTAGGGGATTGCCCCGAAACAATTGACTCAGTTCGTAAGAAGGATAGTATTCAAAGTCACTCTCACTTTCTTCTGATATGGACTGACAGTCATGCTCAATTGGGACTTGTGGAGGGGAACACTTTAACTCTGCTTCTGTAGGTGCAGACGTTCTTGATCTTTTCTTAGCAGCAGCTCTAGCACTGGCCCAGAGGGGGTATCTTCTGGGGGCTCAGACTCAATCAAGATTTGTCCAATGCAAGTGTAAATGATTTCTATGCATTGTTTCTACATCTTTTGAATTATTCTCAGGCCTTACTTTGTACACTGGCAGATCATCTGGTTTGCCCACTACAATGTGAGGGAGATGGTGCCATCTGTCAGCAATCTTGTGTTTGCTATGCAGTCCCAGATTTCTTAGCAATACCCGATCTCCCTCCTGGAGTTCCTGTGCTTTCACCTTTATCATATCCTTTCTTTGTTGGCCAGATTTCTTTTGGCAGCCATGGTTTGAGCCAGTTAGTACGAAGAGTTAGCTGGGCCTTTAACTTTTGCACATACTGTAAATAGTTGTCAGCTTGAACCCCATCAGGAGAGACCCCAAAACACACATCTACTGGTAGTCAAGCTTCTCTTCCAAACATCAAGGCGGTAGGGGGAGAACCCAGTGGCATCACTTTTGGTGCAGTTATAAGCATGTACCAGGGTGCTAATTTGTTGGCTCCATCTAGGCTTGTCCTTTGGGTGCAGGGTGCCTAGCATATCTAGCAAAGTGCGGTTGAAACGTTCAGGCTGTGGGTCCCCCTGTGGGTGGTAAGGAGTGGTTCTGGACTTTTGCACTCCCCACAGAGTAAGCATCTCTTTGATCAGATGACTCTCAAAGTCTCTCCCTTGATCAGAATGGATTCTTTGTGGAGCCCCATAGTGAACAAAAACGTTTTCTACAAGTACTTTGGCCACAGTGGATGCTTTCTGGTCTTTAGTGGGGAAAGCTTGGGCATATCTCGTGAAATGGTCAGTGACCACCAGCACATTACTGATATTTCTTTGATCTGACTCCAAACTCAGAAAATCAATACAGACCAGCTCCATGGGTGCACTGGTGGTGATGTTAACAAGGGGGGCAGCCCTCTGGGGCAACGCTTTCCTCTGTAAGCAGTGACTACAAGTTCAAATGTGTTGCTCCACATCAGCCCCCATCTTAGGCCAATAGAATCTGGATCTCACCAAGTCAAGTGTTCTGTCTATACCAAGGTGCCCCATGTGGTTGTGCAAGGACCTCAGTACTGAGTCTCGAAAGGCAGTGGGCAGCACTAGTTGTTGTTTGTCTACTTGTCCCCCTCTGTCTATTGTTTCTCTGTATAACAGTTTATTGATCAGTTTCAACTTAGGATCTTCTTTGTATAACAGTGCAGTTCTCAAATCAGTGGAGCGTAATTTGGACACATCTTTTCCTGCATAGAGGGCTTCTAAAGCTGATTTGATCATGGGATCACGGGATTGAGCCCGCCGAATACTGTCATTGTCCAGCTGAGGCAGTGCACCAATGTCTGTTGCAGAAAAGTGGCAATCAGCAGCAGGTATGCAATTCTCAGAGGGTCCCAAGCAATCCACCATGCAGTCCACTGCGTCCATGGACATTTGTTCCTCCCTGTCAAACTTCCGGCAGAGTGCGCGAATGTCAGGTTCTGCCAATCTGACCCAATCATTCTGGGAAACAGGCCTCCAGGAGAGAGCATCAGCATCTATGTGGTTCAGGCCTGCTCAATATTCAACAGCATAGTCGTATGTAGATAATGCAGAAAGCCACCTTTGGCCATTGGCATCCAACTTAGCTGAGGTCTGCAAATAGGTCAAAGGATTATTGTCATTTTTTACTAGTATTTTAGCCCCATACAAGTACTCATGGAATTTGTCAACAATAGCCCACTTCAAAGCTAGGAATTCTAACTTATGTACAGGATAGTTCTTTTCGGATGGGGTCAGACTTCTACTGGCAAAGGCCACTGGTCTCAGGCCATTCTCATGCTCTTGGTACAACACAGCCCCCAACCCTTGCAAGCTAGCATCAGTGTTCAGGACATAAGGTTTTCTTGGATCGGCATAGACCAGCACTGGAGTATGGGTAAGTTGATATATGATCTCATGAAAAGCAGTCTCACAATCAGGAGTCCAGCGGGCCCCAAATACTTCACTCAGACGAAAATACACTCTTTCAGTCTTGAGGGACGCTGACTTTTGGTATTTTTTGTGGGTTGGGGGATACCCTTGAGTAAGGTTAAGTAAAAGGCGGATCACTCTTGAATAGTCCTTCATGAAACGTCGATAATAACCACAGAATCCCAGGAATCTTTGCAGTTCTTTTAGATTTTTGGGCTGTGGCCAGGTGATCAAGGCCTCAACTTTACTTGGGTCGGTCTCCATTCCCTCGGTGGATACTATGTGTCCCACATACTTTACTGATGTTTGAAAGAATTGACACTTATCAATGGACAGTTTAAGGCCAAAGTCCTCCAGTCGGTCCAATACCTTAAATAATCTGCTCTCATGTTCCTCCAGTGAGCTGCCAAACACAATAACATCATCTAGGTATACCAGGCACTCTAGTAAGTTCATGTCCCCACTGCACGCTCCATCAATCGTTGAAAAGTGGCTGGGGCACCTAAAATCCTTGAGGCATCCTCATGAATTCATAGAAGCCAAGTGGACAGATAAAGGCTGTCTTCTCATGGTCCTCTGGGGCCATCGGGATCTGGTAGTACCCACTGCGGAGATCCAACACAGAGAACCACTTGCTCCCGTTTAGGCAGTCAAAGCATCCTGAATGCGGGCATTGTGTACTGATCAGGGATAGATCCGCCGGTTTAAGATCGATAATCCACGCACATCCTTACTGTCCCATTCTTTTTCCTCACTACCACAATGGGGGAAGCATAAGGGCTTCTGCATTCTTGTATTACACCAGCAGCTAACATCTCTTGCAGATGCCGTCTCACATCATCTATGTCAGCAGGTGCCAGGCGTCGAGACCTCTCATGAAATGGTCTTTCGTCATGCAGCCGGATATTGTGCTCAGCTCCTTGCATGCATCCTACATCCATTCCTTTAAAGAAAACACCTGGTCTCTCTGGGCAAGCTTCTCACTGATCCTCACTTTCCATTCAGCTGGCAACGGGAGTCGCCGAAATCAAACAAGTCAGCCGTTACTCTGTCATTCTTCCTCGAACTCTTGCTGCTGGGTAGCACTGCAGTGTCTGAACAGTGCACATTAGCCAGGATGCAACCTCTATTTACTCGAATGTCTCTTTCGGACACATTATGAACTTGGACCATTACCCTTCTGGCATAAGCATGGGCTCTAGCGGGCAAAATACTAGGCTTGACCTGCAGTACCTCTGGCAATTTTCCATCGCCTGGTGCATCCAACATTAATATTTTATTCTTAACATCCTTTCTGATACGGACCTCTCCCTGTAAGGTACACTGGGCATTTGGCGCCAGGATCAGAGACTCAGGATCCTTCTTCCATACAATTCTGACCGCTTCCTCTGGTTCTATTTTTCAGCATCTCTCTGTGCCTCATAGGCCTTCTTAATTAAAGCCGGAACTCTTAAAGCTCTACTAGTCTTTGACCCCTGTTTTTCATAACACAAAAGTGCCAGTCTTCCGAACATATGAGCATTTGTTCCAATCAATAAAGAGACACCATCGTACAGTCCAGTGGGGGGACACACTAAGGCTAGGGTCTCTACTTGTTCGGCCACTCCAGCCACGGAGGTGGGGAAAGACAGCCAAATTCGGATATACCCGGAATAGGGGTAGGCCTTCTCACTTAACCCCCATACATGCAGTCCTTCTAATGGTTGTAAGGTACGTCTGACAAATGCTTCTGATACCAATCCTGGAACATAATTGTCACTTGGGAGCCACTGTCTAATACAGCTCTTGTAGATGCTCCATTCACCTTTACAGTGGTCTCCATGGAGGGACCCACTATTCTGGACCAGTCTGGAGGCGTGGTAGTGGGGCCTGGGCAACTGACCTTGCCACAAAGGACGTGAGTTAGCATTTTGGTGCCCTCCACTGGGATCATTTTGTGCACCTCTTAACCACTGATTTGTTCTCCGAAGCTCTCCTTCTAGCCTATATGCAACTTTGTCAGTGTCTTTTGGGGACCGGCATTCCCTCTTCATGTGCCCATCCTTCCCACAATTATAGCAAAACATACTTTCTGGAGTTTGAGCTGGCCGAGGCGCCACACTGGGAGCCGGGGGGGGGTACTACTAACTGGAAACCTTGCTGCCATCTCTGTCTGCGGTGTGATAAGCATTTGGAGACATCTCGTCAGTTTCTCCACTTCCATGGTCAAGGAATTGAGTTTGGAGCTGTTATCAGCAGGAGATAATGGGTGGGTACCCCCACCCCCATAGCAGATGCAGTCGGATATAGGTCGGGGCCCGTACTTGCAGGCGTGGCCTTCATAAAGGGACTGTTTTTGAATTCCCAGATCTCTCTCAACAGTTCGCCCCATTGTGGCATATCTTTTTCCTTGTCAGAGCACTCATTGACTGCCAACCTCTGCCCTGAACTTCACTGATGGGTCACCCTCAGTCACTCGGGTCGTAGCTGCAGCTATTGGTGCAGGTCCCTCCCGAGGTCGCCTTTTCTCAACTCCCTCGAATTTCTCTCATTAACTCATCATAGGAGGGTGGGATTCCAGTCGATTTGCCAGGCGTAACTGAAGCAACAGCAGTTCTGAGAAGGGGGCAGACTTAAGGATCCTGTCCAGCCTGGTTCGGTCCAGTTCAATTGCTGGCAAACTACCCTTTCTGAGGCATTCTTGCAACAATTTTTCCAGCCGAGATACATACACAGACAACAACTCCCCTTGGTACTGTTGTGCATTTCTTACTCTCCACCATAGGTCCCCATCAGAATCTGGGCTCCCATACACATTCTTCAAGGCCTCAAGATAGAGCCTGTGCAGTCACTGAGGGTTGCTGGCCCGTTTAGCACAGATGGTAGCCAGGGCGGGACCTCGAGGCTCTCACTAACCCTCTTTCACTTTTTGGCTTCCGAGCATTGCCATTCTAGCACTTGGGGCAACATAGTCTATCCAGGTCTCCCAGTCATCCTCCCTTGGGGGTGGGGAGGAGTGCCAGAGATCCTCAACCTTGGTGGAAGTCGTGACTACTGGCAGGTGCAGAAATAGGAGTCTGCATTGGTTCAGCCACCATTACGGGTACTGGGCGGAGAGGGTGTTGGGGAGGAACACCCCAGGTGGCAGAATAGTTTCTTCAAGTCCTCCACAGTTTTCCTTCCCCAGCAACCATTTAGCAAATTTCTCCTCAAAAGTTTCAGACAGTGGTGGGGCTCATTCCCCCAGGTCTTTACTGTCCTTAGTTATCACTCTCCCGGGCAGTGAGGGCTCCTCTGGGGTAATGGTCTGTGGCACTTTGGAGCTATCTATGGGGTCCTTAAACTCTACTAGGGCCACGAAGTGTGGGTGAGCAGATTAGCATGCCGACCCACCAGCACAGGGTTTTGTAAACCTTCCTCCTTGGAAAGTACTCCCTGTACAGTGTCCGTATTGATACCCAGGGGGATGTCCAGGATAAGCATAGCATTTTGGGGGTCAATCTCCTCCCCAGTACACCACTCCACCAGCCAGTGCACAGCCACGTCTGTCGGGGTACCCATTTTTTTTTCTTAACAGTGGTTCCTAAATATGGCCACTAGAGGACACACAATCCCAGCGGTGAGCCTCCAAGATGTAACCCCTAGATGGCGCTATCCCAGGGGCTACTACCCCTGCCTGATTTGCCACTAACAGGTTGAGGGGCCTGGATCCGATGGCAGGTGCCTCCACCCAGAGATCAGGGTTTACAATAGTTAAACTAACTTGGTCACAGCCCTCTGGGACACTGCAACCCCCCTTTTTTCCCACTAGTGGCCCACACAGTATATCAGAATTACCTTCACAGTATACACTTACCCCCAGGACTGGTTCAGGCACTGGGACCCCCTGTAAAATAAGAAGATACAGTGCAACAATCACAGTACAATACTTTAACATAGACAAATACCTCAGGCAGTATAACTTTGCTGAAACAAGCAGCTCTGATTTATTTAGAGGGATATAACAAGGACAGGGGAAATCAGGTTAATTAGCTTATCACTTTACTCATCTACCTATGGCTCTATGCACAGGCCTATCCCTACCAGTTACTGTTCCTGGGTACCCAAGCCCTAGTGGCTAGTCCAAACCATGGCAGCTGGTAGGGGCCCTTTCACATACAGAAAAGAACAATTAGTTAAACAGTCAGCAGTACAGTAATTCCATTTTGATTCAATGTGGCAATTCAACAGCGAGCGACCCTGAATTAGTACTCACGACCTCCAAACAAGATAGGGTCCTTCAACGTCAGCAGGGCTACTCTTGAGCTCCACAAGACTCCTCACACATTTATATGACAAACTGCAACAGGCAAAAGTCCTTTAATGGCAGCATGATTCACTTGAGCTACACAAGCCTCCTCACACATTTATATGGTAAACAGTAACAGGCAAAAGTCCTTTAATGGCAGCAGGATTCACTTGAGCTACACAAGCCTCCTCACACATTTATATGGTAAACAGTAACAGGCAAAAGTCCTTTAATGGCAGCAGGATTCACTTGAGCTACACAAGCCTCCTCACACATTTATATGGTAAAAGAAAGTACTATACCAGGCAGGCTGCTTCTTTATCCCAATCGCAATTACTGCACAATGCCCAGGAGAACACACAGCAGATTCAGTTCCTGACAGACCGAGCGCAATTCAGCAATTTCTCCAGTCTTCTACAGGGTGAGCCTGGTTTCTACTCTTCTGATATCCTTTGATTCTCTTCACAGGACGGATTCAGTCCTAACAAGCAGTTACACAAGCTGCAGACCGGAACTCAGGGCCTTACACGCGTTTCCCGACTAAAACTGCACACCGGAAAAGCACAGGGCTCCTTCCCTCTTCACTGCCAGAGCGCAACTGAAACTCCAGCAGACAAAACCGGGCACTTCCTTTGAGTTCCTCCCAGTTCTTGGCTGGATTGGCTATCACTCACAATAGACTACCCCTGTTGGTCCAAAAAGGCGCCGAAGTCCAAACTACTTCTCCCAGAGTCACTGCCCATACAATCCTCTTGTGGCTGGCTCAGATTACGAGTCCAAGTTCTGATTTGTCCAAGGCACCATTTTAGAGCTACCTTAACCCACACTGATTGGTCCAGTTCAGCAGTTCAAAACTAGAATGGGGAACTAGGCAAACACAGTTCTGACTGCAAAGAAAAGCAGGTTAGACAAACTGTATTTTCATTATTACTCTAAATGATTTCTGGCAAACAGTTACATCTTTTAGATAGGTTCCCTTTGCACTCCTAGTGACTGCAAAAACGGAGTGAATTGGCAGCAGCTCGAGTGGGACTCAAGCAGAGAAACACACAGTCCCCCCATACAAATTTATTATGTCTGCAAGCAGACAGCTCTTAAAGAGACAGTACCAGAGGCTCTAAAAACACTCATAGATAAATGGCTTAAATGCCAAACACCATTCAGGCTCGGAGCATTCAAGCAAGCTCCTGGAAGTCTTTTGGGAACCCCTATTTGCAGGGGGATAACACTAGTTGTCTAAGGCATGCCCCCTGTAGGGCATCTAGAATAACCCCACTCTTCGAAGTGACTGCTGCAATGCACTCCAGTTAACATCTGGCATATTCATATCACCCATCAGCAATATCTCCCCTTTTTCTGCCATTCTAAGTATACTTTCTATCATTTCCTTGTCCATTTCCTCCCCCTGAGAAGGGGGTCTGTATACAACCCCTGTGCGGATTGTGGTGCCATTGCCGGTCTCCAAATTTACCCACAATGCTTCTTCTCCTCCCTGTTTTCCCTTTTGTCCTGTTGCTTTGATTCCTTCCCTTATGTAAAGAGCTACTACTCCTCCTCTTTTACCTTCCCTGTCCCTCCTGTAGATAGTGTATACTGGTATGTTTACGCCCCAGTCATGGTTTTGTGTGTACCATGTTTCTGTGACTGCCACGATATCCAGATGTTCCTCCTCCATCAAGGCCACTAATTCAGGAAGCTTGTTACTCAGACTACAGGCATTGGTACTCATTGCTCTCCATTTTTTTATGGCTTTACCTTCTTTTGCAGCATCCCCCACTGACCTTTCTACCTTGGTCTTTTTCTCATTTAGTACCCTGTTTTGCAGGGACAGGCTGGGATTTTCCTGCAGCTTATCAGTGCCTCCCCCCTTGACTAGTTTAAAAGCTTGCCAATGAAGCATTTAAACTGATTGCTCAAAAGACTTGTTCCCTTCCTGGACAGATGCAGACCATCCTGCCAGTATAGGCTGGTGTCCCTTCAGGTGGGACCCCAGTCCCCAATGAAGCCAAACCCCTGTGCTCCACACCATTTTTTCAACCATTCATTAAACTGCATGGTGCAAAGTACCCTTGCCTCACTCATGCCATTGACAGGCAGCACCTCAAAGAAGGATACTGTGTGCTACTTGTCTTAGGCCCCTCCCCAATTCTACAAAGTCCTTCTGCACTGCTCTGATCTCATGATGAGCCAAGTCATTTGTCCCTAGGTGGACAATGACGTCCAGCTCAGACTCCCGTGCAGCTGTTCTCATGATCCTGAGGATGCGCTTCCTGTCCCTCCAAGCCATGGCACCAGGCAGGCACCTTACTTCAGTTTTCCCTGCTCTCCCCAGTTCTATCCCCCTATTTACTTTTACTATACTCCAGTAAAAGTGCATTATGTTGTTTTTTTATGGCAGATATAATTTGAGTTGTGGAAGGTGGGTGCACCATTTTTGTTTGCTTGTGCGCATGCACAATAAACATTATGTGGCAGCTTAGGAGAGAAGTGGGTTTTGGAAGTGCGCACTGTGGCAGCCAATGCCGGCACTGCATTTGTGAGCTTGGCACTGTTCATCCAATGCAGGCCCAGTGTCCTGATGAGACTTGTTCTGCAGAAGTGCCACCAACTTGAAATGATTTGGCCGCTGTAGTGAGGGTCCGCCTTGTCATTGCAGCATCAGCCATTCCACTGCAATGAGGGAGTGACCCGTCATTGCAGGGCAGTACCTTGCCTGGTGTAACATTTCCCTAAATATGACGGTGGCATAGCTGCCACCTCAGAGCCCCATGAAAGCTGATGGGGGTGCCCAGTCCCCCTGTCGGCATGCCCCCGACCCAGTTCATTTGCCAACAGGGGAGCCCACTCCCCGTCGGCATAATGCCCCTTCATTTGTTGTGTCGAAGGGGAGCCCAATCCCACTCAGCATCATGCCCCCACATGTTTCTAAAGGACAGGAACCCAATCCCCATTGGCTTCAGCCCCCACCCCCAAATGCAGGTGGCACACTGGGAGCCCACCTCTGTGCACATACCAAGCTTGCAAAAAAAATCCTTAATTGTCTTTTATTGATGTTGTGTCCCTGAAACAAAGAAAACGGTTCCTTGCAGTCTCTCCTGCCCCCTCCTCCAACCCGCACCCATGCTCTGTGCACTCACCTCCCCACACCCCATACTTACCTCCAGAGTCTGGCGCAATGATCTTCAGTAGACCAGGAACACGTCTGCACTCTTCAAAGTTGACTGCGTACTGAAAAAATGCTGGTAAGCTGTATAAAGGCATAAATAGGGTTTTTTTCAATTTATGTGGATGTCTCAGTCATTTTTTGGACTTTTGGCAACAAATTTTTAACATGGGATTACTGGGACCCCTCTTCATGAATTCAGTCACTGCCATCTGGTTATTTGGTCCTGAAAGGTGATTTCATGGTCACTGCGCGGAATCACCTTTCAGGACTGATTAACAAAATGACAGTGCCACTGTTCATGAGGTGGGCTCTCAAAAAGCTTGTGTTGCAAATTTGGTGAAAAAATTCCCCAAATGACTGTTTTACGAGCGTGTGTTGCACAGTTTCCACACACACTCGTAACTTCGTGAATTTGTAATATTTTCACTCCAGATTTTCAACATTGGCATTTTTTGACACATGCTTATGAGCAGTACAGCTGTCATGTTTCACATCCTGGCCAAAATGTGTTTTCGCACTTCTGATGCAGAATAGCACAGTCGCTGTGGAAAATCAGTGTTTGGGACAGATTAAGAAAATCACAGTGACTCTATTCATGAACAGAGGTCCTGAAATGCCTATTTCGAAAATTTGGTGACAAACGTCCATAAAATGACTGTTACGAGCGTGCATTATGCAGTTTCCATGCACCCTCGTATCTTTGCAAATTTGTAATATTTTCACTCCAGATGTTTAAAATTGGCATTTTTTCAGACCTCCTTATGAACAGTACAGCTGTCATCTTTCACATCCTGGCCGAAATGTGTTTTTGCACTTCTGGCACACAATAGCGCAGTCTCTGTGGGAAGTCAGTGTTCGGGACAGATTAAAAAAATCAGTGACACTGTTCATGAGCAAAGGTGCTAAAATACCTATGTTGAAAGTTTAGTGACAAAAGTCCATAAAATGACTGTGTGATGAGTGTACGTTGCGCAGTTTCCACACACCCTTGTAATTTCGCGCATTTGTAATATTTTCACTCCAGATTTTCAACATTGCCATTTTTTCACACCTCCTTATGAACAGAACAGCTGTCGTTTTTCATATCCTGCCTGAAATATGTGTTTACACGTCTGCGCAGAATAACGCAGTTGCTGTGGCAAATCAATGTTTGGGACAGATTGAGAAAATCATAGTGACAGTGTTCATGAGTAGAGGTTATAAAATGCCTGTGTTGAAAATTTGGTGAAATAATTCCACTAAATGACTGTGTTATGCACATGCGTTGCACAGTTTCCATGTACACTCGGAAGTTTGAGCATTTTTAAATATTTTCACTACAGATTTTCAACATTGCCATCACTTCACACCTCCCTATGAATGGTACAATTGTCATTCTTCACATTCTGCCCGATCTGTGTTTTCGTACATCTGGCGCAGAATGGCACAGTCGCTGTGGGAATGCAAAGTTCAGGACACATTAACAGAATCACACTGCCACTGTTCATGAGAGAGGTCCCAAATGCTTTCATGAGATGGGGATCACAAAAAGGCCATGCTAAAAATTTGTAGTGCAAATACCAACAAACGTCTGGGGTGTTAGGGTTTCTAACCATAACGTCCCACCCTGTACAGACTGATAGGCATCGGGGGGTTGCCTTTGGATTGCCGACTGTAATGCTCATGCCATCCCACCCCTACCCCCTACCCTGCAGCAAGTGACAGGCATCGAGGTGTGCCTTGGACTCTTTGGACCCAGAGTTCACCCCATTCTCCTATACTGCACCCATTTTAGTATATGTCCTTATGGAATGGGGTGTCTGTAAATCCAAACATCCCAAGGCACACCTCAACACATGTCGATGTCTGCAGGATAGGGTGAGGTGAAATGGCATGAACGTTATGGGCAACTACCCAAATGCATATCCCAATCCATGTCCATCTCTGCAGGGTGAAGGTGGAGGTGGGGTTGGCATGAAGTTCAATATTTCGCTGCCATTCCTATTCTGCATCTGTCTCTTCTGCATTTCCATTGCTAATACCAGCAAGCAAACATTCGGCATTGACAAATGCTTGTTTCTAATGTGTTGATGTGTATAGGAATTAAAGGTTTTTCTTAAATGAAAGTTTGGGATCTGATCAACATGTACAGTATAAATCCTAATGATTCAGTTCTCATGTGTACCTACGTCTATACACATCGGTATGGTTTTAAAAATGACAAGACTTTAAAAATGTTATGAACCACTATATTTTTATATATTTTAAATCAATATGTGGTAGCTTTAGCAATATCTAATATCAATATAAGTTTCAAGCCCTAACAATTACAAAGTTATCCTATTTTAAAGTAATAAACTTTTGTAAGGTCTAACTCTAGAAATGTTGGAGCTAGAATCTTGATTTTTTTAAAATTAAATATTGGAGTCTAGCCATTAAGAACTGTTTTATGTGTCAATGCTATTCTATATGTATCAGTACTACTTGAAACTGCTATTTCAGAACATAGATACATGTTTTTTGCAATTGCTTGCACTTATGCTTAGGGGTGACACTGCCGAGCCTGTTGTAGTTGAAGCACAAAGGGATCGACAGTCCAGACCAATGACCACGCAGTCTGGGTGTAACACTATTCCCTGCTTGCCAGGTGGAAACTTTGTGTAGTTCAAAGGATAAAAGCGGTCTTGTGAGAGAGCATTTCAGTCCTTTAATTTGCATGAAGCCACCAGCAAGCAGCTGAGTAGTGTCTGATCAGAGTTCTCCCACCCCACCCTCTGTTGCTGGCTTCCTACTGCAATGCCGCAACCTTCCAGTGTATCTCCTTCAGCTTGAAGTCCGTCCTCCAATCCCAAATGCCCTGCCGCACATGTAAACCTCCCTCCCACTTGCTCCCTCTATGTGCTATCCTTTCCTCCATCCCCAATCTCAGCAACCCCAGAGAGCCTGACACCCGCAGCACAAAACAGCCCCCACCATACACATAAACTTCCCTCCCACTTGCTCCATCTGTATGTTATCCTGTCATCCTCTCCCCAGCCTTGGCAACCTCAGGCAGCCTGACAGCAGTGCACCTCTCAGCACAAATGGCCCCTGCCATGCACACAAACCTTCCTCCCACTCACTCCCTCTGCGTGCTATCCTGCATTCTGTTCCCCAGTCTTGGCAGTCCTGGACAGCACAACACCTACTCCTAGCCAGTGGTGTAGTGATAAATTTAGAAGTGTGAGGTCTCCACAAACCACAGCCTCCTCAATTCCCCACAGGTCGGGGGTCTGGGGCCGCCTAGGACCCCAGAAGCTATCAGGTTTTAGATGCATTCTGGTGCATTTTGAGGGTCATTTTGACACTGTTTGGCTGCTTTTAAAGCCTTCTTTGACTTGTTAAAATAACCAATATCACTATCAAAATAACTACCTTTTATTTTCTTAAAAAAAAATTGTCAAAACTAAAGTAAAAAATCCCACTACAGCCACCCTTCAAACACCTGCCTAAATACCACTTCTCTTGAGTACAGTCGGCTATCACTGCAGCAGTCATTACACTTGTTACCTTGCAACCTGAACAGAAGACTGCACCCGCAACAGTGCGCCACACAGTCAGACCTCAGACCTACAAGGCAGCAAGCAGAGCACACAAAACACTAGCCTGGAGGTGCATGTGTCTGTCACACAGCAGACACTTACACAGACCATCCATGCCAGAGATCCATACCCGAGGGAAGGGGTGGGGACAAGAATGGTACAAAGTGCAAGCAGATAACATGACACTTCTAGAGTAAGGAGCAAAGTCGTATAATAAGGGTAGCAAGTGATCCAAAAGTGGCAAATAAAGTGCAAGTGACTAACAGTGCCAAAACTAAGGTACTGTAAGTAAGGTGCAAATTCTACCTCTGTAATGTGTCAGGAATAGTGACAGGGGAAGGAAGGTGGAGAATGGTGTAGGTGGAGGGATAGGAGAGTGGAGAGAAAGGGGTAGGAATCTGTATGGGAAGAGGGAAGGGGGTTCAGGAGGGTGAAAGCAGTAACAGGAGGAAGGGAAGGTTTGGGATAGGGCAAATTTGAAGGAGGATGAAGAGGGAGATTGGTGGAGAGAGCTGGGGGGAGAGTTCCAGATGCGGGAGAGGCAGAAAGAGAAAGCAGCCTGTCCAGCATTAGAATGAGGCTGGGGATTGAGAAGGTTTGAGGGTCTCTGGAGTGAAGTTGGTAAGAGGAGGGAGAAGATGGGGACAGGAGGAAGGAGAGGTAATGGGGGAGATTGCCATACCAGAACTTAGAAATGAGGGTGACAGAGTGGAGTTGGAGATGCTGTGAAAGGGAGGGGAGTGAGAGGGAGAAGTAAAGGGTACAGTGGTGAGTGCAAGGGGGAGTATTTTCAGCACAGTGGCAAAAGGCATTGAAGAAGGTGTCTAGTCTAGCAAGGAAAGTGCCAGGAGTAGACCCGAGGACTACATAAGCATAATCAAAGACAGGGAGGATGGTTTTAGTAAGCAATTCACGTCAGATTTGGGGGGAGAGAGCATCTTTGTTTCTATACAAGGCACCTAGCTTCGAGTTGAGTTTGGAATGAATGTACTCTATGGGATCCATGTCAATTCGGCGACGGAATAGTAGCAATGACAATATTGGCGACGACAGTACGGCGACTACAGTTATGGCACCCTTATATATGGGTGAACACCTTTGCAGTGACAGTATTTAACATGTTCATTTCATGGGGGGGCTTCACCCCCCCACACACCCCTTTGTGGGAGGCTTTGCCCCCTGCACTCCCCTTACTGAAATAACAAACCCCAAGGTTGTAGCACCTCAGGGAGGGGGGAATACATTTGTTGCTGTAACGGTGCTCGCCCATCTTTACGGGCACCGTAATTGCAGTCGCTGACATTGGCATCACTGATATTGTAGTCACTATTATTCCATTGCTGAATTGACATGCTACCAGTCTATATGTGCCTAGAAGTTGAGACGATTGTCGAGCCATATTCCTAGATACTTGTACTTGAGAACAACATCTAGAGGAGTGTCATCGAGGGTGGAAAAGGAGGGGAGGGTGGAAGTTTAGAGAGTTTTTGTGTGGTGCCAAAGGTCATAGTTATAGTTTTGTTGGTACTGACCTTCAATCAGTTTACTTGGCACCATTGTAGGACCCATGTGAAATCAGTCTGGAGTTGCATCTCTACCACAGAGGTGGAAGGGCCCGAGGTGTTGAGGATGGTGTCATCAGCATAAAGGTGAATCTGAGAGGATGCACAGATTGTGGAAAGGTTATTAAGAAAGATTGAGGAGAGGCTGGGACCAAGGCTAGAACCTTGAGGGATACCAGCTTGGATTGGGGGGGAGAGATCATTGCCAACAAGTACACTCTTGAGTACTCCCGAACAGGTAGGACCTGAACCAGTCTACCGCTAGGGGAGAGAGGCCAGCAGAGCACAGCATAAGTAAGTAAGTAAAAATGTATTTAGTTAGGTACCCAATCCCCGGGGCTCTGGGCACCATACAGAACAGACAGCAGGATCACAGTTTAAATAGTCAGCAAAATGAATAAAAAAGATATTTAATACCTCCAGCATGATTCAAAATATGTCTGCAGGGTTCTCTCAGAGAGAAGGAGGGGGTGGGAGATAGAGTCAAAAGCCTTAGTGAGGTCAGTGAATATGGCCAAGGTGAGGAGTCCTTTGTCCATGCCAGTCATGATGGCATCAGTGACTCAAAGCAGGGATGTCACAGTGGAGTGGTTTGATTGAAAGGAGGATAGAATATTCGATGAGGATAAGAAGTTGGAATGCCTTGAGAGGACAAGGAGGAGATATGTAGAAGACAATTTGACAAGTTAAAGCAGTGCAGTGTATTCAACTCCAGGGTCTGTGCTAGTACAAGTGCATAATTAGGCATCACCATATAAGGTATCTGTTAAGTGTAATCCCAGTTTAATGTCATAGTTAGTATATCTTACTATTTACATGTT
The DNA here is from genome assembly GCA_016271365.2 of Neoceratodus forsteri. Taxonomy (NCBI): domain Eukaryota; kingdom Metazoa; phylum Chordata; order Ceratodontiformes; family Ceratodontidae; genus Neoceratodus; species Neoceratodus forsteri. The sequence goes on along the minus strand of CM028131.1, from coordinate 1,330,110,698 downwards.
TGACTGTAGTGCTGAATAGAGGATACTCTGGCTAAAAGAAGAAAACTGAACTGAAGCCTCACCCGCCAGCACCATTGGAGCTTACAGTACATTACAAGTTCCAGAGAGATGATAGCCATTAGACACAGGTACCAATAAAACTGTCACTTTATTATTAATCAAACAGTATTTCCAAAAAAACTTCTCACAAATGCAAATAAAGTGTAACCACCCAAATTTTTCCACAGGAATGCTAATACAAAAACTAGACAGAGGGTTACAGGATCTTTATTTACCTTAGCAGGGAAAGTAGCTTTAATTTAGTAAACAAACAGATTTACATAAAAATGAGACTGTCTGTTTTACTCAATTGGAGGATCATCACAATGTCTGTCTGCCTGTCCCAACCCAGCGACCCCACTGCCATAAGCTGAAACCTGATCTCAGATCACCTTGTGCTTCAATAAAGTGTGTGAAGGAATTCAGCAGAGATGCTATAGAACAAAGTTCCCTTCCAGCTATACATCAAAGACTGTTCAATTGCTGATTTAAGTGCGTTAAGAAAAAATCATTGAAGGCTTTAAGAAGTGTGGGAGATGAGCTCCCTCTCAATATGAAGTGTGGGGTCTGAGCTCCCACAAGACCCTGCAGGACCCCGCAAGACTACACTCATGCTCCCAGCACAAAACAGCCCTCGTCATACACATAGAACTCCCTCTCACAAGCTCCCTCTGTGTGCTGCCCCACCATTTGTTCCCCAGTCTGGCAGACATGGATAGCTCGACACCCCCTTCCAGCACAAAACAGCCTCTGGTAAAAAGGAAAACCTCCCTCCCACTCACTCTGTCTGTGTGCTATCCCACCCTCAGTTCCCTGTCTCAGCAATTCCAGACCAGCCGAACACCAAGCACAAGGCAGCCCCCCCAAATGGGTATAGAAACATAGGCTTTGACAGCAGATAAGGACCGCTTGGCCCATCTAGTCTGCCCATTTCCCTACCTACAGGATAGGCCGTAGATCCTAGTTAACCAACAGACTATTTCTTCCTACCCCCCACAAGAACTGCCTTATGTCTGTCCCATGCATTCTTGAATTCTCCCACAGTTTTAGACCCCACAACCTCCTCAGGAAGGCTGTTCCAAGCATCCACTACCCTCTCTGTGAAATAATACTTCCTCACATTTGCCCTGAACCACCCTCCTTCTATCTTTAAATTGTGTCCTCTTGTTCTTGCACATCTCTTTTTCTGAAAGATGCTACCCTCTTGTACTTTGTTGATTCCACTGAGGTACTTAAAGGTTTCTATCATGTCCCCCCTCTCCCTTCTTTCCTCAAGGGTATACATATTACGCTCCTTTAGTCTCTCCTCATACGGCTTCTCTTACAGATCCTGCACCATTTTAGTTGCCCTCCTCTGGACTACCTCCATCCTGTCTATGTCCTTGCAGAGATGGGGTCTCCAGAACTGGACACAGTAATCCAGATGGTGTCTCACCAACTGTCTGTACAGAGGGATAACAACTTCCTGTTTTCTGCTGCTGATGCCTCTCCCTATACATCCCAGTATACCCCCAGCTCTCCCTACTGCCTTCTCACATTGCTTGCTAACCCTAAGGTCATCTGATATGATTACCCCCAGGTCCCTTTCCTTTTTTGTTGTTGTTACCTCCCCACCCATTGTGTATTCTTCCCCTGGGTTCTTGTTTCCCAGGTGCATTATTTTGCACTTCTTTGCATTGAATCCTAGCTGCCATACTTCTGACCATTCCTCCAACCTTGCCAAGTCCCTTTTCATCCTTTCCATGCCTCCTTGTGTATCAACCCTGTTGCAGATCTTTGTGTCATCTGCAAAAAGGCATACTTTTCCTTCCAGTCCCACTGCAATGTCACTGATGAAGACATTAAAAAGGACTAGACCCAAAACTGAACCCTGCGGTACCCCACTAGTAACCCCTCTTTCTTCAGAGTGGACTCCATTTACAATTACCTTCTGTGTCCTGTTGTGCAGCCAATGTTTTACCCTGGCTACCACCCTGGGACGCACTCCCAGGGTGGTTAATTTGACTATTAATCTTTTGTGTGGGACTGTGTCAAATGCCTTGCTAAAGTCTAGGTAGGCCATGTCCACAGCCCTCCCCTGGTCTACTACTTGGTCACCCAGTCAAAGAAATCTATTAGATTCGTCTGACATGACCTTCCCGCTGTGAACCCATGCTGCCTTGGGTCCTGTGCTCCACTGGCCTCTAGGTACTCAACTATTCTTTTCTTCAGAAGTGACTCCATCACTTTCCCTACCACAGAGATCAGATTGACCGGTCTGTAGTTTCCTGCCTCTGTCTTGGTCCCACTTTTGTGAAGGGGAATCATATCTGCCTTCCTCCAGTCCTCAGGTACCACACCATTCTCCTATGATTTATTAAAAAGAGTAGCCAGTGGTTTCACTAGTTCCTCCCTTAATTCTTTTAGAATTCTGGGGTGAATTCCATCGGGACCCATTGCTTTGTCCACCTTCAGTTTTAGGAGTTCTTGCAGAACCCTTTCTTCTGTGAAAGGACTGGGATCGACCCCATCAAGAGTGCTTCTGTTAACTGGATTAGGCACTTCCCCCTCCTCTTTTGTGAATACTGAGCAGAAATATTAGATCAGTATCCCTGCTTTTTCACTGTCTCCCTCTGCCCACCCACCATTCCTTCTATTCAGCCTCACTATCCCTTCCTTTGTCTTAAAGCTCCCTCCTGCTTGCTCCCTCTCTGTGCTAGCCTTCTGCCCTCTGTTTCCAAATCTCAGCAACACCACCTGCTTGGCAAATACATGCAAGCCAATGTTTGGCATTGACAAATGCTTGTTAATTATGACACAGTCACAAAATGGCAAACACATTGTGTCAATACTATTTTTTGGTATTGACGGACTGTCTCAATACTACTTTTTTGTATTGATACATAAAATTAAACAATGGTTTTATAAAATATTAAAAATATAATTTTTTTTTACTTTTTCTGAATTTTGGTGATACTACACAATATTCACTTAGGTACTATGTAGTTTAAAATTTAATTAGCATTCATCTTATGCCTTTAATCATGTTACAAACATTTCACTCTCCCCTCTAGCAACCCCTACTCATCCTTGCAGTGTCAGAAGAAAATAAAGAGTTCAGGGAGGGGGTTATCTAAGTATTTATTGTGTGTAAATATATTTCATACAATAACTTTTGTTTAAGTTGTCCGCCAGGACAATACTGGAAATGTGTTTTTGTTTTTTCCTGAAATAAATAAATAAATTTAAAAAAGGTGGGGTTCTTCTTTGTGTGTACTACTAGTATCTTTCAATGTGTAATATAGAAACACGCTTTCTTTTTTATACATTCCTACTATTCATATTTCCATGTGTGAGCATACAATAACATGAACAAGTATTTCATATTAGTAATTTGTAGAACAAAATCGGAAAATGTTTTTAAACATTGTCTTAAGTTTATAACAAAGTTTGAAACGTTCTTAAATGTTGTCTTAAGTTTAACATCTTTCTGTTGAAATAGTGTATTTTATTAACATACTGATATACAGTAGTGTCAGCATAATTCTAATAAAACATAGAAACATAACATAGAAATTGACAGCAGATGAGGACCGCTAGGCCCATCCAGTCTGCCCATTTTCCCTACCTGCTGCAAAAGCCGTAGACAAGACTTGATCTCCAGCTTTACCTTCTTGTCCCTGCCCATGCATCTTTGAATTCCCTCACTGTGTTTTCCCCCACCACCTCCACAGGGAGTCTATTCCATGCATCCACCACCCATTCCATGAAGAAATATTTCCTCACATTGCCCCTTAGTCTACCCCCTTCTAACCTCAAATCATGCCCCCTTGTTCCTGAACATCTCCTTTTCCGAAAGATGCTACCTTCTGGTACCCTATTTATGCCCTTTAGATATTTGTAGGTTTCTATCATATCTCCCCATCTCTCCTCTCCTCTCCTCTAGGGTATACAAATTGAGGTCTCCCAGTCTCTCCTCATATGACTTTTGGTGCAGGCCCCGCACCATCCTTGTTGCCCTTCTTTGAACTGCCTCCACCCTGTCTATGTCCTTACAGAGATGCGGCCTCCTAAACTGGACACAGTACTCTACTCCAGTTGAGGTCTTACCAATGATCTGTACAGTGGCATCACCACCTCTTTTCTTCTGCTGGTGATACTGCTCCCTATGCACCCCAGCATCCCACTGGCTCTCCCCACAGCCTTGGCACATTGTTTGGCTGCCTTTAGGTCATCAGATATTACCTCCAAATCCCTTTCTTGTTTGGTAACCGTCAGTATCCCCCCCCCCCATCATGTAATCCTCCCATGGGTTCTTGCATCCCAAATGCATGATTTTGCACTTTTTCGCATTGAATCTCAGCTGCCACACTCTAGACCATTCCTCCAGTTTACCGAGGTCCCTCCTCATTTTTTCCACACCTCTCAGAGTGTTTACCCTGTTGCATATCTTAGTGTCATCTGCAAATGGGTACAAAAAACATAGAGGTGGCCAGTCATGAGGACCAGGGCCTGAGCGTGCCGCAGTCATCCTGCTGGGCTACTGGGATGTTCTTTGTGTTCTGGTCCGTGCCTCTGAAAACATCCACATGTAAGCAACTCCAAGCCTTAGCATGCCAAAGCATGACACTGCGGAGCCCGGCAGATGTCCACCCATACACAAAGTATTCCCACTACACTCAAAACCCTGAAGGTGGACTAAGCACCTGATCCTGACAGGTTGCACCCTAGAGTACTGAGTAAGGTGGGACAGACACTGGCAGTGCCATTGACAAATCTGTTTAATTGGTCCCTGGAGACAGGGTAGGTTTCAGTTGACTAGAGGATAGCTAATGTGGTGCTGCTTCACAGGAGTGGGAAAAGGGATGTTCTGGTAAATTACAGTATAATGATGTTACAGCGACACCAGTACACCGGACCCCCAACAGTGAAACCACCACCGCACCTATATCAGCAGCGATGTGGGGTTTGTGTTGAGACACTTTTGGGTGATGGGGGTAAATATCTAACTCCACTGTCTGTGCAACGTGGAGTTAGATATCTATAGTGGAGGGGTGCGGGGGGGCATTGTGTGTTGCAGTGTTGCTGGTTGATTCAGGGTCACGTTGGGGTCAGGGGCGTTGATGTTTTCCTGGCATGGTCGAGGACGTCGATGTATTTGTCGTTACGCTGGCATCATAGATCCAGAAATTACAGACCAGTCAGTCTAACCTCGATTGCAGGAAAGGTGTTGGAAATAAACACTAAGGAACAAATTGTGGAATTGTTGGAAGCAAGTGGGTTGCAGGACCAAAGGCAGCATGGGGTTATAGCAGGGATATCTTTTCTGACTGACTTCTTTGAATGCAAAGCAAAGCAAACTTTATTTATATAGCACCTTTCATAACCAAGGCATTGTACATAATACAAAATGACAGCATAAGCCATGAATATTTTAGAACAATCATTCAATTTAACAATTAGTGAGGGAATGCCAACGTAAATAAATATGTTTTCAACAGAGATTTAAAACTGCTGAGAGTCAGGCATTCTCTTAACCGACGAAGTACAGAATTCCACAAGGTTGGTACTGCAAATGAAAAAGCACAAGCTCCTGATGTTTTAAGATAAACCTTGGGAATCTCTAGCAATCCCTCATCGGTGGATCGGAAAGGGCGACTGCGGGAGTAGGGAGTCAGGAGATCTTTCAGGTAGTTGGGTCCCTGTTCATGTAGGGCTTTGAAGGTTATCAAACCTACCTTATAGGTGATCCACCACTGAACTGGCAGCCAATGCAGTTCATGCAGCACAGGCGTAATATGACTGGTCCTAGAGGTACCAGTCATCAGCCGAGCTGCAGCGTTCTGCACTAGCTGCAGGTGACAGATATCAACCCCAGGCAGCCCTAGGTAGAGGGCATTGCAATAGTCAAGAGGGATGGTAATGAAGGCATGGACCTATGCTGGAAGGTCACTCAGTGGAATGAAGTGTTTCATCCAGGCAATATTCCTCAGATGGTAAAATGAGGATTTGACCACAGCTGACACCTGAGACTTAAGGGTCAAGCTCTCATAAAAAATAACGCCCAGATTACACACCCGATCTGAGGTAATGAGCTGGACACCATCGAGCCACAGGCCCGACATGAGCCCGGCCCCAAAACCTGCCCCTGGGTGACCCGGGTCAACAACCAGCCACTTAGTCTTATCCATGTTTAATCCCAACCAACTGGAGCTTATCCAGTCTTTGATCTCAGAGAGGCAGGTATTTAGCACAGAGATCGCATCAACCTGTCCGGGCACAAAGGACATATACAGCTGAGTATCATCTGCGTAGCAGTGAAAACTCAAGCCATATCACCTGATAATATCTCCTAATGGCAGCATGTACACTGTGAATAACATGGACGTCAATATAGAACCCTGCGGGCCACTGCAGGACAGGGAGAGGGAGTCAAAGGAATAAATTCTGGTGACCACCCTCTGAGACCTACCCACGAGGAAGGATCGAAACCATTCAAGGACTGTACCAGAGAGTCCACAAAGGAACCGCAGGGTTTCCAAAAGCACCTCATGGTCCACAGTGTTGAAAGCTGCTGAGAAATCTAGAAGGACCAAGATGGCATGAGCCTTTCGATCTCTAGCCATCAGGAGGTCATATAATACCTGAACAAGGACAATCTCAGTGCTATGCCTCTTCCTGAAACCAGACTGGAGAGCTTCATAGACATTATGAGTTACCAAATGATCATCCAGTTACAGCACATCCACCTTCTCAATAACCTTCCCCACAAAGGGAAGGTTAGAGACAGGCTGGTAGTTAGCTGGATCGACGGGGTCCAAGGAAGGTTTTTAAGGAGTGGTCGAATGATCGCCTTCTTTAGGGGATCTGGAAAGATTCCCCTCTCCAAGGATCTCCATACAATTTCAGCTAGGATCGGGCAGATGACATCTACTCAACCCAATAAAAGTGGAGTAGAGCCCGGATCCAAACTACAACAGGTTGGGCGCAAGGTCTGGAATATCTTCAAAATTTTCATGAATTCTGGTTGGCTGAAATCTGTCCAGACAGACTGGGTGTTCACCACCTCCCATCAACCTCCACAACCCCTCATAGAGAGAACCAGGCCGATTCAGGACCTGGTGCTGGCAACCTTATCTGTGAAAAAACGAGCTAGCTGGTCACACTCAATTTGTGAAAAAACTCTTCTGGATTGGAGACAGATTGGATTGCACAATCTGTCAACAGTTCGAAAACATTGAGCTGGTCAGTTCTGCGCAGCAGAAATCTCCCTGGACAGGAACTCTGCCTTCTTATGGGTGATTTCTGATTTATATCCGTTGTAATGTTCCATCAATCTAAGCCTGTCAGCATCCAGGCTGGATGTCCGCCATGCTCTCTCCAACCATCGACCAACCCTCCTCAGCTCCTTCAAGGACCTATCAAACCAAGGGGACCTTGGGCGAAGAGTGAGTGGTCAAACATGAACAGGAGCAATCAAGTACAAGGCCTCTCCCACTGCCTTATTATAGGCTAGCACGAGATCTCTTGGACTTGTGCTTTCACCCAGCAATCCTGATAGGTCTAGTACTGTCGATAGACCATCTGAGGTAACTCCTCTTAAAGAGTGGTACTGGACCATCGCCACAGAGGTAGGTCCATTTAGGGGTGCCCTGAAACTAAACCCTATGGTGTGATGGTCAGACCAACTGACTGGTTCCACCCTCAGATCAGTGATTTCCATCCCCAGGAAAAACAGCAGATCCAATGAGTGACCTCCTATATGGGTAGAGGAGGTAACTACCTGTGTAAGGCCCAGTGTTGTCATTAACTGAAGGAGATTTTGACCAAACTGCGAGAGTTCATCATCGACCCAGGCATTGAAGTCCCACAGAATTATCAATCTGGAGACTCCAACACCATGTCGACAATGAAGTCTGCAATCTCCTGCAGGAATATACTCCCATAACCTGGTGGACAGTAAATGAGGAGTATCCTGCGGCCTACACCCTCACCCATAACACACTCAAAGCATCTGATGGTCCCCACTGGAATATCCACAAGGCCTAGTTCGGTCTTAAAAAAGATGTTTACACCCCCAACCCTACGATCCAACCTTGGCGGTGAATGGGGGTTCACAAAACCAGTGGGCATGGCCCAAACAGAAGATATGCTGTAACTCGACTTTGGCAAGGACTTTGATTCAGTTCCACAGAGAAGGCTAATAAAAAAGCTGGGTAACCTGTGGACAGTAGACAAACTCATCAGGTGGGTAGGGAACTGGCTGGGGGTACACGATGCAGAGGGTAGTCAACAATGGAGCACACTCAGAGACTGAGGGGGTCATGAGTGGGATACCTCAGGGATCAGTCCTAGGACTGGTGCTCTTCCATATCCTATGCATATAGGAGAAGGAATCCAGAATAAGGTGTGTCTGTGTGCTGATGGCACTGGGGAAGCAGTAAGAGAAATGCAGAGACCTGGAAAAATGGGAAAAGTGGTCCAGATTATGGCAAATAAAGTTCATTGCAAAAAGTGCAAAGTGACACATATTGGTAAAAAGAACCCTAAAATGGACTACTGAATGGGAGGAGTAAGGGTGGTACAGACAGCTAGCTTCAAAGCCATTGCAGAGTGCAACAAAGCAATGGGAAAGCAAACGTGATGTTGGGATGTATAGGAAGGGAATTTGATAGCTGAAGAAAGGAGGAGATACTGCCTCTGACAGGTCCTTGGTAAGGCCACACCTGGTGTACTATTTACATTTCTGGAGTCTACACCTTAAGAAAGCTCAGGACTGCATAGAGATCATACAAAGGAGAGTTACAAAGATGATCCCAGGGCAGTAGTCAAAGTCATATAAGGAAAGGTTTGCAGACCTTAACATGCATACATTGGAGGCCAGGAATGAAAGAGGAGATATGATTGAGATATAAAAGTTCTTGCTAGGAATCAACAAGGTGGATTGTAAGCACATGTTCATGAGGAAGGAGGGCACAGTAAGGGACAGTCACTTAGCAATAAGAGTAGATCTTTGAGATAATCACTTACATTGGGCCACACCTTTGGAACTGTAAGCTGTCAGGACCACTCAGAAACTTTTGCTAGTTGGAGGCCACCCACAATAACATATGTCAGCACTTATAAAATGTGGGCAGCCCCCTTGCTCCTTAGTTTCCTGCTGGAGACAAGCCCAGAGGGCTTCTTACCATGTGGAATGAGGAGATCAAACCAGTACCAGGCACACAGGGAGAAGCTTGGGACAGGAAACAGTACACTTAAGGCACATATGGACACCTCCCAAGAAGGCAGTGGAAAATCATGTTGGCTTATACTTTAGACAGGGGGAGGAGGCTGGGTGCACTGTGGCCCAATGGAAGAAATTGTCTCAAAGATCTACTGTTATGTTGAGTAACTGTTCTGTCTTCATCAAAGAGAACTTTTCCATTGGGCCACACCTTTAGAACGATTTCCAAGCAGTATGAAGTACCCAGGGAGAATGGCAAAGTCTGATATGAAATCAGGACAGAGGGCCTTGCAGAACAGCAAGACCCAAGCCAGCAAATCTGCATGCGATAATGTATAGACTGTTGTGCTTAGTGAAAGTATGTACAGTGCTCCATGTGGCAGCAGCACAAATGTGAGCAGCAGACACATTCTGAACATATGTAACAGAATTGCCCATACCATGTGCAGAGTGGCCATGCACAATTCCAGGAAGTCCCTTACTGTACTTCCTATAACAAAGTGTAATATAGCTGGCTAGTCATCTGGACAGGACCTATTTACTCACATATGCGCCCTCTGTCCCAAGGGCAAATGAGACAAAAAGCTGACAGGACTCTCTGCAGTCCTTAATACGATCTAGGTAGAAACATAGTGTTCTATGTACATCAAGGGTATGGAGCAATACCTCACTCTTGTTAGCATCCTCAGGATAATACACTGGAAGGTTTATGGTCTGTTTAAGTGCGAAATCAGAAACCACTCTGGGTAAAAAATGTGGATTAGTACACAAGGCCACCCTGTCCTTGTGAAGGATCAGGTAGGTGTGGTCATGCATGAGTGTCTGAAGTTCAGAAATCCTTCAGGAAGAAGTGATAGTAGCCAGAAAAAGAGCCTTCCAGGAAAGGAAGCGCAGTTTGCAAGTTTGCAGTGGGCTCAAAGGGAGCCAAATTCAGTTACACATGAATAAAATTAAGGTCCTGGGGTGGAATTAGTTTACGAATCGGAGGATGCATGTGAAAATACCCTTCTGGAAGGTACAAGAAACTCCTAGTTGTGTCATCATGCATTTGTCAGTAGGGGCATGGAAAGCTGAAATGGCAGCCAAGTGCACCTTAATAGATAAATATTGTAGATTGGAGTCTGATAAAGACCAGAGGTAAGCCAGTATTGATAGGTCATTCAAACGGGTTCTCAGAGCAGGAATCACACCATATGGAGAAATGCATCCATTTCAGTGAATAGGTGTGTCTTCTGGAAGGCTTTGTAGCTGCCAGTAAGATATCATCAGCTACCTGGGGAAAAAGTCCAAAATGTGCAATGGCTATGTCTTCACAAACCATGTGTGCAGGTGGAGGAACTGCAGTTTCAGATGGATCCAGGACCCCAGTCCTGTGAAAGTAGACCCTGACACAAGAGCAGTTGAACAGGAGTCTCCACTGCCAGATGCTACAAGAGTGGAGACCATATTTGGCAAGGCCAGAGGGGGGCTATTAGTATTAAGGTAGCCCATTCTGCCTGTAGCTTGAGTAGAACCCAATAAATTAGAGGGTTGAAGAGAACACATAAAGAAATTTGAGCAAAAAATGTGGCAGTTTTGCATTGTATGGGGACACAAAAAGGTCTAACTCTGGATGACCCCATCTTGCAGATAGGTTACTTACCACAGAGATCAGCAGCTCCCACTCATGTACCTGAGAGTGGAACTGACTTAATCTGTCTGCCAAGACATTCTGGACTCATGGGAGACTAATGGCTGTTAGTTGAAGATTGTGAGATAGTGCCTAATGTCACACTCTCATCGCTTCCCTGCACAGAGTGTGCAGAAGAGTGTCCCCTTGCTTGTTGATCTAGTGCGTCACACTGATGTTGTCTGTCTTCATCAACAGGGCCTGGACTGAGGTGTTCCATGAAGGCTTTGAGACCAAGAAGAACAGCCGTCAACTCTAGAACATTGGTGTGGAGATCTGAATCCAGGCCAGTCTGCAACCCCTGGGTCTGGTACTCTCCCAGGCGGGCACCTCATCCTACTGGACACATAGTGGCTCCTGTGTACCAGATGGTCATGGGCAACCAGGACCTTGGCTCTGTCCATGGGCAGGAATGCACTGCCCACTGCTATGTCCAACACTGTACCAATATAATGGAGGTGTTGGCATGGAGTGAGGATGGATTTCAGTACACTGACTATGGCACCCAGATCCTCAAACAGTTGCTGAGTTTGGGATATTGTGTACTGGACCACTACCTTGGATGGGCCCTGCAGGAGCCAATCAGACAAATAAGGGAAGACACAGATCGCTTGGCCCTCCCTCTGCCCAGATGCATCTGTTGTGAATATACTTTTCCGGTGTTGGGGGGTGAATGGGACTCTGCAACAAGTGCAGGGTTCCATCCACCACAGCAGAGACTTCTTCAGAGAGGACATGACAAGAGCCATCTGTTCCAATTCTTCCTTCACTTGGTCCCACTGTATGTGAAGCATCCATTGCAGAATTCTCAAATGGAGGTGGGCAAATGGAATGGTTATAGTGGCAGCTGGCATAAGCCCCAGGAGGCAGAGCATAGTCCAAGTGGATACATAGTGGCTTCTGTGTACCAGATAATCCTGGGAAACCAGGGCCTCAGCTCTGTCCATTGGCAGGAACACACTGCCCACTGCAGTGTCCAACATCGCACTAATATACTGGAGGCAATGGCACGGAGTGAGGAAGAATTTCGGTACACTGACCATGACACCCCGGTCCTCGAACAATTGCTGAATTTGGGATACTGTGTACTGGACCACTTCCCTTGACAGACCCAGCAGGAGCCAATCATCCAAATAAGGGAAAACAGAGAAAAACAAACATAGAATCTGTCAGCAGAAAAGGACCGCTTGGCCCAACCAGTCTGCCCAGATTGTCCCAAACTAGTCTGTCTCTGCAGACCCTAATTGGTCTCTGGCAACCCTCCATCCTCCCTACCTATTTACTAATACTCCCCTGTGTTGATCCAATGTATTCTTGAAGCCCCTTACTGTTTTCATCCCCACAAGTTCTGCTGGCAGTCTAGTCCAGACATCCACCAATCTTTCAGTGAAGTAGTACTTCCTTACATCCCTCTTAAACTCACGCTCTTCCAGCTTCATTTCATGCCCTCTGGGCCTGGTGCTTTTTCTCATTTGAAAGAGACTCCCCTCCTGTACCTTGTTCATCCCAATGAGGTACTTGTAGATCTCTAACATGTCCCCTCTCACTCACCTCTCTTCTAGGATGTGAATGCTGAGATCCTTCAGTCTCTTCTCGTAGGGCTTTTGATGCAACCCCTGCACCATTTTAGTTGTCCTCCCCTGTATTACCTCCCCCGTGTATGTCCTTACTGAGGTGTGGCCTCCAGAACTGGCCACAGTACTCTAAATGGGGTCTCACCAGCAAGTAATGCAGTGGTAACACCACCTCTCTCCCTCCTACTGGTGATACCTCTCACTATGCATCCCAGCATCCCACTGGCTCTACCCAATGCTTTGTCACACTGCCCTGCCACTTTGAAGTCATCAGATATGATAACCCAAGGTCCCTTTCCTGCTTAGTGACTGTCAGTACATCCCCCGACCCCATTCTATAGTCAGCTCCTGGTTTTCTATGCCCTAGGTGCATAATTTTGCAATTTTTGGCACTGTACCCCAGCTGCCATGCCTCTGACCACTCCTCAAGCTTCCAAAGTCCACTACACATACTCTGCACCCTCTGCTGAGTATCCACCCTACTATATCCATGTACATGTACTGTATCCATGTAGACACCTTTGCATAAAGTATTAATGATTGTGGTGTAATGAAGTTGGCATTTTACTGGAGAGGTTACCGGGTGCAGGTACAGTATGTATTTAAGAAGGCCCTGAAGACTCACTTATGGTTTCAGGCTTACCCAAATAGATTTTTTGCTCTGTATTTATTTATCTGAATTGTGGATTTTATAGTTTTTACTTGTTCTTATTGTTCAGCACCTTGATAATTGAAAGGCGCTTCATAAATAAAGATTGTTATTATTATTATTATAGATTTTGGTATCATTTACAAAAAGACATACCTTCCCTTCCAGTTGTTCTGCAATGTCACTTATGAAGACACTAAAGAGGATCGGTCCCACTACTAAGCCCTGCAGCACCCCGTTGGTCACTCCCCTCTCATCAGAGTGAATGGCATTAATCACCGCCTTCTGTCACCTATCCATTAACCAGTGCCTTACCCAATTTACCAGTGTGGATCCCACCCCTAGGATGCTCAATTTCTTTATCAGTTTTACTGTGTGGCACAATGTCTAAGGCCTTGCTTAAGTCCAAATAGGCCATGTCCACTGCCTTTCCCTTATCTGTTTCCGTAGTAACCTTGTCGAAGAAATTCAATCAGATTTATCTGACGTGACCCCCCCCCCAAAAAAAGAAACTCCATGCTGCCTTTGGTCTTGTAGCCTGTTGGATTTAAAATATTCTACTAAACTTTCCATTAACAGTTTCCATTAATTTCCCACCACTGATGTGAGACTGACTGACCTGTAGTTGCTAGCCTCCTCCCTGCTGTTCTTATGGAGCAGTACCACATCTGCTCTCCTCCAGTCCTATTGAACTGTGCCTGTTTTCAGTGAACTGTTGAATAAGTCCAGCAGTGGTGAAGCAAGCAGCTCCCGAGTTCCTTTAGTACCCTTGGGTGTATCCTGTCCGGTCCCATGGTCTTGTCCATAAATGGACATGTACCTACCCCCCCAACCCATGGTTGCTGCTTCTCATTGATTGTCCCTCCACTCCATGAAGACTAAGCAGAAGTACATATTTAGGATGTCTGCTTTTTTCTTGATCCTCTTCTGCGCAGTCTCATGGAAACATAGAATTTGATGGCAGATAGGGACCAATTGGCCCACCTAGTCTGCCCATTTCCCTACCTAATGGATAAGCTGCAGATACTAGTTAACCAACAGCCTACTTCCTCCTACCCCCCCACTACAATTGCCATATGTCTGTCTCATGCATTCTTGAATTTCTCCACTGTTTCTGACTCTATGACCTCCTCAGGAAGGCCGTTCCATGCATCTACAACCCTCTCTGTGAAGAAATACTTCCTCACATTACCTCTGAGCCGTCTCCCCTCTATCTTCAAATTGTGCCCCCTTGTTCTTGCACATCTCTTTTTCTGAAAGATGCTACCCTCTTGGACTTTGTTGATTCCCTTGAGGTATTTGAAAGTTTCTATCATGTCCCCTCTCCCTCCTTTTCTCGAGGCTATACATCTTAAGCTCCTTTAGACTTTCTTCATATGTCTTCTGGTGCAAACCCTGCACCATTTTGGTTGCCCTCCTTTGGACAGCCTCCATCCTGTCTATGTCTTTGTGGAGATGGGGTCTCCAGAACTGTACACAGTACTCCAGATGTGGTCTTACCAACTGTCTGTACAGAGGGCCAACAACTTCCTGTTTTCTACTGGTGATGCCTCTCCCTATGCATCCCAGTATCCCCATCCCTCCTTACTGCCTTCTTACATTGTTGGACCACCTTTAGGTCATCTGATATGACTACCCCCAGTTTCCTTTCCATTTTTGTTGTTGTCAGTATCTCACCCCCCATTGTGTACTCTTCCCCTGGGTTTTTGTTTCCCAGGTGCATTACTTTGCACTTCTTTGCATTGAATCTAAGCTGCCATACATTTGACCATTCCTCCAACCTTGCCAAGTCCCTTTTCATTCTTTCAACCCCACCTTGTGTATCAACCCTGTTGCAGATCTTTGTGTCATCTGCAAAGATACATACTTTTCCTTCCAGTCCCTCTGCAATGTCACTTATAAAGACATTAAAAAGGACTGGCCCCAGTACTGAACCCTGTGGTACCCCACTAGTAACCCCACTTTCTTCACCGTGAACTCCATTTACTATTACCCACTGTGTCCTGTTGTCCAGCCAGTGTTTTACCCAGGCTACCACCCTAGGACCCGCTCCCAGGTTGGCTAATTTGTTAGTTAATCTTTTGTGTGGGACTGTGTCAAATGCCGTGCTAAAGTCTAGGTAGGCCATGTCCACAACCCCTCCCTGGTCTACTACTTTGGTCACCCAGTCAAATAAATCAATTAGAATTGTCTGACATGACCTTCCCACTGTGAATTCATGCTGCCTTGGGTCCTGTGCCCCACTGGCCTCTAGGTACTGAACAGTTCTTTCCTTCAGAAGTGATTCCACCATTTCCCCTACCACTGAGGTCAAACTGACAGGTCTGTAGTTTCCTGCCTCTGTCTTGCTCCCACTTTTGTGAAGGGGAATCACATCCATCCATCTCCAGTCCTCAGGTACCACACCATCCTCCCATGATTTATTAAAAAGGGTAGTCAGTGGTGTTACTAGTTCTTCCCTTAGTTCTTTTAGAATTCTGGGGTGAATCCTATCAGGCCCCATTGCTTTATCCACCTTCAGTTTTAAGAGTTCTTTCAGAACCCTTTCTTCTGTGAAAGGACTAATATCAACCCCCCTATCCAGAGTGCTTCTATTGACTGGATTAGGTATCTCCCCCTGCTTTTCCACTGTGAATACTGAGCAGAAGTATTTGTTCAGTATCCCTGCTTTTTCACTGTCACTGTCTGCCCAACCACATTCCTCTTTATTCAGCTTCAGTATCCCTGCCTTAGTCTTTCTTTGCTCCCTAATGTACCTATAAAAGGTTTTATCTCCCTTCTTAACTGAGTTGGCTATCTTTTCCTTGGTTTGGGCCTTTGCTATTCTGACTGCCTTTCCCACTTACTTCTGCTTTAACTGGTACAGTTCTCTGTCCTGCTCCTTCTGTGTTTCCTTATACTTCCTGAATGCTGTCCGTTTCTCCCTTACCTTCCCCGCCACTTCTTTTGAGAACCATAGTGTTTTTTTCTCCCTCTGTCAACCTCCTTATCCTCACTATCCTTCCCCGTTCTTTCCACTTCTTGTTAATGTATTGAAGAAAGTCTACCACTTTGTCTGTCCTTTCCTCTCTCTGCACCTTTGCTTCTCCACTGCCTTACCTACTACCCTTTGTTTTACTTAGTACACAGCCCTGTCTTCCTCACTTTGCATTTCTTTGGACCTCCTGAATGCGATACATTTTTTCCTTCACCACCATGGCCACTTCTCTGGAGTACCATAATGGTATTTTTTTCATTTTCCTTTTGCTCACTTCCTTCAAGCAGAGGCTGTTTACCTTAACTATGTCATCCCTTATGTTTCCCCACTTTTCCTCTACCTTTCCCTGGGAATCTTCCCCTACTAGGCAGTTTCTGAGGCAGTCTCCCATTCCTTTAAAATCTGCCCTCCTAAAGTCCAGGACCCTCGTCCTCTTGTGGTTTGCCTGTGCTCGACCTCATGTGGTTTGCCTTTGCTCCCATCTTAATGTTGAACCACACTGTACAGTTATCAGTGGTACCTAGAGGACTGCCCACCATGACATCTGCAATGCTATCCCTATTTGTAAGTAAGAGGTCCAGCAGTGCCCCATCCTTAGTGGGTTCACTGACTAGCTGCCTGATGTATGCCCCCTGTAGGGAGTCAAGGATGGTCCTGGTCCTTGCCAAAGCAGCAGCTGGAAGGCTCCAATCCACATCTAGCAGACTGCAGTCCCAACTGGTAGCACCTCCCCCTTATGTGCCATCCTGATCATGGCTTCTCCTAGTGCCTTATCCAAGTCCTCTTCCTGTGCTGCAAGTCTGTGTACAACTCCTTCCAGAGGGCTACTGCCACAACTTTGAAACATCTGTTAAATAGTCATGGTGCTGAAGATAAAACAAAGGGCAATACTCTGAACTGATAATGGCTGTCCTCCAACATAAAAAGGACATATTGCCTGTGACATCTTCAGATTTTGATATGAAGGTAAGTATCCCTCATGTCCAGAGCACAAAGCCAGTCCCCTTTTTGCAGAAAGGGCATGACAGCCTGGAATGACACCATTCACAACTTGTTGTATTCAATGAATTTGTTCAGGCTCTGAGGTCCAAAACTGGATGCAGGTCTCCTGTGGATGTGAGGACCAGAAATATCTGGAACAGAACCCCATGTTCCTTTCTTTGGGAGGAAGAGGTTCTATGGCCTACATTTGAAGCAGGGACTGTACTTCTTCTCTCAGTAGGAATAAATGTCCTGGAGGATAATGAGGAGGTGGAGGGTGCACTGGAGGTTTAGAGAGCAATTCCAATGCATGCTCTTTTTCCACTATTTCCAGAACCCATTCATATGCAGAGATCTCTCTCTATTTCAGTAGGTAAAGGGGAATCCTTCCGGCAACCTGTACCCCTGGCAGTAACCATGCAGATGGAGGAAGTCGGGAGACAGAAGGTACCAGGGGTGGCAGGGCTGCTGCAACCGGAACCTCTGATCACCTTCGGATGGCCACCTGGAGTGGTGGGTCCTGCAAGGAGATCATCTCCTCTACCATGATATTTTGGATGGTAGCCATGGCCTCCATTGCCCTTAGGCATCTGAAAAGCACCTCTACAGCAACTGCTAATATTTTGTGGGGTTATATTTTTGGGGTCAAGGACTTCACACACCTCAGAGTTATTTTGGATGATTGAAGGTTTTTTTTAGTGCATTATCCACATCAGGTCTAAATAGCTTGGAGCCTTGAAAAGGGGCATTTAGTACAGCCTGTTGTACATCAGTTGCAAAGGTTGCTACTCTGAGCCAGGAATATCTCCTGAGATAGATGGCAGAGGCAGCAGAACTGGCAGCAGCATCTGATGCATCATATGCTGACCTTAATAGATGTTTCCTAGTATCCAGATCAGTTGATGCAGCTTTAGTAAGTTCTGCTTTTGCAGAACTATCAGGCAGAGTCTGAACAGTAGTCATGGCAGACTTCCATAGGTTATTCTGATACTTAATCATGTAAACCTGGCAATTTTCAATGTGAAGCCCCAAAGTGGCAGAAGTGTAAGTCCTCTTGCCCATGGCATCCAATTTTCTGGATTCTTTGTCCCGAAGCAAAGTGCTTATTAGTCTAGAAGCATGATTACCACAGAATCATTCTCAGGCTGGGAACCATAATAGGGCTTAGCAGATGGAGCAGGGTAGTGTTTGACAGACTTTCTGGGGACTGTAGGCAAAGTGTTAGGCCTGTGCCAAGCAGCAAAGGTAGCATCCTAGAAAGCAAGGTAAACAGAAGGCACCACAATAATGGGTGCTGCTTGACAGTCGGTGGCACTGATCATTGATGCACTGGATGCCACACCTCGCATCATGCTGGCAACCCGGG
The DNA here is from genome assembly GCA_016271365.2 of Neoceratodus forsteri. Lineage (NCBI taxonomy): Eukaryota > Metazoa > Chordata > Ceratodontiformes > Ceratodontidae > Neoceratodus > Neoceratodus forsteri. The sequence continues at coordinate 1,330,092,238 of CM028131.1, read as the reverse complement.
TTCGAGATCATGCTGAGTCGCCGGAGGTCAGCCAGGGGAGAAGTTCTGAATGTCTGACAACAGTGCACCTTCTCTGGAGAGGGAGGGATGAAGACTCCAACAATAGTATACCTCCTGGTGGCGGCCAGGGGGTATTGCACCAATATCCCTCAGCGAATACGAGTGGTGTGATGTGGTGGATGTCGATGTGGTGCACACAAAAGCATGTGCACCCTCTGGGAGTCATAGTTAGTTTGCGCTTACCAGTGGGGGGGGGCAGGGAAAACAAGCACCAGGAACAAGGAAAAGCCCCAATGTCTTTGGGGGGGGGCAATGTTGCTCTGCAGCCCCACGCCCACCACTGGATCCTGCCCTCCTGGGTCTCAACCACCTCTGATCTTCACCTCCACCTGCAGGTCATTGGATTTCAGGTAAGGAAGGCTGAGGAGCAAAAAGTGGCACTGCCTCGGGGGGGTGCAAGCCAGTGGGTGGCCTGCAGGTGTGTCATGGGTGGGTCAAAGGTCGAGGTCCCCAGGTAGGAAGGTCATGGCAGGGTGGGAACAAGCTGTGAATCAACTGACGGAGTCCTCAGAGGTCAGCGACTGGCAGAAAGAGTGCTGAAAAAAAATAATGGTTGCTGCTAGTGGATGACAATGAAGACTTATCCTCCTTCAGTGGAGACCTTGACCTCACCCGTGAAGCATGCCTGTCTCTCTACTTATGGTGGCTGGAAGAGGAGGGTATTAGCAATTTTTTCTATCATGAGAGAAGTGCCAGCTTGGAGCCCATAGCCTTTGCTTGTGTTTCTATGGCCTTGTGAAGGTGTTAAGAGCCTTCTTCTAGTGCCTCCTTGTGGCCAGATTAAATGCTTGGCATATCTTACAGGTCCTTACATTGCAAGACAAGCTCAAACAGCAAACACACACAGTGTGAGTGTCATCCTTATAGATCTTGTAACCACAGGTACAAAACCTAAATACAGGTTCTTTCAATGGTGGCATACAGAAACAATGTCTTAAGGAAAAAATGAACTTAGAAAATAATAAATATCAAAGAAACAATTAGTACATGTCTACAGAAGTAAAGAATTCCTCGGGAGCTGTAGCTCTGCCTGACGAGGACCTAATGGACGATGTACCCATGCCTGTGAATCTAACTCCCAAAGAATTCTTTACTTCCGTAGACATGGACGCAGATGAAGCGACTGATGGGGATCTCACTGTTGCCGCAATATGTGATGCCCTAACTACACTAAATCCTGGATCGGAGGAGGACAAGCCATTGGAATCTGCACAGCTGAGGGATTGGTGTCCATCACTCGCTGCATCCACTGCTTCAAATTTCATTGTGATTTAAAGTCACCCCCCCTTCCGAAAGCAGTTTGCTATTGTGTACAGCTTTACAGCTGCCCATGCATTGTGCAGCATGTAAACAGCATCTGGGTTGCTGTTAGCCTGCCATTCCTGTAACAGGTCTGTTTTTTTTTATTTTTTAAAGACCGCTTCTAAGACTTTAACTTAATTTAATTGTTTCTGAGCACAGTTGCACCTGGTAATCGTTAACACTCCATTAGGGTGATGCTTAACAGGTTGAAGTTAAGGGAAAACTTGGGAAAAATCATCCCTATAAACAGGCTTGCTATGTCCCCTTTAAAGGTGTGAATGGCCCGCTGAATAACATTGCCACTAAATCGGTACCCAGGGAATCGTCTCCATTAAGCAAGTCCCAATTAAGTGGCTTCAACTGTACCTTAAGGGAATCAACAAAGTCCAAGAGGGTAGCATCTTTCAGAAAAAGAGATGTGCAAGAACAAGGAGCACAATTTGAAGATAGAAGGGGGACGGCTCAGAGGTAATGTGAGGAAGTATTTTTTTCACAGAGAGGGTTGCGGATGAATGGAACGGCCTCCCTGAGGAGGTCATGGAGTCAAGAACAGTGGGGGAATTCAAGAATGCATGGGACAAACATAAGGCAGTCCTAGTGGGGGGGGGTAGGAGGAAGTAAGCTGTTGCTTAACTAGGATCTGCAGCTTATCTTTTAGGTAGGAAAATGGGCAGACTAGGTAGGCCAAGCAGTCCTTATCTGCTGTCACATTCTATGTTTCTATGTTTCTTATCAGGGGTTCTAGTGCTCGTGTGCTGAGGAAGCTTTGACTGCTCATGTGCTGCTGTAATTACCCTGCAGTCCATTTTGTACTGAGTAAAGTAAAGTGTGTCTTATCCCTATGGGCCAGGTACTGTTTGTCTGTCTTTCTAGGTATGGCTGGCAAGGTACTGTACTAGGTCTCTGTCATGCCACCATAGTGGCATCCTCCAGTTCCAGAAAAATTGGTGGAAGCATAAAGGATGAGGCCAGTAGGACCGCTAAAAATCACACATATTCTTTTTACAGGACTCCTCCTCCATTGTGAAAGGCAATCTCCTTCCCTGACCTTTTTGAGGTTTGAATGTAAGAGTCCTCAGAAGGATATCTAGGGACATAAAGTGTCTGCACTGTCAGGGGACACACTGGACCTGGTAGTATGTCTGATTGGGTACACCTCTTCCTCCTTCTCTCTCCAGAAGCCCTCCTGCATCAGAATGGGTTATAGTCCTCCTATTCCTCCTCTTCAGGGAAGGAAGAGTGGATTCCAGACCAGCAGCTGGGATCATTGCAGAAGCAGGAGGCTGAATGGGCCTTGCTTGGGCTGGGGCATCGCAAACATCCTGATACTGCCACCATAGGTGATGGTAACTGAGACCGCAGTCTCTGTAGCAACTCAGAGAACTGGACTGACATTACCTGGGTCGATGCCAGCAGGTGCAGCCATAATGGTCAATGATGGGGTCACTGAGGCTGAACTAGGGTTTGGCTATGACAAGCATTGTGTTTATGCAGAACTCACAAGCAGCAGTGGCACCAATTATACTATAAAATGCCTTTCTACCCTGGTTCCTGGTCATTCAGTGACTGAAGGAGTCAGCACTAGATGTCCTGCATCATACTGGTCAACTAGTCTGCACTATGACTAAAGTCTCAGCGAATGGTGACACCACTCAGCACACAAACATGGCCTTGAGCCTGATCGCCCAATGTTGTCTTTTAGGGTGTTTCGTTATTCGATCGATGGCATAGACATCAATGACTTTTTTGACAGCAACTTCTTACTTGAAGTCAACAATAGAGCAGATGATTTACCAATAACTGCACGGTCTTGGTCAATATTTTTTTTGAATGAATAATTAGTGGCTTCCCCCGTGTCTCTTCATGACCTGGTTAAAACCTTGGCAAATAGAACAATGCCAAGCATCATGGTCGATGCAGAGGCAGATTATGCAGGGGTTATGACAGTTTTAGTAGAAAATCTTTTTGCTGCAACAGTCAAAAATGGTGCCATGAACTGTGATGGCAGTCTTGAGATAATAAATTAACAAAAATATGGTCAATGGCAAACCTGGAGGATGGCATCACTGAGGTCAATGTAGGAACGAGTTTACATGAGAAAAGAACTTTGACAACAAATGATGACGAAGGTTTCCACTTTTTCAATGTGCACTTGATGGTAGGCAAAAATACAGCTGAAGTGTAGGGGGGCCACCCACATTACATAGGCAACGTAGTAGGCATCCGACTTCATAAATGAGGACATCAACATGGGTGGCCACAGCTACGAAAAAGTTTCCAGCAAGGTTCTGACACCATCAAATTATGCTCCACCATGTGGGGCTCTGTGTAGGAGATATCCTTGAAGATTTACTATCCACTTTAATTAACCATGCTTATTCTTTCAAAGTTTAAACTTCTGCTACCTCCACCAATGTCCCACTATACACCTGTCCTAGCTGATGATGGTATAGAATATATATGATTATTAATTTAATGTTTATCATCTCTGTCAACTAGCGGTATAATTAATACATCACTAGCAGTGTGAATGCTGCCTCCCGAGTCCCTCATGTAAATAAGAGGATATCACTCGTTAGGCCATCCTGGGGAGCAAAGCTTTTACTTAATAATCACCTCAGCTATCACGTCATAGACTGCAGACTAATTAGCTCTGGTGAGAGCTGCAAAATGAATTTTTCTTCTATCTGTCCTAAACGCATGCAGCAAATTATAGCAGCGTAGCAGCAGAGTTTCTTTATATTAAGCTACAACAGATGTTTTCATCTTATCATAGATATGAAGACATGAACAGCCATTGATAGGAATATGGGATTTGATTCAACAGTTGTCTAAATATTGGCTCATCCAAAACTGGTTGTTGTAGTAATAGTAGTAGTACTGTAGTATTAAACATGTTTATTACAGTTTTGTAGCAATTAACCATTGAGCCAGAGATATTTAAAATGGCATCCTCTAAGAAAATGTACAGGCACGTGCAACCTATAAATACTGTGTAAACATTACAGTGTAGTTAAGACAGCAAATCTTACTAACAAGGTATGTTATTTTTTTTACATAAACTTTCATTGTAGATTACACATACAGTAGTGGCTGACAGTGGCCAAATAAGTTTGACTTGATATTGCGTAGGTGGGGAGATAACCATTTCCAATTCTGCATTAAAAATGATAAAAAGCATGATTGTTGTAGTGAAGCAGCTCTTTATTTACTTTTATTAATGGAACATATACAATTACTAGGGGACGACACCTATGTAGGCCCTTGGTGAGATTTACCTCTAGAAGTCTGGGACTTCATCAGTAATAATGAGTCTGGGACTATGGTTAATTGAAGGGCTTTGTGGAAAGTTTAGAAGGGCAGCAGGCGACCCTCACCATGCCCCTTCCTCAACGTGTTATTTAAAATGTGCATATTCAAGCATTCTTTTGACACTTGGATTCCCTACTGCAGCCGCATGACAGCCCTTTTCCCTCTCACCCTGCCCATACCTCCTTGCAGTCTCTTGGCTACTCCCACTGCATCCTTGCTACATGCTTCTGCACTTCCTGTTGTTGTTCTGTTTCCTCCTGCTGTTGGTCCTTCTCCATTGTGCAGTGTTTTGTCATGGTTCCTTGCTGCCCTATTTTTGTCATCCTTTGCTCCTCCTGCTGTATATAATGGCTGTTGTCTGGCCACTTGTTGTCTGTCTCTGTGTGGCTTTTGGCTCTCCTGATGTATTTCTCCATGTCGTTTTCCTCTTTCTTACATTGATTGCCTTGCTTCTGTCCTGGCCAAACATTTGCTTGTTCTGGAGTTGTGTACAGCCTTAACCTGTCTGGCCTACCACTCTTCCTCCCTGTTAATATTCAGTAACAGTCAAGCTAAACATTGTACCACAGTTCACTTTGTTAATACCTTTTAGGAACTTGATGGTCTGTATCATCTCTCCCCCTCTCCCTTCTGGTCTCCAGTGAGTACATGTTCAGTGCCTTGAGGATCTCTGCAAAAGGCCTGTCTTGTTGGGCCTGAATCATTCTCATCACCCTGGCTGCACTGTCTCCAGCCTATCCCTATCTTTCCTGAGGTGAGGACTCCAGAATTGGGTGCAGTACTCCAGGTGTGGCCTCACTAAGGATCTATAGAGGGGAAGTATTACCTCTTCCCTTCTGCTATCAATACTCCTCTCGATACTACCCAGCATCCTACTCCCTTTGCTATTTTCTATATGCACTTTTGCACTGACTCAGTTGTTTGAGGGAGTTATGGATGATAACTCCAAGGTCCTGTTCCTCAGCCATAGTGCTCTCCCTCACCCATCCAGTACTCTGTCCTGGCAGTCTTGTTCCCTGGGTGCATTACCTTGCACTTCATGGCATTGAATTTCAACTGTGAAACCTTAGACTACTCCTCTAGTTTTTGTAAGTCTCTATGGATTTCCCCTGATCCCCTTGTTGCTATCTACCCTCCCACAGAGCTCAGTGTCCTCTGCAAGGAGACACAACCTGCCTTAGATTCCCTCACCAATGTCACTGATGAACATATTGAACAGAACTAGACCCAGGACAGATCCCTGTGGTACCCCATTCATGACTTCCTTCTCTTCTGATTTGACCCCATTGACCACAACCCTCTACTACCTCCCCTTTAGCCAGTTACCTACTGAGTTTACTATGACCTTAGCTGCACACAGATTCTCCATCTTTTTCAGCAAGCATCTGTGATATTTGTGAATGAATAACTCCATATTGCGACCCAGTTCTAATTTTGCACATCTTCTCCTAATATTCTACACCATTTAGTGACTCATTCATCAACCTCCTCCCATGTGCGAAAAATAAACATGCCATAAAAACCAGATACACTGGGCTTAAATCTAATTAGTGAAAAGAAAGATACAGTGGCACTGTTGGATTTCAGGGGTGCTCCTCCCCCACTATAAATTCTAAGGATATTAAATTTAAGTCTTTTCAAAGAATGGTTTTTCATCTTCTTGCAGATTATAGTCTTTTTGTAACCAAACAGCATTTTTGAAACTACTGCTGGCTTTAGACAATTTATTTTACAGATCCCCTTGTCTTTCCAACCCTCATTAGCAACAGCATTCCCATTAATCAATACATTGCAGTTCATCCAAAGAGGTTGCCCGATTGATCTACTTAATAGTAAACCCATCATAGTAGCTATCGCATTGAGCTGTCTGATGAAATCAGAAACAATCACATTCAGAATTTTCTTCCTAGGTTTTGCAAAAATTTAAGACTTTAAATCATAATTCAAGAATTTAACCACCTCTGACTCCATGATAACCGAATCCAGAATATAGCTTTGAAAGTTTGATTATCTTGACCATTTTGCAGTTTGCTGCATAAGAGTTGCCAAAAAGTATTTGTAAAAATTTGAAGTTTTAAGGCCCCCCTTGGTCTTTTGGCCTAGTCATTTTCTCATAAGCCTGTCTGAGTTTCTTGTGCACCCAAATACATTTATTTAAGGGGGAATGAATGTTCACAAACCAAGTTTTGGGAATCGGCTGGATGTTCTACTATACACAAAAAGTGCTTGTGGAAGTATATTAATTTTCCTTGTGTCAATTCTTCTCCAAAAATGTAAGGGGATTTTGTGCCATTTATCCAGATTTTCAGTTTTGTTTGCTAAGCTCAGAAATATTTGTTAAATATTGTTGTATTGTAATCTTTACAAATCTTCCTCAGTCATCCTCAGTTTTAAGCCAGTTCGATTTTCATACATAGTGCAACAATGGTCCAATCATTTGGCTCTGAGAGCAAAACTGCAAATAAAATTCTATAGTATCCTATCTCGCCAAATATATTTATTTATTTAGATTTTGATAACCGGGTAAGATCTCTGAGACCAGAGGTCCCTTTTTCAGGAGCGACCCGGATTAGTTACAGACAATAATTACATATATTGGCAGGAGTACACAGTAGTACATACATTAGTAGGAGTACACACTAGCTGGAGCATACATTGGATAGGATATAGAGTACATTACAGAGCATGTCAGTTACATACACATAATAACATAGCGAATTAAATCAAACATATGACATCTTAACCAACAATGCTTTTGGGGAGAGGTGGTAACAGCAATATGCAGGATATATTGCCACCCCGGAGGCTGACTGCCATGGGACAAGCAAGTTTCAGCCACCAATACTAAGTTCTGGGCTAGTGGTTGCAGCCAAAGAGACTAAGCACTAGCAGGCATACTTTCAAGCCTGACTTAAAACCCTGAATAGTACAACAATTAGCCAAGTCAACAGGGAGAAGGTTCCATAAATGTGGGGCAGTGTACCTAAAGGAGCGCTTGCCATAGTTAGTTCGGACACGAGGGGATGTCTAGGGGACGGTCAGTGGAGGATGTCAGGCCCCGGCCCCAGACTTTTGGATTTAGAAGCCCACGCAGGTGAGAAGGAGGGCCAACAGTGGTAAATTTGAAGTTCAGGCTCAAAGAGGAGTAGGCTAGTTTTTGTCTCAGAGAAGGCCAGCGGAGATCAGTGAGGACCTCACAGTGTTGCCTTATTGGGGGGGAAAGTTGGTGAAATGAGCCTCCCTGTGGTAGAGTGTAGTAAGCTTTCTTTTTTCGCCTTCCCTTAGGGAATGCAGCAGGGGAGCCCCATAGAAGTGGGAGGGGAGTAGGGATGCAGTTAGATATGGCACAGCGAGCCTTGAGAGAAAGAGAATCACCCAGCCTATAGAGAAGTCCTAACTTCTGGCGGGTGGACTTAACAACAGAATCAATATGAGGCTGGAAGGTGATCACCTGATCAAGCAGGACTCCGAGGTACTTGATCTTGTCTGTGACCTCTATTCTCTTCCGTTGGGCAGTATGAAGCTGTAAGATGCCACAACGCTCTGAGCCAATGCAACTGACCCAAACAGGACTGCCTTCATTTTTTCTTCATTCATTACAAGTGAGTTTGAGGAGAACCAGGCTTCCAGTGCAGCTAGACTGGCCTGGAGGTTGGCACTGATTACGCTAGGAAGCGGATGACTGCAGTAGACGACAGTGTTATCTGTATAGACGATAAGGTTGTTCCTCCCACCGACCCCCTCTATATCATTGACAAAAAGAATAAATAGCAGGGGACCAAGGATCAAGCCCTGGGGTACCCCAAAGATTACCGGTTTAGCACTAGACTGGGTTCCTCTCCATAGGCCTTTTTGGGTTTGTTTGAGCAGATAGCTCTCGAACCATGTAGCAGACAGCCCATCCAGTCCAAGTAGGTGAAGTTTAGTGAGGAGAAGTCCATGGCTGACCAAGTCAAATGCCTTGGATAAATCAATAAATGGAGCCCCCATTGGGGAACCTTAGTCCATTGCATCAAGGATGTCCGACGTGAGCCGGATAAGGGCAGAATAAGTGCCAAGGTCTTTCCTAAAGCCATTTTGAAGCTAGGAGTAGGTGCCTTTTGAGGTAGTCCTGTATTTGATTGTAGACCAACCTCTCCTGCACCTTCACTAGTGGGCAGAGAATGGAGATTGGCCTGTAGTTCCCCACATTGTCCCAGGGCCCTTTTTTGTGAATGGGGACAATGGTTGTCACCTTCCATTTATCCGGGACCTTTCCTTCAAGGAGGGACCTGTTGATAAGCAGGGCAACTGGTCAGGAGATAGCTGGAGCTGCAGCCCGCAGGAATCTAGGTTCAAGCAGGTCATGTCCCAGAGAGGAGTCCAGATTTATAGAAACATAGAAACATAGACTTTGACAGCAGATAAGGACCGCTAGACCCATCTAGTCTGCCCAGTTCCCTACCTACAGGATAGGCCGCAGATCCTATTTAACCAACAGCCTATATCTTCCTGCCCCCCACAAGAATTGCCTTATGTCTGTCCCATGCATTTTTGAATTCTCCCACAGTTTTAGACTCCACAACTTCCTCAGGAAGGCTGTTCCATGCATCCACTACCCTCTCTGTGAAATAATAGTTCCTCACATTGCCCCTGAACCGCCCTCCATCTATCTTAAAATTGTGTCCCCTTGTTCTTGCAAGTCTCTTTTTCTGAAAGATGCTACCCTCTTGGACTTTGTTGATTCCCTTGAGGTACTTAAAAGTTTCTATCATGTCCCCCCCCTTCTTTCCTCAAGGGTATACATATTAAGCTCCTTTAGTCTCTCCTCATACGGCTTCTCTTGCAGACCCTGCACCATTTTAGTTGCCCTCCTCTGGACTGCCTCTATCCTGTCTATGTCCTTGCGGAGATGGGGTCTCCAGAACTGGACACAGTACTCCAGATGGGGTCTCACCAACTGTCTGTACAGAGGGATAACAACTTCCTGTTTTCTGCTGCTGATGCCTCTCCCTATACATCCCAGTATACCCCCAGCCCTCCCTACTGCCTTCTCACATTGCTTGCTAACCTTAAGGTCATCTGATATGATTACCCCAAGTCCCTTTCCTTTTTTGTTGTTGTTACTACCTCCCCACCCATTGTGTATTCTTCCCTGGGTTCTTGTTTCCCAGGTGCATTATTTGCACTTTTTGCATTGAATCCTAGCTGCCATCGTCAGACCATTCCTCCAACCTTGCCAAGTCCCTTTTCATCCTTTCCACGCCTCCTTGTGTATCAACCCTGTTGCAGATCTTTGTGTCATCTGCAAAGGCATACTTTTCCTTCAGTCCCTCTGCAATGCCACTGATGAAGACATTAAAAGGACTGGACCCAATACTGAACCCTGCGGTACCCCACTAGTAACCGCCCTTTCTTCAGAGTGGACTCCATTTACAATTACCTTCTGTGTCCTGTTGTCCAGCCAATGTTTTACCCAGGCTACCACCCTGGGACCCACTCCCAGGCTGGTTAATTTGACTAATAATCTTTTGTGTGGGACTGTGTCAAATGCCTTGCTAAAGTCTAGGTAGGCCATGTCCACAGCCCCTCCCTGGTCTACTACTTTGGTCACCCAGTCAAAGAAATCTATTAGATTCGTCTGACATGACCTTCCTGCTGTGAACCCATGCTGCCTTGGATCCTGTGCTCCACTGACTTCTAGGTACTCAACTATTCTTTCCTTCAGAAGTGACTCCATCACTTTCCCTACCACAGAGGTCAGACTGACAGGTCTGTAGTTTCATGCCTCTGTCTTGGTCCCACTTTTGTGAAGGGGAATCACATCCGCCTTCCTCCAGTCCTCGGTACACACCATCCTCCCATGATTTATTAAAAGAGTAGCCAGTGGTTTCACTAGTTCCTTCCTTAATTCTTTTAGAATTCTGGGGTGAATTCCATCAGGACCCATTGCTTTGTCCACCTTCAGTTTAGGGTTCTTGCAGAACCCTTTCTTCTGTGAAAGGACTGGAATCGACCCCCCTATCAAGAGTGCTTCTGTTAATTGGATTAGGCACTTCCCCCTCCTCTTTTGTGAATACTGAGCAGAAATATTCGTTCAGTATTCCTGCTTTTTCACTGTCCCCCTCTGCCCACCCATCGTTTATTCTATTCAGCCTCACTATCCCTCCCTTTGTCTTTCTATGCTCGCTGATGTACCTATAAAAGGTTTTATCCCCCTTCTTAACTGAGTTGGCTATCTTTTTCTCAGTTTGGGCCTTTGCTATTCTGACTTCCCTCCCTGCTTCTTTCTGCCTTAACTGGTACAGCTCTCTGTCCTGCTCCTTCTGTGTTCCTTATACTTCTGGAATGCTATCTTTTTCTTCTGACTTTCACAGCCACCTCTCTTGAGAACCATAGTGGCTTTTCTTTCGTTTTGATTTGTTTATTTGCTTCACACAAAGGCTTGTTGCCTCTGTGATGGCAGTTTTGATAATTCCCCATTGTTGCTCCACCTCCTTCTAGCCTGTTTGCTAGTGCTTTTCTGAGGTACTCTCCCATCTTGCCAAAGTCAGCCCTCTAAAGTCCAGTACCCTCACTTTTGTATGGCTTGACTCTGTAGCTGAGTTTAACGTGAACCACACTGTTTGATGGTCACTTGTCCCCAGATGGCAACCCACTTCTAGATCTGAGATCTCCTCACTGCCCCCATTTGAGAGTACGAGGTCTAAGATTGCTCCCTCATGAGTGGGTTCGAAACTAGCTGTCTAATGCCTGCCACCTGTAGGGGCTCAAGAATGGCCTGTCTTGGATGTCACTGCAGCAAATGTGCTCCAGTTAACATCTGGCATATTCAGGTCTCCCATCAACAGTATCTCCCTTTCTCTACCATTCTAAGAATGCCTTCCATCATATCCTTGTCCATTCCTTCCCCTGACATGGGGGTCTGTACACAACCCCTGTGCGGATTGTGGTGCCCTTTCAGTCTCAAGGTGACCCACAGTGCCTCCTCTCCTCCCTGTTTACTCTTTTGTTCAGTTGCTTTTATCCTTCCTTTACATAGAGAGCTACTCCTCCCCTCTTCTCCCCTGCCTGTCTCTCCTGTAGGTTATGTACCTGGTATGTTAACATCCCAGTCATGGTTCTCTGTGTACCATGTTTCTGTGACTGCTCGATATCCAGGCATCCCTCTTCCATTAAGGCCACCAGCTCAGGGAGCTTGTTGCCCAGACTAGGGCATTGGTACTCATTACCCTCCATTTCCTGATGGCCTTACCCCCTTTTGCCCCATCCCTGTCCTTCTTGCCTTTGTCACTTTCTCCATTTACCCCTGCCCTTCTCCCTATCGACACCTCCATGTTGGTGTTTGCCACACTTACTACCGTGATTGTTTGGGGGCTAGGATTTTCCTGCTCCTTTCCAGTGCCTCCCCGCTTGGCTAGTTTAAAAGCTTGCCAATGAAGCATTTAAATCTATCACCTAGGATCCTGGTTCCCCTTCCGGACAGATGCAGCCCATCATGCCAGTATAGGCTTGCATCACTCCAGGTGGACCCCCAGTCCCCAATGAAGCGATATCCCTGAGCTCCACACCAGTTTTTAAACCACTGATTGAATCCCATGGTATGGAACACCCTAGCCTCTCCTATGCCATAGATGGGTAGCACCTCCGAGAAGGTTACCGTGCGTGCTACTTGACTAAGGCCCTCCCAATTCCACAAACTCTTCCTGCACTTCTCTAATCCTTTCTTAGCCAGGTCATTTGTCCCTAAGTGGACAATGACATCCAGCTCCCTCCCTGTGCAGCTGCTCCGGCAATCCTGAGATTCGCTCCATGTCCCTCAAGCCATGGCGCCAGGCAGGCACCTTACCTCCCTCTCCCTTCCTTGCCCAGTTCTACCTTCCTAACAATGGAGTCCCCACCAGGAGTTGTTTCCTTCCCTGCAGGGTCCCCTGCCACCCTCCTGTGGGTCTCCTTTGTGGAGTTCCCAACATCCTCCTTGGTCTCCACTGTAGATGCCTCCATAGAGGAACCACACTTTGCCAGAATGGCATGGGTGTGGAGAGGTACAACTGGAGGGATGTGCCTCTGTTCCACCACCCTCACCCTCCCTGAGCCCACTGTGGTCCAACCGCTCCTCTTTCTTGGCAACCTCTGAGGCAACGGCAGTGGCACTGGTGGTCCCTGGATGGAAGAGGAGGTCCCACAAATCCTGGCCAACTCAGCCTGGAGATGAGCAACCTCCTCCCTCAGCCCAGAGAGGTGCCTGCAGATGGGAGAACACCGTATCCTCCAGAACATCTCCCGGAAGACTGCTGCTCCACAGCCACTGCACTGCACCACTCCAATCATGTCTTATTTCTGTCCCCTTAACTGTTTGCAATCCTTACTCTTTCCTCTGTTTTTTCTCTCTCTCCTTACTTTCTGCCTGTGTGCCCTTTAAGCTCCTGATTGTCCTGTTCTGAGACAAGAATATCCTATATTTCTCAGTAGACCGCTTACTTGTTCAGAGGCAGACCTCCAGCAGCTAGAGGGGGCCGGAGAGCTACTCTTGCCCTTCTAGGATGGTGGGTCCTTGGTGGTTCTGTGATCACTCACTTCCTGCCCCTAAACAGGAAGTTCCTGTTGTCAGTCAAATCCTGTGCCTATAAAAATAGAACTAGCTTTGGGTGGAGGGGAGGGGAAGGAGGGCAATATAGTCCCAGTAAGAGAAGTTCAGTCACACAGCAGTCCTTTCTCCTGGAGTCTTCTGCCAAGCTATTATACATTGCAGAAGGAGAAGTACCTCGGCAGGTTTGACCAGCTTCAAATGAAACTGGGGTTGGGAGTGTTCCCAGGCGGTGCCTCTGTTGCTGGGGGCACCAGAGGGCAGGTGGGGTTTGGTTCCTCCAGGACTGGAGAAAGCAGCACTAAACGCATCTGCAATTAAGGTGTGATCATTGGTTAGGGTGTCATCGACCAGGAGTGCACCCTCTTGGGCACTGGGGGCTCCCTTTATCAGCAGGTTAATTTGGCCCCAGAATCTCTTGGGATCCCATAGGTGCCTAGACTGGAGATCTCATAGGCATTTAGATTTAACTGACTTGGAGATTTTCTTGAACTGAGTCCTCAGTTCTCTATATCTCTCCCAGTCAGTTTTCTTGCCTGTGGATTTGTATTGACCCCAGGCCTAATCCCGAAGCAACATGCTCCGTTTGAGGCTAGGGTTAAGCCATTTGTGGCATTTACCCTGTACCCTCAGTTTCTGCAGGGGGCATGTATATTGACCACCGACGTAAAAGTGTTAGTAAAGAAGGCAAATGCCTCATCTAGGGTAAGGAGGGAGATAAGGGGATCCCAATTTATGGCACATAGGTCAGAGCAGAGAGCGTCAGAAGACAAAAACTGCTGTAGTGTCTGGCTTCGATTACTTTGGCGGGCAGTTTAGGAGGCCTGTTGGAACAGATGCACAAAACTGGTAAATGGTCACTCAATGGGTCTGCCATGACCCCAGCAGCCTGTATGCAGTCCGGGCTAGATACTAGGGCCCAGTCAAGCAACTAGTGGTTACCAGTCCTAGCATTGTGCCTTGTGGGCTGATGGATAACTTGAGTCAGATTCGTATCTTGTATAGGGTTCTTGCTGGCAGAGGTCTCTAGTGAGAGACAATTTTAGTTATAGTCCCCCAGGAGAATCAACTCCCCCAAGGAGTGTTCTGCCAAGGCATGAGTTAGCGATTTGAGGGAGGACTTAGCCATTTGGGGTGGGAGGTAGGCACACCCTATGTACAGGGGTTTGGTGTCTCCAAGGAGCACCTTCATGAAAATAATCTCATTCACAGAGTCGCAGAGGGGAGAATGGTCAATCTGCATTGCATTAAAACCACTCCGGGTGTAAATGAACCCCCCAGCTTTCTTCCCAACACGGTCCTTCCTGAAAGCATTAAAGTCAACTTGGTCCATTTTGTGAGGAAGGATGCAAGGTTTGAGCCAGGTCTCAGTCATTGCAAGTATATTAGGTTTGTAGAGCGTTGTCCAGGCTTCGAGGGCATGGATATAGTTTTAGGATTATCCCACATAATACTCCCATATTCCAAAATTAGCAGTAAACAGCTCTGATCTATGACTTTGCTGATACAAGAAGGAAAATCATAACTCAGAGCTGTTTACTGACAGATTTTGAATATGGGAGTGTTTTGTGGGGCAATGCTACAGCTAAAACGTTGGAGAAACAAAAATATTATGCAATTCTAATTACAGGGGTTTGCTCTTAAAGCAAATGATTGGACCACCATTACTCTTTGTACGAACAACTGAACTGGCTACCATTGAGGGGAGGAATGCTTACAGTACTGGTGTCTTTGCCCATAGACTTGTCTGTAAGGGAGCTGGGGGAGTTATAATGTAAATAACAAACATACAAGTTTGAATTTAAGGTCAAATGACATTGCCAGTTTGGTAATCCCCCAGTATAGGACTGTATAGGTCAAAGGTCTGTCTCATATGTTTTGCATAAAACTTTGAATACAAGTCCATTGAGTTCAGACAAATTCAGGCTATTGGACTGTTTAAGAATGTTTTTTTTTTGTTGTTTTTTTTTTTAATTCTATTTGTACTCCCACACCCCTGGGCATCCTTCAGGAGTACCCACTCGGAATCTGCCCTAACTCCCAGCCTGAACCCCCCCGCATCTCCCAGGATCTCCTCCCCTGAAAGACCACAGGCAGGCTCAACCCCTGGTATCACCTCTGGGGCTGGTTCCGCCATCCTCTGGCAGTTGGCTTCTAAGTGTGAGGTGTCTTACCTGCAGCCGACGGGTCGGCCCATGGAGAGAGATCCAGGCGCATCTGGGCCAGCGATTGGGATGTGGGCAATTCCCCTGGGACCACTGTCTTCTCACCGGTGCTGGAGGAGTCTTTTTCCTTGTTTACTTTCCCGGACAAGCGCATGACATATGGCCAACACGCATGCTGCCCTCAGAGATGACTGGCGCCATCCCCTGATGTTTTGATTCCATGCAAGTAGTACCCCTGTTCTCCACTGGGGTCACTAATGCACCAGGAAACCCCTGGATCCCTCCTGGGAGGAGAGCAGTCCTTCAGATGCTCGATCCAACTCCCTCCTGCCGATCCCCAGTGCTCGGGCTTGCTTCTGAACACGGGTCGCTGGCATGCCAGGCCAGATTAACTTATATATGCCACTATGCCATGGTGTAGGGGCCCATGATGCACGAGGGCCCCTGCCCCCCCCCCACAATTTAATTATTTGCCTGCCTTATTACTGTGTACTGTCACTGCTGTGCCAGGACAGTAGTGCGGTGGCCAGCGGCATGTCAGAGAAAAGTTATAACTTCTCCTTCTCCTCCTCCTCCTCTCCAGTTCAGGCAGTGCCCCTCCAGTGCAAGTGAGCATCTCCACAACAGTCTACACTCCGCACTGTTTTATTGGCTGGGCCAGCAGTAGGAGTTGTGGCTCTCAGGGTTAATGGGAATCAGCATGCAGCAGCCGCCTGTACTCTCTCTCTGTGTGCTGCGGCACTGCATGGTGGTGTTATTCATTGACTCTCGGTCAACTCGTCAATGATGGTCTCGAATGATGAGTAAGTTGAATGGCCGGCCCAGCTGCCAAGGCAGTAGAGGGAGAGTGGCCAGCCCAGCCTGAGGACGGGTGTGGTTGTTGGCTCATCGCAGTCATCGCCGGTGATCGACACGGTCATGGTTGGATTTACCACCCACGGTCAACCATCATCGACAGTCAGAAGGAGGCTAGCCTGGGCCTGGAGCAGGAACAGAATGGAACAGGGCGCCCGTTGTGAGCTTCCGGACAGTGGACACCAGGTCCCGGGAGGACTGTGGAGGCACACTACAGACAGGAGACTGCAGCAGCAGCCGCCTCTGCCCGGCCTGCTCGTCAGGTATGTCATATTTGTATTTGGATTGTTGTGTCCCTGTCCAGGCTGTCCCAGCCATGTACAACATTGATTCACTTTCGCTGTATATTCAATAGTGAATGAAAACAAGCATTGGTCAATGCCGAATGTTTGCTTGCTGGCATTGGCAGTGGTAGTGAAGAAGTTACAGAGCTGCGTAATAGGAATGGCAGTGAAGTATTTAACTGAAGCCAACCCCACCACCACCCTGCAGAGAGTGACAGGCATTGGGGTGTGCGTTTGGATTGTCAGGCATAACAGCCACGCCATTTCACCACACCCCACCCTGCAGACACTGACAAGTGTCACGGTGTTCCTTGGGGTCTTTGGCCCTTATGAGCACCCCATTTCATTAGGAAATATGGTGAGATGGGTGCGATATAGGAGAATGGGGTGAAGTTTGGGGATGAAGAGTCCAAGGCATACCTCAATGCCTCTCACTGACTTCAGGGTGTGGAATGGTATGAGCATCACAGGCAAGAATCCCAAGTCACACCCCTGATGCCTGTCATTCTCTATAGGGTTGGGCGTTATGGTCGGAAACCCTAATACCTCAGGCATTCGTTGGTATTTTCACTCCAAATTTTCAACATGTTTTTTTTGTGACCCCACCTCATGAACAGGGGGAATATCAGTTTGTTAGCCGAAAGCTGCTTATGCACAGTGACTACGGCATTTAGCACCGCAGGTGCAAAAACATTCCGAACAGGATGTAAAAAATGACAGCTGTACTGTTCATGGGGAGGTGTAAAAAATGGCAATGTTGCAAATCTGTAGTAAAAATATTTAAAAAAATGGTGAAGTCACGAGCGTACATAGAAACAGTGCAGTGCACACCCGTAATATAATTAGATTGGGGAATTTTTACAGCAGATTGTCAACTCAGGCATTTTGGTGCCTCCGATCATGAACAGTGTCACTGTGATTTTCTTAATCTGTCCTAAACATTGCTTTCGCACACAAACACCACCATTGTGCGCTACATGTGCGAAAACACATTTTGGGCGACATATGAAAAATTGCAGCTGTACTGTTCATAAGGAAGTGTAATAAAATGGCAATGTTGAAAATCTGGAGGAAAATACTAAATTTGCAAACTTACGAGCATGCATAGAACTGTGTGCAACGCAGACACCGTAACACAGTCATTTTTAGAATTTTTTCACCGAATTTTCAACATAGCCATTTTAAGACCTCAGCTCATAAACAGTGTCACTGTGATTTTCTTAATTTGTCCCGTACTTTGATTTCGCACACTGACTGCGCCATTGTGTGCTACATGGGCAGAAACACGTTTTGGGTGAGAGGTGAAAAATGACAGCAGTACTGCTCATAAGAAGGTGTGGTAAAATGGCAATGTTGAAAATCTGGAGTGAAAATATTGAAAATTCGCGAACTTACGAGCGTGCGTAGGAACTGTACAACGCACGCTCGTAAAACAGTCATTTTTGGGAATTTTTTCACCAAATTTTCAACATAGCCATTTTAACATCTCAGCTCATGAACAGTATCACTGTGATTTTCTTAATTTGTTTCATACATTGATTTCGCACACCAACTGCGTCATTGTGCGCTACATGGGCGGAAACATATTTTGGGTGAGATGCGAAAAATGACAGCTGTACTACTCATAAGAAGGTGTGGTAAAATGGCAATGTTGAAAATCTGGAGTGAAAATATTGAAAATTCATGAACTTACGAGCCTACGTAGGAACTGCGCAACGTACACTCATAAAACAGTCATTCTTTTGAATTTTGGCACCAAATTTTCAACATGAGGTTTTTGGGACCCCTTCTCATGAATGATGCCACTGTCATGGCATTATTCAGGTCCAAAGGGTGATTTGCACGGTGATGCGAAATCACCCTTCGGCCTGAATAACGCCATGACAGTGACTCATTCATGAGAAGGGTCCCAAACCCATGTTGAAATTTGGTCAAAATTCCCAAAATGCCTGAGATATGCAACAAAGTTGAAACCCCCTATCTAGCCCATTATACAGCTTAACGGCATTTCCTCAGTTCGCGGTCGGCTTTGAAGAGTGCAGACGTGTTCCGGTCCACGAAGATCGTCGTGCTGAGCTCGGAGTAAGTATGGGGTGGGGGTGTGGGGAAGGCAGGGTGCGCAGTTGGTGGTGTGCAGATTGTTGGAGGGGGCCAGGAGACTACGTTGAACCGTTTTCTTCTAAGGTAAAAAAAAAAAAAAAAAGAATGATGCGGGACATTTGCCATGCTGGGGTAGGCTCTCAGCGTGGCACAAGGACAGTTGGGGCCGTTCAGCGGCAGAGTTGGGCACCCGTCAGCCAAATATCGATTTCCATGCTGGGGTGGGCTCCCAGCGTGGCACTTAGTACTCGGGGTGAGGACAGTGGAGCCGATGGGATTGGGCACCCCGTCGGCTATATCATTACTTGCCATGCTGGGGTGGGCACCCGCGTGGCATTTTGAAGGCTTTGGGGAGGGGCAGCACAATCCAGCGAGGATTGGGCACCCCGTCGGCTATTCAGTGTGTGTGTGTGGGGGCGGGGGCGCACATGCCTGCGTAGCGTCTGTGTGGTGGGGGGGAGCTGCACATGAGCAAGCGATATCTTATCGCTGCTCACTCAACCGTAGCTCCCCTTTTGAACTGTATGCCACTGCATTTTGGAGCTTGTCATAGATAGCTCCAGCATGCATTGGCTTACAGGGGCCGCGCCTGCCAACACACTGACTGAATCGGAGGAGGAGGTGACACACCTCCGAAATCTCTGATGATGGCACTGTTTCTTGCACATGCATGCAAGCAAACATAAAAATGCAGTCCGTTTCATACTCTTGTCACCGTTTACCGATAAACAGCATGGTGGCTTTTTGGTTTGATTTTCTCAGGTCGGAGTAATTTAAAGGGGAAATGTCAGCAATAAGAGCCTCACACCCAAGTGTGACACTGATCCTAATCAGCCCTTTGTGTGCAGCAACACTTTTATTTACTTCCTGATTACTGCAGTGTAATAAATAAATCAGGCTAATTCATTGACTTGTAAGATGCCATTTCATGTAACCAGACATCCCAGAATCCCCTGCTGCTGACATCAGAGGAGAACTGCAGAGCTGGGAGATTCAATTGCCTTCAATAGTCTGCAGTGAATGTTAGAGTTTTTTGTAAGCTGTAATCTTCAGTTTGCTGGACTGCTGTTCTTCTGGGGCTAGGTACAATCACAGAGGACTGTACTAAGCCCCGTGAGCACAGCAGGACCAGGAACATCTGATTTTTGCTTACAAAATCTTTAACATGATACTGTGGGCATCCCCACCCTATACTGGAGGATGAAGGGATACTGTGCCAACAGGATCTTTGCTTGCCACTCGATGTGTTAACCACTGTAGCAGGCAGATATAAGAGCAGTAATAACTTCCCCCCTTTTTAAGTTTTCTTGCGCATGCACAAGAAGCATCTTTTTAAAGTGCTCTCTCATTGGAGCACTTCAGTCCTTTCAACTACATGAAGTCTGTGCCCATCAGACTGTTAACCACTGTAGCAGGCAGATATAAGAGCAGTAATAACTTCCCCCTTTTTTAAGTTTTCTTGCGCATGCACAAGAGGCATCTTTTAAAAAAAAGAAGCATCTTGTTAGGATTAACTGCATGTCAGAGGTGTGTCACTGCTGAGCCCGTTGCAGTTTGAGCTGCAATGGGCTGGACAGTGCATACCAATGACCAGGCAAGTCCATTGTGATGCTGGTCACAGTCTGATGGGCACAGACTTCATGTAGTTGAAAGGACTGAAGTGCTCCAATGAGAGAGCACTTAAGTCCTTTCATTTGCAGAAAGCCAGACGGCAATCAGCTGAGCAGCATTATGAATGAGGTCTGGTGATTTGTTTATATTCATTTTTGGGGGATCTTAATTATAGGGAGCACCAGTCTGAAGTGACCACTGGTGTCCAACGACCTTCTCCCTGAAGCTTCAGACTGGATCCAACATCCACACATTTCTTCATCAGGACTGCAACGTCCAGTTCCATGGCATTCACCATGCTCCACAAACTGGGAATGAAGGCAGATCCCTGCAAACCTGGCCTCCCTTTTGCATCCCAACCTCAATTCAACAAATGAAACCAGAAATTGAGGGCCTGCCAGATCAAACGAGTGTCATGAGCCAACTAAGCAAGAGGTATCCCCCAGTAAACTATCCAAATTTAAATGAGATACTAATTTCAATTAATTGATTTATGATTTTCACATGGTATTTGCACTATGAATTGTTATGTTGCACTTGTAGCCACACCCCTGACAAAGAGGTCCCTGAAGCCTCGAAGCGCTGGGCTGTTTTGTGTTAGGTATGTGGATCCTACACATGTTTGTTGAATTGCTGTGAAGGTGTGAAGCTGTAAACATATTTATAAATAAGTAAAGTGGTTTAATTTCTCACTAAGCCTGGAGTGCGGCTCTCATTTACTTTCAAATCAAACCCCCTGCCTGCAGCGCAGCAACAGCAACCTCTGACAATGTAATTTGCGCCCCGATGCCCAGACCAAGATCAGTCTCCTAGAACGTTGTACACGGTATCGGAAGTTTGGTGTAAGTGATGTCTTTTGAAACTGCAAACTCAAAACCTTCCCGAGTAGTCACAAACACAGGCTACATCACCCATTTGAAGCAGTTAAACTGTCTGCAGCAGCACAAGTAGAAACACTTTTCCTTGATGGAAATAATGATAGTCTCCGTCCCCCGGTCCAAAGGAACAGCTAGCACACAATGGATTCCATCTCCTGAAACAAACATAGGAAAAAGTAAAACACTTAAGTTAGTAGTCTCCATCCCCAGCCCAGAATGACAGCTACCACAAAAGTTATTCCTTCTCCCAGTTCAAACAACACAGGAAATAAATAACACCAAAATTACTTAATAGCCTCCCTCCTACAGCCCAAAGCAGCAGCTAGCACAAAAGTGATTCCATCTCCCAATTCAAACACAGAAAAACAGTAAACAGTTAAGTTATTTTTTTTTATACTCAATTTTATTTAAGATCAGCAAGGTCAAATAAAAGTACATTGCCATTAAAATTGCAACATGGAAGTTTAGAACAATCAACTGTATCTCAAAAATTTATAGTACAGTGTGTCCAGAAAACTGTGATATTAAACAGTTCAACTATTATAAATTAAAAAAAAGAACAAAAAGCAAAACAACGCATAACCAACACAGGGTGGGCCCTCTCATCTTGCAAATCACTTATTATATAATGCAGGATAACAGTAGGGTTCAGATCAGCAAACAAGCCACTAAAAAGCATCAATGCAGTTCTTATATCATTATGTTGGTCCTTATCGTAACACCAGCAACAGACAACCTTCGATGAGGGTATCTTAGAGATTTGATAATCAATTTGTGGAAGGGAGGGAAGTAAGGCAGCTAGTACAGAGAAAAGTAAGAACTCATAACCCCATTACTCACCTTGACACTTCCTCTGGACGTCTGGACGACCCCATTGCTGTGGCAGAGGCCTTCAATAAAAAATTCACAGACCTGTCTGCCCTGCTTAGCAAGTTGCCATCCCTGTGACTACTGGTCTCCCTGATAATCCCTCCCCCATACCCCTCAAACTCTTCCTCTCCCCTCTTTCTACTTCTGGACCATCAACCCCAGGGACACTGCCAAACTGTTGAAGAGCCTGCCTAGCCGGGGCAGCCCAGGCAGCAATGATCTTTTCCCTGCTATGCTTAAACTTATATCACCTGTCATCTTAAAACCACTCACCTACCTCTTTAACCTGGCATTGAGTACCTCCTCATGCCCAGCACTTGGAAGCATGCCAGGGTGGTCCCAGTTTTTAAGACTGGTGACCCGCTATCCCCAGATAACTATCAGTCTATATCTTTGCTCCCACACCTTCTAGAAAGGCTTGTCCACTGACAACTGTCTGACTATATTGACACACACACAGCCTACTGTCCAGACAGCAACACAGCTTCCATAACCATCTGCTCTCGCCCTGTTTACCAATCATATTCTTAGGAACATGGACCTTGGAAGAGCAATGGGTGCCATCTTTGTCGACCTGTCTAAAGCTTTCGACCTGGTCGACCACACCCTGTTGCTCCCCTCCCTCTGTACCCTTGGCTGCTCTACTGAGACGACACAGTGGTTCCAAAGTTACCTTTCAGATAGATCTCAGTCGGTATGTGTAGGACTTTTTTTTTTTTTAGTTGTTTAACCAGGAGTAGCACACTAAGCTGTAAGTGACTTGCTCAAGGTCACACAGTATGCAAGTGGAAACTGTGGCATTCAAACCGACGTCTGGTCTGCTGGATGTCTCCAGATTTGCAGCTCAGAGCCTTAAACCACTGTGCTGTACTGCCTCCCCACCTTCTACCTCTCCTGCCCTCCCAGTTGCTACCTGTGTACCCCAGGGCTCCATCCTGGGCCCACTCTTATTCTCCCTGTTTATAAACTCTCTCCCCTCTGACTGTCTCACTTGTGATGCCCTATTTTATGCAGATGCCCTTGTCCTCTTCACTAGTGACAAGGCTCTTGAGAATATATCCAGGATTTTATCTGATAATTACAATATGGCGCACACCTAGTTCCATTCACATCGTCTAATTGTTAGTGCTAAAAAAACGAATTCCATGCTAATTGGATCTAAACCCTTCCTATCTAAGGTTGCCAAGGCTGGGTCCAACCTCTCAATAGTCTCACCAGACAGCACTATACTTGAAAATGTACTAACTTTCAAATATCTAGGGGTTATCCTGGACCCGTCCCTCTCCTTTTCCAATCACATCTCCTCTGTTATCCGCCGTATTAACCAGAACCTTGGTGCAGCCTATCGGATAATGCCACTCCTGACCAGGGAAGCCTGTTTAGCCCAAGGCAACCTGCTACTCTTGATTGACTACTGCTCCTCTATTTACTCACACACATTCTCAACCTTGCATGTGCACCTCTGCTCCACGTACAACAACATATGTTGTTTCACTCTGCTGGCACCATATTCCACTCACCACTGCCACTTCTACCAGACTCTTGGCTAGCTCCCACTACACTGCAGATTTGATTATGGGCTTGGCTGCCTTCTGGAGAGTGCCATCAGGCATGGTGAAGTCTCCCCTTGTACATCTCTCCTCAAGACCAGAACTCTTTTGAGGTGTCTGCGTGCATCCTCAGTCCCCCGGATATCCCAAAAGTCTCCTTGGCAATGGGTAGCAGAGCGTTATCTGTAGCTGCTCCCACTCTGTGGAACAGAATCCTGGTGCCCATCTGCTCTCTGTACTCCCATGCCACTTTTAAGACACATCTCAAATCCTGGCAGCTTGATGAGGCCACATGCTTTTGCTAGCTTGGATAACCCCACCCCCACCTTTCTGACTTTTTCCTCTTGGGCTGCTTTGGCCTCCCCCGCCCTCTCTCATTTCTTTTGACTCCTTTCTTACATCCCTCACTACCTGCTTCTCAGGCTGTCTCAGTTGGCTATTGTCTCATATGTTTTTTTTTTCTTTTTTACATCATGCATTAATTTGCACTTATCCTTTGTAAATAACTATATAATAATTGTTGCTTATCATGATGTACTGATTGTTTTTTTTTTCAGGCTCTCATTAATTTTCTTTCCTACATTACTTTCTTTGTTCACCAGTGATGTCTGTATTTCCACTTTGTTCACCAATGATCAAGGCTACTGTTTCTCTGTGATTCTGTGATCACGTCTGGAATCCTGGAATCTGCCTTGTCTCGCGGAATTTTAAATTTCCCACTGGAGTCACGAAATTCATGCTGCTAGCATGAGCGTTTGGGAGTTCAGTGCCTTTAGTGCTGTATAAGAGCAGACACTTTCCAGAGATGTTCCCCTATTCGCTAGGAACCTGGAAGAAGGAGAAAAGACTACAAGACCACACTGCAGAAAGGACACCACCACTGGAAACCAAGCTACCCGAACACCACCAGTGGAGTCGGAGAGACTGGTTCCCACTGCCATCGATCCACTGCTTGCTCTTTTATATTTCATTAGTCATGCCATGTATAAAATGTATTTTATTGGCACCATGAGTAAAGAAGCATTCGCTGACAGTAAAGGGGTAGGACTGCAAGGAAATCGCTGTAACAAGCACCAGGAAGCGCACCACAACCTTGCCTTTCAGGTACTGTCCTCAGTTTAACAACAAAACATGGGTTAGTGCAGTATTTCACTGATGTGATGAATGAACAAATTGAACATGTACAGTAGATGCTGCGTTTAAAACTCAGGAGGTTGGTGGCAGTGGCGGGGTCCAAAATGAGAGGTACTCACAGAACGCAGACCCTCCCCTGTGCTGCATCTCACTGCTGGTTATTTATTTGTGTTTTTGATGTACTGAGTCCATTTTTAACCTGATGCAGGAACCAAGTGTCTTTCAGTGAAGGTGGTGTTTTTGTGAAGCCACGTTTCTGTGTTCTGTGACTTCCTCTCCTCAGTACTTGTGCCATGGTTGTTGTAAAGCTGCCTTTTTGTTCATGGACTAAAATTAGAATGGATCACTGCCTTTTGCCCACATGCCCTTCTTGTGTGTCCACTTAGTATTTTGCAGAAGGGTTCTTACATATTGTATAAAAGTGCTGGCGAGTGATTTAAATTAATGCTACCTTTGTGCTTAACCTCCTTCTCACCCCATATTTTGCCTGAGTCCCCCCCCCCCCATATTTAACAGCACCATGTACTTGTTAGTATTCTCTTTCTCCTTCCCTTATTCTATGTCTCCCTGTGCATAGAAAAGGATGTGTAGCTCTGGTAAAATGCAGTACCTTGGTGAGGGTTAAAAAGCAAAGGTGTGTGTGTCAGGGTGCATTTGCAACAAGCCAAAGAAGCTGAAATCGAGTATTTCAAACATGGGGGTGGGTCCCAAAGCAACTTTTCTGTCTTCGGTGCAGCCCAGAGCTTGGGGGTGCAGGGATCCCTGAGGTTGCTGTGGGCTATAGAGTTAAGGGGGGCATTACACATTAACACGGACATGGTTGGGAGCTGGCATAGGTGCATCTGAGCATCTTTGTGCCACAGGTAAGTCTGGATATTGGGGTTGGTGTCACATATGCGAAATAAAAGCAAACACATGAACACACACAATACAAGCTCTGGGACACACAGAAGACATAAATGTTGCTTTGGGATCCTCATACCCCCCATCACACACCACAAGCTCTGGGGCACACTGAGACAAACTATGAAGTTCCCCCAAGTCCCAAGTACTCTAATTTCAGCTTCTTTGGCTTGTTGCAAATGCAAAAAATAAAGCACCCTGCCACACACTGGTCCCTTTGCCTTTTAACCCTACTCTTACCGAGGTTCTGCACTTTTCCAGAGCCCCCCCAAGTCCGAAATACTCTGTCAATTTCAGCTTCTTTGGATTGTTGCAAATGCAGGAAAATAAAGCAAACAAAATGCAAGAAAGGCGGCTACCTGAAGAGTTTCAGCTGGTGCCTCGATATAAACCAGTAACAATTGCATCAGGAAAGTCTGGCCACTCAGCTGAATGAGAAAAACAATACTTCTAAGCTAGGTCTCATTAAAAACAACATTTTAATTTTACAAGCTAGCAGCACCCCCATTCACAAATGTTTCACATCTCACTGATGCTTTTTCAATGTGTTAAGCGTCAGTGAGACGTGAAACGTTTGTGACTGGGGGTGCTGCTATCTTATAAAAATAAAATGTTTTTAACAAGACCTAGCTTAGAGGTCTTTTTTCCTCGTTCAGCTGAGAGGAAAATAAAGCACCCTGCCACACACTGACCCCTTTGCTTTTTAACCCTATTGTACTCTTACCAAGGTACTGCACTTTAACATAGAGCTACACACCCTTTTCTGTACCGAATATGCCCATGCTATGTATTTTTTTCTGCACAGAAAAGGGTGTGTCGGGCTGGCCCATTAGTGCAGTGGTTGGATTTCCATGTGTAACACTGGCAACCCAGGTTCGGGAATGGACCCGGGTCGCTGGAGGGCCTGCCAGGGGAGAAGGCTTGAGCGTCCAACAACCACTTGCCTTCTCCAGGGGGAGAGTGGGGATGCAGTCTGGTGCCAGGTTGACTCCCAGTGGAGACCGGAGGTATAGCAACATGCTGACTGACTGACTAGGGGGCATGGTGGACATTGGCATTTGACGTCATGGCACGCCACGCCCTGGGGAGAAAAAAGGAAAAATCTCTCCTCCGCTTGACTGGATGACACCTGTCCAGTCCCTCTGCCACCATGAATGCCCTGGTCAGGCCCCAGAGACCACCTCAGCAGCACTTGAGGGGCCAAGAAGTTGCACTGGATGGCCCCGCCGGCACCTTTCTCCTCAGTTCAGAACCCATCCGGTGAAGGGTTACACTGGGTTACCCAGAGGGTGGCTGCCATCTGGGGTGGTGGATGGTGGCAAAGGGCAGGGACACAAGTGAGCGGTGGGGAGAGACCATAGGTGGTCTGAAAGACAGGCTGATGGGGGAGAAACCGGAGGTGAGAAAAAAGAAAAGGGTGTGTAGCTCTGGTAAAGCGCAGTACCTCGTGAGAGTACAGCAGGGTTAAAAAGCTAACAAGTCAGTGTGTGTGTGTGTGTGTGTGTGTATAGCAACTTGTCTTCTGTGTGCCCCAGAGCTTGTAGTGGATGAGTCAAGGATCCCTGAGTTTGCTTTGTGCCACAGAGTTGGGGGGGGGGCATTACACACTAACATGGGCACAGTTGGGAGTTACCATAGAGTTGGCATATGTACATCTCTGCTAAAACATCTGTGCACCACAAATAAGTCTGGATAGTGGGTTTAGTTTCACATATGTGAAACAAAAGCATCAGATCAAAACAGCTCATTTGCTTGTGGGTATGCATGACAAACATGTGAACAATACTTGCAGAATCAGCAGAGCAACACTGGTGGCAAAACATGCCTTGATAAATTTATAGCACAAAATCATATCAATACCAATTCAAGCCCCAAGACAGGTCGTCTGCAGTACAAGGCCCCTGACCGGATTTGTTTTCTTGCACTTTAGATGGCTTGTTTTGGGGCTTAAATTGGTACGCTTTTGCGCTATTTATTAAGCCTTGTTTTGCTGCCAGTGGTGTAATGCTGATTTTGCCACTATTGTTCACTTGTTTTTGTTGTTTTTCTTGCTTTCGTTTAGCATATGTGACGCCAACCCCACTATCCATGCTTATTCGTGGCACACAGACGCTCAGATGTTTCAGCAGAGATGCACCTATGCCAACTCTATGGCAGCTCCCAACCATATCCATGTTAGTGTGTATGCCCCACATAACACACACACTGTCCTCTACAAGCCCTGGGCACATAGAGACATAAAAAGTTGCTTTGGGATCTTCAGCCCCCCGTCTGAAATACTGTGGATTTCAGCTTCTTTAACTTATTTGCAAATAGGAAAATAGAGCACCCCTGCCACACACGCACATGCACACATGTACGCTTGCCTACACACACAGTGACCCCCTTTGCTTTTAACCCTGCTGCCGGGCTCTATAGCTCTGGTAAAGTGCTGTGCCTCAGTGAGTGTGCAGCAGGGTTTAAAAGTAAAAGGGTGTGGGTGTGTGGGGGGGGGGGGGGCAGGGTGCTTTATTCTGCAGCCGCCCTGTTTTGGAGCTCGAATTGGTATGCTTTTGTGCTATTTATTAAACCTTGTTTTGCTGCCAGTGGTGCTCTGCTGATTTTGTCACTATCTATTTTGTTAGTGTGACTTATGTATGAAGCCCTTGCCTGAAAAATTGCTCTGAGGCACATACATATCTGCACAGACCTTCAGACTTTGCACGCAGTGAAGCAAGTCCAAAGAGCCCTAAGCAAGTTTGTTTTGGCCTTTTGTATGCCCCAGAGTGAGTTGTCATTGGGTGCGCATCAAGGGCTGTGTTGATCCTATGCAAAAAGCAAGCAACATAATCTGGGGTACACATCAAGCAACACAGCCCCTTGGACTTCACAGGAGATGGCTTGCACACAGTGTCCTTTAACAAGCATTTGTCAATGCCGAATGTTTGCTTGCTGGCATTGGCAGTGGTAGTGTAGAAGTTACAGAGCTGCATAATAGGAATGGCAGTGAAGTATTGAACTGAAGCCAACCCCACCACTACCCTGCAGAGAGTGACAGGCATTGGGGTGTGCATTTGGGTCATTTTTAGGAATTTTTTCACCAGATTTTCAACATAGCCATTTAAGACCTCTGCTCATGAAAAGTGTCACTGTGATTTTCTTAATTTGTCCCGTACATTGATTTTGCACACCGACTGCGCCATTGTGCGCTACAAGCGGAAAGACGTTTTGGGTGAGATGTGAAAAATGACAGCTATACTACTCATAAGAAGGTGTGGTAAAATGGCAATCTTGAAAATCTGGAGTGAAAATATTGAAAGTTTGTGAACTTACGAGCGTGCGTAGGAACTGTACAACGCACGCTATTAAAACAGTCATTTTTGGAATTTTTTCACCAAATTTTCAACATATCCATTTTAAGACATCAGCTCATGAACAGTGTTGCTGTGATTTTCTTAATTTGTCCCATACATTGATCTCGCACACCGACTGTGCCACTGTGCGCTACATGGGCGGAAACACGTTTTGGGTGAGATGTGAAAAATGACAGCTATACTACTCATAAGAAGGTGTGGTAAAATGGCTATCTTGAAAATCTGGAGTGAAAATATTGAAAGTTCGCGAATTTACGAGCGTGCATAGGAGCTGCACAACGCACACTCGTAAAAGTCATTTTTGGGAATTTTTTCACCAAAAATTTTCAACATAGCCACTTTAAGACCTCTGCTCATGAACAGTGTCACTGTGATTTTCTTAATTTGTCCCGTACATTGATTTTTGCACACCGACTGCACCATTGTGCGCTACATGGGTGGAAACACATTTTGGGTGAGATGTGAAAAATGACAGCTGTACTACTCATAAGAAGGTGTGGTAAAATGGCAATCTTGAAAATCTGGAGTGAAAATATTGAAAATTCACAAACTTACGAGCCTGCGTAGGAACTCTGCATCACTAAGTAAAACAGTCATTTTGGAATTTGTGCACCAGATTTCAACATGGGGTTTTTGGGACCCCTTCTCATGAATGATGTTACTGTCATGGTGTTATTTGGGCCCAAGGGTGATTTCACAGTCACTGCGCGAAATCACCCTTTGGGCCCAAATAACGCCATGGCAGTGACATCATTCATGAGAAGGGGTCCCAAAAGCCCCATGTTGAAAATTTGGTGCAAAAATTCCAAAAAATGCCCGAGATATGCCATAAAGTTGAAACCCCCCTATCTAGCCCATTATACAGCTTACCGGCATTTCCTCAGTTCGCGGTCAGCTTTGAAGAGTGCAGACGTGTTCCCGGTCCACCGAAGACCATTGCGCGAGGTCGGAGGTAAGTATGGGGTGAGGGGTTGAGAGGTGTGGGGAGGCAGGGTGCGCAGTGGGTGGGTGTAGGTTGTGGGAGGTGTGCTGGGAGACTACATGGGACGTTTTTTCCAGGTTGAAAAAAAAAAAGCAAACGTCTTGAGACGTTTGCCATGCTGGGGTGGGCTCCCAGCGTAGCACAGGAGCGTTTGGGGGCGTTCAGCCGACGGGGATTGGGCACCCCATCGGCCATGGCATTTGTTGTCACGTTGGGTGGGCTCTCCAGCGTGGCACCTTGTACTGGAGGCTGGATGGGGGATTGGGGCACCCCCGCCGGCGATAGTATGGGGAGGGAGAGACAGTGAAGCCGACGGGGATTGGGCACCCTGTCGGCTATTAGCCTGACATCTGGGAGGCTTTGGGGGGCGCAGCACAAGCCGAGGATTGGGCACCCGTTGGCTATACGTGTGTCTGCGGGGAGAGGAGTTTCTGTGTGTGTGTGTGTGTGTGTGTAGGGGAGCTGCGCGAGCAGGCGATATCTTATCACTGCTCACTCAAGCGTAGCTCCCCCTTTCAACTGTATGCCACTGCATTTTGGAGCTTGTCATAGACAGCTCCAGCATGCATTGGCTTACAGGGACCGCGCCTGCCAACACACTGACTGAATTGGAGGAGGAAGTGACACACCTCCGAAATCTAGGATGATGGCACTATGTTTCTTGCATATGCGTGCAAGCAAACATAACAATTCTGAGGGGCTGTTTTGTTGGTGTGCACCCTGGAGTATGTGGGGTGGGGGGCTCACAACACACTAACATGGGCTCATTTGGGGATGAGAGTTGGCAGTGCTGCATCTCTGAGGATGTTCATAAGTGCTGTGTTGGTTTCTGTGTGCTGAGAGCTAGTTTGGTGAGGGGTGTTGGTGTGGCACACAGACTCTGTTACATATTTAGATGGCAGGCAGGTATGGCTAGGCAGAGTTGCAGTGGGGAGCGGGGGGAAGGGTACTCCCTGTTTTCACCGGCAGAAAAAATTTGAGCCTGCATACAGTAAACTGTTGAAAAAAATCACCACATAGGTTGGTCTCAGAAGCGTAGTCGGCAGATGTGGAGGGCAGGGTTATAGTGGGGATCCAGGGGGCCTTTGAGCTTTTCCACAGGAGAAACAAAAAGAATACGCATGTAACAACTTACTGTAATGGTACAGCTTCAAGGGAATCTCTTGCAGCAGGTTACACCTTAGGAACTGCAACCATCAGGCATCAGGTGCCAGGACCACATGGAAACCTTTTTGTTAGTAGTCTATCTGGGGCCACGCATGGCAATGTTGTCATCATGTTGATCTTCCCTATACAGCTGTGCATGGCTCCAGATGGACTGCTAGCAAAAATGTTTGTGTGGTCCTGGTGTCTCATGGTTGTAGTTTCTAAGATATGACCTACTTGCAAGAGAGTCTCTCAAGATCTGCTGTTACAGTAAGTTCTATAAATAACTGTTTTTTGTTTCTCTTGGGGAAAATCTGGAAGTCGTACATTGCTGCTGCCTTCATACCTGAAGGATGGGAGTCAGACTGCTGCTGGTGTACTACCTGGAGGATGGGAGTCATAGAATGCTGCTGCTGTCATACCCAGAGAATGTGATTCATAGACTGCTGCTGCCTTCACACCTGGAGGATGGGAGTCGTAGAATGCTGCTGCCTTCACACCTGGAGGATGGGAGTCGTAGAATGCTGCTGCCATTGTACCTGGAGGATTTGAGTCACAGAATGCTGCTGCCTTCACACCTGGAGGATGGGAGCCATAGAATGCTGTTGCCATTGTACCTGGAGGATGGGAGTCATACACTGCTGCTGCCTTCACACCTGGAGGACGGGAGTCGTAGAATGCTGCTGCCATTGTACCTGGAGGATGGGAGTCATAGATTACTACTGCCATTGTACCTGGAGGATGAGAGCTGTAGACAGCTGCTGCCATCTCACCTAGTGAATGGTGGTCACTGTCTGCTACCGCTGTCCCAGGAGGATGGGAGTTGTAGGCTGCTGTTGCCATCGTACCTGAAGGATGGGAGTCGTAGGCTACTGCTGCCATCGTACCTGGAGGATGGGAGTTGTAGGCTGCTGCTGCCATCATACCTGGAAGATGGGAGTCATAGAATGCTGCTGCTGTCGCACCCAGAGAACGTGATTTGTAGACTGCTGCTGCCTTCACACCTGAAGGATGGGAATCGTAGACTGCTGCTGCTGTCGTACCTGGAGAATGGGAGTCATAGGCTGCTGCTTCCGTCATCGTACCTGGATGATGGGAGTTGTAGAGTGCTGCTGCCATCATGCCCGGAGGATGGGAGTCATAGGCTGCTGCTGCTGTTGTACCTGGAGGATGTATGAGGTTTATGGACTACTGCTGTCATACTCAGACAATAGGAGTTGTAGACTGCTGCCATAGTACCTACAGGATAAATAGCATGGACTGCAATTTCATTTTTTACTTTAAGTTATCTCATCAAGAGGATTGGAACAACCTACTAATTTTGTGTACCTTTGGTTGTGATTTCAGTGTTTTAAAGACATAAGTGCCTGCATGATGCCTGCCGCTCCACTCAGCAAGTAGGCCAAGATCTGCAACACCTCTGCTAAGGAGTGGGCCCTTAAGATCAAGTCTGAGGGCCTCTACAAGGATGCAGGAAAACTTTTCTGTCCATGCTGTAATCATGTCCTGGATCATACAAGGAAGGATACTGTAAAGGATCACTTACTCAGCCAGAAACACACCAGGAATAAGGAAAGAGTTGCCAGGGAAGGAAAGCAAGCAAAGCAGGTGACCCTAACCAACAGTTTCAGATCTGCCACTGAGGCATCAGTTGCAAGAAATGACCTCATCATGGATACAGTGAAGGCTTAGAGTGCAGCAAATATCCTGTTAGAGAAGCTGGATCAGCCACAGATAAGGGAATGGATGGACAAATATGTGAAGGGGGTTGGAGCTCTGCCCAAAGCGGACACCCTGAGGCAGATCTACATCCCAAAGCTAAGAGATCAGCTTGATATGGACCTTAATACAGCTGTGATAGGAAAATCACTCTCTGTCATATGTGACGAGAGTACTGATGTGCAGGCACAGTGCATAGTTAAGCAATAAGCCACGAGGGGTGTGGATTATCAGGATTTACCACAGGGGAGTGGTTTGCCTATGAGGCACAGCCAAGTGGGTAAATCCTCGCCAGCCATGGTAAATCCCCAATAACAATCCTCAAGTGAGCAATGCGATCCTCTAAGATTCATTTTCGTTACGTCTTGCACGCATGCGCAAGGAACGCCTAGAGAGTAGCACACTTTGAAGGTGTGCCTCTCTCTTCAATCCACTGCTCCATTGAGCAGGCGTGGCGATCCTGCACAATGGGTGAGGGAGCTGTGTATGACAGCGGTGGTCTTCGCTTCAAAGAAAACCACACGCTGTCGCCTGGCTTTACCGTGTCTCAACTCCCCAAGCTTTGGTGTGCCACGCTGGGAGCCCACCCAGCGTGGCAAGCGTCCGCATTGTTTGCTGGACGAAGGTGCCCAATCCTGTCAGCTTCAACCCCAAGCCATTCTTCTGCCACACTGAGCCCACCCCAGCGTGGCAAAGCGTCACGTAGTCTTTTTTTCACCTGTAAAGAAAACAGTCCCATGGCGCTTCTCCCAGTCCCACCTCCCACAACATGCACCCACCCACTGCGCACTCCAGCCTCCCTCCCACCCCCATACTTACCTCCGAGATCAGCGCGACGATCTTCGTGGACCGGAACATGTCTGCACTCTTCAAAGCCGACCGCGAACTGAGGAAATGCCAGTAAGCTGTAATTATGGGCTAGATAGAGGGTTTCAACTTTATTACATATCTCAGGCATTTTGGAATTTTGCACCAAATTTTCAACATGGGGTTTTGGGGCCTTCTCATGAATGATGTACTGTTATGGCATTATTAGGGCCCGAAGGTGATTTTGCAGTCACTGCAGCGAAATCACCCTTGAGCCTGAATAGCCATGACAGTGACATCATTCACGAGAGGAGTAAAAACCCCATGTTGAAAATTTGGTGCAAAATTCCAAAAACTGTCTATTTCTGGCGTCGTTGCGCAGTTCTCACTGCGCTCATAGTTTCTTAATTTTCAATATTTCCACCCAGATTTTCAACATTGCCATTTTACCACACCTTCTTATGAGTAGTACAGCTGTCATTTTTACATCTCACTCAAAGCGTGTTTCCGCCCATATGGCGCACAATGGCGCGATCGGTGTGAACTCAATGTATGGGACACATTAAGAAAATCACAGTGACACTGATCATGAGCAGAGGTCTTAAAATGGCTGTTTGAAAATTTGGTGAAAAAATTCCTAAAAATGACTGTTTTCTGAAGGTCTGCGTTGTGCAGTTCCTACACCACGCTCGTAAGTTCGAATTTTCAATATTTTCACTCCAGATTTTCAACATTGTCATTTTACCACACCTCTTATGAGCAGTACAGCTGTCATTTTCACATCCTGCCCAAAATGTGTTTCCGCCATGTAGTGCAATGGCGCAGTGGTGTCTTGAAATCAATGTATATAGGACACAGTAAGAAAATCATAGTGACACTGTTCATTAGCAGAGCTTTTTAAAATGGCAATGTTGAAAATTTGGTGAAAAATTCCTAAAAATTACTGTTTCTGACGTCGTTGCACAGTTCCATGCGCATTTCGTGGGTTTTACAGTATTTCAATATTTCACTCCAGATTTTCAACATTGCCATTTTACCCCATTTCCTTATGAGCAGTACAGCTGTCATTTTCACATCCTGCCCAAAACGTGTTTCCGCCTATGTAGCGCACAATGGGGGTAACAAAAAGGTCACGCTGAAAATTTATTGTGCAAATACCAGCATTCGCACAGGGCATTAGGGTAAAGCACCGTACGTGCCAAACACCACTGCAAATACCTGCAAGTGAACGTTTGGCATTGACAAATGCTTGTTTTTACTATGATAAAATGCAACTTTTAAAGAGGTTGCTTTGTTTTTTTAATTTTATTGTATTTATTCCTGTGCTGCAGGTGATTTGGATTAGGAGTAGGAGTAGGTACTCATCAACAGCCGTTGATTATCAGAGGATTTACACTAGTGGTAAACTGCCAGTCTGATGATTTCATTGGCTGTTCACTTATGTCCATGGTATAACTAAGCAATAAGGCATGACAGGGTGTGATATATCATGGGATATCGTCATGTCTCGGGTGGTGGGCACGATGCTGCAGGCAGAGTGCGTCCAACCGTCCAAGAAGTGACAATATCCCATGATATACCACACCCTGGAGTGACTTACTGCTATTATGAACTGGATTGAATTAATTTTTTTCAAGAAAAAAATAATACTTTTAAAACCTTGTGAAATTGCTTCTTTTAGCATGTTGGAAGAGTATGTTTTGACAAAGTAGTCCTGAAGGGCTCGGCCAGCAAGTGGCGATGTTATAACTAACACTGTGTCACTTTGGTAATACTGGTCCTCTCAAGTATGCTCTCTGTGGGTTTCACGTGGTCGTACTGTCTAGTCTGGGACAGGGTGAATGTGTGTTTAATGTGCGGTTTCTTTTTGGTAGTTAGGTAGAGCTTGTTGGAGCCACAATTGTGATTTTTTTTTTTTTTATTTTGTAACATGACAGTCAAGCACTAGTGACGCTGTGGAAATGACGCTATTCACTCTGTCAACATCATATTCCTCAGGAGTTTGGCTAAGGTAAGAAAATGTATGTCAGGCTTTGTAAAGTACTGGCAGTAGCAGCAGTTGTAGGAGGGATGGCGTTTATTTCGATTTTTGGAGCATGTCTCCGTCAACAGTTGTGCCTTTCTACAGTTTGGTGTGAGGTGGAAATACTGGCGGAGCGGAACGATGTGTGGTGCTGCAGGTGAGGAGGCTGGTGGCCGGAGGTTTTCTGAAGCCGTGATGATGTAGCTCAATGTCATCACGACTTCAAAAACGTCTCGGCCAATCAGTGACGTCCATTTACGATCCCCAATTCATAATAAATATTATACAATGGGGTAAACTCAATCAGCCAAATCCTGCAACCTGATTGGTTGGCTGGTACCTTTCTCAGCATTGTAAATTCTCCAGTGCACCCACTGGAAAAGTACCAGACAACTTTATCTCGTGCCAATCAATGTATCAATACGACGCTTTCACTTCAAACAAAACCGCCGGCATTTTTCCTGTCGCCGCTTCACTAAGACACCACAGTAAATTTTAAAAAAATGACATCCTCTTTCAAAATATAAGACCTCAGTGAGTTATAAAATATTTTAAAAAACATGAAATAAACAACATTTGACATTGCATAATAGCAGTTTATCCCTCCATAGTGTGGGTATACTGGAGGACTTAACACGACTGGTGTGGTAAATCCTCCAGTATACCCACACCCTGGAGGGATAAATTGCATAATTATATTTGTATTGGAAGGGGGCAAGACATTCCTTGGCAACACTACAGAACTAGAAGCAGTAAACCATTCCACATTGGCTCAAGCTGCCCTGAAAACTTTACAGAGTTATAATATTGAGTTTAAGAATGTTGTGTCCTTTGTCAGCGACAGTGCTCATTACATGATTAAATGTTTCAACGATGCATTTCGTAGGGTTATTGGGGACCATGCTGTGCATGTTTGTTGCTGGGCACATGTGTTGTCACTTGTTGGGGATACATGGCTGCACCACTTTAAAAGAGTAAATGAACTTGGTTCTTTAGTAAAATACACCTTTCAGCAATCCCCTAAATGAAAGAGAGAGTACATTACATTTTTGGAGGACCAGGATGTTCCAAGAGACCTGATTGCTTTGCCACCAGTTCCAGTTCTCACAAGATGGAACACATGGTTTGCAGCTGTGTCATACCAATCAACACACCTGTAATACCTGAGGAACTTTATCAGGGAGGACGCTAGTGATGCCACTTCAGTTAACAACCTGAGAACCTTATTGGAGAATTGGTACGGAGAGCTCCAAGCACAACTGCTGTTCATTTCAGAGAATTCAACAGACATTATTGCTACCATTGAACATCTGCAGTCTAAAGAGAAACCTCTTGCGGTGTCTGTATACGACAGACTGATGTCATTTAAGAGCTGGTTCAAGGCTGGGATGACGAAAAATGAAAGATTTGGTGAGAAGACTCAAATGAACCTGTCTCAGCTGCGGAGTAAAGGAAGGGATGAGCACATTAAACTGTTCAAAAATGCATTCAAAACCAGTTTGGAGAAGCTGACAAAATACCTGAACTCAAACTCTTCTGTACCAATTCTGAAAGTGTGTCAAATTTTCAACCCACTGAACCTCCCCAAACAGAATAAGGACTTTGAGTTGTGCTATCAAAGTATCTGCACCTTCAGGGTACACAATAAGACTGCCCTGTTGAAGGACTGGGAGATTCACACACGACAGAATGTGCAGGAACTACCGGAAGTGGAATCTTAATAAGGCAGTATAGTACATTGGGTTAAGGCTCTGAGTTGCAGATCTGGAGACCTGGATTTGAATCCCACAGCTGCCTAGGTGCATACTGTGTGATCTTGAGCAAGTCACTTAACTTTCTTGTGCTCCCAGGTCGCATCTGAAAACAAGCTTTGGCTTAGTGTGCTACTCCTGCTTAAACAATGTTCCCTTCCCCCTTCCCTTCCTTTCCCCTTTTGATCTGCACCAATACTGGCTTTCAATGTCGCTGCTGGTACAAACTCTAACTAAGGCAGCCCTTCAGGCCATCTGGATCCCAGTGTCCAGTGCAGATGTGGAGCGGTCATTTTCTGCATATGGAGAGATCTTAACTGACCAACGGAGAAGCCTAACTGTGGACAATTTAAAACTATTTACAATGGTGCTGTGTAATAAGTAGACCAACACACAATCTGATCTCTCAAGCTTGTTAGTGATATGGTTTTTGTGAAATACTGTAAATGAGATGGTTCTTGCACAATAATGTAAATGAGAGTTTTTGTGCAATACTGTAAATGAGATGGTTCTTGAAAACATTGGGGCTCCACTGCAATAAAATGCTACTTCCATGTGCAATATAGATTTACATGTAATTATATATGTCTTTAGTTTTTAGCATATGTAGCCAAATTTACATTGAGTATATGTCATTAGTTTGTGTAGCATATGTAGCCAGTCACGTGTACTTAAAATGTTTTCTTCATGTCTGTCTTTGTAAATGTCATTCAAATAAATCACAGTTATTGTCAATTTAGCTTGGAGAAGTTTTTATTGCATACATCACAAATGGATTACAAAGATTCACACCATGAAAGTGACACTCTTTAGTGTTCATTTGTTTGTAAAACAGGGGTAGAAATAAATACCTGCTAGCTAGAAAAAGTGTACTGCTGCTGTGGGCCATTTATTTTCACATGCTGGCTTGTTTTGAGAAGGTAACTTTTTTTAATAAGTATTCAGGTAGAGGCACACCTTGATTAGCTATAATGAAATGCAATATTGATTAAATCTTGTTGTTTTCTGCCTAGGTAGCTTAAATCTGCACTGAAACATGATAAAAACATTGTGACTAACTACTTTAATATTAAAAATGTGTAAAAAATATTCTATTTTGGATTACCAGTAAAATCCCAGAATTTGGATTTTGAAACTCCAGTAGAATCCCAAAATCCTGGATGGTCAGAATGGACTTCAGTGTTCCTGAGCACCATAAAACAGTAGCCTTGCCAGTGATGTCTGTCTATCCACATGGCTTGTACTCATTGTATTACTTGTCGCTACCTCTGTAACTGCCGCCTGTGTGGCCTGGGTCGTGCCTGAAAATGGTCCCTGAATCAGAGAACTTACCTGGTTACAAAAGACTTAAATAAATAAATAGATAAAATAGAAAATCTGCAGTGTTATCAATCTTCAAAACCTTCGTAAAAATCCCACCGAGTACATCTGTTTTGCAGTTGTGGTAGTCTTTGTTGGAGGGAGTAGGTGATTCTCTCATATGTGTATATTAAATTAACCATAGTTCTCCAGTTCATAACCCAAGGTGGATTAGGAAGCATCCATTTTCTAGTGCTAGCTCTAAAAGTGGCTGCAACCAGAATGTCCCACAAATACTTGGCTTCTTTCCCTAAGAGCTCTCTGGGCGGCAGTCCTTAAAGAATATGCTTTAGGCCTAACGGGGATGAAAGACCAAAGACACCAGACAGATGGCCTTGAACCTCTGCCGAGAAAAGCCTTAGGCTCTCACAGGACCAAAATGTATGGACCTGTATGGCCATTCGTTCCCCACAACCTTTCTAGCAGGTGAGGGGTATCATGGGGTTCCATTTAGAACCCACAATTGGAACATAAAAGTATCTGATCCATAGTTTCCAAAGGAATTCTCTCCACCCAGGGGAAGAGGAAGTCTGCCAGATGTATGTCCAGATTTTAGGCCACCGAGTGTCTTCTGTCAGTATATTTAATTCCTGCACCCATTTTTGCTTTATGTGAACAGTAGTCTGAGAGAAATTTCTGATGTAGTTTGCATAAAGTAGGGAAATAGCCTTCTCCCCCAGTTTAGAGGAGCAAATGGCCTCAAAAGGTGAACCTGGTGTTAATCATATGAACATACGAACATACAAAGAAGCCAGCAGAAGAAGGTCATTTGGTCTATCAAGTCTACTCATATTGCAGGGTCCACAACTTGAGCTAACGTCCCTGCCCTCCCAACCCAAGATCCTTACTTTCCCCCTATGCCTATCCCAGCCTCTCTTAAAGCTGCCCACTGTCTTCAACGAGAAGACCTCTTCTGGCAGTGCAATCCAAGTGTCCACCACCCTCTCTGTGAAGAAGTGCTTCCTGACCTCCCTTCTAAACCTCCCATCCTCCAGCTTAAGACTTTGCCCCCTAGTGTTATGGTTGCCACTCAGCTTAGATACTCTCCTTATCAACCTCATTTATCCCTTTCAAATACTTGACGGTCCCAATCATGTCCCCTCTCTTTCTCCTGTCTTCCAGGGAGTACATGTTCAGTGCCCTCAACCTCTCCTCATACGCCTTGCCCTGCTGACAAACTATCATCTTTGTAGCACTTCTCTGGACCTTCTCCAGCAGATAAATGTCCTTTTTGAGGTGTGGGTACCAGTACTAAACTCCATACTCTAGATGTGGCCTTACCACTGACCTGTACAAGGGCAGTATAACCTCCTCTCTCCTACTACTGATCCCCCTAGATATGCATCCCATAATCTACTTTGCCTTTGCTGCTGTTTTCGTGCACTGCGTGGAGTGCTTCAGGTCACTAGTGATCATCACTTCCAGGTCCTTCTCCTCCTCCTCCGCTGATGCAGATACTCGAACTCCACCCAGGTAATACTTCGTCCTGGGATTCTTGGCTCCAATATGCACAACATTGCATTTCTTGACATTGAAGCCAAGCTGCCAGATCCTAGACCACCTCTCCAGGTTTTCCAGATCTTCCTGTAGGTCTTGTATCCCCCTAGATATGCATCCCAGCATTTAGTTTGCCTTTGCTGCTGTTTTTGTGCACTGCATGGAGTGCTTCAGGTCACTAGTGATCATCACTTCCAGGTCCTTCTCCTCCTCTGATGCAGATACTCGAACTCCACCCAGGTAATACTTCATCCTGTGATTCTTGGCTCCAATATGTATAACATTGCATTTCTTAACATTGAAGCCAAGCTGCCAGATCCTAGACCACCTCTCCAGCTTTTCCAGATCTTTCTGTAGGTCTTGTATCCCTTCAGCTATGTCCACTCTTCTGCAGAGCTTGGTGTCATCCATGAATAGGCACTTTTTGCCCTTAATGCCATTCCCAATGTCGCTGATGAAGACATTGAACAACACTGACCCCAGCACAGAGCCCTGTGGGACACCACTGGTTACTGCTCTGGTACCAGATAACTCTTCCCTCACAACCACCCCCCAGGTTCTGTCCCTCAGCCAGTTTTTCAGCCATCTGGTCATCTTTTTCCCAACCCCAAGATCCGCCAACTTCTTGATCAACCTTTTGTGGGGCACAGAGTCGAAGGCCTTGCTGAAATCAAGGTAGAGGATATCTAGAGGAAACAGTCAAAGAAGTCAATCAGATTCATTTGACACAATCTCCTTCACATGAACCCATGCTGCCTTGCATCCTGGAGACCATGCTCCTCTAGATATTCCACCAACCTTTCCTTTAGTATGGTCTCCATGAGCTTGGCCACAATGGAGGTCAGACTGACTGGTCTGCAATTCACTGGGTCATCCTTAGGATCGCTTTTGTGGAGGAGCACTTCTCCAGTCCTGCTGTACCATGCCTGACTCTAGTGAACTATTAAATAGGTCTGCCAGTGGCCCTGCCAGCTCCTCAGCCAGTTCCTTTAGTACCCTTGGATGTACTCTATCCAGGCCTGGTGATTTGTCCGCCTTCAATGCCAGCAGCCCCTCCCTCATTCTATCCTTCTTTATCACTACATTTCCCTCCTGAAGGCACTGGTCCATCCTTCTCCCTGGTGAAGACAGAACAGAAGTATTAATTTAGTATCTCTGCTTTTCCCTCATTATCCTCCACCCACTCCTCCCCTTTCTTAAGCCTAACAATCCCTTCCTTCTTGTCCCTTTTCTCACTTACATAGTGAAAGAAAGCCTTCACCTCCTTCTTAATTCCTTCAGCTATCTACAGCTCCTTCTGTGCCTTTGCTCATCGGACTTCCTTACTTGCCTCACTAGCCAACCTAGATAATTTTCCCAATCCACCTCTCTTTTGGTCTTCCTGTATTTTCTATAGGTCAACCTCTTTTCCCTTACTGCCTGGGAAACCCCAGAACTGAACCAGCTGGTCGCTTTGGCCCTTATTTTCTTCCCCCTGAGCCTAACGCACTCATCTGTGGCAACCACTATTCCTTCCTTAATGATGGGCCACCTTTGATCCATCCCCATATCTGCTTTGATGACCACCAGATGGCTCCTTAGCATTTTACCCATTGTCCTGAAGTCTGCCCTCTTTAAATCAAAGATTTTGGTCTTAGTCGGGATGCTTTCCCTGCCCATGTCCAACTGGAACCACACTGTGCAATGATCACTTCCACCCAGTGGCTCCCTGGCCATTATTTCCTATACATACTCCCCATTTGTGAGCACCAGATCAAGAATTGCCTTAGCTCTTGTTGAGTCAGTGATGCCCTGAGTCAGGAACCCACTCTGCATTCCTTCCAGGATCCCCTGACTCCTAGCACACATTGTGGAGAGTATGCTCCAGTCCACCTTGTTCAGGTTGAAGTCCCCCACAATTACCACCTCATCTTTCCCCACAGCTTCCAATCCCTGTGAGCTCAGTTTCCTGTCCCTCTCCTCATCCTGATTGGGTGGTCTGTAAACCACCCCCAACCTCACCTTTCTCCCTCTATTGGACCTTAATTGAACCCATAATGCCTCCACTTCCCCTTCCTCCAACTCCTCCCTCGTGCAAGTTATTCCCTCCCTGATATAAACTGACACCCCCTCTTCCCTTCCCTTCCTGACTACCCTGTCCCTCCTGTATAGTTTGTATCCAGGGATCGTAAGGTCCTAGTGATGGTGTGATGTTGACCAAGTCTCTATTACTGCAGCTATGTCCACCCTCCTGTCTGCTAATAGTGCCTGCAGATCATCCATCTTGTTTCCAAGACTCTGAGCATTCAGAGACACCACCTTCCACCTAGAATCTGATCTACCTTCTCTTCTCTCTATTCTTCTATTCACATTTATTCCCTCTGTGTGCACCCCTCCACGTACCCTTGTCATGTGTTCTTCACCCCCTCCACCCTTTGCTGTGTTCTCACCCCTTCCACCTCCTCCCTCCAAACCTCTTCCATCACTTTGGGGGGGAGGTTCACTGACCTCCTCCTCTCAGAGTCTGTGGGCCTGCATACCCACTGCCCCCCCCCCAGTAGTTT
The DNA here is from genome assembly GCA_016271365.2 of Neoceratodus forsteri. Lineage (NCBI taxonomy): Eukaryota > Metazoa > Chordata > Ceratodontiformes > Ceratodontidae > Neoceratodus > Neoceratodus forsteri. Next base: position 1,330,049,468 of record CM028131.1, on the reverse strand, counting down.
AAATTAGGTGTAGTGGTTATGTATTCCCCCAGTTTGTCCTTGCGTATCCTCACACCCTCCCTATGGAGGTGTAGCCTGTCTGATGAAAAGAGTACTTTGTTTGACCAGGTCTCCTCCCAGTCCCCAATACAGATAAACATCTTCTCCCTGCACCATTTCCTCAGCCAGTCATTAAAATCCTCTATTCTTTTCCTGGTTGTGCTGGCCCTGGGTACTGGTATCACCTCTGAGAAGACCAGCAAACTTCCTTCCTCCCTGCAGATTTTCCCTAACTCTCTGAATCTTCTTTGCACTACCTTAATCTCCTCCCCAGCAAGATCACTGGCTCCCAGATGTATAACTAAATTAGGTTTTCCTCCAACTTCCCTTACTATTTCCCTTATTCTTGTGCCCACCTTCCCAGCTGTCATCCCTGGCATTCAAACCACCATCCTGCTTGCATTTGAGTTCCCTTTCTTTCCCCAATGAATATCCCTAATCATGTAGTCCCCTATGATTGCTACCCTTCCATCCCCTACACCCATGCTCCCCATCCATCCTTTCATACCTTTGGTACTAGCTGTTTCCCCACCTAACTGCTCACGCTGTACCCTAGTGAACTTATCTCCACATCCACAATTTATCCCCTTAAATGTTTTTCCATCTCCCACTCTACTCCTCCCCTTCTGACTATCTGTATCTGCTTTCAGTTTTCCCTCCCCTCTTCCTTTCCTTTCCTTTTCTTTTCTCTCCCTTCCCCCATCCTCCACTCTGTTTTGCCTGCCTCCTCTTCCCTGTCCGGCCTGATTAGTTCCCTCTCCCATCCCCTGTACTCCTATTCTCTGATCTGGTTCATCCTGACCTCCTACCGCACCTCCTGCTGGCCCCCCCTCTCCTTCCAGACAGTGGTGTAGATCTGTTCAATAAAGGCGCCCCTTTAGAATTTCCCAACCCGATGCTACTCTCACATTCCACTCCTTCCCGTTATCACTTGCCATTCCTACACCTTGGGCTCCCTAGTCCTCTGAGGAAAAGATACTCCTGTATACTGGGTGCTCCTCCTCACTCCCATCAATCCCTCCAAACTCCTGGTGGACTGACAGACTTTAGCATTGATATAATCCCTAAATTGGTAATGTCTAAGGTGATCTGTCAGAAGCCACCCATACCTAGCCCAGGCGACTTCAAAAGGAATTACTGATTCCTCTTGTAGAAACTGCTAGGGAGCACAGATGCCTTTGGTGGCTTGTACTTTAAACCGGCTGTTTGAACTGGCTGGAAGGAAAGAAGGGTCCGCCGACCACTGCTGCTATCTCCACAGATGATGTTGTGTAATCCCTCAGTTTCAATCCTTCAGCCTCAATACTGCCCTTCATTGCCGTATAGGAATTCTGCCAGTGTGAAGAACGTGTATGATGGAAGAACTGTGCTTGCAGAGGTGGGGATACCCTTCTGGCTAAGTCTATGTTTTTCCAATGAGACTTGTAGTCATGGTGTCCTAACATCAGGGCCACTCGTAGTTGGGCCTCAGCCCAGTATCCAGGCAGATATGGGATTGCTAACCCTCCAGAGTTTTTAGGAAGGTATAGGATAGTTCTACATATCCGGGGCCGTTTAGAGTTCCAGACGTATTGCATAAAAAGTGACCGCCAAGACTAAATCTTTCTTTGAGACTATACAGGGTACACATTGAAATAAATAGAGGAGCCTAAGCAGTGCATTCATTTTTAAGGCCTGAATCCGAGAATGCAATGAGAGGGGCAGCAGTGACCATCTATGGATGTACTGCCGTTAATTGTATTATTAGGAGTATGTAGTTCAATTGAAATTGTTTAGAGGGCTGGGAGGGGATTTGAATTCCTAAGTATTTCAGGAAAGAAAGGTTCCACCTCATGGGGAAAGTTGTGCTGAGGGCCTGGGGGTATCATAGTTGAAGTTTAAGACTTCTGTTTTGGCAGCGTTTAGGGTGTACCCTGAAGGGGGAATAAAAATGAGAAATTTGGTCAAATACTGCTGGAAGGGACATGTTGGGGTTGGCAAGATATAATAAGACATCATACGCATATAATGCAAGCTTATGTGTCGATTCCCCCAGTGAGATCCCTTCAATTGCTAGGTTTTCTCGGATGCTTTGGGGCCAGGGGTTCAATATATAGGGCAAAAATTAGCAGAGACATTGGGCAGCCCTGTCAGGTGCCTCTCCTAAGGTGGAACTGGGATGAAATATGTCCATTCACTTTAATATAAAAGTCACCGGAGTCTTATACAACTTAAATAGGAAAGAAATGAAGGCATTTGGAAACCCAAACCTGAACAGGACTGCCCAGAGAAAGGCCCATGAGACCTTATCAAAGGCCTTCTTGGCATCCAGACTGAGTAATAGAGCTGGCTGTTTAGAAGAGTGTAATGAATCTATTATATGAACAACATGCCTGAGGTTGTCCTGTGCCTGACGGCCTGGGACAAACGCAGTCTGATCCAAAAGTATTAAGTCTGGAATCACCTGTTGTAAACAGCGGGTGATTAGGGATGTGAGCAATTTTTTTTTTCAGTTGTTTAACCAGGAGTAGCACACTAAGCTGAAAGCTTTTTTACAGGTGCGACCTGGGAGCACAGGGAAGTTAAGTGACTTGCTCAGGGTCACACAGTATGTAAGCGGAAGCTGTGGGATTCAAACTCAGGTCTGGCCTGCTAGATGTCACCAGATTTGCAGCTCAGAGCCTTAAACCACTGCGCTATACTGCCTCCCAACTTATAGTCTGTATTTAAAATGGAAATAGGCCAACAAGATAAGCAAATGGAGGGATCCTTTCCAGGCTTGGGTATTATGGAAATAATAGCTTGGGACCAAGAGACAGGGATTTATTTATTTATTTATTTAAGAGATTTATCAGGAAAGCATACTGAGCAGAGTACCACTCGATTCCAGATGCGCCCTGGGGTAGGGAGTTTACAATGGTACAGTAGATACAAAACACAATAACAACAGCAAGTTATACAAAGTGCGTTTGGTGCAACAATGGATGAGGCAGTCATAATATAGGTAGAGTAGTGCATTTTCAATAGCATTTAGCAGTGTTAGGTGCAGCCCAAAGTGGAAAACCAGTCAGGTCATAACAGATGGGTGGTAGGAAGTGAGATGGGGGTCAGCGGTGGGGGAAACAGGAACATATGGAAGAGAAGTGAGTTTTAAGAAGGGAATTCTGTTGAGGAGTGCTTGTGGAGTGTCTAATATCGGCAGCCAGGGAGTTCCATAATTTGGGCAACCTGTAGCTGAAAGCAGACTGGCCAGACCGGGTGGATCTGTGTGGGATGTGCAGGAGCCTAGAGTCTATGTTTCTGAGCGTGTAGGCCAGTGAAGAGAGGGCGGTTAGGGAGAATGACAGGTAGGACGGGAGCGTCTGTGCCCAGAACTTGGCAGCGGTTCTAGCCAGTGAAGCAATCGTCGGTAATATAGCGTGGGGAGGCCCAAGGACTGGTAGAAGTCACAGTGATGGGTATTTGGAGGCTGGGCCAAAGAGAATAGGCAGAAGGAGTTGTAAAGGGGGATCAAGCCTCACTAAGGAGGTTTGGAGGGCCGTACAGCAGACAATATCACCGTAATCCATAATCGGGAGGATCATTTTTTGAACAATTGCTTGCCTGGTTAGTAGGGGAATGCAATTCTTGTTCCGGTATAGGGCTCCCAGCATGGGCTGCAATTTTTTGTATAGACCATCTATATGCGCCAAGAAGTCAAGGTATTGGTCTAACCAGATGCTGAGATAATGATAAGATGTGCAGGTCACTAGTGGAGAGCTGTCCAGAGTGTAGAAAGTGGGAGGTGCAGTAAGTCGGGTTAGCCTGGCCCGGATCTGAAGGTGAGGGAGACTGCTTTTTTTGAGTTCAAGAATAGCTGGTTTGAAAGGAACCAACGTTTTATGGAGTCGAAATCCCCCTGAACACAGGCTGTCACGACGGTAACAGATGGGCCAGAGGCAAACAGCACCATATTGTCTGTGTACATATGGATAGCCGATTGAGAGCAGGCAGCAGGGAGGTAATTTAGAAAGACAGAGAAAAGTAGTGGGCCGAGAACAGACCCTTGGGGGACTCCACTGGTGACAGGAAGTGAGGTGGATCTAGCTGAGCCTATGCGGACTGATTGGGACCTACCTGTCAGGTATGAATGGAACCAATTATTTGCATTTGTCGACAGACCAGCTTGGGCAAGTTTTGCCAGCAACAGGGGATGAGAGACCGTGTTGAAGGCTTTCGCTAGGTATATACATATGGTTGCCGTAATTTCCCATTTATCGATGCCCGTAAGGATGGAGTTAGTGAGGTGAAGGAGGGAGGTGGTGGTGGAGTGATTTTTTCTGAAGCCAGCTTGGTAGGGGGTGAAAAATGATATATCTAGATAGTGGTGGAGCTGAGATAGTACAAGGCGCTCTTGAATTTTGGCTAGGTTGGGGAACAGAGATATGGGACGATAATTGGATGAGGAGGAGAGGTCCCCTCCTTTGGGGAGGGGAATGACCGTGGCTTGTTTCCATGCTGTGGGGACCTCCCCGAGTTTAATAGATAGATTATAAAGCATGGTTAGAGGGTGGGCTATGGCTGGTGCTGATAGTAAGAGCATTTTGGAATCAAGGCCCGATGGACACTTTCCTTTGGCTGGGTTAAGTGACTGCAGTAATTTTAGCACCTGGCCAGGTGAGACTGGATGGAGTGAGAAGAGGGTCAGGCAAGATACGATAGGGGTCTTAGTGGGTGGGGAACGGGGGTGGGAGGAGAGAAGATTAGAAGTAGTGGTGGAAAAATGTGAGTTAAACTCGGTGGCAATCAGACTGGGATCCATGATGATTCTTCCTTCCAGCTTGAGAGTGGGAGTGGGGGGTTGGGTTGGTGGGGAAAGGAAGGATTTTATAGACTTCCAGAATTGAGAAGGGTGAGCAAAGTTATTGTTGAAAGCAGATTTAAAGTAGTTTGATTTGGTGTGCCGTATGAGTCTTGTACAAGTGTTCCTTAGTGATCGGTATTGTTGCTGGGCCAATTGAGTACCTGTGGCCTTGAAAGACTTCCAAGCACAGTCTCTTGCTCTTAGGTGATCCAGGAGGTTGAATGTTATCCATGGTAAGTGGGAACCTCTTACTCGGGATCTCCAGAGTGGAGCATGGAGGTTCCAGATGGCAAGAAAGTTAGTAGAGAAATATTTTAGGACCTCATCAATAGAGGTGGCCCTGGGGATGAAAGATCAGTCAATGCTGGTGAGGTCGTTCAGTAGAGCTGTCAGATCAAGGGATTTATAAACTCTGATGTGAGGCGTACGAGGTGGAGGGGCCACTGGGCGGAAGATTTTACGCACCATATAAATCATATGGTGGGCGCTAAGGGAGTCTGGTAGTATGACAGCTTTAACTATCCGATGAGGGTGGGTAGTAAGTGCCCAATCCAGTAGTGTGTGTTTATTGTATTTATGGTTTAGGCGAGTGGGTTCTACTATTTGTTGGTGTAAGTTTAGAGCATTTATTTGGCATCGTGATTTAGAGGCTGAGCTGCCTATCCAGTTCTGATGGAAATCTCCAAGTATATGGAGTTCTCCGCCTTCTGTAAGTGACCTCAGGTTACCTAGGTGGTCGAGAATGCTACCCAGAGGTGTTTCAGGTGGACAGTAGGACCCTGCTATATATACTGGGATAGTGTGTGGCAGGGGGATTTTGACTAGGAGTGAATCAATAGTTTGCATGGGAGCCGTCAGAGTAATTATGGAGAGCTGGAGTTTAACAGAGATATACATGGCAGTGCCGCCACCCTTCTTTCTGCCCTGTCTGTCCTGGCGGATTAAGGAGTGGCCGGGTACTGAGAACTCATCATCTCGGTTATGGGGTTTCAGCCAGGATTCGGTGATGATGACAATGTCAGGGCAATGGGCTAGGACAGTGGTTTGCAGGGCTGCTATTTTGTTTAGGATGCTACATACGTTTAGGTGGAGAATTTTAAGACCCTTAAGGAGATGCATAGTTGGTGCGGGGGGGTTTGCCAGCTATGGGGGTGGGGGGAACCGGGTTCCGTTCAACGCCCCCGGCTACGATGAGAAGGATAGTCAGGGTCTGCCTTAATAAGTGCATGGACTTTACAGAGGACCCCCGTCGGGTGGGATAGTTGTGATTTAGCGAGTTTGTCATTCGGTTTGAGCAACGTGGGATGTAGAGGACAGGTTGCTCAGCAAAGAAGGAGGGAGGTAGGCTAGAGGCCCCCAGGGGCCAATTGTGCCAATGGTGCTGGTTATGGTTCACTAGTGCTGAGGAGGAGTGGAGGCCTAGTAAGTACAGAGAGAAGAGGCGCAGGGCCAGGTAGAATAGGATGGGGTGAGGGTGGAAGGGAAGATAACGTTAGGAAAAGCATAATAATGGTTAATGTGAGCAACAGCATTTTTTTTTTTTATATATAGTAGCAGTTGGAATTAGCTCAGCGGAGGCCACTAGTGGTAGGAAAATATAAGGCGCTAATGGCAAAGTGGGCTGATCGGTTTACAAGCTCATGTGATGCCTGCTATATAAAGAGAAGCTCACCAAGAGTGGTGGTGGGGGGGGTGGTGGGAAGCCTCATAGGGCAGAAGGGGCTCGAGCTCCGAAAAGCTGCAAGACGGGTTCGCTACCTGGTTGGACTGCAAACTGCTCCCGATGTCCGCGAGAGAATTTCTGCCTCTGTGGGGAGGGCTGTGGACAGCTTAGCCCTCGCGACTGCACTGGTTGGACTGTAAACTGCTCCCGAAGTCCACGGGGGGATTTCTGCCTCTGTGGGGAGGGCTGGGGACAGCTTTGCCCTCGCGACCGCACTGGGGGGGATTTCTGCCTCTGTGGGGAGGGCTGGGGACAGCTTTGCCCTCGCGACTGCACTGGTTGGACTGCAAACTGCTCCTGATGTCCGCGGGAGATTTCTGCCTCTGTAGGCAGGACTGGGGACAGCTTTGCCATCACGACTGCACTGGTTTGACTGCAAACTGCTCCCGATGTCCGCAGAGGGATTTCTGCCTCAGTGGGGAGGGCTGGGGACAGCTTTGCAAGATGTGTTCGCGACCTGGTTGGACTTCAAAGGGCTCCCGATGTCCGCGACGGATTTCTGCCTCTCTGGGGAGGGCTGGGGACAGCTTTGACCTCGTGACTGCACTGGTTGGATGGCAAACTGCTCCCGATGTCCGTGAGGGGATTTCTGCCATTGTGGGGAGGGTTGGGGACAGCTTTGCCCTCGCGACTGCACTGGTTAGACTGCAAACTGATCCCGACTTCTGCGGGGGGATTTCTGCCTCTGTGGGGAGGGCTGGGAACAGCTTGACCCTCGTGACCGCACTGGTTGCACTGCAAACTGCTCCCGATGTCCATGGGGGGATTTCTGCCTCTGTGGGGAGGGCTAGGGAGAGCTTAGCCCTTGTGACCACACTGGCTGGACTGCAAATGGCACCTGATGTCCCCGGGGGGGTTTCTGCCGCTGTGGGGAGGGCTGGGGACAGCTTTGCCCACACGACCGCACTTGTTGGACTGCAAAGTGATCCCGATGTCCGTGGGAGGATTTCTGCCTCTGTGGGGAGAGCTGGGGATAGCATTGCCCTCACGACCACACTGGTTTGACTGAAAACTGCTCCCGATGTCCGCGGGGGGTTTCTGCCTCTGTGTGGAGAGTTGGGGACAGCTTTGCCCTCGCGACTGCACTGGTTGGACTGCATAGTGATCCTGATGTCCGCGGGAGGATTTCTGCCTCTGTGGGAAGAGCTGGGGATAGCATTGCCCTCACGACCACACTGGTTGGACTGCAAACTGCTTCCGATGTCCGCGGGGGGTTTCTGCCTCTGTTGGGAGGGCTGGGGACAGCTTTGCCCTCGTGACTGCACTGTAGTAAGGGACAAAAGGAAGCTTTAAGTAAAGGTAAGCAGGAAAGAGGAGCTACATTTGTGGGGCATAAAACAAAGGAAAATGCTGGCTGTAACAGGCTGTAAGGCAAATTGTACACTGGCTGAATTAAATGCTGGCTGCAACAGGCTAAATTAAAAGCTGGCTGTACCAGGCTGTAAGCTAACTTGAATACTGGCTGAAATTAAGAATACTGGCTGAAATTAAATGCTGGCTCTAACCATGGTAAGGTAACTTGAATACTTGGATAAAATGTTAGGAAATAATAAGAAATTGCTGGCAGTATAAGGCCCATTTTTTAAATGAAAGAACTTTTGTACGCAGGATTACATTCAGTACAATAATCACAGTAAAGCTGAAATTACACGAATTTGAAACTGCTCCCTAAAGAGTGAGAAACTTTTTAAAAGCAGCCTTTAGTTGAGCACCACCCTGCTCCCCCAACCCAAAGCCAATGCGCAGCAGTCTTTGTCCAGAAAAAGAAAAAAAAGCCGCCAAGTTTGAACTGGGACAGCTCAAAAAGCTGCAAGATGTGTTCGCTACCTGGTTGGACTTCAAACTGCTCCCGATGTTGCCGGGGGGATTTCTCCCTCTGTGGGGAGGGCTGGGAACAGCTTTGCCCTCATGAATGCACTGGATGGACTGCAAACTGCTCCCGATGTCTGCGGGGGCATTTCTGCCTCTGTGGGTAGGGCTGGGGACAGCTTTGCCCTCGCGACCACACTGGTTGGACTGCAAACTGCTCCCGATGTCCGCGGGGGATTTCTGTCTCTGCGGGGAGGACTGGGGACACCTTTGCCCTCGCGACCACACTGGTTGGACTGCAAACAGCTCCCAATGTCCACGGGGGGATTTCTGCCTCTGTGGGAGGGCTGGGGACACCTTTGTCCTCGCGACCGCACTGGTTGGACTGTAAATTGCTCTCGATGTCCGCGGGGGTATTACTGCCTCTGTGGGGAGGGCTGGGGACACCGTTGCCCTCGCGACCGCACTGGTAGGACTGCAAACTGCTCCCAATGTCCATGGGGGGATTTCTGCCTGTGTGGGGAGGGCAGAGAACAGCTTTGCCCTCATGACTGCACTGGATGGACTGCAAACTGCTCCCGATGTCCGCGGGGGCATTTCTGCCTCTGTGGGGAGGGCTGGGGACAGCTTTGCCCTCGCGACCACACTGGTTAGACTGCAAACTGCTCCCAATGTCCGCGGGGGATTTCTGCCTCTGTGGGGAGGGGCGGGGACATCTTTGACCTCACGACCACAATGGTTGGACTGCAAACTGCCCCCGATGTCCGCGGGGGGATTTCTGATTCTGTGAGGAGGGCTGGGGACAGCTTTGCTCTTGCGACCGCACTGGTTGGACTGCAAACTGCTCCCGATGTCCGCGGGGGGATTTCTGCCGCTGTGGGAAGGCTGGGGACAGATTTGCCCTCGCGACCGCACTGCTTGGACTGCAAACTGCTCCCGATGTTCGCGAGCGGATTTCTGCCTCTGTGGGGCGGCTGAGGACACCGTTGCCCTCGCGACCGCACTGGTAGGACTACAAACTGCTCCCAATGTCCGAGGGGGGATTTCTGCCTCTGTGGGGAGGGCAGGGGACAGCATTGCCCTCACGACTGCACTGGTTGGACTGAAAACTGCTCCCGATGTCCACAGGGGGATTTCTGCCTCTGACGGTAGGGCTGGCAGAGCTTTGCCCTATCGACCGCACTGGTTGGACTGAAAACTGCTCCCGATGTCCATGGGGGATTTCTGCCTCTGTAGGCAGGACTGGGGACAGCTTTGCCCTCACGACTGCACTGGTTGGACTCCAACCTGCTCCCAATGTCCGCAGAGGGATTTCTGCCTCTGTGGGGAGGGCTGGGGACAACTTTGCCCTCGTGACCGCACTGGTTGGACTGCAAACTGCTCCCGATGTCCGGGACGAATTTCTGCCTCTCTGGGGAGGGCTGGGGACACCTTTGCCCTCGTGACCACACTGGTTGGACTGCAAACTGCTCCCGATGAACATGGGGGGATTTCTGCCTCTGTGGGGAGGGTTGGGGACAGCTTTGCCATCGCGACTGCACTGCTTGGACTGCAAACTGCTCCCGATTTCTGCGCGGGGGATTTCTGAATCTGTGGGGAGGGCTGGGGACAGCTCGGCCCTCGTGACCGCACTGGTTGCACTGCAAACTGCTCCCGATGTCCGTGGGGGGGTTTCTCCCTCTGTGGGGAGGGCTAGGGAGAGCTTAGCCCTTGCGTCCGCACTGGCTGGACTGCAAACTGCTCTTGATGTCCTCGGGGGGATTTCTGCCTCTGTGGGGAGGGCTGAGGACAGCTTTGCCCACACGACCGCACTGGTTGGACTGCAAAGTGATCCCGATGTCTGCAGGAGGATTTCTGCCTCTGTGGGGAGGGCTGGGGACAGCATTGCCCTCGCGACCACACTGGTTGGACTGCAAACTGCTCCCGATGTCCTGGGGGTTTCTGCCTCTGTTGGGAGGGCTGGGGACAGCTTTGCCCTCGTGACTGCACTGAAGTAAGGGACAAAAGGAAGCTTTAAGTAAAGGTAAGCAGGAAAGAGGAGCTACATTTGTGGGGCATAAAACAAAGGAAAATGCTGGCTGTAACAGGCTGTAAGGCAACTTGTACACTGGCTGAATTAAATGCTGGCTGCAACAGGCTAAATTAAAAGCTGGCTGTACCAGGTTGTAAGCTAACTTGAATACTGGCTGAAATTAAGAATACTGGCTGAAATTAAATGCTGGCTCTAACACGCTGTAAGGTAACTTGAATACTTGGATAAAATTATAGGAAATAATAAGAAATTGCTGACAGTATAAGGCCCATTTTTTAACTGAAAGAACTTTTGTATGCAGGATTACATTCAGCACAATAATCACAGTAAAGCTGAAATTACACGAATTTGAAACTGCTCCCTAAAGAGTGAAAAACTTTTTAAAAGCAGCCTTTAGTTGAGCGCCACCCTGCTTCCCCAACCCAAAGCCAATGCGCAGCAGTCTTTGTCCAGAAAAAGAAAAAAAAGCCACCAAGTTTGAATCCGTGGGACAGCTCCAAAAGCTACAAGATGTGTTCGCTAACTGGTTGGACTTCAAACGGCTCTTGATGTCGGGGGGGGTTTCTGCCTCTGTGGGGAGGGCTGGGAACAGCTTTGCCCTCATGAATGCACTGGGTGGACTGCAAACTGCTCCAGAAATCCGTGGGGGGATTTCTATCTCTGCGGGGAGGGCTGGGGACAGGTTTGCCCTCGAGACCGCACTGGTTGGACTGCAAACAGCTCCCAAATGTCCACGGGGGGATTTCTGCCTCTGTGGGAGGGCTGGGGACACCTTTGCCCTCGCGACCGCACTGGTTGGACTGCAAATTGCTCCCGATGTCCGCGGGAGTATTACTGCCTCTGTGGGGAGGGCTGGGGACACCGTTGCCCTCGCGAGCGCACTGGTAGGACTGCAAACTGCTCCCAATGTCCAAGGGGGGATTTCGGCCTGTGTGGGGAGGGCTGGGGACAGCTTTGCCCTCACGACTACACTCTTTCGACTCCAAACTGCTCCCGATGTTCGCAGAGGGATTTCTGCCTCTGTGGGGCGGGCTGGGGACAGCTTTCCCTTCGTGACCACACTGGTTGGACTGCAAACTGCTCCAGATGTCCGTGGGGGATTTCTGCCTCTGTGGGGAGGGCAGGGGACATTTTTGACCTCGCGATCACAATGGTTGGACTGCAAACTGCTCCCAATGTCCGCGGGGGTATTTCTGATTCTGTGAGGAGGGCTGGGGACAGCTTTGCTCTTACGACCGCACTGGTTGGACTGCAAACTGCTCCTGATGTTCGTGAGGGGATTTCTGCCTCTTTGGGGAGGGCTGGGGACACCGTTGCCCTCGCGACCACACTGGTAGGTCTACGGACTGCTCCCAATGTCCGTGGGGGGATTTCTGCCTCTGTGGGGAGGGCTGGGGACAGCATTGCCCTCAAGATCGCACTGGTTGGACTGCAAACTGCTCCCGATGTCCGCGGGGGGATTTCTGCCTCTGACAGTAGGGCTGGGAGAGCTTTGCCCTCGCGACTGCACTGTTTGGACTGAAAACTGTTCCCAATGTCTGCGGGGGGATTTCTCCCTCTGTGGGGAGGTCTGGGGACTGCTTTGCCCTCATGACCGCACTGGTTGGACTGAAAACTGCTCTCGATGTCCGTGGTGGATTTCTGCCTCTGTAGGCAGGACTGGTGACAGCTTTGCCATGACGACTGCACTGGTTGGACTGAAAACTGCTCCCAATGTCCGCAGATGGATTTCTGCCTCTGTGGGGAGGGCTGGGGACAACTTTGCCCTCGTGACCACACTGGTTGTACTGTAAACTTCTCCCGATGAACATGGGGGGATTTCTGCCACTGTGGGAAGGGCTCTGGACAGCTTTGCCCTCGCGACCACACTGGTTGGACTGAAAAACTGCTCCCGATGTCTGCGGGGGATTTCTGACTCTCTGGGGAGGGCTAGGGACACCTTTACCCTTGCGACCGCACTGGCAGGACTGCAAACTGCTCCCGATGTCTGCGGGGGGATTTCTGCCTCTGTGGGGAGGGCTGGGGACAGCTTAGACCTCGTGACTGCTCTGGTTGGATGGCAAACTGCTCCCGATGTCCACAGGGGGATTTTTGCCTCTGTGGGGAGGGCTGGGGACAGCTTTTGCCCTCGTGACCGCACTGGTTGTACTGCAAACTGCTCCCAATGTCCATGGAGGGATTTCTGCCTCTGTGGGGAGGGCTAGGGAGAGTTTAGCCCTTGCGACCGCACTGGTTGGGCTGCAAACTGCTCCCGATGTCCCCGGGGCGATTTCTGCCTCTGTGGGGGAGGGCTGGGGACACCGTTGCCCTCGCAACCGCACTGGTAGGTCTACGAACTGCTCCCAATGTCCGTGGGGGGATTTCTGCTTCTGTGGGGAGGGCTGGGGACAGCATTGCCCTCAAGATCGCACTGGTTGGACTGCAAACTGCTCCCGATGTCCGCGGGGGGATTTCTGCCTCTGACGGTAGGGCTGGGACAGCTTTGCCCTCGCGACTGCACTGGTTGGACTGAAAACTGCTCCCAATGTCTGCGGGGGGATTTCTCCCTCTGTGGGGAGGTCTGGGGACAGCTTTGGCCTCATGACCGCACTGGTTGGACTGAAAACTGCTCCCGATGTCCGTGGGGGATTTCTGCCTCTATAGGCAGGACTGCTGACAGCTTTGCCCTCACGACTGCACTGGTTGGACTCCAAACTGCTCCCAATGTCCACAAAGATATTTCTGCCTCTGTGGGGAGGGCTGGGGACAACTTTGCCCTCGTGACCGCACTGGTTGTACTGCAAACTGCTCCCGATGTCCGCGACGGATTTCTGCCTCTCTGGGGAGGGCTGGGGACACCTTTGCCCTCGTGACCACACTGGTTGGACTGCAAACTGCTCCCGATGAACATAGGGAGGTTTCTGCCACTGTGGGAAGGGCTCTGGACAGCTTTGCTCCGACCACAATGGTTGGACTGCAAACTGCCCCGATGTTCATGCGAGGATTTCTGACTCTCTGGGAGAGCTGGGGACACCTTGCCCTCACGACCGCACTGGTTGGACATCAAACTGCTCCTGATGTCCGCAGGGGGATTTCTGCTTCTGTGGGAGGGTTAGGTCAGCTTGCCCTCATGACTCACTTGATAGTCTGCAAACTGCTCCCGATGTCCGCGGGGGGATTTCTGCCTCTGTGGGGAGGGCTGGGGACAGCTTTGCCCTCGTGACCACACTGGTTGGACTGCAAACTGCTCCCGATGAACATGGTTTGATTTCTGCCACTGTGGGAAGGGCTCTGGAAAGCTTTGCCCTCGCGACCACACTGGTTGGACTGCAAACTGCTCCCGATGTCTGCGGGGGATTTCTGACTCTCAGGGGAGGGCTAGGGACACCTTTGCCCTCGCAACCGCACTGGCAGGACTGCAAACTGCTCCAGATGTCTGCGGGGGGAATTCTGCCACTGTGGGGAGGGCTGGGGACAGCTTTGACCTTGTGACTGCTCTGGTTGGATGGCAAACTACTCCCAATGTCCCCGGGGCGATTTCTGCCTCTGTGGGGAGGGCTGGGGACAGCTTTGCCTTCGCGACCACACTGGTTGGACTGCAAACTCCTCCCGATGTCTGCGGGGGATTTCTGCCTCTGTGGGGAGGGCTGGGGACAGCTTTGCCCTCTCGACCACACGGGTTGGACTGCAAGCTGCTCCCGATGTCCGCGGGGGGTTTCTGCCTCTTTTGGGAGAGCTGGGGACAGCTTTGCCCTCGTCACCGCACTGTAGTAAGGGACAAAAGGAAGCTTTAAGTAAAGGTAAGCAGGAAAGAGGAGCTACATTTGTGGGGCATAAAACAAAGGAAAATTCTGGCTGTAACAGGCTGTAAGGCAACTTGTACACTGGCTGAATTAAATGCTGGCTGCTACAGGCTAAATTAAAAGCTGGCTGTACCAGGCTGTAAGCTAACTTGAATACTGGCTGAAATTAAGAATACTGGCTGAAATTAAATGCTGGCTCTAACACGCTGTAAGGTAACTTGAATACTTGGATAAAATTATAGGAAATAATAAGAAATTGCTGGCAGTATAAGGCCCATTTTTTAACTGAAAGAACTTTTGTACGCAGGATTACATTCAGCACAATAATCACAGTAAAGCTGAAATTACACGAATTTGAAACTGCTCCCTAAAGAGTGAGAAACTTTTTAAAAGCAGCCTTTAGTTGAGCGCCACCCTGCTCCCCCAACCCAAAGCCAATGCGCAGCAGTCTTTGCCCAGAAAAAGAAAAAAAAGCCACCAAGTTTGAATCCGTGGGACAGCTCCGAAAAGCTGCAAGATGTGTTCGCTAACTGGTTGGACTTCAAACTGCTCCCGATGTCGGTGGGGGGATTTCTGCCTCTGTGGGGAGGGCTGGGAACAGCTTTGCCCTCATGAATGCACTGGATGGACTGCAAACTGCTCCAGAAGACTGCAGGGATTTCTGTCTCTGCGGGGAGGGCTGGGGACAGGTTTGCCCTCGAGACTGGACTGGTTGGACTGCAAACAGCTCCCAATGTCCACGAGGGGATTTCTGCCTCTGTGGGAGGGCTGGGGACACCTTTACCCTCGCGACCGCACTGGTTGGACTTCAAACTGCTCCCGATGTTGGTGGGGGGAATTCTGCCTCTGTGGGGAGGGCTGGGAACAGCTTTGCCCTCATGAATGCACTGGGTGGACTGCAAACTGCTCCAGAAGTCCGCGAGGGGATTTCTGTCTCTGCGGGGAGGGCTGGGGACAGGTTTGCCCTCGAGACCGCACTGGTTGGACTGCAAACAGCTCCCAATGTCCACGGGGGGATTTCTGCCTCTGTGGGAGGGCTGGGGACACCTTTGCCCTCGTGACTGCACTGGTTGGACTCCAAACTGCTCCCGATGTCCACAGAGGGATTTCTGCCTCTGTGGGGAGGGCTGGGGACAGCTTTGCCCTCGCGACCACACTGGTTGGACTGCAAACTGCTCCCGATGTCCGTGGGGGATTTCTGCCTCTGTGGGGAGGGCTGGGGACACCGTTGCCCTCGCGACCGCACTGGTAGGACTACAAACTGCTCCCAATGTCCGTGGGGGGATTTCTGCCTCTGTGGGGAGGGCTGGGGACAGCATTGCCCTCACGACCACACTGGTTGGACTGCAAACTGCTCCCGATGTCCGCGGGGGGATTTCTGCCTCTGACGGTAGGGCTCGGAGAGCTTTGCCCTTGCGACTGCACTGGTTGGACTGAAAACTGCTCCCGATGTCTGCGGGGGGATTTCTGCCTCTGTGAGGAGGGCTAGGGAGAGCTTAGCCCTTGCGACCGCACTGGCTGGACTGCAAACTGCTCCTGATGTCCCCGGAGGGATTTCTGCCTCTGTGGGGAGGGCTGAGGACAGCTTTGCCCACACAACCGCACTGGTTGGACTGCAAAGTGATCCCGATGTCTGCAGGAGGATTTCTGCCTCTGTGGGGAGGGCTGGGGACAGCATTGCCCTCGTGACCACACTGGTTGGACTGCAAACTGCTCCTGATGTCCGCGGGGGTTTCTGCCTCTGTTGGGAGGGCTGGGGACAGCTTTTCCCTCGTCACCGCACTGTAGTAAGGGACAAAAGGAAGCTTTAAGTAAAGGTTTGCAGGAAAGAGGGCTACATTTGTGGGGGTATAAAACAAAGGAAAATGCTGGCTGTAACAGGCTGTAAGGCAACTTGTACACTGGCTGAATTAAATGCTGGCTGCAACAGGCTAAATTAAAAGCTGGCTGTACCAGGCTGTAAGCTAACTTGAATACTGGCTGAAATTAAGAATACTGGCTGAAATTAAATGCTGGCTCTAACACGCTGTAAGGTAACTTGAATACTTGGATAAAATTATAGGAAATAATAAGAAATTGCTGGCAGTATAAGGCCCATTTTTTAACTGAAAGAACTTTTGTCATGGGATTACATTCAACACAATAATCACAGTAAAGCTGAAATTACGAAGTTGAAACTGCTCCCAAAAGGTGAGAAACTTTTAAAAGCAGCCTTTAAGTTGAGCACTACCCTGCTCCCCAACCCAAAGCCAATGCATGATCTTTTGCCAAGAAAAAAGAAAAAAAAGCCACAAGTTTGAATCAATGTAGGACAGCTCCGAAAAGCTGCAAGATGTGTTAGCTAACTGGATGGACTTCAACACTGCCCCGTACGTCGGTGGGGGATTTCTGCCTCTGTGGGGAGGGCTGGAAACAGCTTTGCCCTCATGAATGCACTGGGTGGACTGCAAACTGCTCCAGAAGTCCAGCGAGAGATTTCTGTCTCTCCTGGAGGCTGGGGACAGGTTTGCCCTCGAGGACCTGAGACTGGTTGGACTGCAAACAGCTCCCAATGTCCACAGAGATTTCTGCCTCTGTGGGAGGGCTGGGACACCTTTGCCTCGTGACTGCACAGGTTGGACTCCAAACTGTCCGATGTCCACAGAGGATTTCTGCCTCTGTGGGGAGGGCTGGGGGACAACTTCCTCAGCGACCACACTGGTTGGACTGCAAACTGCTCCCGATGTCCGTGAGGGATTTCTGCTCTGTGGGGAGGGCTGGGGACACCGTTGCCCTCGCGACCGCACTGGTAGGACTACAAACTGCTCCCAATGTCCGTGGGGGGATTTCTGCCTCTGTGGGGAGGGCTGGGGACAGCTTTGCCCTCTCGACCACTAATGGTTGGACTCGCAAGCTGCTCCCGATGTCCGCTGGGGGTTTCTGCCTCTTTGGGAGAGCTGGGGACAGCTTGCCTCGTGACCGCAGACTGTAGTAAGGGACAAAGGAAGCTTTTAAGTAAAGGTAAGCAGGAAAGAGGAGCTACATTTGTGGGGCATAAACACAAGGAAAATTCTGGCTGTAACAGGCTGTAAGGCAACTTTGTACACTGGCTGAATTAAATGCTGGCTGCCAGACTAAATTAAAAGCTGGCTGTACCAGGCTGTAAGCTAACTTGAATACTGGCTGAGATAAGAATACTGGCTGAAATTAAATGCTGGCTCTAACACGCTGTAAGGTAACTGAATACTTGGACAAAATTATAGAAATAATAAGAAATTGCTGGCAGTATAAGGCCCATTTTAACTGAAAAGAACTTTTATACGCAGGATTACATTCAGCACAATAATCACAGTAAAGCTGAAATTACACGAATTTGAAACTGCTCCTAAAAAGAGTGAGAAACTTTAAAAGCAGCCTTTAGTTGAGCGCCAACCTGCTTCCCCTCAACCCAAAGCCAATGCGCGGCAGACTTTGTCAAAGAAAAGAAAAAAGCCAACAAAGTTTGAATCCGCTGGACAGCTTCAACTGCAAGATGTTTAGCTAACTGGTTGGACTTCAAACTGCTCCCGATGTTGGTGGGGGGATTTCTGCCTCTGTGGGGAGGGCTGGAAACAGCTTTGCCCTCATGAATGCACTGGGTGGACTGCAAACTGCTCCAGAGGTCCGCGGGGGGATTTCTGTCTCTGCGGGGAGGGCTGGGGACAGGTTTGCCCTCGAGACTGCACTGGTTGGACTGCAAACAGCTCCCAATGTCCACGGGGGGATTTCTGCCTCTGTGGGAGGGCTGGGGACACCTTGCCCTCGTGACTGCAATAGGCTGGACTCTAAACTGCTCCCGATGTCCACAGAGGATTTCTGCCTCTGTGGGAGGGCTGGGGACAGCTTTGCCCCTCACACCACACTAGTTGGACTGCAAACTGCTCCCGATGTCCGTCGAAGATTCTGGCTCTGTAGGGGAGGGCTGGGGACACCGCTGCTCTCGCATGACACGCACTGGTAGGACTACAAACTGCTCCCAATGTCCATGGGGATTTCTGCCTCTGTGGGGAGGGCTGGGGACAGCTTTGCCTCTCGACACACAAGGTTGGACTGAAGCTGCTCCCGATGTCCGTGAGAGTTTCTGCCTCTTTTGGGAGAGCTGGGACAGCTTGCCTCGCCACCGCACTGTAGTAAGGGACAAAAGAGCTTTAAGTAAGTGAAAGCAGGAAAGAGGAGCTACATTATGTGGGCATAAAACAAAGGAAATTCTGGCTGTAATAGGCTGTAAGGCAACTTGTACACTGGCTGAATTAAATGCTGGCTGCTAGGCTAAATTAAAAGCTGGCTACTACCAGGCTATAACTCAACTTGAATACTGGCTGAAATTAAGAATACTGGCTGAAATTAAATGCTGGCTCTAACACGCTGTAAGGTAACTTGAATACTTGGATAAAATTATAGGAAATAATAAAAATTGCTGGCAGTATAAGGCCCATTTTTTAACTGAAAGAACTTTTATACGTAGGATTACATTCAACACAATAATCACAGTAAAGCTGAAATTACACTGAATTTGAAACTGCTCCCAAAGTGAGAAACTTTTTAAAGCAGCCTTTAGTTGAGCGCCACCCTGCTCCCCCAACCCCAATGTCACGCATGAACTTTGTCAGAAAAGAAAAAAAGCCAACAAGTTTGAATCCGATGGACAGCTTCACTAACTAGATGTGTTAGCTAACAGGTTGGACTTCAAACTACTCCGATGTTGGTGAAGGATTCCTGCCTCTGGGGAGGGCTGGAAACAGCTTGCCCTCATGAATGCATGGTGGACTGCAAACTGCTCCAGAAGTCCGCAGGGGATTTCTGTCTCAGAGGGAGGCTGGGACAGGTTTGCCCTCGAGACCGGACTGGTTGGACTACAAACAAGCTCCCAATGTCCACGGGATTTCTGCCTCTATGGGAGGCTGGGGACACCTTACCCTCGCGACCCTGCACTGGTTGGACTTCAAACTGCTCCCAGTGTTGGTGGGAGTTTCTGCCTCTGTGGGGAGGGCTGGGAACAGCTTTGCCCTCATGAATGCACTGGGTGGACTGCAAACTGCTCCAGAAGTCCATGAGGATTTCTGTCTCTTGGGAGGGCTGGGGACAGGTTTACCTCAGACCGCACTGGTTGGACTGCAAACAGCTCCAATGTCCACGAGGGGATTTCTGCCTCTGTGGGAGGGCTGGGGACACCTTTGCCCTCGTGACTGCACTGGTTGGACTCCAAACTGCTCCCGATGTCCACAGAGGGATTTCTGCCTCTGTGGGGAGGGCTGGGGACAGCTTTGCCCTCGCGACCACACTGGTTGGACTGCAAACTGCTCCCGATGTCCGTGGGGGATTTCTGCCTCTGTGGGGAGGGCTGGGGACACCGTTGCTCTCGCGACCGCACTGGTAGGACTACAAACTGCTCCCAATGTCTGGGGGATTTCTGCCTCTGTGGGAGGGCTGGGGACAGCATTACCCCTCACGACCACACTGGTTGGACTTGCAAACTGCTCCCGATGTCCATGAAGTTTCTGCCTCTGACGGTAGGGGCTCGGAGAGCTTGGCCCTCTACGACTGCAACTGGTTGGACCTGAAAACTGCTCCCGACGTCTGCGAGGATTTCTGCCTCTGTGAGAGGGCTAGGGAGAGCTTAGCCCTTGCGACCGCACTGGCTGGACTGCAAACTGCTCCTGATGTCCCCGGAGGATTTCTGCCTCTGTGGGAGGGCTGAGGACAGCTTGCCCACACAACCGCACTGGTTGGACTGCAGAAGATCAAGGCGTCTGCAGGAGGATTTCTGCCTCTGTGGGGAGGGCTGGACAGCATTGCCCTCGTGACCACACTGGTTGGACTGCAAACTGCTCCTGATGTCCGCGGGGGTTTCTGCCTCTGTTGGGAGGGCTGGGGACAGCTTTTCCCTCGTCACCGCACTGTAGTAAGGGACAAAAGGAAGCTTTAAGTAAAGGTTTGCAGGAAAGAGGAGCTACATTTGTGGGGCATAAAACAAAGGAAAATGCTGGCTGTAACAGGCTGTAAGGCAACTTGTACACTGGCTGAATTAAATGCTGGCTGCAAAAGGCTAAATTAAAAGCTGGCTGTACCAGGCTGTAGCTAACTAGAATACTGGCTGAAATTAAGAATACTAGCTGAAATTAAATGCTGGCTTCTAACACGCTGTAAGGTAATCTTGAATACTTGGATAAAATTATAGGAAATAATAAGAAATTACTGGCAGTATAAAGCCCATTTTTAACTGAAAGAACTTTTGCACGCAGGATTACATTCAACAATAATCACAGTAAAGCTGAAATTCACGAAGTTGAAACTGCTCCCAAAAGAGTGAGAAACTTTTAAAGCAGCCTTTAGTTGAGCACTACCCTGCTCCCCAACCCAAAGCCAATGCGAGTAGAATCTTACCCAGAAAAGAAAAAAAAGTCACCAAGTTTGAATCCGTGGGACAGCTCCGAAAGCTGCAAGATGTGTTCGCTAACTGGTTGGACTTCAAACTGCTCCCATGATGTCGTGGGGATTCTGCCTCTGTGGGGAGGGCTGGAAACAGCTTTGCCCTCATGAATGCACTGGGTGGATTGCAAACTGCTCCAGAAGTCCGCTGGGGGATTTCTGTCTCATGGGAGGGCTGGGGACAGGTTTGACCCTCAGAGACACACTGGTTGGACTGCAAACAGCTCCCAATGTCCACGGGGATTTACGCCCTGTGGGAGGGCTGGGGACACCTGCCCTCATGACCCACTAGTTGGACTGCAAATTGCTCCAATGCCACAAGTATTACAGCTCTGTGGGGAGGGCTGAAGACACCGCTGCCGTCGACACTCGCACTGGTAGGACTGCAAACTGCTCCCGATGTCCGTGGGGAGATTTCTGCCACTGTGGAAGGGCTCTGGACAGCTTATGCCTACAGCGACCACACTAGTTGGACTGCAAACTGCTCCCCGATGTCTGCGGGGATGTGGGGAGGGCTGGGACAGCTCGGCCCTCGTGACACTGGTTGCACCTGGCTGCACTCAGTGATATCCAGTAGGGATTTCTGCCTCTGTGGGGAGGCTGAGGACAGCTTGCCCACCGACCGCACTGGTTGGACTGCAAGTGATCCCGATGTCGCAGGAGGATTTCTGCCTCTGGGGAGGGCTGGGACAGCATTGCCCTCACGACCACACTGGTTGGACTGCAAACTGCTCCCGATGTCCGTGGGTGGTTTCTGCCTCTGTTGGGAGGGCTGGGGACAGCTTGCCCTCGTGACCGCACTGAGTAAGGGAGAAAGGAAGCTTTAAGTAAGGGTAAGCAGGAAAGAGAGACATTTGTGGGGCATAAAACAAGGAAAATGCTGGCTGTAACAGGCTGTAAGGCAACTTATACACTGGCTGAATTAAATGCTGGCTGCAACAGGCTAAATTAAAGCTGGCTGTACCAGGCTGCAAATAACAGATACTGGCTGAAATTAAATGCTGGCTCTAACAGCTGTAAGGTAACTTGAATACTTGGATAAAATTATAGGAAATAATAAGAAATTGCTGGCAGTATAAGGCCCATTTTTAACTAAAAAGAACTTTTATGCATGAGGTTAAATTCAACACAATAATCACAGTAAAACTGAAATTACATGAATTTGAAACTGCTCCCTAAAGGGTGAAAAACTTTTTAAAAGCAGCCTTTAGTTGAGCGCCACCCTGCTCCCCCAACCCAAAGCCAAGGCGTAGCAGTCTTTGTCCAGAAAAAGAAAAAAAAGCCACCAAGTTTGAATCCGTGGGACAGCTCCGAAAAGCTGCAAGATGTGTTCGCTAACTGTTTGGACTTCAAACGGCTCCTGATGTCGGTGGGGGATTTCTGCCTCTGTGGGGAGGCTGGAACAGCTTTGCCCTCATGATGCACTAGGTGGACTGCAAACTGCTCCAGAAGTCAGTGAGGATTTCTGTCTCTGCAGGGAGGAGCTGGGGACAGGTTTGCCCTCGAGACCGCACTGGTTGGACTGCAAACAGCTCCCAATGTCCACCGGGGGATTTCTGCCTCTGTGGGAGGGCTGGGGACACCTTTGCCCTCGTGACCGCACTGGTTGGACTGCAAATTGCTCCCGATGTCCGTGGGAGTATTACTGCCTCTGTGGGGAGGGCTAGGGACACCGTTGCCCTCGTGAGTGCACTGGTAGGACTGCAAACTGCTCCCGATGTCTGCGGGGGGATTTCTGCCTCTGACGGTAGGGCTGGGAGAGCATTGCCCTAGCGACTGCACTGGTTGGACTGAAAACTGCTCCGATGTCTGCAGGGGTTTCTCCCTCTGTGGGAGGTCTGTGGACAGCTTGGCCCTCATGACCGCAATGGTTGGACGAAAACTGCTCCCGATGTCCATTGGGGATTTCTGCCTCTGTAGAGTGCTGGGACATCTTTGACTCATGACCACAATGGTTGGACTGCAGGCACTGATGTGAGATTTCTGATTCTGTGAGGAGGGCTGGAAAGCTTTGCTCTTACGACCGCACTGGTTGGACTGCAAACTGCTCCACGATATCCTGGGGGGATTTCTGCCTCTGTGGAGGGCTGGGGACAGATTCCCCTCTCAGCACTGCTTGGACTGCAAACTGCTTCCAATGTTCGCGAGAGGATTTCTGCCTCTGTGGGGAGGGCTGGGGACACCGTTGCCCTCGCGAACGCACTGGTAGGACTACAAACTACTCCCAATGTCCGTGGAGGGATTTCTGCCTCTGTGGGGAGGGCTGGGGACAGCTTTGCCCTCGACCGCACTGGTTGGACTGCAAACTGCTCCAGATGTCTGCGAGGGGATTTCTGCCTCTGACGGTAGGGCTGGGAGAGCTTTGCCCTCGCGACTGCACTGGTTGGACTGAAAACTGCTCCCGATGTCTGCGGTGGGATTTCTCCCTCTGTGAGGAGGGCTAGGGAGAGCTTAACCCTTGCGACCGCACTGGCTGGACTTCAAACTGCTCCTGATGTCCCCGGGGGGATTTCTGCCTCTGTGGGGAGGGCTGAGGACAGCTTTGCCCACACGACCGCACTGGTTGGACTTCAAAGTGATCCGATGTCATTGGCAGGTTCTGCCTCTGTGGGGAGGGCTGGGACAGCATTGCCCTCAGCGACCACACTGGTTGGACTGCAAACTGCTCCATATGTCCATGGGGGTTTCTGCCTCTATTGGGAGGCTGGGGACAGCCTTTCCCCTCGTCACCCACTGTAGTAAAGGGACAAGGAAGCTTTAAGTAAAGTCATGGGAAGGAGGAGCTACATTTGTGGGCATAAAACAAAGGAAAATGCTGGCTGTAACAGGCTGTAAGGCAACTGTACACTGGCTGAATTAAATGCTGGCTGCAACAGGCTAAATTAAAAGCTGGCTGTACCAGGCTATAAGCTAACGAATACTGGCTGAAATTAAGAATACTGGCTGAAATTAAATAACAGCTCTAACACGCTGTAAGGTAACTTGAATATTTGGATAAAATTATAGGAAATAATAAGAAATTGCTGGCAGTATAAGGCCTATTTTTAACTGAAAGAACTTTTGTACACAGGATTACATTCAGCACAATAATCACAGTAAAGCTGAAATTACGAAGTTGAAACTGCTCCCTAAAGTGAGAAACTTTTTTAAAAGCAGTCTTTAGTTGGCGCCACCCTGCTCACAACCCAAAGCCAATGCCTAGCATCTTTATCCAGAAAAGAAAAAAAAAAGCCACCAAGTTTCAATCAAGTGGGACAGCTCCAGCTGCAAGATGTGTTAGCTAACTGGTTGGACTTCAAACTGCTCCCGATGTCGGTGGGAGTTTCTGCCTCTGTGGGGAGGGCTGGGAACAGCTTGCCTCTCATGAATGCACTGGATGGACTGCAAACTGCTCCAGAAGACCGCGGGGGGATTTCTGTCTCTGCGGGGAGGGCTGGGGACAGGTTTGCCCTCGCGACCGCACTGGTTGGACTGCAAACAGCTCCCAATGTCCACGGGGGGATTTCTGCCTCTGTGGGAGGGCTGTGGACACCTTTACCCTCGCGACCGCACTGGTTGGACTGCAAATTGGTCCGATGTCTGCGGGGGTATTACTGCCTCTGTGGGGAGGGCTGGGGACACCGTTGCCCTCGCGACCACATTGGGAGGACTGCAAACTGCTCCCAATGTCCATGGGGGGAATTCTGCTTGTGTGGGGATGGCTGGGGACAGCATTGCCCTCACGACTGCACTGGTTCGACTCCAAACTGCTCCTGATGTCCGCAGAGGGATTTCTGCCTCTGTGGGGAGGGCTGGGGACAGCTTTGCCCTCGAGACCACACTGGTTGGACTGCGAACTGCCCCCTATGTCCGCGGGGGATTTCTGATTCTGTGAGGAGGGCTGGGGACAGCTTTGCTCTTTCAACCGCACTGGTTGGACTGCAAACTGCTCCCGATGTCCATGGGGGAATTTCTGCCTCTGTGGGAGGCCTGGGGACAGATTTGGCCTTGCGACCGCACTGCTTGGAATGCAAACTGCTCCCGATGTTCGCGAGGGGATTTCTGCCTCTGTGGGTAGGGCTGGGACAGCTTTGCCCTCGCGGCTGCACTGGTAGGACTACGAACTGCTCCCAATGTCTGTGGGAGGATTTCTGCCTCTGTGGGGAGGGCTGGGGACAGCATTGCCCTCACGACCGCACTGGTTGAACTGCAAACTGCTCCCGATGTCCGCGGGGGGATTTGTGCCTCTGATGGTAGGGCTGGGAGAGCTTTGCCCTCGTGGCTGCACTGGTTGGACTGAAAACTGATCCCGATGTCTGCGGGGGGATTTCTCCCTCTGTGGGGAGGTCTGGGGACAGCTTTGCCCTCATGACCACACTGGTTGGACTGCAAACTGCTCCCGATGTCCGTGGGGGATTTCTGCCTCTGTAGGCAGGACTGGGGACACCTTTGGCCTCACAACTGCACTGCTTGTACTTCAAACTACTCCCAACGTCCGAAGAGGGATTTCTGCCTCTGTGGGGAGGGCTGGGGACAACTTTGCCCTCGTGACCGCACTGGTTGTACTGCAAACTGCTCCCGATGTCCGCGATGGATTTCTGCCTCGCTGGGGACACCTTTGCCCTCGTGACCACACTGGTTGGACTGCAAACTGCTCCCGATGAACATGGGGGGATTTCTGCCACTGTGGGAAGGGATCTGGACAGCTTTGCCCTCGCGACCACACTGGTTGGACTGCAAACTGCTCCCGATGTCCGTGGAGGGATTTCTGCCTCTGTGGGGAGGGCTAGGGAGAGTTTAGCCCTCGCGACCGCACTGGTTGGACTGCAAACTGCTCCTGATGTCCGCGGGAGATTTCTGCCTCTGTAGGTAGGACTGGGGACAGCTTTGCTGTCACGACTGCACTGGTTGGACTGCAAACTGCTCCCGATGTCCGTGGGGGATTTCTGCCTCTGAGGGGAGGGCTGGCGACAGCTTTGCCCTTGCGACTGCACTGGTTGGACTGCACACTGCTCCTGATGTCCGCGAGGGATTTCTGCCTCTCTGGGGAGGGCTGGGGACACCTTTGCCCTCGTGACTGCACTGGCTGGACTGCAAACTGCTCCTGATGAACACGGGGGGATTTCTGCCTCTGTGAGAAGGGCTCTGGACAGCTTTGCCCTTGCGACCACACTGGTTGGACTGCAAACTGCTCCCGATGTCTGCGGCGGATTTCTGTCTCTCTGGGAAGGGCTGGGGACACCTTTGCCCTCGAGACCCCACTGGTTGGACCGCAAACTGATCCCGATGTCTGCGGGGGGATTTCTGCCTCCGTGGGGAGGGCTGGGTCAGCTTTGCCCTCACGACCGCACTGTAGGAAGTCACAAAAGGAAGCTTTAAGTAAAGGTAAGCAGGAGGGAGGAGCTACATTTATGGGGCATAAAACAAAGGAAAATGCTGGCTGTAACAGGCTGTAAGGCAACTTGTACACTGGCTGAATTAAATGCTGGCTGTAACAGGCTAAATTAAAAGCTGGCTGTACCAGGCTGTAAGCTAACTTGAATATTGGCTGAAATTGTGAATACTGGCTGAAATTAAATGCTGGCTCCAACACGCTGTAAGGTAACTTCAATACTTGGATAAAATGATAAGAAATAATAAGAAAATGCTGGCAGTGTCAAGCTCATTTTTTAACTGAAAGAACTTTTGTATGCAGAAGTATATTCAGCACAATAATCACAGTAAAGCTATAATTACATGAATTTGAAACTGCTCCTTAAAGAGTGAGAACATTTTTAAAAGCAGCCTTTAGTTGAGTGCCACCCAGCTCCCCAACCCAAAGCCAATGCGAAGAAGACTTTGTCCAGAAAAAAAAAAAAAAGAAAGGCGCCAAGTTTGAATCCGTGGCACAGCTCCGAAAAGCTGCAAGATGTGCTCGCTACCTGGTTGGACTTAAATTGCTCCCGATGCATGAGAGATTTCTGCCTCTGCCGGGAGGCTGGGGACAGATTTGCCCTCAGGACTGCACTGGGTGGACTGCAAACTGCTCCTGAAGTCCGCGGGGGAATTTCTGTCTCTGTGGGGATGGCTGGGGACAGCTTTGCCCTCGCGACCACACTGGTAGGACTGCAAACTGCTCCCGATGTCCACCAGACGATTTCTGCCACTGTGGGAGGGCTGGGGACACCTTTGCCCTCACGACCGCACTGGTTGGACTGCAAACTGCTCCCGATGTCCGCGGGGGGATTTCTGCCTCTGTGGGGAGGGCTGGGGACAGCTTTGCCCTTGCGACCACACTTGTTGGACAGCAAACTGCTCCCGATGTCCGCGGGGGGGATTTCTGCCTCTGTGGGGAGGGCTGGGGCAGCTTTGCCCTCACGACCACACTGGATGGACTGCAAAACTGCTCCCGATGTCCGCTGGGGGATTTCTGCCTCTGTGGGGAGGCCTGGGGACAGCTTAGCCCTCGCGATTGAACTGGTTGGACTACAAACTGTTCCCGATGTCCGCGGGGAGATTTCTGCCTCAGAGGGGAGGGCTGGGGACATCATTGCCATCGCGACCGCACTGTAGGAAGGGAAAAAAGGAATCTTTAAGTAAAAGTAAGCAGGAGGGAGGAGCTACATTTGTGGGGCATAAAACAAAGGAAAATGCTGGCAGTAACAGACTGTAAGGCAACTTTTATACTGGCTGAATTAAATGCTGGCTGTACCAGGCTGTAAACTAACTTGAATACTGGCTGAAATTAAGAATACTGACTGAAATTAAATGCTGGTTCTAACATGCTGTAAGGTAACTTGAATACTTGGATAAAATGATAAGAAATGATAAGAAAATGCTGACTTTATCAGGCAAGTTTTTTAACTGAAAGAACTTTTCTACGCAGAATAACATTTAGCATAATGATTACAGTAAAGCTGAAATTACAAAAATTTGAAACTGCTCCCTAAAGAGTGAGAAAGTTTTTAAAAGCAGCCTTTAGTTGAGCGCCACCCTGCTCCACCAACCCAAAGTCAATGCGCAGCAGTCTTTGTCCAGAAAAAAAAAAACGCCAAGTTTAAATCCGTAGTACAGCTCCGAAAATCTGCACGATGTGTTTCTACCTGGATGGACTTCAAACTGCTCCCGATGTCCGCGTGGGGATTTCTGGCTCTGTGGGGAGGGCTGGGAACAGCTTTGACCTCATGACTGCACTGGGTGGATGGCAAACTGCTCCCGATGTCCGCGGGGGATTTCTGCCTCTGTGGGGAGGGCTGTGGATAACTTTACCCTCGCGACCGCACTGGTTGGACTGCAAACTGCCCCCGATGTCCGCGGGGGGATTTTTGCCTCTGTGGGTATGGTTGGGGACAGCTTTGCCCTCGTGACTGAACTGGTTGGACTGCAAACTGCTCCCGATTTCAGCGTGGGGATTTCTGCCTCTGTGGGGAGGGCTAGGGAGAGCTTTGCCCTTGCGACCGCACTGGTTGGACTGCAAACTGCTCCCGATGTCTCCGGGGGGATTTCTGCCTCTGAGGGGAGGGCTGGGGACAGCTTTGCCCACACTACCGCACTGGTTGGACTGCAAAGTGTTCCCGATGTCCGCGGGAGGATTTCTGCCACTGTGGGGAGGGTTGGGGACAGCATTGCCCTCGCGACCACACTGGTTGGACTGCAAACTGCTCCCGATGTCCGCGGGGGGTTTCTGCCTCTGTTGGGAGGGCTGGGGACAGCTTGGCCCTCATGACCGCACTGTAGTAAGGGACAAAAGGAAGCTTTAAGTAAAGGTAAGCAGGAAAAAGGAGCCACATTTGTGGGGCATAAAACAAAAGAACATGCTGGTTGTAACAGGCTATAAGGCAACTTGAACACTGGCTGAATTAAATGCTGGCTGCAACAGGCTAAATTAAAAGCTGGCTGTACCAGGCTATAAGCTAACTTGAATACTGGCTGAAATTAAGAACACTGGCTGAAATTAAATGCTGGCTCTAACACGCTGTAAGATAACTTGAATACGTGGATAAAATGATAGGAAATAAGAAACTGCTGGCAGTATAAGGCTCATTTTTTAACTGAAAGAACTTTTGTACGCAGGATTACATTCAGCACAATAATCACAGTAAAGCTGAAATTACACGAATTTGAAACTGCTCCCTAAAGAGTTAGAAAGTTTTTAAAAACAGCCTTTAGTTGAGCACCACCCTTCTCCCCCAACCAAAAGCCATTGCGCAGCAGTCTTTGTCCAGAAAAAGAAAAAAAAGCCGCCAAGTTTGAATCCGTGGGACAGCTCCGAAAAGCTGCAAGATGTGTTCGCTACCTGGTTGGACTTTAAACTGCTCCCGATGTCAGTGGGGGATTTCTGCCTCTGTCGGGAGGGCTGGGAACAACTTGCCCTCAGAATGCACTCGGTGGACTGCAAACTGCTGCTCCTGAAGTCATGAGGAGTTTCTGTCTCTCTCTAGGGAGGGCTGGGGACAGCTTTGCACTCGAGACCACACTGGTTGGACTGCAACAGCTCCCAATGTCCACGGGGTATTTCTGCCACTGTGGGAGGGCTACGGACACCTTTTCCCTGCGACCACACTGGTTGGACTGCAAATTGTCTCGATGTCTGCGGGGGTATTACTGCCTCTGTGGGAGGACTGGGGACACGTTGCCCTTGCGACCGCACTGGTAGGACTGCAAGACTGCTCCCGATGTCGTGGGGGCATTTCTGCCTCTGTGGGTAGGGCTGGGGACAGCTTTCCCCTCGCGACCACACTGGTTGGACTGCAAACTGCTCCCGATGTCCGCGGGGGGATTTCTGATTCTGTGAAGAGGGCTGGGGACAGCTTTGCTCTTGTGACCGCACTGGTTGGACTGCAAACTGCTCCTGATGTCTGCAGGTGGATTTCTGCCTCTATGGGAGGGCTGGGGACAGATTTGCCTTCGCAACCGCACTGGTTGGACTGCAAACTTGTCCCGATGTCCGCGAGGGGATTTCTGCCTCTGTGGGTAGGGCTGGGGTCATCGTTGCCCTCACGACCACACTGGTTGGACTGCAAACTGCTCCCAATGTCCGCGGGGGATTTCTGCCTCTGTGGGTAAGGCAGAGGAGAGCTTTGCCCTCGCGACCACACTGGTTGGACTGCAAACTGCTCACAATGTCCGCGGTGGGTTTCCGCCTCTGTTTGGAGGGCTGGGGACACCTTTTCCCTCGTGACCGCACTGTAGGAAGGGACAAAAGGAAGCTTTAAGTAAAGGTAAGCAGGAGGGGAGGAGCTACATTTGTGGGGCATAAAACAAAGGAAAATGCTGGCTGTAACAGGCTGTAGGGCAACTTGTACACTGGCTGAATTAAATGTTGGCTGTAACAGGCTAAATTAAAAGCTGGCTGTACCAGGCTGTAAGCTAACTTGAATATAGGCTGAAATAAAGAATACTGGCTGAAATTAAATGCTGGCTCTAACACGCTGTAAGGTAACTTGAATACTTGGATAAAATGATAGGAAATAATAAGAGATTGCTGGCAGTATCAGGCTCGTTTTTTTACTAAAAGAACTTTTGAACGCAGAATTACATTCAGCACAATAATCACAGTATAGCTGTAAATACATGAATTTGAAACTGCTCCCTAAAGAGGGAGAAAGTTTTTAAAAGCAGCCTTTAGTTGAGCGCCACCCTGCTCCACCAACCCAAAGTCAATGCGCAGCAGTCTTTGTCCAGAAAAAAAAAAAAGGCGCCAAGTCTAAATCCATAGCACAGCTCCGGAAAGCTGCACGATGTGTTTCTACCTGGATGGACTTCAAACTGCTCCCAATGTCCGCAGGGGGATTTCTGCCTCTGTGGGGAGAGCTGCGGATATCTTTACCCTCGCTACCGCACTGGTTGGACTGCAAATTGCCCCCGATGTCCGTGGGGGAATTTTTGCCTCTGTGGGTAGGGTTGGGGACAGCTTTGCCCTCGCGACTGAACTGGTTGGACTGCAAACTGCTCCCAATTTCAGCGGGGGGATTTCTGCCTCTGTGGGGAGGGCTGGGGACAGCTTGGCCCTCGTGACTGCACTGGTTGGACTGCAAACTGCTCCCAATGTCTGTGGGGGGATTTCTGCCTCTGTGGGGAGGGCTAGGGAGAGCTTTGCCCTTGCGACCGCACTGGTTGGACTGCAAACTGCTCCCGATGTCCCCGGGGGGATTTCTGCCTCTGAGGGGAGGGCTGGGGACAGCTTTGCCCACACTACCGCACTGGTTGGACTGCAAAGTGTTCCCGATGTCCGTGGGAGGATTTCTGCCTCTGTGGGGAGGGCTGGGAACAGCATTGCCCTCGCGATCACACTGGTTGGACTGCAAACTGCTCCCTATGTCCGCAGGGGGTTTCTGCCTCTGTTGGGAGGGCTGGGGACAGCTTGGCCCTCATGACCGCACTGTAGTAAGGGACAAAAGGAAGCTTTAAGTAAAGGTAAGCAGGAAAGAGGAGCTACATTTGTGGGGCATAAAACAAAGGAACATGCTGGCTGTAACAGGCTGTAAGGCAACTTGTACACTGGCTGAATTAAATGCTGGCTGCAACAGGCTAAATTAAAAACTGGCTGTACCAGGCTATAAGCTAACTTGAATACTGGCTGAAATTAAGAACACTGGCTGAAATTAAATACTGGCTCTAACACGCTGTAAGATAACTTGAATACGTGGATAAAATGATAGGAAATAATAAGAAATTGCTGGCAGTATAAGGCTCATTTTTTTAACTGAAAGAATTTTTGTACGCAGGATTACATTCAGCACAATAATCACAGTAAAGCTGAAATTACACGAATTTGAAACTGCTCCCTAGAGAGTTAGAAAGTTTTTAAAAACAGCCTTTAGTTGAGCGCCACCCTTCTCCCCCAACCAAAAGCCATTGCACAGCAGTCTTTGTCCAGAAAAAGAAATAAAAGCCGCCAAGTTTGAATCCGTGGGACAGTTCCGAAAAGCTGCAAGATGTGTTCGCTACCTGGTTGGACTTCAAACTGCTCCCGATGTCAGTGGGGGGATTTCTGCCTCTGTCGGGAGGGCTGGGAACAGCTTTGCCCTCACGAATGCACTCGGTGGACTGCAAACTGCTCCTGAAGTCCGCGGGGGGGATTTCTGTCTCTGCGGGGAGGGCTGGGGACAGTTTTGCACTCGAGACCGCACTGGTTGGACTGCAAACAGCTCCCAATGTCCACGGGGATTTCTGCCACTGTGGGAGGGCTGCGGACACCTTTGCCCTCACGACCACACTGGTTGAACTGCAAATTGCTCCCGATGTCTGCGGGGGTATTACTGCCTCTGTGGGGAGGACTGGGGACACCGTTGCCCTTGCGACCGCACTGGTAGGACTGCAAACTGCTCCTGATGTCTGCGGGGGCATTTATGCCTCTGTGGGTAGGGCTGGGGACAGCTTTCCCCTTGCGACCACACTGGTTGGACTGCAAACTGCTCCCGATGTCCGCGGGGGGATTTCTGATTCTGTGAGGAGGGCTGGGGACAGCTTTGCTCTTGTGACCGCACTGGTTGGACTGCAAACTGCTCCTGATGTCTGCAGGCGGATTTCTGCAGCTGTGGGAGGGCTGGGGACAGATTTGCCCTCGCGACCGCACTGGTTGGACTGCAAACTGGTCCCGATGTCCGCGGGGGGATTTCTGCCTCTGTGGGTAGGGCTGGGGACATCGTTGCCCTCACGACCACACTGGTACAACTGCAAACTGCTCCCAATGTCCGTGGGGGAATTTCAGCCTCTGTGGGGAGGGCTGGGGACAGCTTTGCCCTCACGACCACACTGGTTGGACTGCAAACTGCTCCCAATGTCTGCCGGGGGATTTCTGCCTCTGTGGGTAAGGCTGAGGAGAGCTTTGCACTCGCGACCACACTGGTTGGACTGCAAACTGCTCACTATGTCCGCGGTGGGTTTCCGCCTCTGTTTGGAGGGCTGGGGACAGCTTTTCCCTCGTGACCGCACTGTAGGAAGGGACAAAAGGAAGCTTTAAGTAAAGGTAAGCAGGAGGGAGGAGCTACATTTGTGGGGCATAAAACAAAGGAAAATGCTGGCTGTAACAGGCTGTAAGGCAACTTGTACACTGGCTGAATTAAATGCTGGCTGTAACAGGCTAAATTAAAAGCTGGCTGTACCAGGCTGTAAGCTAACTTGATTATAGGCTGAAATTAAGAATACTGGCTGAAATTAAATGCTGGCTCTAACACGCTGTAAGGTAACTTGAATACTTGGATAAAATGATAGGAAATAATAAGAGATTGCTGGCAGTATCAGGCTCGTTTTTTTACTAAAAGAACTTTTGAACGCAGAATTACATTCAGCACAATAATCACAGTACAGCTGTAAATACATGAATTTGAAACTGCTCCCTAAAGAGCGAGAAAGTTTTTAAAAGCAGCCTTTAGTTGAGCGCCACCCTGCTCCCCCAACCCAAAGCCATTGCGCAGCAGTCTTTGTCCGGAAAAGGAAAAAAAAGCAGCCAAGTTTGATTCCGTGGCACAGCTCCGAAAAGCTGCAAGATGTGTTCGCTACCTGGTTGTACTTCAAACTGCTCCCGATATCAGCAGGGGGATTTCCGTCTCTGTGGGGAGGGCTGGGGACACCGTTGCTCTCATGACCGCACTGGTTGGATGGCAATCTGCTCGCGATGTCCGCGGGGGGATTTCTGCCACTGTGGGGGGGGCTGGGGACAGCTTTGACCACGCCACCACACTGGTTAGACTGCAAACTGCTCCCGATGTCCATGGAGGGATTTCTCCCTCTGTGGGAAGTGCTGAGGACAGCTTTATCCTCACGATTGCACTGGTAGGACTGCAAACTGCTCACGATGTCCACGGGGGGATTTCTGCCTCTGTGGGGAGGGCTTTGGACAGCTTAGCCCTCGTGATTGCAGTGGTTGGACTGCAAACTGCTCCCAATGTCCGCAGTATGATTTCTGCCTCTGTGAGGGGAGCTGGGGACACCTTTGACCTCGCGATCGCACTGACTGGACGGCAAACTGCTCCCAATGTCAGCGGGGGATTTCTGCCTGTGTTAGGAGGGCTGGGGCCACACTTGCCCTCGTGACCACACTGGTTGGATGGCAAACTGCTCCAGAAGTCCACAGGGGGATTTCTGCCTCTGTGGGGAGGGCGGGGGACACCTATTCCCTCACAACCGCACTGGTTGGACTGAAAACTGATCCCGATGTCCGCGGGGGATTTCTGCCTCTGATGGAAGGGCTGGCGACACCTTTGCCCTTGGGACTGCACTGGTTGTGCTGCAAACTGCTCCCGAGGTCCGCGGGGGGGATTTCTGCCTCTGTGGGGAGAGCTGAGGACAGCTTTGCCCTCGCAACTGCACAATTTTGACTGCAAACTGCTCCTGATGTCCACAGGGGGATTTCTGCCTCTGTGGGGAGGGTTGGGACAGCTTTGCCCTCGTGAATGCACTGCTCGGACTGCAAGCTGCTGCCAATGTTCGTGGGGGAAATTCAGCCTCTTTGGGGAGGGTTGGGGACAGCTTTGCCCTCGCGACCACACTGGTTGGACTGCAAACTGGTGCAGATGTCCATAGGGGATTAATGCCTCTGAGAGGAGGGCTAGGGACACCTTTGCCCTCGTTACCACACTGGTTCGACTGCAAACTGCTCCTGATGCCCGCGGGGGATTTCTGCCTCTGTGGGGAGGGCTGTGGATAGCTTTGCCCTTGCAACCTCACTGGTTGGACTACAAACCGCTCCCAATGTCCACGAGGGGATTTCTGCCTCTTTGGGGAGGGCTGGGGACAGCTTTACCCTCACGACCCCACTGGTTGGAATGCAAACTGCTCCTGATGTCCGCGGGAGGATTTCTGACTCGGTGGGGATGGCTGGGGACAGTATTGCCCTCACGACCGCACTGGTGGGACTGCAAACTGCTCCCGATGTCCACAGAGGGATTTCTGCCTCTGTGGAGAGGGCTGGGGACAGTTTTGCCCTTGCGACCACACTGGTTGGACTGCAAACTGCTCCCGATGTCCGCGGAGGGATTTCTCCTTCTGTCGGGAGGGCGGGGGACAGCTTTGCCCTCACTACTGCACTGGTTGGACTGCAAACTGCTCCCGATGTCCGCGGGGTGATGTCTCCCTCTGTGGGGAGTGCTGAGGACAGCTTTCCCTTGTGACCGCACTGGTTGGACTGCAAACTGCTCCCAATGACATCGCGTGGATTTCTGCCTCTGTGTGGAGAATGGGGACAGATTTGCCCTCACGACCGCAATGGTTGGACTGCAAACTGCTCCTGATGTCTGCGGTGGGATTTCTGCCTCTGTGGGGAGGGCTGGGGACAGTTTTGCCCTCGCGACCATACTGATTGGACTGAAAACAGCTCCCGCTGTCCACGGGGGGATTTCTGCCTCTGTGGGGAGGGCCAGTTATAGCTTTGCCCACAAGACCGCACAGGCTGGACTGCAAACTGCTCTGGATATCCACGGGGGGCTTTCTGTCTCAGTGGGGAGGTCTGGGGACACCTTTGCCCTTACGACCGCACTGGTTGCACTGCAAACTGCTCCCGATGTCCGAGGGGGGATTTCTGCCTCTGTGAGGAGGGCTGGGGACAGCTTTGCCCTCACGACTGCACTGTTTGGAATGGAAACTGGTCCTAATGTCCGCGGGGGGATTTCTGCCTCTGTGTGGAGGGCTGGGGACAGCTTTGCCCTCACGACTGAACTGGTTGTACTGCAAACTGCTCCCGATGTCCGCAAAGGGATTTCTGCCTCTGTGGGGAGGGCTGGGGACAGCTTAGCACTCGCGATCGCACTGGTTGGACTGCAAACTGCTCCCAATGTCCACGGGGGGATTTATGCCTCTGAGGAGAGGGCTGGGGACAGATTGTCCTCACGACCGCACTGTAGGAAGGGACAAAAGAAAGCTTTAAGTAAAGATAAGCAGAAGGGAGGAGCTACATTTGTGGGGCATAAAACAAAGGAAAATGCTGGCTGTAACAGGCTGTAAGGCAACTTGTACACTGGCTGAATTAAATGCTGGCTGTAACAGGCTAAATTAAAAGCTGGGTGTACCAGGCTGTAAGCTAACTTGAATACTGGCTGAAATTAAGAATACTGGCTGAAATTAAATGCTGGTTCTAACACGCGGTAAGGTAACTTGAATACTTGGATAAAATGATAAGAAATGATAATAAAATGCTGGCTGTATCAGGCTGGTTTTTTAACTGAAAGAACTTTTGTATGCAGAATTACATTTAGCACAACAATCACAGTAAAGCTGTAATTACACAAATTTGAAACTGCTCCCTAAAGAGTGAGAAAGTTTTTAATAGCAGCCTTTAGTTGAGCGTCACTCTGCTCCGCCAACCCAAAGTCAATGCACAGCAGTCTTTCTCCAGAAAAAAAAAAGGCGCCAAGTTTGAATCCATAGCACAGCTCCGAAAAGCTGCAAGATGTGTTCGCTACCTGGTTGGACTTCAAACTGCTCCCGATGTCCACAGGGGGATTTCTGCCTCTGTGGGGAGGGTTGGGGACAGCTTTGACCTTGTTACTGCACTGGTTCGATGGCAAACTGCTCCCGATGTCCACGGGGGGATTTTTGCCTCTGTGGGGAAGGCTGGGGACAGCTTTCACCTCGCGACTGCACTGGTTGGACTGCAAACTGCTCCCGATGTCCGTAGGGGGGATTTCTGCCTCTGTGGGGAGGGTTGGGTCAGCTTTGCCCTTGCTAATACACTGGTCGGACTGCAAACTGCTCCCAATTTCTGCAGGGGGATTTCTGACTCTGTGGGGAGGGCTGGGGACAGCTTTGCCCTTGTGACCGCACTGGTTGGTCTGCAAACTGCTCCCAATGTCCGTGGGGGGATTTCTGCCTCTGTGGGGAGGGCTAGGGAGAGTTTTGCCCTTGCTACCACACTGGTTGGACTGCAAACTGCTCCAGATGTCCCTGGGGGGAGTTCTGCCTCTGTGGAGAGGGCTGGGGACAGCTTTGCCCTCGCGACTGCACTGGTTGGACTGCAAACTTCTCCCAAAGTCTGCGGTGGATTTCTGCCTCTGTGGGGAGGGCTGGGAACAGCTTAGCACTCGCGATCGCACTGGCTGGACTGCAAACTGCTCCCGATGTCCACGGGGGGATTTTTGTCTCTGTGGGGAAGGCTGGGGACAGCTTTGCCCTCGCGACTGCACTGGCCGGACTGCAAACTGCTCCCGATGTCCACGGGGGGAATTCTGTCTCTGTGGGGAGGCTTGGGGACAGCTTTGCCCTTGCGAATATACTGGTTGGACTGCAAACTGCTCCCGATTTCTGCAGGGGGATTTCTGCCTCTGTGGGGAGGGCTGGGGACAGCTTTGCCCTTGTGACCGCACTGGCTGGACTGCAAACTGCTCCCAAATGTCCGTGGGGGAATTTCTGCCTCTGTGGGGAGGGCTAGGGAGAGTTTTAACCTTGCGACCACACTGGTTGGACTGCAAACTGCTCCCAATATCCCCGGGGGATTTCTGCCTCTGTGGGGAGGGCTTGGGACAGTTTTGCCCTTGTGACCACACTGGTTGGACTGCAAACTGTTCCCGATGAACATGTTGGGATTTCTGCCTCTGTGGGAAGGGCTCTGGACAGCTTTGCCCTCGCGACCACAATGGTTGGACTGCAACCTGCTCCCGATGTCTGCGGGGGATTTCTGACTCTCTGGGGAGGGCTGGGGACACCTTTGCCCTCACGACTGCACTGGTTGGACTGCAAACTGCTCCTGATGTCTGCAGGGGGGATTTCTGCCTCTGTGGGGAGGGTTAGGTCAGCTTTGCCCTCGCGACCGCACTGGATAGTCTGCAAACTGCTCCCGATGTCCGCGGGGGGATTTCTGCCTCTGTGGGGAGGGCTGGGGACAGCTTTGCCCTCACGACCGCACTGTAGGAAGGGACAAAAGGAAGCTTTAAATAAAGGTAAGCAGGAGGGAGGAGCTACATTTGTGGGGCATAAAACAAAGGAAAATGCTGGCTGTAACAGGCTGTAAGCTAACTTGAATACTGGCTGAAATTAAGAATACTGGCTGAAATTAAGTGCTGGTTCTAACACGCTGTAAGGTAACTTGAATAATTGGATGAAATTATAAGAAATGATAAGAAAATGCTGGCTGTATCAGGCTAGTTTTTTAACTGAAAGAACTTTTGTACTCAGAATAACATTTAGGACAATAATCACAGTAAAGCTGAAATTACACGAATTTGAAACTGCTCCCTAAAGAGTGAGAAAGTTTTTAATAGCAGCCTTTAGTTGAGTGCCACCCTCCCAACCCAAAGTCAATGCGCAGCAGTCTTTGTCCAGAAAAAGAAAAAGGGCGCCAAGTTTCAATCCGCAGAACAGCTCTGAAAAGCTGCAAGATGTGTTCCCTACCTGGTTGGGCTTCAAACTGCTCCCAATGTCCGTGGGGGGACTTCTGCCACTGTGGGGAGGGCTGGGGACAGCTTTGACCTCGTGACTGCACTGGTTGGAAGGCAAACAGCTCCCGATGTCCGCGAGGGGGATTTCTGCCTCTGTGGGGAGGGCTGGGGACAGCTATGCCCTCGCGACCGCACTGGTTGAACTGCAAACTGCTCCCGATGTCTGCAGGGGGATTTCTGCCTCTGTGGGAAGGCTTGGGGACAGCTTTGCCCTTGTGACCGCACTGGTCGGACTGCAAACTGCTCCCAGTGTCCGTGGGGGGATTTCTGACTCTGTGGGGAGGGCTAGGGAGAGTTTTGCCCTTGCGACTAAACTGGTTGGACTGCAAACTGCTCCAGATGTCACTGGGGGGAGTTCTGCCTCTGTGGGGAAGGCTGGGGACAGCTTTGCCCTCACGACCGCACTGGTTGGACTGTAAACTTCTCCCGAAGTCAGCGGGGGATTTCTGCCTCTGTGGGGAGGGCTGGGAACAGCTTAGCACTCGCGATCGCACTGGTTGGACTGCAAACTGCTCCCGATGTCCACGGGGGGATTTCTTCCTCTGTGGAGAGGGCTGGGGACAGCTTTGCCCTCACGACCGCACTGTAGGAAGGGACAAAAGGAAGCTTTAAGTAAAGATAAGCAGAAGGGAGGAGCTACATTTGTGGGGCATTAAACAAAGGAAAATGCTGGCTGTAACAGGCTGTAAGGCAACTTGTACACTGGCTGAATTAAATGCTGGCTGTAACAGGCTAAATTAAAAGCTGGGTGTACCAGGCTGTAAGCTAACTTGAATACTGGCTGAAATTAAGAATACTGGCTGAAATTAAATGCTGGTTCTAACACGTGGTAATGTAACCTGAATACTTGGATAAAATGATAAGAAATGATAATAAAATGCTGGCTGTATCAGGCTAGATTTTTAACTGAAAGAACTTTTGTACGCAGAATTACATTTAGCACAATAATCACAGTAAAGCTGTAATTACACAAATTTGAAACTGCTCCCTAAACAGTGAGAAAGTTTTTAAAAGCAGCCTTTAGTTGAGCGCCACCCTGCTCCGCCAACCTAAAGTCATTGCACAGCAGTCTTTGTCCAGAAAAAAGAAAGGCACCAAGTCTGAATCCGTAGCACAGCTCCGAAGAGCTGCAAGATGTATTCGCTACCTGGTTGGACTTCAAACTGCTCCCGATATCCGCGTGGGGATTTCTGCCTCTGTGGGGAGGGCTGAGGACAGCTTTGACCTCGTGAGTGCACTGGTTGGATGGCAAACTGCTCCCGATGTCCACGGGGGGATTTTTGCCTCTGTGGGGAGGGCTGGAGACAGCTTTGCCCTCACGACCGCACTGGTTGGACTGCAAACTGCTCCCGATGACCGCGGGGGGATTTCTGTCTCTGTGGGGAGGCTTGGGGACAGCTATGCCCTTGCTAATGCACTGGTTGGACTGAAAACTGCTCCCAATTTCTGCAGGGGGATTTCTACCTCTGTGGGGAGGGCTGGGGACAGCTTTGCCCTCGTGACCGCACTGGTTGGACTGCAAACTGCTCCCAATGTCCGTGGGGAGATTTCTGCCTCTGTGGGGAGGGCTAGGGAGAGTTTTGCCCTTGCGACCACACTGGTTGGACTGCAAACTGCTCCAGATGTCCCGGGGGGAGTTCTGCCTCTGTGGGGAGGGCTGGGGACAGCTTTGCCCTCTCGACCGTATTGGTTGGACTGCAAACTGCTCCCGATGTCCGCGGTGGGTTTCCGCCTCTGTTGGGAGGGCTGGGGACAGCTTTTCCCTCATGACCGCACTGTAGGAAGGGACAAAAGGAAGCTTTAAGTAAAGGTAAGTAAGAGGGAGGAGCTACATTTGTGGGGCATAAAACAAAGGAAAATGCTGGCTGTAACAAGCTGTAAGGCAACTTGTACACTGGCTGAATTAAATGCTGGCTGTAACAGGCTAAATTAACAGCTGGCTGTACTAGGCTGTAAGCTAACTTGAATACAGGCTGAAATTAAGAATACTGGCTGAAATTAAATGCTGGCTGTAACACGCTGTAAGGTGACTTGAATACTTGGATAAAATGGTAGGAAATAATAAGAGATTGCTGGCAGTATCAGGCTCGTTTTTTTACTGAAAGAACTTTTGAACACAGAATTACATTCAGCACAATAATCACAGTATAGCTGTAATTACATGAATTTGAAACTGCTCCCTAAAGAGGGAGAAAGTTTTTAAAAGCAGCCTTTAGTTGAGCGCCACCCTGCTCCCCCAACCCAAAGCCATTGCGCAGCAGTCTTTGTCCAGAAAAAGAAAAAAAAGCAGCCAAGTTAGAATCCATGGCACAGCTCCGAAAAGCTGCAAGATGTGTTCACTACCTGGTTGGACTTCACACTGCTCCCGATGTATGCGGGGGGATTTCTGCCTCTGCGGAGACGGTTCGGGACAGCTTTGCCATCGCGACCACACTGGTTGGACTGCAAACTGCTCCCGATGTCCGCGGGAGTATTTCTGCCTCTGTAGGGAGGGCTGGGGACAGCTTTGCCATTGTGTCTGCACTGGTTGGACTGCAAACTGCTCCCGATGACTGCGGGGGGATTTCTGCCTCTGTGGGGAGGGCTGGGGACAGATTTGCCCTCACGACCACACTGGTTGGACTGCAAACTGCCCCCAATGTCTGCAGGGGGATTTCTGCATCTGTGAGGAGGGCTGGGGACAGCTGTGCTGTCACGACTGTGCTGGTTGGACTGCAAACTGCTCCCGCTGTCCTCGAGGGGATTTCTGCCTCTGAGGGGAGGGCTGGGGATAGCTTTGCCCTCGTGACCGCACTGGTTGGACTGCAAACTGCTCCCACTGTCCTCGAGGGGATTTCTGCCTCTGAGGGGAGGGCTGGGGATAGCTTTGCCCTCGCGACCTCACTGGTTGGACTGCAAACTGCTCCCGATATCTGCAGGGGGCTTTCTGCCTCTGTGGGGAGGGTTGGGGACACCTTTGTCCTGGCGACTGCACTGGTTGGACTGCAAACTGCTCCCGATGTCCGCGGAGGGATTTCTCCTTCTGTGGGGAGGGCTTGGGACAGCTTTGCCCTCACTACTGCACTGGTTGGACTGCAAACTGCTCGCAATGTCCGGGGCGTGATTTCTCCCTCTGTGGGGAGTGCTGAGGACCGCTTTACCCTCGCAACCACACTGGTTGGACTGCAAACTGCTCCCGATGTCCATGGGGTGATTTCGCCTCTGTGGGGAGGGCTGGGGACAGCTTTACCCTCGCGACTACACTGGTTGGACTGCAAACTGCTCCCGATGTCCGAGGGGGATTTCTGTCTCTGTGGGGAGGGCTGGGGACACCTTTGACCACGCGATCGCACTGGCTGGACAGCAAACTGCTCCCAATGTCAGCGGGGGATTTCTGCCTGTATTAGAAGGGCTGGGGCCACATTTGCCCTCGTGACCGCACTGGTTGGACTGCAAACTGCTCCCAATCTCCGCGGGGGGATTTCTGCCTCAGAGGGGAGGGCTGGGTACAGCTTTGCCCTCATGACCGCACTGGTTGGACTGCAAACTGCTCCCAATCTCCACGGGGGGATTTCTGCCTCTGAGGGGAGGGCTGGGGACAGCTTTGCCCTCGGGACTGCACTGGTTGTGCTGCAAACTGCTCCCGATGTACGCGGGGGGAATTTATCCCTCTGTGGGGAGGGGTTGGAACAGCTTTGCACTCGCGACTGCACAGGTTGGACAGCAAACTGCTCCCGATGTCCACGGAGGGATTTCTGCCTTTGTGGGGAGGGCTGAGGACAGCTTTGCCCTCGCACCCGCACTAGTTGGACTGCAAACTGCTCCCGATATCCGCGGGGGAATTTCTGCCTCTGTGGGGAGGGCTGGGGACAGTTTTGCCCTCGTGATTGCACAGTTTTGACTGCAAACTGCTCCTGATGTCCGCAAGGGGATTTCTGCCTCTGTGGGGAGGGCTGGGGACAGCTTTGCCCTCGCGACCACACTGGCTGGACTGCAAACTGCTAATGATGTCCACGGGGGACTTCTGCCTCTGTGGGGAGGGCTGGAGACACCTTTGTCCTGGCGACCACACTGGTTGGACTGCAAACTGCTCCTGAAGTCCGCGGAGGGATTTCTCCCTCTGTGGGGAGTTCTGAGGACAGCTCT
Source organism: Neoceratodus forsteri (assembly GCA_016271365.2). Taxonomy (NCBI): domain Eukaryota; kingdom Metazoa; phylum Chordata; order Ceratodontiformes; family Ceratodontidae; genus Neoceratodus; species Neoceratodus forsteri. The sequence goes on along the minus strand of CM028131.1, from coordinate 1,330,007,359 downwards.
GGCCACGCGACTGCACTGGTTGGACTGCAAACTGCTCCCGATGTCCACGGGGTGATTTCGTCTCTGTGCAGAGGGCTGAGGACAGCTTTACCCGTGCGACTACACTGGTTGGGCTGCAAACTGCTCCCGATGTCTGTGAAGGGATTTCTGCCTCTGTGGGGAGGACTGGGGACAGCTTAGCCCTCCGATCGCACTGGTTGGACTGCAAACTGCTCCCGATGTCCACGGGGGGATTTCTGCCCCTGTGGAGAGGGCTGGGGACAGCTTTGCCCTCGCGAACATACTGATGGAAGGGACAAAAGGAAGCTTTAAGTAAAGGTAAGCTGGAGGGAAGAACTACATTTGTGGGGCATAAAACAGAGGAAAATGCTGGCTGTAACAGGCTGTAAGACAACTTGTATACTGGCTGAATTAAATGCTGGCTGTACCAGGCTATAAGCTAACTTGAATACTGGCTGAAATTAAGAATACTGGCTGAAATTAAATGCTGGCTCTAACACGCTGTAAGGTAACTTGAATACTTGGATAAAATGATAAGATATTACTGGCTGTATCAGGCCCGGTTTTTAACTGAAAGAACTTTTGTATGCAGAATTACATTCAGCATAATTAACACAGTAAAACGGTAATTACATGATTTTGAAACTGCTCCCTAAAGAGTGAGAACATTTTTAAAAGAAGCCTATAGTTGAGCGCAACCCTGCTCCCCCAACGTAAAGCCTATGCGCAGCAGTCTTTGCCCAGAAAAAAAAAAAAAAGGCACCAAGAATGAATCCGTGGCAGAGCTCCGAAAAGCTGCAAGAAGCAATCGCTAGCTGGTTGGACTTCAAACTGCCCCGATGTAATGAGATTTCTGCCTCTGCGGAGTGGCTGGGGACAACTTTGCCATCGCGATCACACTGGTTGGACTTCAAACTGCTCCCGATGTCCACAGGGGTATTTCTGCCTCTGTGGGGAGGGCTGGGGACAGCTTTGCGCTTGCGACCGCACTGGTTGGACTGCAAACTGCTCCCGATGTCCGTGGGGGATTTCTGCCTCTGTGGGGAGGGCTGGGGACAGATTTGCCTCACGACTGCACTGGTTGGAGTGCAATCTGCTCCCGATGTCTGCGAGGGGATTTCTGCCTCTGTGGGGAGGGCTGGGGACAGCTTTGCCCTCGCGACCGAGCTGGTTGGACTGCAAACTGCTCCCGCTGTCCTTGAGGGGATTTCTGCCTCTGTGGGCAGGGCTGGGGACAGCTTGCCCTCGCGACCGCACTGGTTGGACTGCAAACTGCTCCCAATATCCGCAGGCGGCTTTCTGCCTCTGTGGAGAGGGTTGGGGACACCTTTGTCCTGGCGACCGCACTGGTTGGACTGCAAACTGCTCCCGAAGTCCGCGGAGGGATTTCTCCCTCTGTGGGGAGTGCTGAGGACAGCTTTGGCTTCGCGACTGCACTGGTTGGACTGCAAACTTCTCCCAATGTCCACGGGGTGATTTCGCCTCTGTGGGGAGGGCTGGGGACAGCTTTACCCTCGCGACTACACTGGTTGGACTGCAAACTGCTCCCGATGTCCACGGTGGGATTTCTGCCTCTGTGGGGAGGGCTGAGGACAGCTTTGCCCTCGCGACCACACTAGTTGGACTGCAAACTGCTCCCGATGTCTGCGGGGGGGGATTTCTGTCTCTGTGGGGAGGGCTGGGAACACCTTTTCCCTCACGACCGCTCTGGTTGAACAGCAAACTGCTCCCGATGTCCGCAGGATGATTTCTGCCTCTTTGGGGGGAGCTGGGGACACCTTTGACCTCGCAATCGCACTGGCTGGATGGCAAACTGCTCCCGATGTCAGCGGGGGATTTCTGCCTGTGTTAGGAGGGCTGGGGGCACATTTGCCCTCACGACCACACTGGTTGGACTGCAAACTGCTCCCGATCTCCGCGGGGGGATTTCTGCCTCTGAGGGGAGGGCTGGGGACAGCTTTGCCCTTGGGACCACACTGGTTGGACTGCAAACTGCTCCGGATGTCCGCGGAGGGATTTCTCCTTCTGTGGGGAGGGCTGGGGACAGCTTTGCCCTCGCGACTGCACAGTTTTGACTGCAAACTGCTCCTGATGTCCGCAGGGGGATTTCTGCCTCTGTGTGGAGGGCTGGAACAGCTTTGCCCTCGCGACCGCACTGGCTGGACTGCAAACTGCTAATGATGTCCACGGGGGACTTTTGCCTCTGTGGGGAGGGCTGGAGACACCTTTGCCCTCACGACTGCACTGGTTGGACTGCAAACTGGTACAGATGTCCGCAGGGGATTACTGCCTCTGAGAGGAGGGCTGGGGACACCTTTGCCCTCGTTACCACACTGGTTGGACTGCAAACTGCTCCTGATGCCCGCGGGGGATTTCTGCCTCTCTGGGGAGGGCTGTGAATAGCTTTGCCCTCGCGACCTCACTGGTTGGACTGCAAACCGCTCCCGATGTCCGCGAAGGGATTTCTGCCTCTGTGGGGAGTGCAGGGGACAGCTTAGCACTAGAGATCGCACAGGTTGGACTGCAAACTGCTCCCAATGTCCACGGGCGGATTTCTGCCCCTGTGGAGAGGGCTGGAGACAGCTTTGCCCTCACGAACACACTGATGGAAGGGACAAAAGGAAGCTTTAAGTAAAGGTAAGCAGGAGGGAAGAGCTACATTTGTGGGGCATGAAACAGAGGAAAATGCTGGCTGTAACAGGCTGTAAGGCAACTTGGGTACTGGCTGAAATTAAGAATACTGGCTGAAATTAAATGCTGGCTCTAACACGCTGTGAGGTAACTTGAATACTTGGATAAAATGATAGGAAATAATAAGGAATTGCTGGCAGTATAAGGCTCATTTTTTAACTGAAAGAACTTTTGTAGGCAGAATTACATTCAGCATAATAAACACAGTAAAACTGAAATTACACGAATTTGAAACTGCTCCCTAAAGAGTGAGAAAGTTTTTAAAGAAGCCTATAGTTGAACGCAACCCTGCTCCCCCAACGTAAAGCCAATGCACAGCAGTCTTTGTCCAGAAAAGATAAAAAGGCGCCAAGATTGAATCCGTGGCACAGCTCCGAAAAGCTGCAAGATGTGTTCGCTACCTGGTTGGACTGCAAACTGCTCCTGATGACTGCGGGGGCATTTCTGCCTCTGTGGGGAGGGCTGGGGACAGATTTGCCCTCATGACTGCACTGGTTGGAGTGCAATCTGCTCCCGATGTCCGTGAGGGGATTTCTGCCTCTGTGGGGAGGGCTGGGGATAGCTTTGCCCTCGCGACCGCACAGATTGGACTGCAAACTGCTCCCGATATCCGCGGGGGGCTTTCTGCCTCGGTGGGGAGGGTTGGGGACACCTTTGTCCTGGTGACCGCACTGGTTGGACTGCAAACTGCTCCCAATGTCTGCTGGGGATTTCTGTCTCTGTGGGTAGGGCTGGGGACACCTTTGGCCTCGAGACCGCACTAGTTGGACTGCAAACTGCTCCCGATGTCCACGGAGGGATTTCTCCTTCTGTGGGGAGGGCTGGGGATAGCTTTGCCCTCACTACCGCACTGGATGGACTGCAAACTGCTCCCGATGTCCGTGGGGTGATTTCTCCCTCTGTGGGAGTGCTGAGCACAGCTTTGCCCTCGCGACCGCACTGGTTGGACTGCAAACTGCTCCTGATGTCCCTGGGGTGACTTCGCCTCTGTGGGTAGGGCTGGGACAGCTTTACCCTCACGACTACACTGGTTGGACTGCAAACTGCTCCCGATGACCACGAGTGGATTTCTGCCTCTGTGTGGAGACTGGGGACAGATTTGCCCTCACCACCGCAATGGTTGGACTGCAAACTGCTCCCGATGTCTGTCGGGGATGTCTGTCTCTGTGGAGAGGCCTGGAGACACCATTGCCCTCGGGACTGCACTGGTTGGACTGTGAACTGCTCCTGATGTCCACGGGGGGATTTCTGCCTTAGTGGAGAGGGCTGGGGACAGCTTTTCCCTCACGACCACGCTGTTTGGACTGGAAACTGGACCTAATGTCCAGCGTGGGGATTTCTGCCTCTGTGGGGAGGGCTGGGGACAGCTTTGCCCTCGCTAACCGCACTGGCTGATCTACAAACTGCTCCGATGTCCACGATTTCTGCCTCTGTGGGAGGGCTGTGACAGCTTTACCCTCCCAACCACACTGGTTGGCATGCAAACTGCGCCCGATGTCCTCGGGGGGTTTCTGCCTCTATGGGTAGGACTGGGGATGGCTTTGCCATCTCGACCACATTGGATGGACTGCAAACTGCTCCCGATGACCACGGGGGATTTCTGCATCTGTGGGGAGGGCTGAGGACAGATTTGCCCTCGGGACCGCACTGGTTGGACTGCAAACTGCTCCCGATGTCTGCAGGGGATTTCTGTCTCTGTGGGGAGGGCTGGGGACACCTTTGCCCTCGGGACCACACTGGTTGGACTGCAAACTGCTCCCGATGTCCGTGGAGGGATTTCTCCTTCTGTGGAGAGGGCTGGGGACATCTTTGCCCTCACTACCGCACTGGTTGGACGCAAACTGCTCCCAAATGTCCGTGGGGTGATTTCTCCCTCTGTGGGGAGTGCTGAGGACAGCTTTGCCCTCACGACCACACTGGTTGGACTGCAAACTGCTCCCGATGTCCGCGGGGGGATTTCTGCCTCTGAGGGGAGGGCTGGGGACAACTTTGCTCTCGCAACAGAACTGGTTGGACTGCAAACTGCTCCCAATATTCGCAGGGAGATTTCTGCCTCTGTGGGGAGGGCTGGGGACTTTTTTGCCCTCGCGACCGCACTGGTTAGACTGAAAATTGCTCCCAATGTCTGCGGGGGGATTTCTGCCTCTATGGGGAGGGCTGGGGACAGCTTTGCCCTCACAACCAAACTGGTTGGACTGCAAACTGCTCCTGATATTCGCGAGGGATTTCTGCCTCTGTGGGGAGGGCTGGGGACAGCTTTGCCCTCACGACCCCACTGGTTGGACTGCAAACTGCTCCTGATGTCCGCGAAGGGATTTCTGCCTCTGTGGGGAGTGCAGGGGACAGCTTAGCACTAGAGATCGCACAGGTTGGACTGCAAACTGCTCCCAATGTCCACGGGCGGATTTCTGCCCCTGTGGAGAGGGCTGGAGACAGCTTTGCCCTCACGAACACACTGATGGAAGGGACAAAAGGAAGCTTTAAGTAAAGGTAAGCAGGAGGAAGAGCTACATTTGTGGGGCATGAAACAGAGGAAAATGCTGGCTGTAACAGGCTGTAAGGCAACTTGGGTACTGGCTGAAATTAAGAATACTGGCTGAAATTAAATGCTGGCTCTAACACGCTGTGAGGTAACTTGAATACTTGGATAAAATGATAGGAAATAATAAGGAATTGCTGGCAGTATAAGGCTCATTTTTTAACTGAAAGAACTTTTGTAGGCAGAATTACATTCAGCATAATAAACACAGTAAAACTGAAATTACACGGATTTGAAACTGCTCCCTAAAGAGTGAGAAAGTTTTTAAAGAAGCCTATAGTTGAACGCAACCCTGCTCCCCCAACGTAAAGCCAATGCACAGCAGTCTTTGTCCAGAAAAGATAAAAAGGCGCCAAGATTGAATCCGTGGCACAGCTCCGAAAAGCTGCAAGATGTGTTCGCTACCTGGTTGGACTGCAAACTGCTCCTGATGACTGCGGGGGCATTTCTGCCTCTGTGGGGAGGGCTGGGGACAGATTTGCCCTCATGACTGCACTGGTTGGAGTGCAATCTGCTCCCGATGTCCGTGAGGGGATTTCTGCCTCTGTGGGGAGGGCTGGGGATAGCTTTGCCCTCGCGACCGCACAGATTGGACTGCAAACTGCTCCCGATATCCGCGTGGGGCTTTCTGCCTCGGAGGGGAAGGTTGGGGACACCTTTGTCCTGGTGACCGCACTGGTTGGACTGCAAACTGCTCCCAATGTCTGCGGGGGATTTCTGTCTCTGTGGGTAGGGCTGGGGACACCTTTGCCCTCGAGACCGCACTAGTTGGACTGCAAACTGCTCCCGATGTCCACGGAGGGATTTCTCCTTCTGTGGGGAGGGCTGGGGATAGCTTTGCCCTCACTACCGCACTGGATGGACTGCAAACTGCTCCCGATGTCCGCGGGGTGATTTCTCCCTCTGTGGGGAGTGCTGAGCACAGCTTTGCCCTCGCGACCGCACTGGTTGGACTGCAAACTGCTCCTGATGTCCCTGGGGTGACTTCGCCTCTGTGGGTAGGGCTGGGGACAGCTTTACCCTCACGACTACACTGGTTGGACTGCAAACTGCTCCCGATGACCACGAGTGGATTTCTGCCTCTGTGTGGAGACTGGGGACAGATTTGCCCTCACCACCGCAATGGTTGGACTGCAAACTGCTCCCGATGTCTGTCGGGGATGTCTGTCTCTGTGGAGAGGCCTGGAGACACCATTGCCCTCGGGACTGCACTGGTTGGACTGTGAACTGCTCCTGATGTCCACGGGGGGATTTCTGCCTTAGTGGAGAGGGCTGGGGACAGCTTTTCCCTCACGACCACGCTGTTTGGACTGGAAACTGGACCTAATGTCCAGCGTGGGGATTTCTGCCTCTGTGGGGAGGGCTGGGGACAGCTTTGCCCTCGCAACCGCACTGGTTGATCTACAAACTGCTCCCGATGTCCACGGCGGATTTCTGCCTCTGTGGGGAGGGCTGTGGACAGCTTTACCCTCCCAACCACACTGGTTGGCATGCAAACTGCGCCCGATGTCCTCGGGGGGTTTCTGCCTCTATGGGTAGGACTGGGGATGGCTTTGCCATCTCGACCACATTGGATGGACTGCAAACTACTCCCGATGACCACGGGGGATTTCTGCATCTGTGGGGAGGGCTGAGGACAGATTTGCCCTCGGGACCGCACTGGTTGGACTGCAAACTGCTCCCGATGTCTGCAGGGGATTTCTGTCTCTGTGGGGAGGGCTGGGGACACCTTTGCCCTCGGGACCACACTGGTTGGACTGCAAACTGCTCCCGATGTCCGTGGAGGGGATTTCTCCTTCTGTGGAGAGGGCTGGGGACATCTTTGCCCTCACTACCGCACTGGTTGGACTGCAAACTGCTCCCAATGTCCGTGGGGTGATTTCTCCCTCTGTGGGGAGTGCTGAGGACAGCTTTGCCCTCACGACCACACTGGTTGGACTGCAAACTGCTCCCGATGTCCGCGGGGGGATTTCTGCCTCTGAGGGGAGGGCTGGGGACAACTTTGCCCTCGCAACAGAACTGGTTGGACTGCAAACTGCTCCCAATATTTGCGGGGAGATTTCTGCCTCTGTGGGGAGGGCTGGGGACTTTTTTGCCCTCGCGACCGCACTGGTTAGACTGAAAATTGCTCCCGATGTCTGCGGGGGGATTTCTGCCTCTATGGGGAGGGCAGGGGACAGCTTTGCCTTCATGGCTGCACTGGTTGGACTGCAAACTGCTCCTGATGTCTGCAGGGGGATTTCTGTCTCTGTGGGGGGGCTGGGGAGAGCGTTGCCAACGTCACCAAACTGGTTAGACTGCAAATTGCTCCCAATGTCTGCGGGGGGATTTCTGCCTCTGTGGGGAGGGCTGGGGACAGCTTTGCCCTCACAACCAAACTGGTTGGACTGCAAACTGCTCCTGATATTCGCGGGAAGATTTCTGCCTCTGTGGGGAGGGCTGGGGACTGTATTGCCCACGCGACCGCACTGGTTGGACTGAAAATTGCTCCCGATGTCCGCGTGGGGATTTCTGCCTCTATGGGGAGGGCAGGGGACAGCTTTGCCTTCATGACCACACTGGTTGGACTGCAAACTGCTCCTGATGTCTGCAGGGGGATTTCTGCCTCTGTGGAGGGGGGCTGGGGCGAGCGTTGCCCTCGTCACCGCACTGGTTGGACTGCAAATTGCTTCCAATGTCTGCGGGGGGAATTCTGCCTCTGAGGGGAAGGCTGGGGACAGCCTTGCCCTCGCGACCGCACTGACTGGATGGCAAACTTCTCTCAATGTCCGTGGAGGAATTTCTGCCTCTGTGGGGAGGGCTGAGGACAGCTTTCCCTTGTGACCGCACTGGTTGGACTGTGAACTGCTCCCAATATCGGAGGGGGTGGATTTCTACCTCTGTGGGGAGGTCTGGGGGTAGTGTTGCCCTCACTACTGCACTGGTTGGACTGCGAACTGCTCCTGATGTCCACGGGGGGATTTCTGCCTTTGTGGGGAGGGCTGGGGACAGCTTTTCCCTCATGACTGCACTGTTTGGACTGGAGACTGGACCTAATGTCCGCGTGGGGATTTCTGCCGCTGTGGGGAGGGCTGGGTACAGCTTTACCCTCACAACCGCACTGGTTGATCTACAAACTGCACCCGATGTCCTCGGGGGGTTTCTGCCTCTATGTGTAGGACTGGGGATGGCTTTGCCATCTCGACCACATTGGATGGACTGCAAACTGCTCCCGATGACCGAGGGGAATTTCTGCCTCTGTGGGGAGGGCTGGGGACAGATTTGCCCTCGGGACCGCACTGGTTGGACTGCAAACTGCTCCCGATATCCGTGGGGAGATTTTTACGTTGGTGGGGAGGGCTGGGTACAGCTTTGGCCTCATGACCGCACTGGTTGGACTGCAAACTGCTCCCGATGTCTGCGGGGGATTTCTGTCTCTGTGGGGAGGGCTGGGGACAGCTTTGCCCTCACTACCACACTGGTTGGACTGCAAACTGCTCCCGATGTCCGCGGGGTGATTTCTACCTCTGTGGGAAGTGCTGAGGACAGCTTTGCCCTCGCGACCGCACTGGTTGGACTGCAAACTGCTCCTGTTTTCCGCAGGGGGATTTCTACCTCTGTGCGGAGTTCTGGGGACAGCTTTGCCCTCGCGACCACACTGGTTGGACTGCAAACTGCTCCCATTTTCTGCAGGGGAATTTCTGCCTCTGTGGGGAGGTCTGGGGATAGCTTTCCCCTTGCGACCACACTGGTTGGACAGCAAACTGCTCCCAATGTCCGCGTGGGGATTTCTGCCCCTGTGGGGAGGTTTGGGGACAGCTTTGCCCACACGTCCACACTAGTGGGACTGTAAGCAGCTCCTGATGTCCGCGGGAGATTTCTACCTCTGTGGGGAAGGCTGAGGACAGTTTGCCCTCCCGACCGCAGTGCTTGGACTGCAAAGAGCTCCCGATGTCCTCGGGGGATTTCCGCCTCTATGGGGAAGGCTGGGGACAGCTTTGCCATTGCGACCGCACTGGTTGGACTGCAAACTGCCCCTGATGTCCGCGGTGGCATTTCTGCCTCTTTGGGGAGGACTGGGGAAAGCTTTGCCCTCGTGACCGCAGCAGCTGGACTGCAAACTGCTCCCGATGTCCGCGGGGTGATTTCTCCCTCTGAGGGGAGTGCTGGGGACAGCTTTGCCCTCGCGACCGCACTGGTTGGACTGCAAACTGCTCCCGATGTCCCTGGGGTGACTTCGCCTCTGTGGGGAGGGCTGGGGACAGCTTTACCCTCGCGACTACACTGGTTGGACTGCAAACTGCTCCCGATGTCTGTCGGGGATGTCTGTCTCTGTGGAGAGGCCTGGAGACACCATTGCCCTCAGGACTGCACTGGTTGGACTGTGAACTGCTCCTGATGTCCACGGGGGGATTTCTGCCTTAGTGGGGAGGGCTGGGAACAGCTTTTCCCTCACGACCGCGCTGTTTGGACTGGAAACTGGACCTAATGTCCGCGTGGGGATTTCTGCCTCTGTGGGGAGGGCTGGGGACAGCTTTGCCTCACCAGCAACCGCACTGGTTGATCTGAGACTGCTGCCGATGTCCGCGGTTTCTGCCCCTCTGTGGGGAGGGCTGGGACAGCTTTGCCCTCGCAACCACACTGGTTGGCATGCAAACTACGCCCGATGTCCTCGGGGGGTTTCTGCCTCTATGGGTAGGACTGGGGATGGCTTTGCCATCTCGACCACATTGGATGGACTGCAAACTACTCCCGATGACCACGGGGGATTTCTGCATCTGTGGGGAGGGCTGCGGACAGCTTTGCCCTCGCAACCACACTGGTTGGCATGCAAACTGCGCCCGATGTCCTCGGGGGTTTCTGCCTCTGTGGGTAGGACTGGGGATGGCTTTGCCATCTCGACCACATTGGATGGACTGCAAACTACTCCCGATGACCACGGGGGATTTCTGCATCTGTGGGGAGGGCTGAGGACAGATTGCCCTGGGACCGCACTGGTTGGACTGCAAACTGCTCCCGATGTCTGCAGGGGATTTCTGTCTCTGTGGGGAGGGCTGGGGACACCTTTGCCCTCGGGACCACACTGGTTGGACTGCAGACTGCTCCCGATGTCCGTGGAGGGATTTCTGCCTCTGAGGGGAGGGCTGGGGACAACTTTGTCCTTGCAACTGAACTGGTTGGACTGCAAACTGCTCCCAATATTCGCGGGGAGATTTCTGCCTCTGTGGGTATGGCTGGGGACTGTTTTGCCCTCGCGACCGCACTGGTTGTAGTGAAAATTGCTCCCGATGTCCACGGGGGGATTTCTGCCTCTATGGGGAGGGCAGGGGACAGCTTTGCCTTCATGGCCGCACTGGTTGGACTGCAAACTGCTCCTGATGTCTGCAGAGTTTCTGTCTCTGTGGGGGCTGGGGAGGCGTTGCCAGCGTCACCGAACTGGTTAGGACAAATTGCTCCCAATGTCTGGAGAGATTTCTGCCTCTGTGGAGGAGGGCTGGGGACAGCTTTGCCACAACCAAACTGGTTGGACTGCAAACTGCTCCCGATATTGCGGGAAGATTTCTGCCTCTGTGAGGAGGCTGGGGACTGTGTGCCTGTGACCGCACTAGTTGGACTGAAAATTGCTCCCGATGTCGCAGGGGATTTCTGCCTCTATGGGGAGGGCAGGGGACAGCTTTACCTTCATGACCACACTGGTTGGACTGCAAACTGCTCCCTGATGTCTGCAGGGGGATTTCTGCCTCTGTGGAGGGCTGAGAGAGCGTTATAGCGTCACCGAACTGGTTAGACTGCAAGTGCTTCCAATGTCTGCGGAGGTTCTGCCTCTGAGGGAGGCTGGGGACAGCCTTGCCCTCCACGACCGCCTGACTGGATGGCAAACTTCTCTCGATGTCCGTGGAGGAATTTCTGCCTCTGTGGGAAGGGCTGAGGACAGCTTTCCCTTGCGACCGCACTGGTTGGACTGTGAACTGCTCCCAATGTCGGAGGGGGTGGATTTCTACCTCTGTGGGGAGGTCTGGGTGTAGCGTTGCCCTCACTACTGCACTGGTTGGACTGCGAACTGCTCCTGATGTCCACAGGGGGATTTCTGCCTTTGTGGGGAGGGCTGGGGACAGCTTTTCCCTCACGACTGTGCTGTTTGGACTGGAAACTGGACCTAATGTCCGCGTCGGGATTTCTGCCGCTGTGGGGAGGGCTGGGTACAGCTTTGCCCTCACAACTGTACTGGTTGATCTACAAACTGCACCCGATGTCCTCGGGGGCGGGGGGTTTCTGCCTCTATGTGTAGGACTGGGGATGGCTTTGCCATCTCGACCACATTGGATGGACTGCAAACTGCTCCCGATGACCGCGGAGGGATTTCTCCTTCTGTGGGGAGGGCTGGGGACAGCTTTGCCCTCACTACCACACTGGTTGGACTGCAAACTGCTCCCGTTTTCCACAGGGGGATTTCTGCCTCTGTGGGGAGGTCTGGGGACAGCTTTGCCCTTGCAACCACACTGGTTGGACTGCAAACTGCTCCCGATGTCCGTGGGGGGATTTCTGCCTCTGTGGGGAGGTCTGGGGACAGCTTTGCCCACACGACCACACTAGTGGGACTGTAAGCAGCTCCCGATGTCCGCGGGGGATTTCTACCTCTGTGGGGAGGGCTGAGGACAGTTTGCCCTCTCGACCGCAGTGCTTGGACTGCAAAGTGCTCCCGATGTCCTCGGGGGATTTCCGCCTCTGTGGGGAGGGCTGGGTACAGCTTTGCCATTGTGACCGCACTGGTTGGACTGCAAACTGCTCCTGATGTCCGCGGTGGCATTTCTGCCTCTGAGGGGAGGGCTGGGGACAACTTTGCCCTCGCAACCGAACTGGTTGGACTTCAAACTGCTCCCAATATTCGCGGAGAGATTTCTGCCTCTGTGAGGAGGGCTGGGGACTGTTTTACCCTCGCGACCGCACTGGTTGAACTGAAAATTGCTCCCGATGTCCGCGGGGGGATTTCTGCCTCTATGGGTAGGGCAGGGGACAGCTTTGCCTTCATGACCGCACTGGTTGGACTGCAAACTGCTCCTGATGTCTGCAGGGGGATTTCTGCCTCTGTGGGGAGGTCTGGGGACAGCTTTGCCCTTGCGACTGCACTGGTTGGACTGCAAACTGCTTCCGATGTCCGCGAGGGGATTTCTGCCTCTGTGGGGAGGTCTGGGGACAGCTTTGCCCACATGACCACACTAGTGGGACTGTAAGCTGCTCCCGATGTCCGCGGGGGATTTCTACCTCTGTGGGGAGGGCTGAGGACAGTTTGCCCTCTCGACCGCAGTGCTTGGACTGCAAAGTGCTCCCGATGTCCTCGGGGGATTTCCGCCTCTGTGGGGAGGGCTGGGGACAGCTTTGCCATTGCGACCGCTCTGGTTGGACTGCAAACTGCTCCCAATGTCCGCGGTGGCATTTCTGCCTCTGTGGGGAGGGCTGGGGAAAGCTTTGCCCTCGTGACCGCATCAGCTGGACTGCAAACTGCTCCCAATGTCTGCGGGGGGATTTCTGCCTCTGTCGGGAGGGCTGGGGACAGCTTTGCCTTTGTGACCGCACTGGTTGGACTGCAAACTGCTCCCGATGTCCGCGGGGGGATTTCTGCCTCTGAGGGGAGGGCTGGGGGACAACTTTGCCCTCGCAACCAAACTAGTTGGACTTCAAACTGCTCCCAATATTCGCGGGGAGATTTCTGCCTCTGTAGGGAGGGCTGGGGACTGTTTTGCCCTCGCGACCGCACTGGTTGAACTGAAAATTGCTCCGATGTCCGTGGAGAGTTTCTGCCTCTATGGGGAGGGCAGGGGACATCTTTGCCTTCATGACCGCACTGGTTGGACTGCAAACTGCTCCTGATGTCTGCAGGGGGATTTCTGCCTCTGTTGGGGGGGGGCTGGGGAGAGCGTTGCCCTCGTCACCGCACTGGTTGGACTGCAAATTGCTCCCAATGTCTGCGTGGGGATTTCTGCCTCGGTGGGGAGGGCTGGGGACAGCTTTGCCCTCGCAACCGAACTGGTTGGACTGCAAACTGCTCCCGATATTCGCGGGAAGATTTCTGCCTCTGTGGGGAAGGCTGGGGACTGTTTTGCCCATGCAACCGCACTGGTTGAACTGAAAATTGCTCCCGATGTCCGAAAGGGGATTTCTGCCTCTATGGGGAGGGCAGAGGACAGCTTTGCCTTCAAGACCGCACTGGTTGGACTGCAAACTGCTCCTAATGTCTGCAGGGGGATTTCTGCCTCTGTGGGGAGGGCTGGGAACAGCTTTGCCCTCACGACTGCACTGGCTGGATGGCAAATTTCTCTCAATGTCCATGGAGGAATTTCTGCCTCTGTGGGGAGGACTGAGGACAGCTTTCCCATACGACCGCACTGGATGGACTATAAACTGCTCCCAATGATGGAGGGGGTGGATTTCTACCTCTGTGGGGAGGTCTGGGGGTAGCGTTGCCCTCACGACTGCTCTGGTTAGACTGCAAACTGCTCCCGTTTTTCGCAGGGCGATTTCTGCCTCGGAGAGGAGGTCTGGGGACAGCTTTGCCCTCGTCACCGCACTGGTTGGACTGCAAATTGCTCCCAATGTCTGCGTGGGGATTTCTGCCTCTGTGGGGAGGGCTGGGGACAGCTTTGCCCTCGCAACCGAACTGGTTGGATTGCAAACTGCTCCCGATATTCACGGGAAGATTTCTGCCTCTGTGGGGAGGTCTGGGGACAGCTTTGCCCTCATGACCGCACTGGTTGGACTGCAAACTGCTCCCGATGTCTGCGGGGGGATTTCTGCCTCTGTGGGGAGGTCTGAGGACAGTTTTGCCCTCATGACTACTGGTGGGACTGCAAGCTGCTCCCAATGTCCACAGGGGATTTCTACCTCTGTAAGGAGGGCTAGGGACAGCTTTTCCCTCGCAACAGCAGTAGTTGGACTGCAAACTGCTTCCGATGTCTGCGGGAGGGATTTCTGCCTCTGTGGGGAGGGCTTGGGACAGCATCACCCTTGGGACCACACTGGTTGGACTGCAAACTGCTCCCAGTGTACGGCGGGTGTTTCTGCCTCTGTGGAGAGGGCTGGGGACAGCATTGCCCTCACGACTGCACAGGTTGGACTCCAAACTGCTCCTGATGTCCGAAGGGGGGATTTCTGCCTCTGTGAGGATGGCTGGAGACAGCTTTGCCCTTGCGACCGCACTGGTTGGACTGCAAACTGCTCCCGATGTTCACGGGGGATTTCTGCCTCAATGAGGAGGGCTGGGGACACCTTTGCCCTCGCGACCACACTGGTCGGACTGCATACAGCTCCAGAACTCTGCAGGGGATTTCTGCCTCTGCGAGGAGGGCTGGGGACACCTTTCCCCTTGTTACCACACCAGTTGGACTGCAAACTGCTCCTGATATCTGCAAGGGATTTCTGTCTCTCTGGGGAAGACTGTGGATAGCATTGCCCTCGCAACCGCACTAGTTGGGCTGCAAACTGCTCCCGATGTCTGCGGGGGGATTTCTGACTCTGTGGGGAGGGAATGGGGACAGCTTTGCCCTCGCGACTAAACTCGTACTACAAACTGCTCCCGATGTCTGCGGAGGGATTTCTGCCTCTGTGGGGAGGGCTGGGGACAGCTTAGCCATCGCGATTGCACTGGTTGTACTGCAAACTGCTCCCGAGGTCCACGGAGGGATTTCTGCCTCTCTGGAGAGGGCTGCGGACAGCTTTGCCATCGCGACCGCACCAGTTGGACTGCAAACTGCTCCCGATGTCCACGGGGAGATTTCAGCCTCTGTGGGTAGGGTTGGGGACAGCTTTGCCCTCGCGACCGCACTGATGGAAAGAACAAAAGGAAGCTTTAACTAAAGGTAAGCAGGAGGGAAGAGCTACATTTGTGTTGCATAAAACAAAGGAAAATGGAGGCCGTAACAGGCTGTAAGGCAACTTGTGTACTGGCTGAATGAAATGCTGTCTGTAACAGGCTGAATTAAATGCTGGCTATACCAGGCTGTAAGCTAACTTGAATACTAGCTAAAATTAAGAATACTTGCTGAAATTAAATGCTGGCTCTAACACGCTGTAAGGTTACTTGAATACTTGGACAAAATGATAAGAAATTATAAGAAAATGCTGGCTGTATCAGGCCCGGTTTTTAACTGAAAGAACTTTTGTACGAAGAATTACATTCAGCATAATAAACACAGTAAAGCTGTAATTACAAATTTGAAACTGCTCCCTAAAGAGTGAGAAAGTTTTTAAAAGAAGCCTTTAGTTGGCGCCACCCTACTCTCCCAACCTAAAAGCCAATCCGCAGCAGTCTTTGTCAGAAAAAAAAAAAAAAAAGCGCCAGGATTGAATCAATTAGCACAACTCAGCTGCAAGATGTATTAGCTACCTGGTTGGACTTCAAACTGCTCCGATATTCGCGAGGCGATTTCTGCCTCTCTGGAGGCTGGGGAAAGCCTTGCCCTCGTGACCACACTGGTTGGACTGCAAACTGCTCCCGATGTCTGCGGGGGGGTTTCTGCCTCTGTGGGGAGGGCTGGGGACAGCTTTGCCAACACGACCGCACTGGTTGGACTGCAATCTGCTCCCGATGTCCGAGGGTGGATTTCTGCCTTTGAGGGGTGGGCTGGGGACAGCTTTGCCCTCGCAACTGAACTGGTTGGACTGCAAACTGCTTCTGATGTCCGCAGGGGGATTTCTGCCTTTTGGGGGGCTGGGGAGGCGTTGCCCTCGTGACCGTTCTGGTTGGACTGCAAATTGCTCCCGATGTCCATGGGGGAATTTCTGCCTCTGTGGGGAGGGCTGGGGTCAGCTATGACCTCATGACTGCCCTAGTTCGACTTCAAATTGCTCCCGATGTCCGAGGGGGGATTTCTGCCTCTGTGGGAGAGCTGGGGACAGCTTTGCCATTGCAACCACAATGGATATACTACAAACTTCTCCCGATGTTCGCGGAAGATTTCTGCCTCGGTGGGGACGGCTGGGGACTGCTTTGCCCTCACGACTGCACACGTTGGACTGCAAACTGCTCGATCTCCAGGGGATTTCTGCCTCTGTGGCGAGGGCTGGGGACAGCTTTGCCCTCATGACAGCACTGGTTGTACTGCAAACTGCTCCTGATGTCCACAGAGGGATTTCTCCTTCTGTGAGGAGGGCTAGGGACAGCCTTGCCCTCGCGACCGCGTATGAGGGACAAAAGAAGCTTTTAAGTAAAGGTAAGCAGGAGGGAGGAGCTACATTTGTGGAAGTAAAACAAAGGAAAATACTGGCTATGACAGGCTGTAGCATAACTTGTATTCTAGCTGAATTAAATGCTGGCTGTACAGGCTGTATGCTAACTGAATAGTGGTTGAAATTAAGAATACTGTCTGAAATTAAATGCTGGCTCAACACGCTGTAAGATTAACATGAATACTTGGCTAAAATGATACGAAATGATAAAAATACTATCTGTATTAAGCACGTTTTTAACTAAGAAATTACTTTTATAAGCAGAATTAGATTCAACACAATAATCACAGTAAAGCTGTAATTATTGCAATTGAAACTCCTAAAATTGAGAATGTTTTTTAAAAGCAGTCTTTCTCAGCGCCGCCCTGCTCCCCCAACCCAAAGCCAATGCGCAGCAGTCCTTGTCCAGAAAAAAAAATGGTGCCAAGTTTGAATTCGAGAAGCGCAGTTCCAAAAAGCTGCAAGATGTGTTCGCTACCTGGTTGGACTGCAAACTGCTCAGATGGCGGAGGTAATTTCTGCCTCTGTGGAAGGGCTGGGGACAGCTTTACCTCGTACTCACACTGGTTAGACTGCAAACTGCTCATGATGTCCGCGGGGGGATTTCTGCCTCTGTGGGGAGGCCTGGGGACAGCGTTGCCCTCACGACCGCACTGGTTAGACTGCAAACTGCTCCCAGTGTCTGCGGAGGGATTTCTGCCTCTGTGGGGAGGGCTGGGGACAGCTTGCCCTCGCAACTGCACTGGTTCAACTTCAAACTGTTCCCGATGTCCACGCGGAGATTTCTGCCGCTGTGGGAAAGCTAGGGACAGCTTTGCCATCGCGACCGCAATGGTTAGACTGCAGACTGCTCCTGATGTCTGCGGGGGGATTTCTGCCTCTTTGGGGAGGGCTGGGGACAGTTTTGCCCTCGCTACCGATCTGGATTGTCTGCAAAATGCTCCCGATGTCCAGCGAGGGATTTCTGCCTCTGTAGGGAGGGCTGGGGACAGCTTGCCCTCGCAACTGCACTAGTTGGGCTTTCAAACTGTTCCCGATGTCCGCAGCAATTTCTGCGCTGTGTGGAGAGCTAAGGACAGCTTTGCCATCGCGACCGCAATGGTTAGACTGCAGACTGCTCGATGTCTGCGAAGTTTCTGCCTCTTTAGGGAGGGCTGGGGACAGTTTGCCCTCGCTACCCGATCTAGTTGTACTGCAAAATGCTCCCGATGTCCAGCGAGTTTCTGCCTCTGTGGGGAGGGCTGGGGACAACTTTGCCACTGCTGACCAGAACTGGTTGGACTGCAAACTGCTCCCGATGTCAGGGGATTTCTACCTCTGGGGAGGGCCAGGAGAGCTTTCCCCTTGCGACCGCACTGGTTAGACTGCAAACTGCCCCGATGTCTGCGGGGCATTTTTTGTCTCTGTGGGGAGGGCTGGGGACAGCTTTGCCCTCGCGACCGCACTGTAGGAAGGGACAAAAGCTATCTTTAAGTAAAGGTAAGCAGGAGGGAGGAGCTACAATTCTGGGGCGTAAAACAAAGGAAAATGCTGGCTGTAACAACCTGTAAGGCAACTTGTATACTGGTTGAATTAAATGCTGGCTGTGACAGGCTGAAATAAATGCTGGCTGTACCAGGCTGTAAGCTAGCTTGAATACTCTGAAATCATATCACGGCTCTAACACGCTGTAAGGTAACTTGAATACATGGATAAAATTATAAGAAATGATAAGGAAATGGCTGTGTAGACTCATTTTTAACTGAAAAGAACTTTTGTATGCAAAGTACATTCAGCTCAATAATCACAGTAAAGCAGTAATTACACAATTTGAAAACTGCTCCTAAAAAGTGAAAAAAGTTTTTAAAAGCTGCCTTTAGTTGAGCCCGCCCTGCTCCCCAACCCAAAGCCAATGACAACAGTCTTTTCAGAGGAAAAATAAAAAGAGGCGCCAAGTTTTAATTAAGTGGCGCACTACAAAAAGATGGAAGATGTGTCACAACCTGGTTGGACTGCAAACTGCTCAGGATGTCCGCGGGGGGTTTTCTGCCTCTGTAGGGAGGGCTGGGGTCAGCTTTTCCCTCATGACCGCACTGGTTGAACTACAAACTTCTCCCAATGTCCACAGGGGGATTTCTGCCTCTGTGGGGAGGGCTGGGGACAGCTTTCCCCTTACGACTGCAATGGTTGGACTGCAAACTGCTCCCAATGTCTGCGAGGGGATTTCTGCCTCTGTGGGGAGGGCTGGGGACAGCTTTGCCCTCGCTACCGCACTGGTTGGACTGGAAACTGCTCCCGATGTCCGCGGGGGGGATTTCTGCCTCTGTGGGGAGGGCTGGAGACAGCTTTGACCTCGCCACTGCACTGGTTGGACTGCAAACTGCTCCCGATGTCCGCGGGGGTTTCTGCCTCTGTGGGGAGGGCTGGGGACAACTTGCCCTCACAACCCGCACTGTAGGAAGGGACAAAGGAATCTTTAAGTAAAGGTAAGCAGGAAGGAGGAGCTACATTTGTGGTGCGTAAAACAAAGGAAAATGCTACCAGTAACAGGCTGTAAGAGCAACGAACACTGGCTGAGATTAAATGGTGGCTGAAACAGACTGAATGAAATGCTGGGTGTACCAGGCTGTAAGCTAACTTGAATATAGGCTGAAATTAAGAATACTGGCTGAATAAATACTTTAGCTCTAACTAGCTGTTAGGTAACTTGAATACTTAGCTGAAATGATAAGAAATGATTAGAAAATGCTGGCTGTATCAGGCTTGTTTTTAACTGAAAAAAAAATTTTATCATAAAATTTCATTCTGCAGTATAATCACAGTAAAGCTGTAATTACACGAATTTGAAACTGCCCTAAAGAGAGAAAGTTTTAAAAGCAGCCTTTAGTTGAGTTCAACCTGCTCACCCAACCAGCATAGCGCAGCAGTCTTTATCCAGAAAAAAAAAAAAGGTGCCAAGTTTGAATCAAGTGGAACAGTTCCAGCTGCAAGATGTGTTAGCTACCTGGTTGGGCTGCAAACTGCTCCCAATGTCCCGTAGGGGATTTCTGCCTCTGTGGGGAGGACTGGGGACAGCTTTGCCTGTGACCAACTGGTTGGACTCCAATCTGCTGCCGATGCCGTCAGGAAGTTGTACCCTGAAGGAGGTCTGTTGACAGCTTTGCCCTCATGACCTCACTGGTTGAACTGCAAACTACTCCGGATGTCCGTGGGGGATTTCTGCCTCTGTGGTGAGGGCTGGGGACAGCCTAGCCCTTGCAACCACACTGGTTGGACTGCAAGCAGCTCCTGATGTCCATGGGATTTCTCCCTCTGTGGGGAGGCTGAGGACAACTTGCCCTCACTACCCGCACTGTAGGAAAGGACAAAGGTAAGCAGGAAGGAGGGCTACATTTGTGGGGGCGTAAAACAAAACAAAATGCTGGCTGTAAAAGGCTATGGTAACTTCTATACTGGCTGAATTAAATGCTAGATCTAACAGGCTGAATTAAATCCTGGCTGTACCAGGCTGCAAGCTAATTGAATACTGGCTGAAATTAAAATGCAGGCTGAGAATTAAATGCTGGCTCTAACTAAACGCTGTAAGGAAACTGGAATACTTGGCTAAAATGATAAGAAATTATTAGAAAATGCTGGCTGAATCAGGCTTGTTTTTAACTGAAAGTACTTTATCACATGAAATTACATTCAACACAATAATCAGTAAAGCTGAGTGCACAAATCTGAAACTGCTCTAAATAGTGAAACGTTTTTAAAAGCAGCCATTGGTTAGCGCCACCTACCCCAACCCAAAGCCAAAAGCGCAGCAGTCTTTGTCAGAAAAAAAAAAGGCACCAAGATTGATTCCGTGGCAGCAGCTCCGAGCTGCAAAATGTGTTCCGTAACAGGTTGGACTGCAAACTGCTCCGGAGAGTCCATGAGAGGATTTCTGCCTCTGTGGGGCGCTGGGGACAGCTTGCCCTGCAACAACCACTGGAGGACTGCAAGCTGCCGATGTCTGAGAGAGGAATTTCTGCCTCCGTGGGAGGCTGGGGACAGCTTTGTCTCGCGCTGCACTGGTTGGACTACAAACTACTCTTGATGCCCAGAGTTTCCTGCCTCAGTGAGGGAGGGCTGGGACAGCTTTGCCCTCATGAGCAGCACTGGTTGGACTGCAAGCTGCCGATGTTGGCAGAATTCAGCCTCTGAGGGAGGCCTGGGGACAGCTTTGCACTTGCGACTGCACTAGTTGGACTGCAAATTGCTGCCGATGTCAGCAGAGGATTTCTGCCTCTATGAGGAGGCTGAGGACAGCTTGCCCTTGTGACCGCACTGGTTGGACTGCCGGCTTCTCCCGATGTCGATGGGGTTTCAGCCTAGCATGTGCAGGAGCTTGGACAGCTTCGCCCTCACGACCGCACTGGTTGGACTAACTTCTCTTGATGTCCGAGAGTTTCTCTCTCTGTGGGGAGGCACTGGAGAGCTAACCCTGCGACCCGCTGGTTGGACTGCAAACTGCTCCCGATGTCCGCAGGGGGGATTTCTGCCACTGTGGGGAGGGCTTGGGGACGGCTTTGCCCTCACGACCGCACTGGTTGGACTGCAAACTGCTCCCAATGTCCGTGGGAGGATTTCTGCCTCTGTTGGGAGCGCTGGGGACAGCTTTGCCCTCGCAACCACGCTGGTTGGACTGCAAACTGCTCCTGATGTCCACGGGAGGATTTCTGCCTCTATGGGGAGGGCTCAGAACAGCTTTGCCCTCATGACCGCACCACAGGAAGGGACAAAGGAAGCTTTAGGTAAGGTAAGCAGAAAGGAGAGCTACACATTTGGGGCGTAAAACAAAGCAAAATGCTGGCTGTAACGAACTATATAGCAACTTGTATACTGGCTGAATTAAATGCTGGCTCTAACAGACTGAATTAAATGCTGGCTGTACCAGGCTGTAAACTAACTTGAATACCAGCTGAAATTAAGAATACTGGCTGAAATTAAATGCCTGAAACTATGCGCTGTAAGGTAACGAATACTTGGCTAAAATGATGAAATTATAAGAAAATGCTGGCTGAATCAGGCTTTTTAACTGAAAGTACTTTTATACGCAGGGTACATTCAGCACAATAATCACAGTAAAGCAGTAATTACAAAAATTTGAAACTGCTCCTAAATAGTGAAAGTTTTAAAAGCAGCCTTTAAGTTGTTCCCCAACCCAAAACCAATGCGCAACAGTCTTTGCCAAGAAAAAAAGAAAAAAGTCGCCAAGTTTGAATCCATGGCGCAATTCCGAAGGCTACAAGATGTGTTAAGCTACCTGGTTGAGCTGCAAACTACCCCATGTCCGCGAGAGATTCTGCCTCTAATAGGGAGAGCTGGGGACAACTTGCCCATAACCCGAACTGGTTGGAGTGCAAACTGCTCCAGATATTCAGGAAGATTTCTGCCTCTGTGAGGAGGTCTGCGGACAGCTTTGCCCTCATGACTACTGGTGGGACTGGCTGCTCCAATGCCCACAGGGATTTCTACCTCTGTAAGGAGGCTGGGGACAGCTTGCCCTACATAGCCCCACGATAGTTGGACTGCAAACTGCTCCCGATGTCTCGCGAAGTTTCTGCCTCTAATGAGGAGGGCTTGGGACAGCATCACCCTCGGGACCCACTAGTTGGACTACAAAACTGCTCAGTGTCACACAGGTGTTTCTGCCTCTGTGGAGAGGGCTGGGGACAACATTGCCTCATGACTGCACAGGTTGGACTGCAAACTGCTCCTGATGTCCAGCGGATTTCTGCCTCTGTGAGGATGGCTGGAGACAGCTTTGCCCTCGCGACTCACACTGGTTGGACTGCAAACCGCTCCCGATGTTCACGAGTTTCTGCCTCAATGGGGAGGGCTGGGACTCCTTGCCTCCGACTGCACTAGTCGGACACATACAGCTCAGAACTCTGCAGAGTTTCTGCCTCTGCAAGGAGGGCTGAGACACCTTTCCTTGTTACCACACGGTTGGACTGCAAACTGATCACACAGTATCTGCAGGGGATTTCTGTCTCTCTAGGGAAGGCTGTGGATAACATTGCCCTGCATAACCGCACTAGTTGGGCTGCAAACTGCTCCCGATGTCTGCGAGAGATTTCTGACTCCGTGGGAGGGCTGGGAACAGCTTGCCCTCGCGACTAAACTTCATTACTACAAACTGCTCCCGATGTCTGCGGAGGATTTCTGCACCTCTGTTGGGAGGGCTGGGACAGCTTAGCACTCGACAGCACTGGATGTACTGCAAACTGCTCCCGATGTCCACAGGAGATTTCTACCTCTGAGAGTAGGGTTGGGACAGCTTACCTTTCATGAACCACACTGATGGAAAAAGAACAAAGGAAGCAACTAAAGGTAAGCAGGAGGAAGAGCTACATTGTGTTGCATAAAACAAAGGAAAATGGAAGCCGTAACAGGCTGTAAGGCAACATTGTGACTAGCTGAATGAAAGATACTGTAACAGGCTGAATTAAATGCTAGCTGTACCAGACTGTAACTAACTTGAATATTACTAAAATTAAGAATTACTTGCTGAAATTAAATGCTGGCTCTAACACGCTGTAAGAGTTACTTGAATACTTGGACAAAATGATAGAAATGATAAGAAAATGCTGGCGCTATCAGTAGCGCTTTTTAACTGAAAAAAGAACTTTTATCATAAATTACATTCAACATAATAAACACAGTAAAGCTGTAATTACACAAATTTGAAACTGCTCCCTAAGAGTGAGAACGTTTTAAAAAAACCTTTAGTTGAGCGCCACCTGCTCTCCCAACCTAAAAGCCAATCCGGCAGTCTTTGTCCAGAAAAAAAAAAAAACAGGAGATTGAATCCGTCAAACAACTCCAGCTGCAGATGTGTTAGCTACCTGGTTGGACTTCAAACTGCTCCCGATGTTAGCGGGCGATTTCTGCCTCTGTGAGGAGGACTGGGAAAACCTTGCCCTCGTGACCACACTGGTTGGACTGCAAACTGCTCCCGATGTCCAGGAAGTTTCTGCCTCTGTGGGGAGGCTGGGGACAGCTTGCCATCACGACCCGCACTGATTTGAACGACAAACTATCCGATGTCCGCAGAGTTTCTGCCTCTGTGAGGAGGGCTAGGACAGCTTTGCCCTCGCGACCACCCTGGTTGGACTGCAACCTGCTCCCGATGTCCTCGAGATTTCTGCCTCTGTGTGAGGGCTGGGGACACCTTGCCCTCACGACCGCACCTGGTTGGACTGCAATCTGCTCCGATGTCCATGGTGGATTTCTGCCTTTGAGGGGTGGGCTGGGGACAGCTTTGCCCTCGCAGCTGAACTGGTTGGACTGCAAACTGCCTGATGTCAGCAGGGGTTTCTGCCTCTTTGGGGGCTGGGAGGCCCTTACCCTCGTGACTAGTTCTGGTTGGACTGCAAATTGCTCCGATGTCCATGGGAAGATTCTGCCTCTGTGGGGAGGGCTGGGGACACTTTGTCCACACAACCGCCTGGATTAGACTGCAAATGGTCCCGATGTCCGCGAAATTTCTGCCTCTGTGGGGAGGGCTAGGATCATAGTGACCTCATGACTACCTAGTTCGACTTCAAACTGCCCCATGTCCCGGAGGGATTTCTGCCTCTGTGAAGACTGGGACAGCTTTGCAACATCCAGCCACAATGGATATACTACAAACTACTCCAGATATTCGGAGAAGATTTCTGCCTCGGTGGGAACGACTAGGGACTGCTTTGCCCACAGCGACTGCACTGGTTCAGACTACAAACCTCCCGATCTCCAGCAGGAATTTCTGCCTCTGTGGCGGGGGCTGGGGACAGCTTTGCCCTCATGACAGCACTGGTTGTACTGCAAACTGCTCCTGATGTCCACAGAGGTTCTCCTTCTGTGAGGAGCTAGGGACAGCCTTGCCTCGCGACGCATATGTAGAGGTCAAAAGCTTTAAGTAAAGGTAAGCAGGAGGAGGAGCTACATTTGTAGAGGCGTAAAACAAAGAAAAATGACTGGCTGTGACAGGCTGTAGCATAACATAATATTCTGGCTGAAGTAAATACTGACTGTACAGGCTGTATGCTAACACTGAATAGTGGTTGAAATTAAGAATACTGTCTGAAATTAAATGCTTGACAAGCCAACACAGCCTGTAAAAGTAACGAATACTTACTAAAATGATACGAAATGATAAAAAATGCTATCTGTATCAGGCACGTTTTTAACTGAAAATACTTTTGTAAGCAGAATTAGATTCAACACAATAACATAGTAAAGCTGTAATTGCAATTCGAAACTGCTCCCTAAGAGTGAGAATGTTTTAAAACAGTCTTTCTCTGGCGCAGCCCTGCTCCCCAACCCAAAGCCAATGCGACAGTCCTTGTCAGAAAAAAAAAAAAAATGCCAAGTTTGAATCAGTAGGCGCAGTTCGAAAAACAAGATGTATTCCGCTACTGGTTGGACTGAAAACTGCTCCAGATGGCGGTGATATTCTGCCTCTGTGGAAGGGCTGGGGACAGCTACCCTCGTGCTCACTGGTTAGACTGCAAACTGCTCATGATGTCAGCAGAGTTTCTGCCTCTGTGGGAGGCCTGGGGACAGCGTTACCCTCACACCGACCCATGTAGTTGGACTGCAAAATGCTCCCGATGTCCAGCAGGGGATTTCTGCCTCTGTGGGGAGGGCTGGGGACAGCTTGCCCTCGCAACTGCACTGGTTCGACTTTCAAACTGCTCCCGATATCCACGAGATTTCTGCCGCTGTGGGAGCTAGGGACAGCACCCATCGTGACCCGCAATGGTTAGACTGCAGACTGCTCCCGATGTCTGCGAAGATTCTAGCCTCTTTAGGGAGGGCTGGGGACAGTTTGCCCTCCGACCGATCTGGTTAGTGCAAAATGCTCCTGATGTCCACAGGGGGATTTCTGCCTCTGTGGGGAGTGAGCTGGGGACAACTTTGCCATGTGACCAAACTGGTTGGACTGCAAACTGCTCCCGATGTCAGCGAAGATTTCTACCTCTGAGGGAGGCCGGAGAGCTTTCCCTGCGACCGCACTGGTTGAACTGCAAACTGCCCGATGTCTCGGGCATTTTCTGTCTCTGTGGGGAGGCTGGGGACAGCTTTGCACACGCGACCGCACTGTGGGAAGGGACAAAAAGCTATCTTTAAGTAAGGTAAGCAGGAGGGAGGAGCTACAATTCTGGGACGTAAAACAAGGAAAATGCTGGCAACAACCTGTAAGGCAACATATACTGGTTGAAATTAAATGCTAGCTGTGACAGGCTGAAATAAATGCTGGCTGTACCAGGCTGTAAGCTAACGAATACTAGACGAAATCATATCGGCTCTAACACGCTGTAGGTAACTTGAATACATGGATAAAATTATAAGAAATGATAAGGAAATGGCTGTGTCAGGCTCATTTTTTAACTGAAAAGAACTTTTGTATGCAGAATTACATTCAGCTCAATAATCACAGTAAACAGTAATTACACAAATTTAAAACTGCTCCCTAAAAAGAGAAAAAAGATTTTTAAAAGCTGCCTTTAGTTGAGCCCCCCTGCTCCCCAACCCAAAACCAATGCACAGCAGTCTTTCTCAGGAAAAAATAAAAAGGCGTAAGTTTTAATTAGCTGGCGCACTTCTGAAAAGATGGAAGATGTGTTCACAACCTGGTTGGACTGCAAACTACTCAGGATGTCACTTGAGTGAGGTTTCTGCCTCTGTAGGAAGGGCTGGGGTCAGCTTTTCCCTCATAAACCGCACTGGTTGAACTACAAAACTTCTCCCAATGTCCATGAAGTTTCTGCCTCTGTGGGGAGGGCTGAGACAATTTCACTTACGACTGCAATGGTTGGACTGCAAACTGCTCCCAATGTCTGGGGGATTTCTGCCTCTGTGGGGAGGCTGGGGACAGCTTGCCCTCACTTCTGCACTGGTTGGACTAGAAACTGCTCGATGTCCAGCGAAGAATTTCTACCTCTGTGAGGAGGCTGGAGACAGCTTTGACCTCGCCACCGCACTGGTTGGACTGCAAACTGCTCCCGATGTCATGAGGGGTTTCTGCCTCTGTAGGGAGGGCTGGGGACAGCTTTGCCCTCACAACGCACTGTAGGGAAGGGACAAAGGATCTTTAAGTAAAGGTAAGCAGGAGAGGAGGAGCTACATTTGTGGTCGTAAAACAAGAAAATGCTGCCAGTAACAGGCTGTAAGGCAACGAACACTGGCTGAATTAAATGCTGGCTGGAACAGACTGAATGAAATGCTAGGTGTACCAGGCTGTAAGCTAACAGAATATAGGCTGAAATTAAGAATACTGGCTGAAATTAAATACAAGCTCTAACACGCTGTTAGGTAACGAATACTTGGCTGAAATGATAAGAAATGATTAGAAAATGCTGACTGTATCGAACATTTTTTAACTGAAAAAAAATTTTATGCATGAAATTTCATTCTGCGTGTAATCACAGTAAAGCTGCAATTACGAATTTGAAACTGCTCCTAAAGAGAGAGAAAGGTTTTAAAAGCAGCCTTTAGTTGAGTTCCAACCTGCTCCCCAACTAGCGAAAAAGCGCGGCAGTCTTTATCAGAAAAAAAAAAAGGTGCCAAGTTTGAATCAAGTGGAACAGTTCGAAAAACTACAAAGATAATGTCGCTACCTGGTTGGGCTGCAAACTGCTCCCAATGTCAGCGAGTTTCTGCTCTGTGGGAGGACTGAGACAGCTTTGCCCTTGTGTATCCACACTGGTTGGACTCAATCTGCTGCCGATGCCCGTCGGGGATTGTACCCTGAAGGAGGTCTGTTGACAACTTTGCCCTCATGACCTCACTGGATGTGAACGCACTGCTCGGATATCCGCGTGGGGATTTCTGCCTCTGTGGTGAGGGCTGGGGACAGCCTAGCCCTTGCAACCACCTGGTTGGACTGCAAACAGCTCCTGATGTCCATGGGAGGTTTCTCCCTCTGTGGGGAGGGGCTGAGGACAGCTTGCCCTCACTACCGCACTGTAGGAAGGACAAGGTAAGCAGGAAGGAGGGCTACATTTGTAGGGCGTGAAACAAGCAAAATGCTGGCTGTAAAGGCTGTATGGTAACTACTATACTGGCTGAATTAAATGCTGGCTCTAACAGGCTGATTAAATCCTGGCTGTACCAGGCTGTAAGCTAATTGAATACTGGCTGAAATTAAGAATGCAGGCAGAAATTAAATGCTGACTCCTAATCGCTGTAGAGAAACTGGAATACTTGGCTAAAATGATAAGAAATTATTAGAAAATGCTGGCTGAATCAGGCTTGTTTTTAACTAGAAATACTTTTATGCACGAAGAATTACATTCAACACAATAATCACAGTAAAGCTAAATTGCACAAATCTGAAACTGCTCTAAATAGTGAGAACATTTTAAAACAGCCATTAGTTGGCGACACCCTACTACCCCAACCCAAAGCAAAACGCGATCTTTGTCAGAAAAAAAAAAAAAGGCACCAAGATTGATTCGTGGCGCAGCTCCAAAAGCACAAATGTGTTAAATAACTGGTTGGACTGCAAACTGCTCGAAGTCCAAGAATTTCTGCCTCTGTGGGGGCGCTGGGGACAACTTGCCCTCACAACCACACTGGGAGGACTGCAAACACTGCCGATGTCTGAGAGGATTTCTGCCTCCGTGGGGAGGGCTAGGGACAGCTTGCCCAGCGCTGCACCCTGGTTGGACTACAAACTACTCTTGATGCCCAGCGGAAGTTTCTGCCTCAGTGGGAGGGCTGGGGACAGCTTTGCCCTCGTGAGCACTGGTTGGACTGCAAGCTGCTGCCACGATGTTCGCAGAGAATTCAGCCTCTGAGGGACTGGGACAGCTTTGCACTGCGACTGCACTAGTTGGACTGCAAATTGCTGCGATGTCAGCAGAGAAGTTTCTGCCTCTATGAGGAGGGCTGAGGACAGCTTGCCCTGGCGCCGCACTGGTTGGACTGCAAACTACTCCCGATGTCCGATGGAGTTTTCAGCCTATGTGTACAGAGACTTAGGACAACTTGCCCTCAAGACCGCACTGGTTGGACTGCAAACTACTCTTGATGTCATGATTTCTCTCTCTCTGTGGGAGAGGCTGGGAGGCTTTACCCTTGCGACCACGCTGGTTGGATACAAACTGCTCGATGTCCGCGGGGGATTTCTGCCACTGTGGGGGAGGCTTGGGGACGACTTTGCCCTCGACCCGCACTAGTTGGACTGCAAACTGCTCCCAATGTCCATGGGAGGATTTCTGCCTCTGTGGGGAGCGCTGGGACAGCTTTGCCCTCATAACCAACTGGTTGGACTACAAACTGCTCCTGATGTCCACGGAGAGTTTCTACCTCTATGGGAGGAGCTCAGAACAGCTTGCCCTCGACCACACAACACAGGGAAGGACAAAAGGAGCTTTAGGTAAAGGTAAGCAGAAGGGAGGAGCTACATTTGTGGGGCGTAAAACAAAGCAAAATGCTGGCTGTAACAGACATATGGCAACAGCATGCAGCTGAATTAAATGCTAGCTCTAACAGGCTGAATTAAATGCTGGCTGTACCAGGCTGTAAGCTAACTTGAATACTGGCTGAAATTAGAATACTGGCTGAAATTAAATGCTGGCTCTAGCACATGTAAAGTAACTTGAATATCGGCTAAAATGATAAAGAAATTATAAGAAATGCTGGCTGAATCAGGCTTTTTTTAACTGAAAGTACTTTGTCACAGAATTACATTCAGCACAATAATCACAGTAAAGCAGTAATTACAAAAATTTGAAACTGCTCCAAATAGTGAGAAAGTTTTTAAAAACAGCCTTTGGTTCCCAACCCAAAACCAGCGCAACAGTCTTTGCAAAGAAAAAAAAAAAAAAAAGTAGAAGTTTGAATCCAGCACAAATTCGAAACTACAAGATGTTAAGCTACCTGATTGAGCTGAAACTGCACCCATGTCCGCGAGGAGTTCCACCTCTCTGGGGAGGGCTGAGACAGCTGCCCACCGCAAGAACTGGTTGGATAGAAAACTCCCGATATTCACGGAAGATTTCTGCCTCTGTGGGGACTATGAGGACAGCTTTGCCCTCATGACTACAGGTGGGACTGGCTGCTCCCAACTCACAGGGATTTCTACCTCTGGAGGCTGGGACGCTTTGCTGCCACATAACGGATTGGACTGCAAACTGCTCGATGTCTGCGGTTCTGCCTCTGTGGGGAGGGCTTGGGACAGCATCACCCTCAGGACCCACTGGTTGGACACAAACTGCTCAAAGTGTCCGACCAATTTCTGCCACTGTGGAGGGCTGGGACAACATGCCCTCACGACTACTGGGTTGGACTGCAAACTGCTCCTGATGTCCCTGAGTTTCTGCCTCTGTGAGGATGGCTGGAACAGCTTTGCCCTCATTTCCTGCTTTGGTGCAAACCGCTCGATATTCCGAAGTTTCACCAATGGGAGGCTGGGACACCTTGCCCTCGCGGCTACTAGTCGGACACCATACAGCTCAGAACTCTGCAGAGTTCTGCCTCTGCAAGGGCTGGGACACCTTTCCTTGTTACCACACGGTTGGACTGCAAACTGATCCTGACATCTGCAGAGTTTCTCTCTCGGGGAGGCGGATAGCATGCCCTGCAACCCGCATAGTTGGGCTGCAAACTGCTCCCGATGTCTGGAAGGTCCAGCTCCATGGGAGGCTGGGAACAGCTTGCCCTCGCGACTAACTCATGCTACAAACTGCTCCCGATGTCTGCGGAGGATTTCTGCCCTCTGTTAGGGCTGGGGACAGCTTAACTCGCGATTGCACTGGTTGTACACAAACTGCTCCCGATGTCAGGAGATTTCTGCCTCTAGGTAGGGTTGGGGACAACTTGCCCTCACGACGCACTGATGAAGAACAAGGAAGCTTTAACTAAAAGGTAGCAGGAGGAAGAGCTACATTTGTGTTGCATAAACAAGGAAAATGGGCCGTAACAGGCTGTAGACAACTTGTGTACTGGCTGAATGATACTGTCTGTAGGCTGAACAAATGCTGGCTGTACCAGGCTGTAGCTAACGAATATTAGCTAAAATTAAGAATACTTGCTGAAATTAAATGCTGGCCCTAACCGCTGTAAGTTACTTGAATACTTGGACAAACAAGGCATTTGACACAGTCCCACACAAAAGATTAATAGTCGTCAAATTAACCAGTTTGGGAGTGGGTCCCAGGGTGGTAGCCTGGGTAATACATTGGCTGACAACAGAACACAGAAGGTAATTGTAAATGGAGTCCATTCTGAAGAAAGAGAGGTTACTAGTGGAGTTCCTCAGGTTCAGTATTGAGTCCAGTCCTTTTAATGTCTTCATAAGTGGCATTGCAGAGGGACTGGAAGGAAAAGTATGCCCTCTTTGCAGATTTATACAAAGATCTGCAACAGGGTCGATACACAAGGAGCGTGGAAAGGATGAGAAGGGACTTGGCAAGGTTGGAGGAATGGTCGGAAGTATGGCAGCTAGATTCAATGCAAAGAAGTGAAATAATGCACCTGGGAAACAAGAACCCAGAGGAAGAATACACAATGGGGGGAGTAACAACAACAAAAAGAAAGGGACCTGGGATAATCATATTAGATGACCTTAAGGTTAGCAAGCAATGTGAGAAGGCGTAGGGAGGGCTGGGGTATACTGGGATGCATAGGAGAGAGCACACCAGCAGAAACAGGAAGTTGTTATCCCTCTGTACAGAAAGTTGGTGAGATCCCATGTGGAGTACTGTGTCCAGTTCTGGAGACCCCATCTCCACAAGGACATAGACAGGATGGAGGCAGTCCAGAGGAGGGCAACTAAAATGGTGAAGGGTCTGCAAGAGAAGTCAGATGGAGGAGAGACTAAAGGAGCTTAATATGTATACCCTTGAGGAAAGAAGGAGGGGGACATGATAGAAACTTTTAGTACCTCAGTGGAATCAACAAAGTCCAAGAGGGTAGCATCTTTCAGAAAAAGAGATGTGCAAGAACAAGGGACACCATTTAAAGATAGAGGGGGGCGGTTCAGGGGCAATGAGGAAGCATTATTTCACAGAGAGGGTAGGGATGCATGGAACAGCCTTCCTGAGGAGGTTGTGGGATCTAAACTGTGGAGAATTCAAGAATGCATGGGACAGACATAAAGCAATTCTTGTGGGGGTAGGAAGAAATAGGCTGTTGGTTAATTAGGACTCATGGCCTCATCCTGTAGGTAGGAAATGAGTAGACTAGATGGGCCATGGTCCTTATCTGTCACAAAGTCTATGTTTCTATGAGCCATCCCCTCTATATTCAAATTGTACCCCTTGTTTTTGCACATCTCTTTTTCTGAAAGATGCTTACCTTCTTGGACTTTGTTGATTCCCTTGAGGTATTTGAAAGTTTCTATCATGTCCCCTCTCCCTCCTTTCCTCGAGGGTATGCATCTTTAGTTCCTTTAGTCTTTCTTATATGTCTTCTGATGCAGGCCCTGCATCATTTTGTTGCCCTCCTCTGGACAGCCTCCACCCTGTCTATGTCTTTGCAGAGATGGGGTTCCAGAACTGTACACAGTACTCCAGATGGTCTTTCTAACTGTCTGTACAGAGGGCCAACAACTTCCTGTTTTCTACTGGTGATGCCTCCCTATGCATCCCAGTAGCCCCCAGCCCTCCCTACTGCCTTCTCACATTGTTGGCCCACCTTTAGGTCATCTGATATGACTACGCCCAGGTCCCTTTCAATTTTTGTTGTTGCTCAGCATCTCACCACCCATTCTGTACTCTTCCCTGTTTTTGTTTCCAGGTGCATTACTTTGGACTTCTTTACATCGAATCTAAGCTGCCATACATTTGACCATTCCTCCAACCTTGCCAAGTCCCTTTTCAACCTTTCCACCCCACCTTGTGTATCAACCCTGTTGCAGAGATCTTGTGTCATCTGCAAAGAGACATACTTTCCTTCCAGTCCTCTGCAATGTCATTTATAAAGACATTAAAAGTACCGCCCCAGTACTGAACCCTGCGGTACCCCACTAGTAACCCTCCTTTCTTCACTGTGGACCCACTTACTATTACCCGCTGTGTCCTGTTGTCCAACCAGTGTTTTATTTAGGCTACCACCCTGGGACCCACTCCCAGGCTGGCTAATTTGTTTATTAATCTTTTGTGCGGGACTGTGTCAAATGCCTTGACAAAGTCTAGGTAGGCCATGTCCACAGCCCTCCCTGGTCTACTGCTTTGGTCACCCAGTCAAAGAAATCATTAGATTTGTCTGACATGACCTTCCTGCTGTGAATCCATGCTGCCTTGGGTCCTGTGCCCCACTGGTCTCTAGGTACTCAACAATTCTTTCCTTCAGAAGTGATTCCATCATTTTCCCTACCACTGAGGTCAAACTGACAGGTCTGTAGTTTCCTGCCTCTGTCTTGCTCCCACTTTTGTGAAGGAGAATCATATCCACCTTCCTCCAGTCCTCAGATACCGCACCATCCTCCCATGATTTATTAAAAAGGGTAGTCAGTGGTGTTACTAGTTATTCCCTTAGTTCTTTTAGAATTCTGGGGTGAATCCCATCAGGCCTCATTGCTTTATCCACCTTCAGTTTTAAGAGTTCTTTCAGAACCCTTTCTTCTGTGAAAGGACTAATATCAACCCCCCTATCCAGATTGCTTCTATTGACCGGATTAGGTATTTCCCCCTGCTTTTCCATTGTGAATATTGAGCAGAAGTATTCGTTCAGTATCCTGCTTTTCACTGTCGCCTCTGCCCAACCACCTTCCTCTTTGTTCAGCCTCAGTATCCCTGCTTTAGTCTTTTCTTTTGCGCTAATGTACCTATAAAAGGTTTTATTCCCTTCTTAACCGAGTTGGCTATCTTTTCCTCAGTTTGGGCCTTGCTATTCTGACTCTTACCCGCTTCATAGAAACATAGAAACATAGATTTTGATGGCAGATAAGGACCGTTTGGCCCACCTAGTCTGCCCATTTTCCTACCTACAGGATAATCCGTAGATCTTAGTTAACCAACAGCCTATTTCTTCCTACCCCCCACAAGAATTGCCTTATGTCTGTCCCATGTATTCTTGAATTCTCCCATAGTTTTAGACCCCACAACCTCCTCAGGAAGGCTGTTCCATGCATCCACTACCCTCTCTGTGAAAAAATACTTCCTCACATTGCCCCTGAACCCCCCATCTTTACATTGTGACCCCTTGTTCTTGCATGTCTCTTTTTCTGAAAGATGCTACCCTCTTGGACTTTGTTGATTCCACTGAGGTACTCAAACATTTCTATCATGTCCCCACTCTCCCTCCTTTCCTCAAGGGTATACATATTAAGCTCTTTTAGTCTCTCCTCATATGGCTTCTCTTGCAGACCCTGCACCATTCTAGTTGTCCTTCTCTGGACTGCCTCTGTCCTGTCTATATCCTTGCAGAGATGGGGTCTCCAGAACTGGACGCAGTACTCCAGATAGGGTCTCACCAACTGTCTGTACAGAGGGATAACAACTTCCTGTTTTCTGCTGCTGATGCCTCTCCCTATGCATCCCAGTATACCCCCAGCTCTCCCTACTGCCTTCTCACATTGCTTGCTAACCTTAAGATCATCTGATATGATTACCCCCAGGTCCCTTTCCATTTTTGTTTTCGTTTACCTCCCCCCATTGTGTAATCTTCCCCTGGGTTTTTGTTTCCCAGGTGCATTATTTTGCACTTCTTTGCATTGAATCCTAGCTGCCATATTCTGATCATTCCTCCAACCTTACCAAGTCCCTTCTCATCCTTTCCACGCCTCCTTGTGTATCAACCCTGTTGCAGATCTTTGTGTCATCTGCAAAGAGGCATACTTTTCCTTCCAGTCCCTCTGCAATGTCACTTATAAAGACATTAAAAAGGACTGGACCCAGTACTGAACCCTGTGGTACCCCACTAGTAACCCTCTTTCTTCAGAGTGACTCCATTTACAATTACCTTCTGTGTCCTGTTGTCCAGCCAATGTTTTACTCAGGCTACCACCCTGGGACCCACTCCCAGGCTGGTTAATTTGACTATTAATCTTTGTGTGGACTGTGTCAAATGCCTTGCTAAAGTCTAGGTAGGCCATGTCCACAGCCCCTCCCTGGTCTACTACTTTGGTCACCCAGTCAAAGAAATCAATTAGATTGCCTGACATAACCTTCCTGCCAGAACCCATGCTGCCTTGGGTCCCGTGCCCCACTGGCCTCCTAGGTACTCAACAATTCTTTCCTTCAGAAGTGATTCCATCACTTTCCCTACCACAGAGGTCAGACTGACAGGTCTGTAGTTTCCTGCCTCTGTCTTGGTCCCACTTTTGTGAAGGGGAATCACATCCGCCTTCCTCCAGTCCTCAGGTACCACACCATCCTCCCATGATTTGTTAAAAAGGGTAGTTAGTGGTTTCACTAGTTCTCCCCTTAATTCTTTTAGAATTCTGGGGTGAATTCCATCAGGCCCCATTGCTTTGTCCACCTTCAGTTTTAGGAGTTCTTTCAGAACCCTTTCTTCTGTGAAAGGACTGGGATCGACCTCTATCCAGAGTGCTTCTGTTAATTGGATTAGGCACCTCCCCCTCCTCTTTTGTGAATACTGAGCAGAAATATTGGTTCAGTATCCCTGCTTTTTCACTATCCCCCTCTGCCCACCCACCTTTCATTCTATTCAGCCTCACTATCCTTCCCTTTGTCTTTATATGCTCCCTGATGTACCTACAAAAGGTTTTATCCCCCTTCTTAACCAAGTTGGCTATCCTTTCCTCAGTTTGGGCCTTTGCTATTCTGACTTCCCTCCCTGCTTCCTTCTGCCTTAACTGGTACAGCTCTCTGTCCTGCTCCTTCTGTGTTTCCTTATACGTCCTGAATGCTATCTTTTTCTCCCTGACTTTTCCCACCACCTCTTTTGAGAACCATAGTGGCTTTTTCTTTCATTTTGATTTGTTTATTTGCTTCACACAAAGGCTTGTTGCCTCTGTGATGGCAGTTCTGATAATTCCCCATTGTTGCTCCACCCCTCCTTCTAGTCTGTTTATTAGTGCTTTTCTGAGGCACTCTCCCATCTTGCCAAAGTCAGCCCTCCTGAAGTCCAGTATCTTCAGTTTTGTATGGCTTGACTCTATAGCTGAGTTTAACGTGAACCGCACTGTTTGATGGTCACTTGTTCCCAGATGGCAACCCACTTCTAGATCTGAGATCCTCTCACTGTCCCCATTTGAGAGTACGAGGTCTAAGATTGCTCCCTCATGAGTGGGTTCCGAAACTAGCTGTCTGAGGCATGCCACCAGTAGGGCATCGAGATGGCCCTGCTCTTGGATGTGTCTGCAGCAAGTGTGCTCCAGTTAACATCTGGCATATTCAGGTCTCCCATCAACAGTATCTCCCCTTTCTCTGCCATCCTAAGAATGCCTTCATCATATCCTTGTCCATTCCCTCCCCTGACCAGGGAGTCTGTATACAACCCTGTGTGGACTGTGGTGCCAGTTCCAGTCTCCAAGGTGACCCACAGTGCCTCCTCTCCTCCCTGCTTTAACTGGTACAGTTATCTGTCCTGCTCCTTCTGTGTTTCCTTATACTTCCTGAATGCTATATTTTCTCCCTTACCTTCCCCGCCACTTCTTTTGAGAACCATAGTGTTTTTTTCTTTCATTTTGATTTATTTATTTGCTTCACACAAAGGCTTGTTGCCTCTGTGATGGCGGTTTTGATGTTTCCCCATTGTTGCTCCACCCCACCTTTTTGCCTGTTTGCTAGTGCTTTTCTGAGGCACGCTCCCATTTTGACAAAATCAGCCCTCCTGAAGTCCAGTATCTTCACTTTTGTGTGGCTTGACTCTACAGCTAAGTTTATCGTGAACCACACTGTTTGGTGGTCACTTGTTCCCAGATGGCTACCCGCTTCAAGATCAGAGATCCTCTCTCCGTCCCCATTTGAGAGTACCAGGTCTAAGATTGCTCTCTCCCGAGTGGGTACCAAAACTAGCTGTCTGAGGCATGCCCCCTGTAGGGCATTGAGAATTGCTCTGCTCTTGGATGTGGCTGCAGCAAAGGTGCTCCAGTCAACATCTGGCATATTCAGGTCCCCCATCAGCAACAGCTACCTGCTGTTCCATGAGGAATTTTTTTCAGAGCCTTTTTCTGATGCCTTTGGGTTGTTAAATTTTTGACAGAGCTCACAGGCAGGAACGTTGTGGTCAGGCCCAAGACACCAGATGCAGAGGTTGTGGTCATCTGAACAGGCAATCTTCCTTCCACAGCAGCAGCGACAGAAGAGAGAGGTGGAGGGAGTGACACTGGACATAAACAAGGTAAAAGAATCTCTTTATAAAAAGAGAGATTCCAAGATTAAACGCTAAATAAAAAAGTGCAGGCAAAAAAGGCATGAACTGCAATGGAGCTTCCGCGGATACCCATGCGAGAGGAGTTGACGTCAGGAAAGAACTAAGAAGGGAGCGGGGCCACTCACACCTTTATAGGGTTGATGACATCAGCAGGTGACATCTGTGTGGGCTGCCCCAGTTGTACTCCTGGAAAAGTCTTCCATGTGGATCCTGCTTCACAGATGGGGAAGCTCCTAGAGTGTGACCTGATGACTGAGATACCCCCGAAGAAGATATAACTTCTACGACCTTCCGAACAGAAGAGAGACAAAATCTACTATAAAGAGGAAACATATGGAGATCCAAGGCCTTGGTCGCCTTCCCTCCAGGCTATGGTTAGACTTAGTGACGGCTCAGCTACTGCAATTTAGAAACTCAGTTCAGGGGAACTAGGGACATTTTTTTGAGGAAGGGCTTCTCACTGTATCCCTCTAACAGGAATGCTATAAGGGTGCCACATGCTGATCTTTGCAGCTAAAGAAGGTTCCCCACGAAGGAGCCCCCCCCAAGGTGTGAAAGAGGAGAACAACAACCACTGAAAGGCAATCAACTGGGCTCCAACTGAGGGTAGGTCTAGAGAGGAAGCCAGACCCTCAGGGGGGAAAGGCATGGAAATTGAGCCCTTGAAGGGCAGAGACTTTCAGTAGTTGTGTAATCTTCACCCTTGTAGGGCAGAGGAAGGGAAGTAGGTGAAGATAGGGTGAACCTTAGGCACCCATAGGGAAGAATAGCTTTGAAGGTGCTGCTGACATGGTCTGCACTGCTAAAGGGAAGGGGAAATTGTTTAACCAGGAAAGGGACACTAAGCCGAGTTTGTTTCCAGGTGCAAGCTGGGAGCAAAAGGAAATTAAGTGACTAGCTCAAGGTCACACAGTATGCAAGTGGGGCTGATTGGATTCAAACCCAAGTCTCAAGGTTTGCAGCTTAGTGCCCTAACCACTATGCTATACTGCTCCAAAGGAGCCTCCAAGAACTTAAGAGGTCCCACCCTCCAGTAGCTGAAGTCTTAAATGCTACATCAAGAGTTGCCGCTGAGTCAATCTGCATGGCTAAAGTTTCTCCTGAAGCACATGACATTCTCATCCTCAAGGGTAGAAAGGAAGTACCCTGCCCAAGTTGAGGGACTCACCCTTAAGATATGTACTTACATGAACAAAGCAAGACCATCTGCTTAGAGGGCAGGGGAGCCCTGGAACCCATGGTATGGTCATGGCTGGCATGAGTCTGAGTGTTAGAGAGAGTGGGAGGCTGATGGTGAAGCCTGACAGCCACTGAGTACAAGGTAGAAATGAAATGAAGGCAAGGCTAAAAGATTGGCTGAAGGCATGGCATGCTGACTGAAATATGGACTGAGACTGAATGATTCGTGCCTGGGACTGAATGATGTGGCTCAAAACAATGGTGTGTATATACGCCAGCCGCCTTCAAGTGCACTTCCATAAGGAAGAAGTATAGTTACTGGTTGCAGTTGCAGTAGATTCGTCAATAGGTACCAAAGTGAGAACTGTAAAATGATACAGAATGCAGCAACAGAGCCAGAAGAGCAGCATCTGCTCCAGGTAGAAACAATCTGAGGGAATAGCTGGGGGTGCCAGGACTGTGAGGCTGAAGTAAGTGGCTGAAGTAGTAGCAATGGCGGGGCACTAGGACCCTGTGAAGGCAGATAGCTGCAGCTGCTGTAGGCACATACAGCAACCAGGGGTTGCTCTGGGGTACAAGGGGCTCACTTGGAAAGCTGATACAGGGGCCCACCTGGAAATTCAATAGGGTAGGTCCCAGTATGAGCCAATCATATCAATATTCCTCTTCAGTTTGATAACACTAGCTCTGTGTTTGCCTCTTACTTTTGTTGCAGTGCCCACAATATCCCATTTAATCAGAAAAAGATGATAAATACAAAGATGTTCAGAGTTTAGAATGTGATTAGGTGCCCAAACGGGGTGGGGGTGGGGGCACCTGGAAATTTCTAGGTATCCTGGTGGGCCAGTCTGACTTGGAGCCCCACAGAAGTTTCCAAGATGAAATCCTGTCTGCTGTGGAAGGTGCAGTGAAACACTAGTCTCCAGCACTGACAAAACCAGCACAGCATGCAGAGCAGAAGCAGCCAGGATTGTCCCTGAGCAGCATCACTGTGCCAGAGCCGAATGCCAGCAGGAGGCAGACAGTGTGCCAGAAGCCATGAAACAAACAAGGCAGGAGAGGGACAAAAGAGGGGGGGGAACAGCAGAACAAACCTACCACCTGGCAGGCAGAATGAAAAATTCAGAGCATCCAGGGGATGCTTGGACATGCTTGTTTTCGACTGCGAGAGGGGTGTGTGGCATGCGTCACCTGCTGCCCCTTTGAACAACAGGTGGAGCCTTTTAATTACAGGTCCTGGTTTGGAGTACCCATGCCTTTCCCTAACCCTTTACAGGAAGCACCCTGGAAAAAGCCACCATGCGTGTTAT
Organism: Neoceratodus forsteri; assembly: GCA_016271365.2. Classification (NCBI taxonomy): domain Eukaryota; kingdom Metazoa; phylum Chordata; order Ceratodontiformes; family Ceratodontidae; genus Neoceratodus; species Neoceratodus forsteri. Next base: position 1,329,968,155 of record CM028131.1, on the reverse strand, counting down.
CTGCTTGAGGCTCCTTCCCATCTCCCTGAAGGTTCCCTATACTACTCCTACCTTATTCCTTGCTAGGTCATTTGTCTCAAGATAGATTATGATGTCCAGCACCCTCCCAGCTCCCACTGTCCTAATGATCCTCTGGGTATTCTTCCCGTCCCTCAGTGCCAAAGCACCACTCGTGCACTCCACCTCTCTGTTCTTCCCCTCCCCAATTTCATGTCTATTCCACTCACAGGAGTCCCACACTATCAGCTGTTTCCTCTTGGGCTGGAGGCTTCTCCCTCCCCCTAGAGGCCTCCATTTCTGAGGACTCTCTTCCTCTCACACTACGATGGGAACCTCCTCTCATTTGGCCTGTTCTGACAGAAAATGTTCTTCACTAGGGATTGAACCCAGGCACCTCTCTTCTTTTAACCAGGAGAGACACACTAAGCTGAAAACTTGTTTACAGGGGCAACCTGGGATTACAAGGAAGTTAAGTGACTTGCTCAGGGTCGCACAGTATGCAAGTGGGAGCTGTGGGATTCAAACCCAGATCTCCAGGTTTGCAGCTCAGAGCCCTAAACCACTGCGCTATACTGCCTCCAAATTTCAAGTACTGGTTTAGGGCTTTACCTCTGTGTGCTATCATTTCACACAACAGAAGTATATTATTATATATATATAATAAGTATAGTACTCTGAAAGAGAAGCAACAAACATATATAGTACTCTGAGAGAGGAGTGACTTGCCTGATAAATATAGCCAGTTGTGATTTTTGGATCTAATTATAGCCCCCCCCCAGTTTTTAGGGGTATGGTGATGAATTGTCTGAGGGAAGGGGGCAACCACACAGCAGAAAACTTGTTACCAGAAAAACGACTGCATTTACCTGGTCTGAAGCCTCAGAAATTTGGGGGGAGGGGGGGTACCCTTCACTTGGGATTGATGACTACTGAAAGAGAAAGGTAGTTAACTGGCAAGCAGCAGTTCATACATAAGTCCAGTGTCAACACAAAATTTAAAACAATAGCATCCATTTAATACTGTGGGGGCACAAGCAACAACAATTTCTCCATGAGCCAGGGGATCCAGGGGGCCATCAAACAAATTCACAGGCACTAGCAGTACCAAACTGAATAGTGGTAATACATGATCAATATGGTCTCCCACTGAATTTAATCATCCTGGAGCTCAATTAGGCTTCAAAGTGGCAGCAGTACAAATGGTGGGCTGAATAAGGCCATGGTACACCCTTATGCAGCTTCTGACTAAGTCTCTTACTCTTGCACTTCTCGATCATGAATGATGGCACAATGCAGTGGGGACACATTTCTCAGCCCCTTCCAGCACTACCTCACTGCTCCAAATCTTTCATACACAGGGACGCCAGCTTTTTCCTTTTATTCTCAACTGCAGCTCTCCAGATTCATCAGTTCTACCTCTCTTTCCACACCAGTTCCAGTTGCTCAGCGGGTCCACAGACACTAATGATCATTCTGAGCAGGTCACTACTGTTCAAATCTAGCAGGTCATTGCAGGCACCTTAGCAGATCACTGAAGGTAACTTAGCAGGTCACTGCAGGCACCTTCGCAGGTCACTGCAGCTCTCTATGTGCTGTTCACAGATCTCGCTCTCAGGAAGGGGCAGATTTTGGCTCCATCCAATTACGTGCAACCTGCAAAGGTCACTAATCCCAGAGTAAACTGCACCCATGTCCAAACTGGAGCCAGGGCTCCTGACTGCAGCCACATTCCCGCCGCAAACCGGCACTCACCGACCACACTATGGAGCTGGGCCTCACGGGCTGGGGTGGGCAATCGCCACCACCCCGGCTGTGTTCACTTTCTCCTCCTCCCTCTTGCAATCCCATGAATCTCTCTCCCAAATCCTGCCAAAACATTCAATGTATACCACCCGAACCTACCCCGACCTCCTGGCCCGCAGGTGGTCCCTGGTGGTGATGGGAAGTTAACCATTTAATTTCTAGTAAGCTCCCAGAGGGGGCTTACATAATAAATGAATTTAATACAGTTTATCTACCAATAAAGGCACTATGGTGTAGTGTCCATAATTTCTTGGGTGAGTACCAGGTGGGTCTTGGGATGTCCTAGTGAAGCTCCAGTTTGGGCAAGGTTAATACAAATAATCTGGGTTGTAAGGGACCTTCTGGCAAGCATAACATACCTTTAGACATGGAAGGTTTACTGACCTACTGTATGCCTTCTCCTCTCCCAGGGCAAAAGGGGAGAGCAAGGGTTATGGTTGTTTTCAGCTCCGAGTCAGTATCTGGGCTAAATGCAACCAGAGTTCCATGCCAAGATGGATCAGAGTTCCCACCTAGGGGTTCCCTGCAAAGTTCCATTTCTGTGGGGGAAGCTTGCCTGCTTTTATCAGAAAATCCTGCTGCAGGGTTTAATCCTTGTAGAGGACACTTGCAGCCCTGAATGGCTGCTTGCCTTTGGTGGGTGAAGAGGATAGTCCCTTCAAGGGATGAAGAGATCAACTGGAAATTCAATGGATTTATTAGGCTCGTACCTTTTCCATCTAGAGTGCTTTAGGTCTGACGAACTTTCACCAAGTCAATATGCACACCTAAATAATGCTGGTTTCAGTACTTTTGTTTTTCTTATTTCCAAATACCCCAAACATTTTGCCTTATTGGCTTCTTCAGGGGATTTATTCTGTTAAGAAATAAATTAAAAGCTATTTTCACATGAAAATCCTTATACAACTAACATTCCTTGCCACAGCAAAGGCTAAACTTTATAAAATATATACACGTATTTCATACCTCATGCATGATGAATACATTTATACCTAATTTATGTAAGGTTCAGATTTCTTATTCTAAGAGGCCCTTTCTTATCTGTAATCCAAATTCACAAGTCAGTGTTTTAGTATGCCTTAAGTCATTTGCAAAGTGCACCGTTCACCATTATGTGCTGCAGTATAAAATTGTGCTCCATAAGGCCTTTGATCTGTGACTAGTCTGCACTCAGTTTCTAGTTGCACAGAGGAATTTTGACTCTATATTGTTGAGTCTGAGGATGGTGTTATTATTTAGCAGCAACATGTGTGCTGGGCCATTGGCCCTTAGGCTCAGCTACTCACAGACTCTGCTCCATCAATTGCATCCCTTTAGAGATCTCCAACTTTCAGAGACAGCCCATCGAAGCTTCAGGGAAGTGTGTATTGGGAGGTGTTACGGGGGTGATACCAGGGTTTTGGATAAAGCTGACAGTGAGGGTTTCTTGGGGAGAGTGAAGATCAGAAGATGCCCCAGGTGGAAATGGGACAAAGAGAGAGATCAGATGTGGTTAGTTTCCATACCCAGGGCATCCACTAGAAAGAGTGAACAGATAGCTGTGGGGTTGGGTGCCTCAGGCCATCACCTTCAGATAGTTGTTTATAATACCAGGTCAGTGAGGAACAAGATCACTTTAATAGCAGATTTTATTTCTGGTTCCTCAGCTGACCTGGTATGTATCACAAAGACTTGCTTGGGAGACAACTCTGGCCCTGTGCTGGAGGCAGCTATCCCAGCTGATTACTCCATGGTACACTGCGCAAGGAGGGACCATGGGGGTGGTGTGTGTGTGTGTGTGTGTGTGTGTGTGTGTGTTGGCCATCTGTATTAGTCCAGGTTGAGCTTCACTGTGCACCCAGTGGAAGCAACTATATAATCTGAATGCATGGCTGTGCATGGAAGACTAGGTACAGGTTGCAGGATCCTTCTTGTGTAGCAGCCCCCTGAGCATGGGGGCAGTTTCCTGCAGATTTTGGCATTAACAAGGTATTGGAGTCATTCAGATAGTTAATTCTGGGTGACTTCAGTGGAATAGACAATGATGAATCTTTACAGTTTGGTTAAAATTTCCCCCAGATGATGGATTAACTGGGCCTTGCACAAGTTGTTACTTCTGTGACCAGCCAACACGGCCACACCTGGATCTTTTCTCAATGGCTCGAGACTGGAAACCTCGAGATTAATGCAGTCTTTTGATTGGATTATTATATTTTGAAGTTCATCTTCGGAGCCCTCCCTTGGGCCTACCCCAATGGAGATGGTTTAATATGCCCCCTGATCTCCCGTCGAGGTTCACCATGGTTTGATGGTGAGTTATGGGAATCAAAGGGCAAGGGCCAGAGGTTGGAGTGTTACTGGAGGAAGTTCAAGACTGGATAACAAGCTGGCTGAGATTACACATTTTGAGGAATATCTGAAGCAAGCACCCAGAAGAAGGCAGTTTTTTTGTCAAGGGAGATTGCTGCTGGGAGGAATCGACCTGCTCTGCTTTTCCAGACTGTAGATAGGATTTTACATCTGACCTGTTTAGGATCTGGAGGGGCACTGCAAAATGTGAGGTGTTCACGTAATTCTGCTTGGACAGGGTGTCCTCCTTTCAAGCGGGGATTTCTCCAAGAAGGCTGTGGCGGCCTGGTAGTGTTGAGTCCTAGAATAACCCATCTGTGCTGGGGAGAGTTTAGGTTGGTTATGGCAAAAAAGGTATGTAGGATGGTTTTGGAGCTGTGACCTATGTTTTGTGAACTGGACCTGTGCCCAATGTGGCTACTGGAGAACTGCATGGTGCAACCGGGTCCAGTGTTTGCTGGGATCGTTTGGTGTTCCTTTTCTAAAGGGGCTTTCCAACTGCTTTGAAAAATACATTGGGGAGACTCCTCCTGAAAAAAACACCTCTGGACCTGGAGGTCCTGGTAATTATAGACTTGACTCTAACCTGCCCTTTTTGGGAAAGGTTTTTGAGAAAATCATGGTGTTGCAGCTTGAGGTACACTTCCACGGCCTTTAGCATCTATAAGTCCCTCTAGTCTGCTTCTAAATCTAGGCATGATACTGAGCCGATTAGTCAGGGTGCACATTAACTTGCTTAGGTAAGAGATAGAGGTGAGTGGTTAATTCTCATTCTCTTTGATCTCCTCAGCCTTTGATACTGTGGACCATGGGCTACTACTGGACCGGCTGAGAGAGAACGGATCTCTCACTGTCACTGTCAGCTGCTGGTTTGAGTATTTCTCAGGGACAGTTTGCAGAGGGTTACGTTAGGAAAGTTCTGTTTGCAGCCAGTGCTCTTCCCTGTGGGTGCCCAAGCGTTAGTTCTGCCACCCATGTTTTTAGCAGTATACATGCTGCCCCTGCGTGGGATCATGACATGGTACAATGTGAGTTTGCACTGCAATGCTGAACAGTAGGCTCGACTTTTAACCATATCAATGAAATTCACAGTAAGCTCCACCCCAATCTTGGTGCCCTTGACCGCAACAAAGATTTCCTCTCATCCCAAGTCCACCATGAACTGGTCACCAAGCTGGTGCTCCCTGTGTTTGACAAATCAGATGTGGTGTACAGCACTGCCCCTTCCTCCTCCCTGGCCAGACTTGACACCCTATGCAATGCCTACTCTCAATTTGCTGCCAGTGCTCCTCCTCTTATTCAGCACTGCTCCCTTTGTACTTCCTCTCTAGCCCTCCTTTTCCCTCCCACCTCATGCACTGTGTGTCCCTCGTGTCTAGCAGAAAAGTTAAAAGTGGACTAGCACAAGGATACATCTGTGGTGTGCTGCTATTGCAAATAAGCATCTGTCAATGCCGAACGTTGGTTGCTTGTTTAACACTGGCACTTCCCTGAGCTCCCTTTATACCCTGCCATGTACCTCATCTGGTCCCATAGCCTTATGTACTTTCAAGACAGCAACTTATTTCAGTAAAACCTATTTAAATCCCACCCTCTCATGCACCCAGCACCCGCAACTTTTTTTTCTGCCGAAAAAAACTTTTAATGGGGACCAGCAGAACCCGCCCACCTCCACGGCTGGACCCCATACTATAAACTAATTTAAGTGAAAGGCAGCAGCACCAAGAATGCAGAGTAATCCCCCAAATTTAAGAGAGACACAGCAGTGCCAAGAATACAGAGTAATCCCCCAAATTTAAGTAGAGGCAGCAACGCCAAGAATACAGAGTATTCCCCCCCCGCAACAATAAGCAGTGACCTGACCACTCAGTCTGTCCATTGCCCCCCCACACCCACACCCAGCACCCAGTGCCCAATTCTCCTTATTAGGAGAAGGCAATTGCTGCTGCCACCCACAAGTCCAGCGCAGCACAACTCTACCTCCTCCACTGCCGAGCGCCGGCTTCTAATGAATGAAACCACGCTGCTTATTGCTATAGTACAGCCAGCAGACTACATTGCAAAAAAGTAGGTTAATGTATCAGTTAGGGTTTTTATTAGATTGTCAAAAGCTGGGGAAATTCGATGTTAGGGTTCCCACCCCTACCACTCCCCACCCTCCACACACCAACAGGCGTCAGAGTGTGCTATGGGTTCATCAGGCTCAACTCTCACCCCATTCCATATGTAAACAAGCTGACAGGGTACAGTACAGTATGTAGGAGAATGGGGCGAGAGTTAGGCCTGACATCTCCATGGCACACCCCAACGCCTGTTAGTGTGTGGAGGGTGGGTAGGGGGGAACCCTAACATCTAATTTCTAGTTTTTGACAATTTAATAAAACCCTAAATGATGCATTAACGAGTTTTGCATGAATTTCCTCTTTGAGACAGTATGATAGTATCCTTATTTTACTGTGGGAGCACAGGGTCCAAATTCCGCAGTTATGTGCCTGTGTAGAATAAATTAAACAGACGCACATAACTTGGCATTTTCAGGAATTTTTCACCAAATTTTCAACATGGCCTCTTGGGGACCACACATCATGAACACTGCGACTGCCATTTCGTTAATCTGTCCCGAAAGTTGAGTTCCAGAAGTGGTCACGCTATTCTGCACAACAGGTGCAAAAACATGTTTTGGTCAGGATGTGAAAAATGACAGCTGTATACTGTTCATAAGGAGGTGTGAAAATGGCAGTGTTGAAAATCTGGAATAAAAATATGGAAAATTGTCAAAGTTACGCACGCGTGAGAACCTGCAGAAACACATGCTCGTAGCCAGTCATGTTTTGGAATGATTTCACCAAACTTTCAACATGGGGTTTTTAGACCTCCTTCATGAACATTGGCACTGTGATTTTGTTAATCCATCCTGAAAGTTGATTTCACACAGCAACCTTGTCATTCTGTGCCACAGGTGCAAAAACACATTTTGGGCAGATGTGAAAAATGACAGCTGTACTGTTCATGAGGAGGTGTGAAAAAATGGCAATGTTGAAAATCTGGAGTGAAAATATTAAAAATTGGTGAAGTTACGTGCATGCATTTAAACTGCGCAACGCACACGTGTAACAGTCATTTTGGGGACTTTTTGCACCAAATTTTCAACATGGGGTTCTTGGGACCCCACCTCATGAACACTGGCACTGTCATTTCGTTAATTGGTCCCAAAAGGTAATTCCACGCAGTGACTGCAAAATCACCTTTCAGGACCGATTAATAAGATCACAGTGTCAGTGTTCATGAGGTGAGGTCTCAAGAACTCCATGTTGAAAATTTGGGGTACAAATTCCTAAAAATGGCTGAGATATCAAGATGAGCTGAAAGCCCCATTGACAGCCATTATATGGTTTACCTTGATACCTTCAGTTCATGTGTTCGCCTTTGAAGAGTGCAGACATGTCCTGGTCCAGAGAAGATCACAGGCACTGACCTCCAGAGGTAAGTATGGGGTAAGAGGGGTAAGGGAGGTGGGTGCGCAAGGAGAGGTTGGGATAGGGGGGGATGTGGGAGATGACGAAGGACCGTTTTCTTTTCCAGGTTTAAAAAAAAGACGCCGGGGACTGTTTACTTTTAACAGGTACATTATATATTTGTGACACTAGAGTGGGCTACCCAGTGTCCCACACTGTTAGGAGATACTGCCTGGCGAGATTGGGCATCCTGCTGTCGGCAAATATAAGGGGAAAACAGCAACACTGCTGCAGGGGGACATATTGGGAACACTGGGGAGGGCTCCCCAGTGTTCCACAACAATAAATAGGGATTTTATACACAATTGGGGACACTGGGAATGGGCTACCCAGTGTACCACACTGTTGGGGAAGGGGACTACTGCCGACATGGGGATTGGGCACCAGCTGCTGGCAACTTTAGATCAAATGAGGGAATGGGGGGCTGTTTTTGTTTGTCAGGAGGAGATTTTTTTGAAGCGTAAAACTTCCCTTTCACTTTACAAGCTGATCAGCTGTTTACTCACGTGGGCTTCATGTAAATCAAAGGACTGAAGCCCTCTCTGATTGGAGACTTGACCTTTTGAAGTGCATGATCATTCAGCCCACCTAACAGAGGAGTTCGTAAGGACCACACCAAGTGGTCATTGGTGCTAACTGCCGAGCCCATTACAAGCCCCTGGTTTTGTGTACTGCAATGGCTTGGCAGCAGCACACACTCAAAATCCCAGATAGTAATAATACATTGGTTTGTGCATGTCCGCAACCAATGTAAAAGACTGAAAAGCAAAGCACACACAAAGCACCCACAGCAAGAACTGGCCAAACAATGGTATATAGTGAAAAAATGGATTACTGTTTATTAAAAGAGCTGTGTGTTACAACAGCATGAGAACTCACACCAGGGCCATGTGCTTGTAATGTGCTGGCAGCGACTGACAGGGTCACGCTGTGAAAAAATGCCTAACAATTCTCCTAGAAACTGCTAGGCATCCAAATGCCGTGCTTATCGATGACCTTTTATGAGCCACTGTTAAAGGCATACTGCCCCATATGTGGAAATATGCAGCATTAACAAAGAAAAGTTTTTAGAATCAAAACATGTATCATGAAAACAACTTGTCCATATGACCTCTGGACAGGCACAATACTTAAACACATATAGCCCTTTATGATGGTCTTGATCCGTGAAAATAACATGTCAGTACTTTGACGCAATCCATAATATGCTAGAAGCTTCAAGAATTTCCTGACATGAAAGCTGAAATATGAGAAAGACAAATATATGCATGTATTATTAATTTTTGACTCATCCTGTAACCAAAATATGCCATTATTAACCAAGACTGCTTATAAGGCATAACACACTCTATTTGACAGTACCGACTTGTTAAAATGCCAGATCCAAATCCCACATATAGTGAAACCATGACCAACCTATTTCAATTCCTGCACTGGTAGTGTGTTATACTGTTACCAGGCAGCATGTATACACGAATATGATAACTGGACATGCAGGTATGAAACACCCCTAGCAAAATGCCAAACAAAAGAAACAAGATATAGATTTAGGCTGCTATATAAGAAGCAAAGTAACCATTAAGATTTAAGAATATTGGGCCCCATGCACTAACAGGAGTAGAGTACATGTGAAAGCACGTACCCACCCACACAGCTCCACACCTGCAGACAGATGCGCACTGGCCGGTATTCACTATTGCTGACCACCTGTCTGTGGCCCTGACCCCCGGCACGCAGCTCTGCATTGCTGGACTGGGGCTGTGTGGGGGTGGAGTGAGGGATGCAGGTAGGCATCCAATCGGATGCTTGTCCTGGATCAGAAGAGGATCAATAAAAAAAGCATACAATATTGGACTGAGGGGACAACCCTGATGCACACCCCTTTCTAAAGGAATAAGGGGACCCTTCCAACCCTGGATGACAGGGCTAACAGTAGCCATATGATGTAGACTTTTAAACCAATTAATCATACAGACAGGAATATTATAATGAGCTAGAATTGTCCAGAGGGAGTCATGATTAACCCTATCGAAAGCCTTAGACAGATCAAGAGAGAGCAGGAAGTCATCTGAGGTTCCCAATTTCCCCTGCTCAATCAGCTCCCGTAACAAAGAAAGCTGGGTTTGAATTTTTCTACCAGGAATAGCATAAGCTTGTGCTGAGGATATTATTCTCACAGCTGCCACTGAAAGTCATTTTGCCAGAATTTCATAAGTAGTTTAAAATCAGAATTCAGTAGCGTAATTGGACGCCAATTACTCAGATCCAATTTGTCACCTGTTTTATAAATACAAGTCAAGCTCCCTGTATTCATGTATAGAGAAACTACCCCAGTATTCAAGATATAGTTAAAAACCAAAGCCAATTCCTCCAAACAGAGATTCCCAAGAATTTTCATCAGTTCAGTAGGAATGCCGTCTGGACCAGGAGATTTTTTTCCTGCCAAAGAGGAAAGTGCTGTCTTTATTTCCAAGATTGAAATAGGAGCAATTAAAAGCTGCACATCCACATCATTCAATAGCGGGATATCCAAATCACTTAAAAAAAATTCTAATCCCCCATTACACACCTCCAATTTACTGTACAGTTGTCTGGTATAATCAGTGACTACTCTAAGAACATCCCTTAGATCATGATACTCAATACCCAGCAGGTCCCGGGCTGCAGAAATGGTTTTCTTTTGCAGCTGAGCCTGCCAATGTTCATATGGACAAGCTGTTGCCATACTACCCTGCACACCAAATTGTTGCTGAAACAATAAAGTTTTAGCCTTGTTCTGATGGAAATTTACCATAGTCGTAGTAACTTGAGAGATCTGGGAAGTCAAATCCTGTTCTGTCTCAAAAGAGACGGAATAAAGTTGTTGCAAAAGCTTTCTATTTTGTAAGTAACCAAGGCAAGCAGTCCTAGCTACACCAATACTAAGACGCATACACACTTTTTGTAATTCCATTTTTGTGTCTTCCCACCACAAAGTAGGACTGTCAAAAACAATAAATACAGACTTCCATGCAAAAATAAAATTGTGAATATGCAAATGAATATGTGGGTCAGAAAGCAAGGAAGTATTAAATTTCCAAAATCCAAAACCTCTCCGTTGTCTAGCAGTCACCCCAGTAGTAACTGAAACAATATTGTGGTCAGAGAATTCCAGAATAATAATACAGTAGCTTTTTGCTGAATTAAAGTAGGGGAAACAAAAACATAATCAATTCTAGAAGTCAAGGTTCCTTTATGGAAAGTGGGACGGTCCAGATTAGTAAGGTGAAAAACAGCATCCTTTAAGTTTGCGTTATGAATTATTTGAGATAACAAATTGGAATCACAATATTGTTTACCATGTTTTGCTTTAATGGGACAGTTAAAATCCCCAGCACAAACAACTTGATAAGTGGTATGTAGATAGGGCTCAACAACTAAACAAAGCACATCTCTGAGCTTTATACTGAGGGGCATAAAACATCAATTAAACGATAAGGCACATTCTGAATAAGAACATCTAAAACCATGGCCCTGCCTGAAAGTAAATCAAAACGTTTTAACACTTTAGTGTCAGGATATTTAATAAGAATGCCCAGACCAGCACAAGTCTCAGTACTTAAGGACCAAAAGGATGGACCCAAATACCATGCATTAGAGGCTAGTTGTACTTCATGCAGGGTGTGTAACCGAGTATCTTGCAGAAAGAAGAAACCCAGATGAAGATGAGCTAAGACAGAAAAGACCATTTGCCTTCTTGCCACCCTTTTAATGCTATTCACATTAATAGTGAAAAGAAAAAGGTTCAGCCATCAAGTTTATTTATAAGGACCTTTTCTGCTAAGCTTATCTGTATTTTTCAATTTAACCCTAGCTTTCTGTTTTGTTGTCCTCTGGGTTGAGCCAATCCTCAGTATCAGTAGTGCCTTCTGGCACAGAGGAGTCCACTGAGGATAAATCAGAATCCTCATCAGAGTGCTCAGACTGCAGCACATCAAATTTATTAGAAACAGGAATCACTGGCGACTGCTTGTGTGTCACCTTGTCCACAGAGTCCCTCACAGATTGTCTAGCTACCCTGCCACCAGCCTTCCTCCCTGGAGTAGGAGGAGGGCATGACAGGCTCAGCAAACAAGATAGACAGGAAAGAGAGTTATGCACTAGAGGCTGCTGTAGTCCCTAAGTTGTAGAGGATGGGCCAGCAGTAGCAGCCTGATCAGCTGGGGAGGGATGAGCAGAGGTACAATGGGGAAGAGGAACAACAGTACCATCTGAATTCTCACCAGTAGAAAGCCTCTGGGCAACCCGCCTTCTTTTGTGCCAAAGCGATCAACAGATGTTGTTCTGCTCCATTAGCTTGATCTGGAGAATTAAGTACAATTTTGAAATGTGTGACCCAACTCCCCACAAAGTTTGCATTTACTTTCATTAAGACAATCCATACCTAAGTGACCCAAATCACCACAAACAACACACTGTGCCTGATCACACACACTACTCAAGTGCTCCAAAGACCCACATTCATAGCACATTTTGGGTTGCCCGGCATAGAAAAGAATGCCCCTATCTCGACCTAGACAAAAAGAGTTAGGTAGATGAACAGTACAAGTATCAGAAGTCTTAAGCATTACTTTCACCTTCCAACCCCCAGTCCAACTATTTTCTGAGTCAAGGATAGCCTCAGGATCCCCTAGTAAGGTACACCGGTGTTTCAGCCACAAAATCAAGTCCTGTACACTCACCCCCCCATTCCTAAAAAGCACAATAATAACTTTATGTGTAGGTTTAGATAAGGGGGTTACAAGAAAGGGGACCATAAAGAGGATTTCTTCAAGTTATTATATTTGATCCAAAAGTTGCCCAAACCCGAGCAGTTTTAAAACTGACATCAAAAGTAGTCTCTCCTGAAACATGAATCAGGCATATATTTCAGTTGCAAAAAGTTCAGCTAGTCTTTCAAGGGTGATTTTGCAACAATAATTCTATCAGGAGGAGTTTCCATGTCCCAGTATATGTCAGGTGAACAGCATTATGCCACTGCAGGAAATATAGAGGTTTTAAACAGGGAAGCAAAGGTTTGGGTGCAGTCCTATTAATTAAATTCAAGGGCCTCTGGGGCACGGAAGGTACAGTTGAAGGCTGGGCCCCATCAGACTGAAGCAACGCCTGTCAATTGGGAAGACATAATTTAGGATTTTGAGTTAGTTCCAAATCAGAAGGAAGGTCCAAAGTCATACCAGTTTGGGCTACTGAGTTCACAGGAATAGAATCAGCCACTTTCGGCAGACATATAGCATGTTGCCAGAAGACCACTGACCTGTGAGTTTGTTATATTGCCAGCCAGCATCATGGAGTGCTGTATGCACTGACCAACTGGACTCCCCAACAACGGGAGCCACAGTCTCCACAGACTGTCCTAGGCCGAGCTTAACATCGCTCGCAATCACCATTCCCAACACAATATCTGTGGGGTGTAGCAGGACCGGAGAGTCTGACGAAGTCCCAGCTGATTCAACGACTTCAATGAGCCCAGCTTGTCGGCTTTCCGTGAGGAACACAAGCGTCATCAGCACTCAGCTGGCCGGATTTGACATTCAAACAGCTGCTGTCAGAGCACAACTGCCTGAGAGAAGTTTCCAACAGTGCTCTCTTTTGAAAAAACAAATGCTCCTCATGGGCAAAGTTGTCTCTCAAAATCCGTTCTTGCTCAGACATCGGGAATGGAGAGGGCCTTACTTGTTCAGTCGGGTGGCGGTCCGCCGCATCAGAATCACTTTTACTCGGCAAGTCAGGTACAACCTCCGGTAGGTCTAGAACCACAGAAGTATTCACAGCAACACGTTCCTCGGTCAGCAAAGCTGCAGAATCCACACAAGAGGGAAAAGCAGGATCAGATACCACAGGAAGTTCAGCATCCAGCACCACAGCAGGTTCCATAGCAAAATCCTGTGCTCCTGCTATCTGGCTAGCATCCGCCATCTTGGCCAACAGCCAAAATGGCCAGAGGGTCCCCCTACAGCAGAGTAGGGGAATTTCCACGGTGCTCTGGCCAAATTTCCCTCCTTTCACTAAAAATACCACCAACAGTTTAATCTGGTTCAAGGTCAGCTGGCATTCATCTGTTTCCCCCTCCCCAGGGTCATGCCTGAAAATAGGTAGAATTTGTCTAGTGCACTTACCGGTCAACAAAAACTTAATAAATAAAATAAATAAAAAATTACATTTCTCAGTAAGATGTGAGCCAACAGTAATTGGATTTCATTAGTTTTATTGTTACAGTATTGGCAAAACTGTGAGGTATAGTTAACATGTAAATTGGCAAACCCTCACGAGCCACATCAAACTGCTTCGTGAGCAACGTGTGAGCTTGGTACTGTACATCCAGCAGACCCTAGATTTGACTCCCAGAACCTCCACTTGCATACTTGTGACTTTGAGCAAGTCACTTAACCACTCCAGTGCTCCTGCGTCAAACCTGAAAAACAGGCCTTGGGCCTAGTGGGCCTTACCTAGTTACTAAAGAATAAAAAAAAAAAAATACAATCCATTTTGATCAAAGACAGCAAGTAGAATCACTGTTGTGGAATAGCTAATTCTGCTTCAGACACATTAAGCACTCTCAGAAGATTTGTGTGTGCTAATGCATCACACTTACTATTCAGGGATACCATGTCCACAGAAATGCTGCTAGAGCTGTATTTTCATTCAAGCCCATACCATCTCTAGTTCCCGATTCATAAATCCAGAAGCTTTCCTGTCTGCCAGTTCTTTGTTCCCAGTCTCCACCCATAGATCCCAGGTTGATCTTTTCAATGCCCATGATTTTTATTTCATGGGTGCCGTAGTCATGCAATCAGCAGATATTGGACTATAATATAGGAAGTATCCTCGTCAGGGTTGCTCTAGCATGTTCACCAGTTCTGATTTTTAACTGGTGCATGGTCCGTCAACACAGCACTTTCACTCAGATGAAGCCTAGTAGTTGCTAGGAGAAATGTTAGGTGTTTTTCTCACTGTGTGACGTTATTAGCCACTGCTGGCACATTACAAATGCATGGCCCTGGTGAGAGTTCCCATGTTATTTTAACACTCAGCACTTTTTGTCTTTTAGTATTATCTGTTTTTCTGCCTACCTGGCCCCTCCAGCCTGCCACCTCTTTGACTGTACATGCTCTAGATGCCCACCAGTCACACCCTAGCTGCCAGATCCTCCACCTGGATCTCGTGACACTGTGGTCCGAGTATTCTGGCTTATCCTTGCCGGGAGCCTGAGAGGAGTAACGGTCTCTGATCTGTCTTGAACTACAGGTGCGGGGGACAGGAGTGGTGCGCCTTGGGGACTGTGGTATGGTGGGATGGGCAGCTGTCATCTGGCTGGCTGGAGGGGCATTTTCTGTTTTCTGTGCCCACCCACCTCCCACTAATGCATGTGGCCGCAGCAGTGTCCTGGGGTGGGGATGTCTGGCAGCGTGTGGTCACCTATGCCACCAAGGACATAGCCACAAGACCCACCAGGAGCCGCTGTAGAAGTGGTGTAGTACAGCCCACTCCACCGAGAGGGAAGCATCCGAAGGACACCCTGAACTCCCTCCCTGCTGGACTCCGCTCCTGACATTGGGGCTTGGGGCATGATCCCAGATCGCCAGAGTGCCAGAACAATGCGCCATTGTTTGGCACCATGGAGTCGACCAACACACAGCTCTTCTAATAAATGGTAAGCCATTTTATCACTATATACTGTCGTTTAGTCAGTTTTTGCTGTGGGGTGCTTTGTGAGCGTCTCGCTTGCTTTGTCCCTCATTTCTAAATACTGTACTGGTTTAACTCTCTGCCTCCCTATCTGTCTTCTCTCCTATTCCCTCTGCCTCATATGCTGTTCACTTTCATGACTCCAGTATCTCCTCCATTCCACACTCCAACTCTGCAGCTGGGCACTCTTTCTGGCCTTTCCTCCATCTGGAACAAACTCCTCCCACCCTCTGCCTTTCCTGATCTCATTTTTCCCTTAAATGTTAGCTTAAGCCACTTGCTGCCCCTTGCACAGCCCTTAGCTGACTTGTACTCTTATGGGCCATGTTTTTCACCTGTTCTAACCCTCAGTGCACCTGTATCTGTGCTTTAAGCTGTTAATCACCCTGTACACTGCTACTGTATGTATTGTACTGTACTTGATGCACTTTACCACCCTGTATATTTTGTACAATCCACCTTACCACCGTGTATATTTTGTGTCCCCACCTCCCCCTCAGGTTAAACCTGGAAATGAGTCTTAGCTAAGTGTGTCTTTCCCAGTTACCAATTTTCAATAAATAAAGATGTTACCCAGTTGTATATATCATTTGTACGCGAGACATAGAAACACAGAAACAAAATTTGTTGGCAGAGAAGGACCGCTTGGCTCACCCAATATGCCCAGATGGTCCCTGCTTTGTCTGTCTGTCTGTGCAGTAGGGCTGTGCAAATACTTAATTCGAATATTCAGCTGAATATTCAGTATTCGGCTGCCAAATTTGTTATTCTGTCGAATATCTCGTGATTCGCACAGCTCTAAAAACGCCTCCTAACAAGGAACCACAGTAAATCATGTATCCTCTGTTCCCCTACACTCTTTCCCAATCAGCACCCGCAATTTGTTAATTATTTTGTACCTGGGTGACCGGCACAACCCGCCCGCCTCCATGGCCAGCCCCCATCTTGTAAAATGACATTAGTTAATATTTAGCCTGAAGAATAATCCCTTCCCGCCCCTCACACAGTCAGTACCCTTCTCACATCCAGCAGCATCCACAATTTTTAATTATTTTGTTCACCTGTAACCCCTAGGTGGCGCTACCCCCAGGGCTACTACCCCTATCTGCTTGGCTACCAGCAGGTTAAGGGGCCTGAGTTCTGAAACGGGTGCCTCCACCCAGAGGTCAGGGTTCGTAGTGGTCAAACCAGCCTTGGCACAGCCCTCTGGGACACTGTAATCCCCCTCTGTTCCTGCTAGTGGCCCACACAATACAAAATAATTACTTTCACAATACCCCTGATATGCTATGCAAGTACCCACGCAGTTTGCACTTACCATCAGGGTTGGTTTCTCCAGTTCGACCCTAGGAACCCCCTGTAAAACAAGGTTAGACAGAACAAATGGCAACAATACAATATTTCAAGCACAAACTGAAACCACAATCTGGTGGAATTGCAGAAAAAGAGTAGATCTGGTGTATTCAGGGGGCTATAACAAGAGAGAGGCGTAATCAGGGTAATTAGCTTAAATACTCTATCGTTCATACTACTGTGCATGCATTCAGAGTCCCTGACAGTCACACTCTCTGGGTACCCAGGTGAAGGGAAGGTGGGCTAGCCAGGGCCGTTGCCCAGGGTAGGCCGGCGTTGCAGCTGGTTGGGGCCCTGTGAAGGAAAGAAACAACATGCACCACACTCTAATTGTAATCCGGAGCTGGAGGGCTCAGTTCGTGAAGAAAAAAGATAACAAGACAGTCAGATGACACTTTTGATTTAGCTATATGTTGCAGGGAGCTACCCTTGTGGTTACTCATGATACCCAGTGCCGGACACAGGATGGATGAAAATTGAAACAGCAGATGGACTCCCTGGAGCACCTGGAGAAGCAGGGCCCACACGATTCGCCAAGGCGTCGTTCCTGTTCAGGCGTGGAGCAGGGGGCTGATCCCCGGGCAGGTCTCTCATCGATGGCTCTTCTCTGTGCAACAGGAAGGATGGCGGGGCCCTCGTGGCAAGGCCCAGCCACATGGAACTAACTGCTGATTCAGTCCGTTTATGCTGGACACAACTTCCAGCTAGCAGAACACAGTTCACAACTTGGGGAACCAGAACTCGACACCCACTCAGTACACGGCACATTTATATGCACGGGGAAACTTACTGAACCAGGCACTGTACTCCCTGGTCACAATCGCTAAGCTCTGTGCCACACTGAAGTTTTGAAAGGAAAGGGATTTCTGGCAGGCCGATCGTATTCAGCACAGTCTTCGTTCTCCGGTAAAGCCTGATCCCCCTTTAGTAGCTTACTTGGTTCACACCAAACTCGGATTTAGTCCGATAATGACTCTCTCTCTTTCCCTCCGTCTCAGAGCAGCAAAACAGGCACGCAGGCCGGAAATCAGGCCTTCCCACAGCTCTCCCACTCAAAACTATGCAGATACCTGCTCGAGCTATGCGAGCTGCTTCTCCCTCAGCTTCCAACTCAGATCTGGCTAGCCAGCAGACAGCTTGGGGGTTTTCCCTCAGATCCAAAGGTTCGGTTGGTCGCTACAGCTGTCAATCACAACAAGAGCTCCCCCTTTAGTTGCAAAAGGGCGCCAACAGTCCAAAACTACAATTCCCACAGTTTTAGGTCCATACAGTCCCTACGAGCAGGCTCCATTTTAGAGTCCCCATTACTGATTGGTTCAATTCGGCAGTTTGGGACCAAAATGGAGGAGATAATCAACACAGTCTTTCCTGCAAAGAAGGCAGGTTAGAACAAACTACATTATCATTATTACTCTAAATTACTTTCAGCAAATAGTTACATCCTTCAGCAGAGCTTCCACTGCACAATTAGCGATGGCAGAAACTGAGCTATTTTCCAGCAGCCCGGGTGGGGCTTGAGCATGCCAACACTCTGCCCCCCTTTCAGATTAATTATCACTGCAACAGCAGCTCATAAAGTGACAATACACGAGGTCACACAGGCACCTACTGGCAATACATTTAAACAGCTATAGCGCTTGAACACCAACCGGCAGCAAACATTTGAGCTAGCTCATGGAAGACTTTTCGAACCCCATTTGTAGGGGTTACACCCTTCCCTGCCTGAGAAAACCTGGCATCCGCATCAAGTTGGTACCATACAATAATGACAATTGCAAATCATACTATACATCTATACCATTAGCAGGCTAGACCTATAGCTTCTAAGGCATCAGTCAACATATTCAACCTTTACTATACACATTCTCTGCATTTCACAGTACAATGTCTATTCTAAATTACATTAGGATATTTCACACAGGTACTTTTACAAATCCTGCCAGTCAAGATCAGGTAACTACTTCCTGTACATTGAACAAGAGAGGGGGCCCTTCCCTATCAGCTAACCTGGGGCTAGATGGGGCAGGGGCACCATACCTAGAGGGCAGGGCAATCAACTGGGTATTGGTACTTAGACTGAGTTTGGGCAGTGAGCTCTGGGAAACATAGACCCCCTTGTGGACCACATTGAGAGGCAAATCCAATGGCCTCCCAGGGGAATCATAACTAAAGCACACCACAGGCTTGATAGCTCAGCCAGTCTTTCTGGGGGAAACAACCACAGTCTCTGTACTTTCAGCTTCAGCCTTGGGGCGTTTATTACTTGTGAGTGGGACCTCTGCCTGGGTAGGAAGGTTCGAACTTGGAGCACTGTCAGCCCCTGACTCTGTAAGTTCTGTTTCTATGACATTTTGCTCACTTAGAAGGCACTTTGCATGGGAAGGGAATTATCATCACACTCAAAGTATTCTTCAGGTTCCGGCATGTTACCAGAATGACTCATATCGTCGGCCTCTTACTCAGGCAAATCATACAGTTCCACCATACAGAGTGACTCAATATCGTCAGACATGACACTTTGCATTTCACTTTCAGGGAGCATTGGCTCCAAGGACGAAGCTAGGGGGTTAGGCAGTCCAGAAGGCCCAGCTTCATCCCCACAATTGATCATGGGGTTACCTCAGAACAGCTGACTTAGTTCATAAGAGGGGTAATAAGCATAGCTGCACTCACTCATCAGAAGCGGACTGACAGTCATTATCATTCTGGGCTTGCTGTGAGAAAACCTTAAGTCTGTGACCACTGGGGTAGGGTGACTCTGTCTTTGTTTTGCAGCAACACGAGTCACTGATCCAGAGGGAACAATCTCAGGAGGTTCAACTTCAATCATGACCTGGCCAATAGGCAGTAAATGGTTACAGTACATGGTCTTGACAGCTTTTGAGTTGTTTTCATGCCGTACTTTGTGCACGGGTAAATCATACAACTTGCCTGCTACTATATGGGGAAGATGGTGCCTTCGGTCAGCAATTTTATGTTTACCATGTAGTCCCAAATTTCGCAACAACACACAGTCTCCAGTTCATAGCTTTTGGGCCTTTACTCTATTTATGTCTCTCTTTATTGGCTAAGTTTCTCTTGGCAGCCATTGTCTGGGCCAGTTGGTATGCATGATTCAATTGAGCTTTCAGTTTTTGCACATATTGTAGATCATTTTCAGCTCGGACCCCATCTGGAGAGACCCCAAAACAAACAACAACTGGCAGCCGAGCCTCTCTCCTGAACATGAGGCAGTAGGGAGAGAACCCGGTAGCGTAATGTTTTGTGCAATTATAGGCTTGTACCAAGGTGCTAATCTGCTGGCTCCATTTATGCTTATCTTTTGGGTGAAGGGTGCTAGCATGTCTAGGGGGTGCGATTAAAGCTGCTCTGGTTGTAGGTCCCCCTGCAGGGTGATAAGGGGGGTTCTTAATTTTGCAACCCCCATAGAGAGAGCATTTCTTTGATTAAGCTACTCTCAAAGTCTCTACCTTGATCAGAATGAATCCACTGGGGGGGGCTCTGTAGTGGATGAAGAAATTCTCCACTAGCACCTTGGCCACGGTGGATGCCTTTTGATCTTTGGTGGGGAACACCTGTGCATACCGTGTGAAATGATCCGTAACCACTAACACATTACCAATGTTTTGCTGGTCAGGCTCCAAACTCAAAAAGTCTATGCAGACTAGTTCCATTGGGGTGCTGGTAGTAATGTTAGCAAGGTGGGCAGCCCTCTGAGGCAGGGCCTTTCTCTGCAAGCAGCGACTGCAAGTCCTTACATGGTGCTCCACATTGGCCCCCCTCTTGGGCCAGTAAAATCAAGATTGTACAAGATCAAGGGTTCGGTCGATACCAAGGTGGCCCATATGATTCTGGAGGGACCTCAGCACCAAATCTCTGAAGGCTGTGGGCAGAACCAGTTGCTGTTTGTCTACTTCCCACCCGATCTACTGTCTCTCTATACAACAACTGATTAATCAGCTTCAACTTGGGTCCTTCTTTAAACAATAAAAAGCAGTTCGCAAATCAGAGGAACGCAACTTGACACATCTTTCCCTGCCCGGAGGGCATCAAGGGCTGGCTGAAGCATAGGATCTTGGGATTAAGCCCACTGAATGCTTCCATTGCCAAACTGAGGTAGTGCACTAATATCTAGAGTGGAGAAGTGACAGTATGCAGCTGGTATGCATGTATCAGAGGGGCCCAAGCAATCTACTAAGCAGTCCACCGTGTCCGCAGACATCTGTTCATCTTTATCAAACTTTTGGTACAGTGCTCGAATGTCAGGTTCAGACAGCCTGACCCAGTCACTTTTGGAAGTGGGCCTTCAGGATAGGGCATCAGCATCAATGTGATTCAGCCCCGATCTGTATTCAACAGCATAATCACAGGTAGACAATGCAGAAAGCCACCGATGCCCTGTGTCGTCTAACTTAGCTGAAGTCTGCACATAGGTCAATGGGTTATTGTCAGTCTTCACCAGTATTTTTGCCCCATATAGGTATTCATGGAACTGGTCAATGATGGCCCACTTTAATGCCAGAAATTCCAACTTATGCACAGGGTAGTTTTGCTCTGATGGGGTCAGACTCTACTAGCGAAAAGCCACGGGTCTCAAACCATCCTCATGGTCTTGATATAGCACAGCTCCCAAACCTTGCAGACTAGCTGCAGTATGCACATAGGGTTTGGTAGGTCACATAGGCGAGAATAGGGCATGGGTGAGCTGGTATATGATTTCATGGAAAGCTGCTTCATAGTCAGGCATCCAGCGAGACCCGAAAAGTTCACCTGGGCAGAAGTATACTCTTTCTGTTCCTGAGGTGGCCCCTTTCTTGTATTTACAGTTCGTGGGAGGGTAACCCTGGGTAAGATTCAGGAGTGGGCAAATCACCTTGGAATAGTCCTTTATAAACCTGTGGTAGTAGCCACAGAACCCCAGGAAGCGCTGTAATTCTTTCCGATTGTGGGTCTGGGGCCAGGTGGTCAAGGCCTCAACTTTACTGGGATCAGTCTCTATCCTGTCGGTGAATAATATGTGCCCCACATACTTCACGGAGGTCTGAAAAAACTGGCACTTGTCGATGGACAGCTTGAGGCCGAAATCCTCCAGTTGGTCTAATACTTTAAATAGTCGACTTTCATGCTCCTCCAGTGAACTTCTGAACACAATGACATCGTTCAAGTACACCAGGCATTCCAACAAATTCATATCCCCCACTGCACGTTCCATCAATCACTGAAAAGTGGCCGGGGCACCCGATATCCTCTGTGGCATCCTCAGAAACTCATAGAACCCCAATGGACAGATGAAGGCTGTTTTCTCACGGTCTTCCGGGGCCATGGGGATCTGGTAGTACCCACTGCGAAGATCCAACACCAAGAACCATTTGCTCCCATTCAAACAGTCCAGAGCATCTTGTATACTGTATATGGCATGGTGTATTGATCAGGGATGGTCCGCCGGTTCAGGGTTCGATAATCCATGCACATTCTCACTGACCCATTCTTCTTACGCACAACCACAATGGGCGAAGCATAGGGGCTCCTGGATTCTTGTATCACACCAGCTGCAAGCATTTCCTGCAGGTGTCTTCTCACATCATCTATGTCTGCTGGAGATAAGGCGGAAACCTCTCATGAAATGGCCGCTCATTGTGCAAGCTGATGATGCTCCGCACCCTGGACACATCCCATGTCCCATTCCTTCAGCGAAACACTTGGTCTCTGGGCAAGTTTCTTGCTGATTCTAGTCTTCCATTCAACGGGCAACGGGAGTCACCAAAGTCAAACAAGTCATGAGTCACTATCAGTCTCACCAGTGTGCTTGTTGCTGGGTAACACTGCAGTATCGGTGCAGTGTACCATAGCTAGGGTGCAGCCTCTGTTCACCCGAATCTCCCGATCTGACACATTGTGAATCTGGACCATCACCCGTTGTGCATAGGTATGAGCATGAGCGGGCAAGATGCTGGGCTTGACCAACAATCCTCCTGGAAAATTTCCATTGCCTGGCACATCCAGCATTAGTATTCTATTCTTGACATCTTTCCACAAGCAGACCTCCCCTTGTAGGGTACACTGGGCGTTGGGGGATAGCACCATCGACTCGGGATCCTTCTTCCATACAACCCCTACCAGTTCATCCTGGTCTACTTCCTCAGGATTCTGCTGCAACTCATAGGCCCTCTTGATCAGAGCTGGAATTCTCAGAGCTCTACCCACCGAGGTAGGAAAAGACAGCCAGATCATAATATACCCAGAGTAGGGGTACAACTTCTCACTCAACCCCCAGACATGCAAATCTTCCAAGGGTTGTAAGGGCACATCAGGCAGGTGCTTCTGATACCAATCTTGAAACATGATAGTCACTTGGAACCCACTATCAAGCACAGCTTGGGTGGATACACCATTCACCTTCACTGTCATCTCCATTGAAGGACCCACCTCGGACCATTCTGGCGGTGCAGACTTAAGTCTCGACTGGACTGTGGCCTTTGAAGAGTGACCTTGAGCAGCTCCCCGTGGCAGTCGGATGTTATTTCATCGAATTAGAGCTACTGTAGTAGTCTAGTGGTGACCCTCCTCAGATTCTCTGGTGCACGGCAATAGTAATGGGTGTGTCCATCCTCCCTGCAGTGATAGCAAAAGGTGGGATCTCTAGGGTCTCTAGGGGGCCGCAGACCATCCCCAATTTTTTGCACATCAGGAGCACTTCGCAGTTCCTCTTTGATTTGTGATGTGCGTCCTTGATCCTCTGACTTCCACCAGGTTTGGGATTTGTGTGGTTCCTAGGAGGTCTCCCACCAGGGCTCTCAACTCTCGTACTTTGTCCAATAGGTTACCCTCATTCTGGGCTTCTGAAGAAACAACATGCACCCCCATCCCAGTTTTTGTCTCCAGGGGTGCCTGATACAGGTCAGGTTCTCTGGCCACCTCTGTCAATTCTTTGATCAGCTCCCTCAGCTGCTGCGTCTCATCTGTGTCACTTCACTCAGGGGTCTGGCAGGTACTGACAACCCCAGCACAGGGCTCCCAACCCTCTTCATCATTCTCTGTTTCTCAAATCTCTTTCATAAGATGACAGTACTCAGGAGGATCAGCCTTACTGTCTTGTAGTTTAAGTTTTAACATCATCACACTGGAGTACCTGGCAGACTTTAAAATATGGTCCAATCTGACCTGGTTCAGTTCCTTAACCAGCACCCCTCCTTTCCTGTGGACCCTCTGCTGAGCCCTCTTGATTCTAGTAACAAATGCGGACAACTTCTCATTTTTCCATTGCTTAGCAGACTTGAATTTCCACAGTAAATCATCCCCCGACTCAGTGCTTCCATACACTCCTTCCAGTGCAGAGAAGTATTCAGCTGCAGTAGCCTCTGGGCTAGTGGCTCGCAAGAAACAAATGGCCTCCAGTGCAGGGCCCCTTAAGCTCTCCATAAGTATCTTTCTCTTTTCCCCTCTCAGTGCACTGCCATTCCTGTACCCAGGCGGTAGCACAGTTCATCCACGCTTCCAGGTGATCCTCCCTCAGGCACTGGGACTGTGCCTGAGTAAAGTCTGAGTTTACAGTACAAGCCCAAATGTACAGATGGAATTATTATGGGGAGGGGACAGGGGAACTCTTAGGGCAAGCGGAGACGTGGCCAGGGACTGCAGTGGCTTGTGTTCCTCGGAAAGGTCTAGCACTTTTACTAGCTCTTGAGCAGCTCATCCTTCAGACGCTAATAGCTTGAGCAACTTGTCCTTAAACCCCTCTACACTGGGGCCCCCCCCCCGGGTAGCCGGACCACTATGCAGGTGAATGACCCTCCACCTCTTCTGCGTCCCTTCTGGCAGGATAACAGGGGGTACCTTCTCTGGATCTACTGGAGAACTACAGGAGAGTAAAACTATCATAGTCTGCTCAAGCAGGTCACTTCAACTTTGCCCAAACCTTTGACATGTTCCACAGCTTCTATAATACCAGCATTAGTGGTCCCTAAGGGGACATCCAATAACAAGTGGGTCTGTCGGGGATCTAACCCCTCAGCCTCACTCCACCCCATCATTCGGTGTACCAACAGCTTATGGGGGGCGATTTTGAGATTGGGCGTAGCAAGGTCCTCCATTTTCTCACCAAAACTGAACATACTGAGGTAATTCCCTCCTTTGGCCACTAGAGGACACTAATCACTGCGGCGCCTCCAAGATGTAACCCCTAGGTGGCGCTACCCCGAAGGCTACTTCCCCTGCCTACTTGGCTACCAGCAGGTTAAGGGGCCTGAGTTCTGAAATGGGTGCCTCCACCCAGAGGTCAGGGTTGGTAGTGGTCAAACCAGCCTAGGCACAGCCCTCTGGGACACTGTAACCTCCCCGTTCCTGCTAGTGGTCCACACAATACACAATAATTACTTTCACAATACCTCTGATATGCTTTTAAGTACCATGCAGTTTGCACTTACCACCAGGGATGGTTTCTCCAGTTCGACCCTGGGGACCCCCTGTAAAACAAGGTTAGACAGAACAAATGGCAGCAATACAATACTTCAAGCACAAACTGAAACCATAGTCTGGTGGAATTGCAGAAAAGAGTAGATCTGATTTATTCAGGGGCATAGCAAGGGGGGGTGAATCAGGTAATTAGCTTAAATACTCTATCGCTCACACTACAGTGCATGCATTCAGAGTCCCTGACAGTCACACTCTCTGGGTACCCATGTGGAGGGAAGGTGGCTAGCCAGGCCGCTGCCCAGGGTAGGTTGGCGTACAGCTGGTTGGGGGCCCTGTGAAGGAAAGAAACAACATGCACCACACTCTAATTGTAATCCGGAGCCGGAGGGCTCAGTTAGCGAAGAAAAAAGATAAGACAATCAGATGATATACTTTTGATTTAGCTATATGTTGCAGGGAGCTACCCTGGTGTTTATTCACGATACCCAAGGCTGGACACAGGATGGGTGAAAATTGAGACAGCAGATGGACTCTCTGGAGTGCCAGGAGAAGCAGGGCCCGTACGATTTGCTGAGGTGTCGTTCCTGTTCAGGCGTGGAGTAGGGGGCTGATCCCCAGGCAGATCTCTCATCGATGACTCTTCTCTGTGCAGCAGGGAGGATGGCGGGGCCCTCGTGGCAAGGCCCAGCCACATGGAACTAACTGCGGATCTAGTCCGTTTATGCTGGACACAAATTCCAGCTAGCAGAACACAGTTCGCAACGTGGGGAACCAGAACACGACCCCCACTTGGTACACGGCACATTTATATGCACGGGAAAACTTACTGAACCAGGCACAGCACTCCCTGGTTACAATCGCTAAGCTCTCTGCGCCACACTGAAGTTTTGAAAGGAAAAGGGATTTCTGGCAGGCCGATCGCATTCAGCACAATCTTCGTTCCTCCTCAGGTAAAGCCTGATCCCCTTTTAGTAGCTTACTTGGTTCACACCAAACTCGGATTTAATCCGATAATGACTCTCTCTCTTTCTCTCCCTCTCAGAGCAGCAAACAGGTGCAGAGGCCTGAAATCAGGCCTTCCAACAGCTCTCCCACTCGAAACTACTCAGATACCTGCTCGAGCTGTGCAAGCTGCATCTCCCTCAGCTTCCAGCTCAGATCTGGCTAGCCAGCAGACAGCTTGGGGGTTTTCCCTCAGATCCAAAATGTTCGGTTGGTCGGTACAGCTGTCAGTCATAACAAGAGCTCCCCCTTTAGTTGCAAAAGGGCGCCAACAGTTAAAACTACAATTCCCACAGTTTTGGATTCATACAGTCCCTATGAGCAGGCTCCATTTTAGAGTCCCCATTACTGACTGGTCCAATTCGGCAGTTCGGAAGCAAAATGGAGGAGATAATCAACACAGTCTTTCCTGCAAAGAAGGCAGGTTAGAACAAACTACATTATCATTATTACTCTAAATTACTTTCAGCAAATAGTTACATCCTTCAGCAGAGCTCCCACTGCACAATTAGCGATGGCAGAAATGGAGCTATTTTTCAGCAGCCCAGGTGGAGCTCGAGCATGCCAACACTCTGCCCCCCCTTTCAGATTAATTATCACTGCAACAGCAGCTCTTAAAGCAACAATACACGGAGGCTACACAAGCACTCACTGGCAATACATTTAAACGGCTATAGCGCCGAACACCAACCGGGCAGCGAGCATTTGAGCTAGCTTATGTAAGACTTTTCAGGAGCCCCCATTTGTAGGGGGGGTTACACACCTTATTAAAAGAAAAAACTAATGGGGACCGGCACAACCAGCCCACCTCCATGGCCAGCCCACGTCTTGTAAAATAACACTAGCTACTACTAGTCTGAAGAATTATCTCTCCCCACCCCCACCCAGTCATCAGCACCTTTATTCTATCTCCTCCCAACAACCAAGTCTCCTTATTAGGTGATCGCTGCCAGTTTGGCACAAACCTCCTCTTCCACTGCTGACTTACACCTGAAAGCCCAGTTGCTTGAGTTGCTTATTGTAAACCCAGCAGAATCGATCACATGATCTGCTGGATTTACTATAGCAAGCAGCTGAGCTTTCATTCATTAGAAGGAGCTCAGTAGTGGAGGAAGGTGCCGGGGAGTGCCAATGACTTTGTGGGGGAGGATTATTCTTCAGACTAGCTATATAGCTAATGTCATTTTAGCAAGATGGGGCCGCCATGGAGGTGGGTGGGTGTGCCGTCCCTATTCGTTTTTTTTTTATTTAGGTGAATGGAATATTAATGAATAAATATTAAAAAATTAACAAATTACCAAATTGCGGGTGCTGGGTTGGCAGCAGTGTGGGATTGCTAGAGGGTGGAGGGACAGGAATATAGACTGTACTGTTTTTTTGGGCTGGGGAGGAGATGACTGTGCAGGGAGCTGTGCCGAATATGAATACGAATACCTCCCGAACAGTCCTCTATTCGGGAAGGGCTTCCTATTATTTGTGGTATTCGGAAATAATATTCAGCCCCTGCACAGCCCTACTGCGCAGACTCTAACTGGTCTCTGGTGACACTCCCCCCTTCCTGTCTATTTACTGATATTCCCCCATGACTAGACCACACATGCTCCCACAGGATGCAGACACACTGCTTAACAACTGCTTGGCTGATATCCAGGACTGGGGCATCAAACTGGCTGAGGCTCAGCTTGAACAAGATGGATGTGCCAGTGATTGACTTGGACCTGAGGAGGGCGAATGGAGGAGGCAAAGAGGTTACATGGCTTTGAATTGGGTCCTCAAGGTTATTTGCCTCCGCCAAGGTGAAAACTTGGGGTAATTTTGGACAGCAAGCTGACGGGAGCGGCTCTGCAGCCTAATGTACTGTAGGTGCCTTGCGTATTTGTTTACTATACTGTATTCCTGCTGTCTATTGTTTGTATACTCTCCTGTTTCCCTCCCCAGGACGCATCTGGAATCGAGTGGATGACATTCAGCATGCCTTCCTGGTAAAACTCTTAAATAAATAAAATTTGAGTCTTAGGTGTTGGTGGTTTTTCAGAGTGGCTTTTACTGTCTGGAGAACATCAGCCTAATTAATGTTTTATTCCCCTCTGAGTACCTGAAGACACTGGTATATGCTGTTGTGACCTACAGGTTTGACAACTGCAATATTGTACCCCCAGCTACACCTTAGCAATAACTCCTACACCCTTCTGCTTCAACTGGACCCACTACTCTTCTCGTCCTTCTGCCCCCCTCTCCTACCTCTGCGCTACTCCCACACTCTTTTGTGCCTCCTTAAATTCCAGATTACTATTTTCAGCTACCCAGCCTTCACTTCCAAAATGTATAGTCAATCCTGGTTTAGGAGTACCAAGCTTCACTTCATCACTATCTCTCTCCTTCTGCTGTCCGCAGGTGACATAAATCCTAACCCTGGCCCCACCCTGACTAAAACTACCTCCCCTTCCTCTCCCCCCCCTCCGCTTTCCTCATCAACCCCTACCTCCCTCCCCAAGGCCTAAAGATCCTACACATTAACATTTGGAGTCTTCACCCTAAACTAGACCTGCTGCACCCTCCAGTTGCTTCTACTCACCCTGATATATTAATAGATACCGAAACCTGGCTAACAAGTTAAGGTCCTGATGCATCCATCACAATCCCTGGGTACATCGTCACCCAACAGGACCATGCAAGCAGGGGTGGGGTGTCGCTATCTACTCCTCTGCCTCCCTTCAAATCACAACTGTTCTAGTGACTTCTGTCCCCAAGACCTATGAAGCTCTCGTCCTTAAGGTTATCACTACCTGTCTCAGTCCCTATCTTCATCACAGGAGCTTACTGCCGCCCAGCCTACACCACTCTATTTATCACTGAGCTAATCACTCCATTGGGTCCCCACTCTCAGGTGAGCTTTACCCCAGGTGACTTTAACCTTGACTGGCTGTCTTCCCCCCTAGGCAAAACCTGCACGGACATAACTGCCCTCAATCAGTCCCAACTAATTAGGGAACCTACTTGCCTTAATCACAAAACCCTAAATCACTCGCTCCAAGATTGGGCCATTACCTCTCACCCTCACAGGGTAATCCAGTCCGACCTGATGCCTGATACTCTTAGTGACCATCACCTGATCTACTGAGTCAGGAAAGTTCATCGGCTTAAAGCTCCTTCCAAACTCGTAACCACCTGCTCTTACAAAACCCTTGACCTTGCCTCTCTACATCAGGACCTAACATTAGTAGATTGGACCCCATAGCTTCAGCCAAAACCATTGATCTTGCTCTTGATTATTTCATCGACAATTTTCTCTCTATCTGGAACAATCACACTCCCTTGAAGCAAGGCAGAGTGCGTGGTTACCACCACCCTTGAATCACCTCGATGCTTCTGGCCTTTCAGCAAGCGATGACTTAGCTTGAAAACCACAAAGCCACCAGACACCCTTGTGACCTCGCTTAACTACCGCCTTGCAGAAATGCTTGCACTAAAGCCATCCAGCAGGACAAATCCGAGTACTTCTGTTCCACCTTTAATAAGAACATAAATAACCCATTTAAGTTCTGGAAAGTTGTCCACTCACTTATCTCCCGCCAAGCTAAACCTCCACTTCCTTTACTTAATATCAACAACCAACTCACTACAGACCATCCCTTGGTAGCTTCAGAATTCAATACTTACTTTACTTCTTGCGCTTCCTCCCTGTTAGCCTCCCTACAAACCCCTCCTTCTGCCTCTCACCCCCCTACCTGCCTCCCCCCTCCTCCACCATTGCACAAAAAGCAATACCTTTTCATCAGTCTCTCCTAGCGACACCTTAAAGACCCTTCTCTCTCTCAGTCCTACAAAGGGTTGCTCCCCGATGGCCTCGACCCTAAGCTGCTCCATTTATCTGCTCATGCTATTTCCTACCCGCTAGCTGACGTGCTCAACCTGTCTTTCCATACTGCTACTTTACCTGCTGCCTGGAAACATGCTACTGTCTTCCCCCTACCAAAGGATGGCGATCTCTCCTCCCCAGGTAACTACCATCCCATCTCCCTTCTTCCCACCCTGGCAAAGCTTCAGGAACACCTTGTTCTCTCTCAGCAATCTTCCTTTCTGGACGACTCCTTCTTCACTCACTTCCAGTCTGGTTTCCCGAAGAACCATTCCACAACCACCTCCCTATTCAGACTCACAGACTCTATCCACTCTACTATGGATAAAGGCCACATCACATCTGCCATCTTTGTTGACCTTGCTAAGGCATTCAACACAGTCTCTCACTCCCTCCTCCTTGAAACACTTTCAACTGCTGGCCTGTCACAGCCTGCCTGTGACTGGTTCAGCTCCTACCTGATAGGTAGAACTCAATCTGTCAAAATAGTTGACTGTGCATCCCCGCCTCTCCAAATCTCTACCGGTGTGCCTCAAGGCTCCATTCTAGGCCACTTCTATTCTCAATCTTCCTAAATGAGCTTCCGTCTGCATGCTCCTTGTCCCTTATCCATATGTATGCAGATGATACTGTCCTGTTCACCTCTGGCCCCTCTCCCTCCGATGTGACTACCAGACTACAGCTTGACTTCAACAATGTTCAACATTGGCTAAGTTCTTATAAACTCTTTCTCAGTGCCAAGAAGACAGTCTCCATGACCTTTGGCACTAGGCAGAGACCCTCTTGGCTGCCCACTGTCCCCTTCTTTCAAACCCTTGATGGGACTACATTAGAGGACTCTACCTCTTTTAAATACCTAGGTGTCTGACTTGATCACCACCTTAACTTTTCTGAACATATGATGCTATCCTAAAAAACTGCGCCCAAGTTCGCGCCTTTACAGAAACTGGAGTGCATTACCATTACCGGTGAGGCGTGATATTGTTCAGAAAATGATTCTCCTCATCTTTGACTATGGTGACATAGTTTACAGTGCTGCTCCTAAGTCTTCCCTCACCAGACTGGACACTGTCTTCAATGTCTTCTGTCGTTTTGCCCATGACATCCCCTCCCGCACTCACCACTGCACCCTGTATCACTCTCTTGCCCTACCTTCCCTCGAGTGCAGGCACCTCTCCCACTGCACTAAGTTCACTTCCAAATTCTGGTTCGGGTCCCAACCCTCCTACCTTTCCTCCTTGCTCTCTGCTCCCAACTCCTGCCCTCTTAGATCCCTGGATTCTTGCTGTCTCGCTATTCCTTGTTGCTTCACTTCCATTGATCAGGAAGCTTACTCTTATTAGTTCCCTAAACTCTGGAACTCGCTTCCTTCCCCTGTTCGACTTTCTTTGTCCCCTTTTTCCCTCTTCTTAGCCCTTCACAATTACTTTTCCCCTAATTGCACCTGCTCCTAGCCCCTCTTCCCACCCCTTTCTCCCCACTCTCAAACGCCATTACATTGTTAAGAAAACACAATTGCACATACCCCAATAATGCAATGCATCATGGGAAACATATGCAAATCCCCATGAGAGAATTGGGACTGGCTCAACTTTAAGCAGTATTGCATGGTGCCAGAAGGCCTCACAGTACAATCCGCAAAGGCTAAGAACAGCAGACATATACCCATGTTTCATCTTCATTTGCACTCATCAGTGTGCCATATCTGTGTCTTAGCTCAGGGAGAGGGAGAGGGAGACAGCCACCCCTTAAGAGGGTTGTTAATTGTTTGGGTCATGGGGAGCCTAAAATACAGATGGAAAAGAACCCCAGAGCAAATGCCCCAAAGGCATGGGTTATCCCAGAGGATATCGGTCGTACAGCCAAATTTTAAAGAAAACACAATTACACATACCCCAATAATGCATTGCATCATGGGAAGCATATGCAAATCCCCATGAGAGAATTTGGACTGGCTCAACTTTAAGCAGTATTGCATGGTGCCAGAAGGCCTCACAGTGCAATCAGCAAAGGCTAAGAACAGCAGACACACACACATGTTTCTGTCCTCATTTGACTCATCAGTGTGCCATATCTGTGTCTTAGCTCAGAAAGATGGAGCCAGCCACCCCTTAAGGGGGATATTATTTGTTTGGGTCATGGGGAGCCCAAAGTACAGAAAGAAAAGAACTACAAAAGAACTCCAGAGCGAATGCCCCGAGGCATGGATTATCCCGGAGAATATTGCCATACAGCCAAATTTTAAAGAAAACACAATTGCACATACCCCAATTATACAATGCATCATGGGAAACATATGCAAATCCCCATGAGAGAATTTGGATTGGCTCAACTCTAAGCAGTATTGCATGGTGCCAGAAGGCCTCACAGTGCAATCAGCAAAGGCTAAGAACTGCAGACACATACACGTGTTTCGTCTTCATTTGCACTCATCAGTGTGCCATATCTGTGTCTTAGCTCAGGGAGAGGGAGACAGCCACCCCTTAAGAGGGTTGTTAATTGTTTGGGTCATGGGGAGCCTAAAATACAGATGGAAAAGAACCGCAGAGCAAATACCCCAAAGGCATGGGTTATCCCAGAGGATATCGGTCGTACAGCCAAATTTTAAAGAAAACACAATTGTACATGCCCCAATTATGCAATGCATCATGGGAAACATATGCAAATCCCCATGAGAGAATTTGGATTGGCTCAACTCTAAGCAGTATTGCATGGTGCCAGAAGGCCTCACAGTGCAATCAGCAAAGGCTAAGAACTGCAGACACATACACGTGTTTCATCTTCATTCGGACTCATCAGTGTGCCATATCTGTGTCTTAGCTCAGGAAGAGGGAACCAGCCACCCCTTAAGGCGGATGTTATTTGTTTGGGTCATGGGGAGCCCAAAATACAGAAGGAAAAGAACTACAAAAGAACCCCAGAGCAAATGCCCTAAGGCATGGGTTACCCCAGAGGATATTGGCCATACAGTCAAATTTTGGCTGGCTCCCTCTCTCTGGGCTAAGACACAGATATGGCACACTGATCAGTCCAAATGAGGATGAAACACGTGTATGTGTCTACTGTTCTTAGCCTTTGCTGACTGCACTGTGAGGCCTTCTGGCACCATGCAATACTGCTTAAAGTTGAGCCAGTTCAAATTCTCTCATGGGGATTTGCATATGTTTCCATCATGCATTGATTGGGGTAAGTGCAATTGTGTTTTCTTTAAAATTTGGCTGTATGGCCAATATCCTCCGGGATAACCCATGCTTCGGGGCATTTGCTCTGGGGTTCTTTTGTATTACACTGTTATCGCTATTCTGTCTATCCTTCCCACTTCTTCCTTCCCCCAAGCCCTATGCTCCATCGTTCTCCCATACTACACTTTTTCATACCCTCTTCTTCCCCTCCCCCTGTATCATTCCCCCTCTATCCCACTAAAAAGCCACCTTTGCCTAACATATTTTACTTTCTCCACACCTGTTCCAATCACTATTGTGCTGTGTGTCTGCCACTCCCTTACCCCTCCCTCCAGCTAGCCCCCTATTACTTCACCTAGTCTCCTCTCTCTTCCTCTTCCACTCACTCTCTTTTCCCTCTCCCTTAGTCCTCCATCTGGTCCTGCCCTCCTTGCAGGGTTCCATACATTCTGAAGGGGTTCCTGGACCTGGCTCTCTTTCCCCCGACCCTTGCTCTTTCCCTATGATTTCACTAGCACTTACTGAAGCCTTGCTTCCTTCATGCTCAGCACCTCTGTGTCTTTTCACACCTCTGACCTCCTGATCCTCAACCAAGGTAGTACCACGTAATTTTCCTGGAGGTTTCCTTATCTGCCCTTGGCATATGTTTATAACACTGTATCCGTTACTCTCTATAATGAGGACACAATGTTTCTCTGTGTTGTGTTATTATGTAATAATGTTTATAATTGTTTATTTGCTCTCCCTGCCTTTGTATCCCACCCCCCCAGACGGTTCTGGAAACGAGCTGTTCCTCAGCTCATGCTGTCTTTCCTGGTGGAACATTCTGTAAATAAAATAAAAAAAATAAATGTTCTGTTCCTTACGGTGAATAGAGGTTTGATATCTCACCTGTAGCTGGTGCAGAATGCAGCAGTTCTGTTCCGATGGGTCAGCCTAGGTCATGTCATGTGACCCCAGTGCTATACAAGCTGCACTGGTTGCAGTGAGTGGCGATAACCTTCAATGTTAGTTTTCTGACATATACAGTATGTAAGGCCCAGGTGGCCCCCTCTGGATCTAGAGACATAAGATGGTACTTCTCATCCAGGGAAGGTCCACTTGCACCAGAAACCAGCACCTCGAACCACACCACCTGGGAAAGGGGGACCAGGGTCATAGAAACATAGAAACATAGAAACATAGAAACATAGAAACATAGAATGTGACGGCAGATAAGGACCGCTTGGCCCACCCAGTCTGCCCATTTCCCTACCTACTGGATAAGCTGCAGATCCTAGTTAACCAGCAGCCTACTTCTTCCTACCCCCACCCCCAGAATTGCCTTATGACTATCCCATGCATGCTTGAATTCCACAACCGCAACAATCATCAGCAACCGCAAGGGCACCACTAACTGGAGACCCTCTCAAACAGGTTGTCCATGCCAGGAGCTGAGATTAAGCAGGTCAGTGTTTATTCAGTCATTTTTGCTGTTAAAAATGGTCTATGAGAGCAACATCCCTTACTAGCCTACACCTTCTAAGTTCCTCCGGGAGGCTCCACACTTTGTGGCCTTCAGTGCAGGATGGGCACTGTGGCTTTTAACTTCATCAGTTCATTGCGGCCAGTCTCCAATTATGGGTTCCACAGGTACCACTTCCTACATGACAAATGCGCAAGGGTACTCTTCCCAGGTTGGAGGACACACCCCTGGGGTGGGTTACAGGTGCCAGCACACAGTATTTGTACTAGGTGATGGCATTACACTGAATACTAGAACCAGCTTATAGGTTTCTTATTGTACTATTCCGTTTAGAAGGCATATGCCTTCCTGCATCACATTTATGTTCACCAGGTCCTAGCTGCCTTTTTTTGCAACAGGCTTCCTCACTCTGCCCTGTATCAAAGAGTCTTATAAGCTGACACTGACAATTGCTAGGCACCTCCTCTAATGTAACCAAATACAATGGACAAACCATAGCCATGCTCTCTCAAAGGTGTGTTCTACTCACTGAGGTATCTTTTCATTTCTGGAGCTGCTCATGAGGTGGACTCTCATTCTGCCCCTACTCTTGTGTTTCTGCTGAGTGGATCCACATGGACTCCAGTGAACTCGCTTGAGAGGAGGCAAAGCACTACTCCACTAAATATTCTTCAGCTCTTTCTACAGTACTTGTGATCATGGTCATTGACAGGCAGATGGCAGTCAGCCAAGGAGGTGAATGGAGAATGGTGGCGGTCACTGTTCCTGAGTTTGGACCGGTGTCTGGGGTGAACAGGAGGGTGCAGAGCAGTGTGTATGGAGTGGCGGTTGGGAGGGGATATGTAACAGTTCATGGGAGTGACAGGGAACTTCTAGATGCCAGGGACAGAAATAATATCTATATGGGTGATCAGTGTTGTGGGACTACTAGATACCAGGGATAGAAATAAGATATAGAGGGGTGATCTGGTGGGGAGACCACTAGACACCAGGGATATAGATAAGAGTAACCCCATGTGTGATTGAAGTGGTGGGACCATTAGATGCCAGGAATCTTACATGGAAATGCTGGGCGTGGGTGACTGGGTGGGGGGCAGACACTGTGCTTCATTAAAGCCATGGTTGTGGCAGTGTGAAACAGACCTCAGATGGTGGCTGTTTAGCACTGCCTAAACGCTTAACTATACCACACACCTTTATGTACAGTAGTAGCACAGACATTGCCATCTATTTCCAAATATTTCGTGAAATTTCTAAAGAGTTTCTCTCTGCTGCCCCTACTGTAGAAATGGAGAAAGCATTAGATATATCTGGAAATATCACAGAAATTTCAGGAAATAGCTGGCAGTGTCTGTGGCTGCTACTGTATGAGGGATCCCTTATAAGCATAGGAACAGCGGTGTATTCGGCATGGTTGTGCTGTCAGAGCATGGCATACCAGGGGCTGCAAAATATGGCCTCTGTTTGCCAGCGCTATATATGGTTAGCATGCCACTATCCTGGTTAGTGCTGTGTTAACCATTTGAATGACTGAGTCTCCAGAAAAGGGCACCATATTAAATAAAAGTACTACTACATGGTATTAGCTCCTCTGTGACAGTGGATGGGAACACTATATTTTCCTGTGGGGCAGCACGAGTTATCACAAGGATCCCCACAGGTGGTAGTACCACACCACACCACACTAAACCCTCATAACAACACTAGAACACAGCCGCATCCATTGAGAAAGGCTTACGGACCCCAATAATTCCTTAGCTCTATCCAACAGCATCGCTCACCATGCGGGTGGGGTTAGGTATTTGCAGTGTATAGGAAGCACACAGAAAAAGCAAATATATCGGGTTTGCTAATTTCCACTGGTAAATGATCTGTTTAAAATAGAACCATGCACAGTGCTACTTTTTAAATAGTTACACAATGCAAAGATTTCTCTGTGTTCCCAAATGAACATAGGCACACAGCAGGGCAGTCTGAGTAGAGTTCTGTTTCGAGTCTTTTTTCCGAAAGTTAAGTTGCATTCCGTAATTAAAGAGGCCCACTTTCTCTGTAATGACAGATGCCCTGAAGTTTTAAAGGGTGAGTACCAGGTTTCTCAATGAACTAATAAGCAAGCGATTCATACTCCCCCCCCACACACACTCACACATCATCCTCCCATTCTAGCCTCCCTCTACATCTGTTAACAAGATATACAGTAATAAAAATTTTTTTTTTAAATTAGTCACTGTTCTTCAGCAACAGCTGTGGAAAGTTGGGGTCTGCCCTTCTGTGTAGGGCGTCTTAAATTCAGTGCACTTTGGGACCCATCTTTGTGGAAATCAGAATGTTACAACAATAGGTGTCAAAAGAAAATGACATCAGTTTGTGAGTGCTGCCGGAAAAGTCCAAACCCTTCAGCTGCAACCTTTTTGTCAAAGCAGTTTACTAAATGAGATACTGAGACTTTTCTAAGGGTTTCCAAACAGATTTTTAACAACATGATTATGAGCAGTGTGAAATCCTAACCTAGTATGATGAAATCTGTTCTATGTTTAGGCACTAAGCATGAAGGGACATGGATTTCTGTCTGGTAATAACTCTCCCGTGTAACAAACAGTAAGGCAGTTTCCAATTAAAAAAAATGTAAAATATACATTGAAGCTACTTCTCAATTAATAAGGGTCTTGTTAGTCAACCAGTGGTTTTAGTGCATATTATAAGTTGCAGTAACATTTGTAAAATAACATGCCAAAATTGCCCCATAAACTTCTATGGAGTGTGCCTTCCGCACTGTCATAGAAACACAGATGGTAACAGCAGAAAAAGACCAAAAGTCCATCCAGTCTGCTTAAGTTCCGTATTGAGCCCTGGGACCTTACTGTTCCTCTAGGGACCTAGCCCTTCCCTGATTCTGATACCCCGAGCAACTGCTATAGCCCTCATTCTGCTCCAGTCATGCTTAAAACCTCTAAGAGTTTTCACACCCACAACCTCAGCCTTCATGGCTCCACCACCCTTTCTGTAAATAGTACTTCCTTATGCCCTCCAGAACCTCCATCCTGTTAGCTTCCACCCATGACCACATGACCATGAGCTGGTCTGTATCACATCTCCTCTCTCCTTTCTGGTCTCCAGCAACTATATGTTCAGGACTTTGAGGTGCTCCTCATAGGACACGCCCTGTTGGCCCTGAATTATTTTAGTTACCCTGCGCTGCAGTGTCTCAAGTCTATCCCTATCCTTCCTGAGGTGAGGACTCTGGAACTGGGCACAGTACTCTAGGTGTGGCCTCATTAAGGATCTATACAGGGGAAGTATTACCATCCTTTTTCTGCTATGAATACTCCACTTGATGCATCCCAGCATCCTATTTGCCTTGCTATAAGCCTTGTTGCACTGACTCAATTGCTTTGGGGAGTCACTGATGATAGCGCTAAGGTCTTGCTCCTCAGCCATAGTACTGAGTCTCACTCTCCCATCCAGTACTCCATCCCAGGGTTCTTGTTCCCTAGGTGAAAAATTGTGCACTTTTTGGCTTTGAATTTCAACTATCAAACCGTTGACCCACTCCAGCTTTTGTAAGTCTCTCTCCATTTCCTTTTTCCCTCATCACTATCCACCTCACACAGATTGAAATTTAAATACCTGTAAATTTCTTTCCCAATGGGCTGGTCTCTGGGCTTCCTTACTCATGGTCTGTACTCCTGATGCTGATAGGAAGGTAGGAATCAGACCTCTGCAGCAGGGAACATCCAGCCCTCCACTTCCAGTCTCCCTCAGTTCTTCCCAAAGCAGTCCAAATGTGGCAATACTACAAGAACTTGGAAACAAAAGACAAAAATGTTAAGGCATATATGGCCGTGAGGCCAGCCAACAATAACATTCTGGGAGGGAATCTGAAGCCTGGAGACCAGCCTTTGGAGAAAGAAAATTTACAGGTATTTAAATTTCAATTTCTCTCTCCTAAGCTGGTCTCCGGGCTTCCTTACTCATGAGATATACAAAAGCAGTACATCCCCAGATGTCCCAGGTAGGAAGAATGTTAAGTGCCCTTAAGGGTCCACCACCATCTGAAGCATTCAGCCTCCAAAGATGCCTCCACCAAGGACATCATATCCAGCTTATAACATTTTATAAATATAGGAATGGATGACCAAGTGGCCACTCTGCATAAGTCTACTGGAGATGCTTCTCTGAAGTACGCCCATGAAGGGGCCATAGCTCTGGTCTGGAATGGGCTCTCACAGTGCCAGGCAAAGTTACTCCAGCCTAATCATAAGCCATGGAGGTGACAGATAGAATCCGTCTGGCTATAGAGCCTTTTGAATCCTTGTTACCCATAATTTTGGCCTGTAGTTTAAATAAACAAACTTGAAGTTTTGTGTATAGCCTCCATTCTCGTAATATACATTTTCAACACTCTTCTCGGTCTAGTGGATGAAATTCCTTCCTTATAGCTTTTAGGAAGTAGGAAAAGGAAGGAAGAATGAACCTTTGATTATAATGGAAGGGAGACATACATTTTGGCAACCTGATTTGTTCGGAGTACCCCGAGCCTGATAAGACAGTGTATGGCTCTTGGCTGAACAATGTTCCTAGTTAACTGATTCTCCTGGTTGAAGTAATAGCTATGAGTAAAGGTGACCTTCATTTTGAGATGCATGAGGATGACTCCTTGAGAGGCTCTAAAGGAGCCTTGGTCCAACCTTGAGAACAGATTAAGACTCCAAGGTGGTATTGTTGGTTGACTGGAGGGTGTTTTAATGTTATTGCCTTTAGAAACCTCCAGACATGGGGATGTTGGATTCAGGGGAATCGTTGGGCTCACAACAAGAGTGTCCCCAACGCAGAAACCTGAACTCTTAAGGTGGCTGGTTGCAGTCCTTTGTCCAACCCATCTTAAAGGAACTGCAGTAGTATAGGCAATTATATTGGATGGTTCTGTAATGTTTGGAATGAAGTCAGAACTGGAATTTCTGCCAGACTCTATTATACACTTTAAAGGAAGAAGGGCAACTCGAGTTCCCATCATTTCAATAACAGAAGCTGTAGCCTAGCTCCTTGGACTTTTCCTGCTCAGTCTCCAACCTAGAGTGACAGGTTGTTCAAATTGGGATGCAGAACTGGACCTTGATGGATAAGGTCCATGTTGAACCTAAAACTTAGAGGTGGTCACCTTGACAGATGAATGAGAAGCGGGAACCATGGGTGGAAAAGCCATAAGGAACAGACTAGAATTATGTCTGCCCTGTCCAGAGCCACTTTGTGGAGGACTCTTGATAGAAGCAGTATTGGAGGTAAGGCATACAGGAGACCGAACTGACCCCAGTCTAGGGGAAAAAGGTGTCCTGAGCCACCACTGGTTCGTCCTTGGCCAGGGAGCAGAATTGCTTTACCTTGGAGTTCCGCCAGCAGGCAAAACGATCTATCTGAAGACTGCCCCACTGTTCTGTTAGGATGTGGAAGGCACTGTCCTTCAGCTCCCATTTCCCTGGTAGAACAACCTTGCAACTGAGTCATCCTGTCCTGGAATATACATTGTTCAGTGGTGCTCAGCCCACTGAAAGAGAAGAAGGGACTCCCTTAGCATTTCTGAGTTTCTTGTGCTGCCCTGATGGTTAATGTATGCCAACAATGTCCAAATGTCAGTTGGACTCAGTCCATCCTGATTGAGGAATTGCTGTTCAAGCATTGTCCAATTGTCAGTTGGAATCAGTCCATCCTGGTTGAGGAACTGCTGTTCAGAGTGCCTCAGGGTAAGGCATACTGCGCTCATCACGAGGACGTTTATGCTGTACCTTGTATCCAATAGTGACCACCTGCCCTGTGCTGACAGCTGATTCAGGAGAGCACCCCAGCTCCTGAGGCTTGCATCAGTCACGATTCAGGTTTGGTGTGGATGGCCCAGCTTGCGACCCTTAATGAACTCTGTCCTCTAAGACCATCACTGGAGGAGGGTTTAATCTGTCCCAATTAGCTGCATGAAAGAAAAGCAGCTGAGGAGCTATGTAAAACTCCTTGATGAGCTTTAACTGATTCCTAAATTTAGTTTCTGGGGAAAACCTTGTTGGCTTGTGTCATGATGTCTGCCCCAGGAAGATTTAGGTCTGGCCTGAGTTAGAGAACTCCTTCTCCAATTAATGAGAAATCTGTGTGCCGGGCCCCAGACTACCTCTGCCCCTGCTTGTACTGCTTGGTTGAGCTGTGGGGCCTTTATGTGGACTATGACTGCTATTGGCATCTTTAATAATGTCCGTGTGTCTGAGGAAGACCGAATGGCAGAGTTTGAATTGAAGAACTGCTCCCCACCTTGAAGCTGAGATAGTGCTTATGTAGTTCCTGAATGGGAATATGCAAATAGGCATCTTGCAAATCGAAGGATGCCGTAACATCCACTTTTTGCGACTCCATGATGCTTGATGACTAGATTTCCACTTTGAAGGGTCTGCTGCGGATAAAACTGTTCAGAAATTTGAGATCTAGTACTGGCCTGAATCCCCTTTTGTGTTTTGGCAATGAAGAACAATTGATCTCTGTAGGGGAAACTTTGCTCAATAGCCCCTGCCTGTAGAAGGTTTGCAACATCGCCTGTCTTTTGGATAGGTTGCCAGAGATAGGGGAGGGCACCACACGAGGTAGTGGTGGTTTGCTAGTGAAGTCTAGGGCCCCTCTGTTAGAGTTGGTTTGGACCCATTCCTCGAGAAAATTTGAAAGTCTGCCCCTACTCGAGGATGGGCCCAGATAGCTTGTGACTACTTGTTGCTGATCTCTGTGTCTCTGGTGTCACCACTGCCACTGGATCTGCTCCCTCTGAGGTTATGCTGGCTACACGAGGAGAACCATACTCTTTTTCCCCTGAAAAGTTAGAGTTTGACCCTAGTTGTAACCTCAGTCATGAAATTTGTGACTGGGGTTAGAGGACCATGATTTGCCCCTGCTTGACTGGGGCGTGTGCACCTTAGCCATCTCCCCGATTTCTTTCCCTCCTCCTTCAGGGATGAACCAAACAAGAGATTATCTTCATAGAGTGCATTACCAAACGGCTCTTCGAAGAGGTGCCTGCTTGCCTGGTCCAAAGCCAGAGGTTGTGGCGAGCCGAGGTTTGAGTGTTGCCTCTGACAGCCTCCTCTGACACATCTGCTGCATAAGTTGAAGCTAAACCCATTAACTGCAGCTGATGAATAATAGGTGTGTTCTTCTCTGAGTCCTCAGGGAATTGAAAGGCTAAGTCCGAGGCCCAGGACAGGGTGGCTCTGGCTGAAAAAAGGGTGGTGGCTGCCGCCTTGAGAGATGTTGCTGATGCTTGGAAGGCCTTCTTGAGCAAGGCATCCACTTTCCTGTCTAATGACCATCTTTTTGATTAGGTTTAAAATCAGAGGGTAGCTTCTGGGGCAGTTTAACCACTCGTCAGATTGCTTCTTGACAAACCTGAGAAGCTTAGAGATCTGCTGGGGCACTGGATAGGTGCATTCTGGACCTTGCTGTTCCTCTTTAGCAAGTTCCTTATGGCAGAAGGAGTAGAAAAGCTGTTGCGGTTTGGAGGTAGATGTCAAGCGAAAACCTATTTCGATTGGGTGGGAGCAGCGGGATATCCGAGGGAAATCTCGGCTATGACCTTTTTTATGAAAACTCTAGGTCCTCCCAGTCAAGTTTTTCCCACCAGCTCCCCCTCCAGGAGAAGATAACCTGGAGTCTGAGGAGTCCGAGAAACGCTCCCTGCAACGCTTTTGTGAGGAACATTGATCCTCCTCCTCTGAGGATTTCTGTTCCTGTGTCGATGTTTTCATTTTCTCGTAGTGATGTGAGGACAACTGCCCCTCGTCAGGTGAGGATAGGGATGGGGTCCTCTTTCTTTTGCCTTCTTGTGAGGGCTCACGTCTGGTGAACCCAGAGGTTGTCAGTCAAAGCATGCCGGATCCAGAGCAAGGCCCTATTTAACTTGTTTATGAGGTCTGGTGTTAGAGAGGAGGCTGCGGACTGCTGGGTCTCTCTGGTGGCTGCCACTTATTCTGACCTGTTTGTTGACTATCAGACTGAGCTGAGGAAAGGTCTGCCTCTGTCATGTCCTCCCCATTCACAGACACTGCCTTCTCACATTTTAGACAAAGTGACCCAGCCAAGGTGAATTAGTAGTGGGGGACTTGCAGCACTGGCATTTTCTGCCCCTGGAAGGTTTGTGTGAGGCCATGATACCAAAAAGGCCCTATTCCCCTTTAATTCAGCATACACCCCCCTCCCCAAGGCTTCTGATGCTATGCTGCTGAAGTTGCGATGAATTTGCCTTTTAAGAATTGTGCTGACCTTTAAGGGCAAAATACTGAGCTGCTCTTGTGTAATCAGTAATTGCATTTCATTCCTTAGAGGTTATGCAGGAATCTCTCTGCCACTTCTTGCTGGTTTGGGGGCTGCATAACGCTGAGCAAAAGCTCTGAATTAGCGCTCCTCATGAACCGTAACACTTGTCAATGAGCCACTATAGTAGTGCTGCAGGCCCACCATCGATGAGTGGCTGAGGTGATCAGAATGCCAGCCGTCAACGGGTTGCTCCAGATTAAGACTCTTTATATCCCTTGGCGCTCGTTAAGGAGAGTTCCCTTGCTCTGCCCGTCGACAAAAATTCTCTTGCTCCAGAATAGGGCTCCTCATGCCCTGCAGCGCTTGTCGATGAGAGTTCTCTATACGTCGATGTGCCGTCATAGACGTGCTGCAGGCCCACCATCGACGAGCGACTGATACAATCAGAATGCCAGCTGTTGATGGAAAATATACGGAGCTGCCATTGGTGAGGGAATAGATCCTTACTAAGCACTCTGGTGCTGATTTTATTCCCCTAAACGGACAAATGGCACTGTACAAGCATTCCAGGTTGAGCCCCAAATCACGGGAAAAAACACCACGGTGAAGTGGGGCCAATCTGTGCAGCTTGCAAGGCTGAGACTGGAACCCACACAGGAGCTCTGATAAACAGCTATGATTCCTCAAATATCTGAATAAAACAGAAATTATTTGACTTACAGTCTGCTGTCTTCAGCTCTGCCACATGGCAGAGCTCTACTTGCAGAATACCTGCCAGTCTGAAGGCAGGAAGTAAACTGAGGGAGACAGGAAGTGGAGGGCTGGATGTCCCCTGCTGCAGAGGTCTGATTCCTGCCTTCCTATCAGCATCAGGAGGTACAGCCCATGAGTAAGGAAGCCCGGAGACCTGCTTAGCAGAGAGAACTTTTTTTTTTTCCAATTTGTATTTTTTGTGTGCCCCCCCCTTCCCCATTTTGCCCTTCCTCACCCCAGTCGTGCATGCATGTGTGGAGAC
This sequence comes from Neoceratodus forsteri, assembly GCA_016271365.2. Classification (NCBI taxonomy): domain Eukaryota; kingdom Metazoa; phylum Chordata; order Ceratodontiformes; family Ceratodontidae; genus Neoceratodus; species Neoceratodus forsteri. The sequence continues at coordinate 1,329,924,216 of CM028131.1, read as the reverse complement.
ATGCATACCACTGCAGCTCCGGGGCACCCTCCCGATACTTTGCCGCCCCCACCCACCTGTGCTACCTGTTGGACCTTCACCCGACAAGAGCAGAACTACGGGGGGGGGGGGTGACGGACATCCTCCTCAGGAGAGGAGAACTGCCAGAATGGCTGCTCAGTCCTGCTCCTTCCCTCTCCCTCCTGCTGACCCCCGATGACCTGGTCCTGTTCCCGAACCTGGGTTGCTGGTGCAGCGTGAGATGTGGCATCCAGCGCCTCAACCCTCAGCACCACCAGACTGGCTCCACCCTCACACAGAGCTTAGTATCGTCTGGAAGAGACACAACCTGTCCCAGATTTCCTCACCAATGTTACTGATGAACATGTTGAAGAGGACCAGACCCAGGACAGATCCCTGTGGCACCCTGCTCATGACCTCCCTCTTTTCTAATATAACCCAGTTGACCACTACCCTCTGCTGCCTCCCCTTTTTTCCAGTTACTTACCCAGTTTACTATGACCTTAGTCACACCCAGATACTCCATCTTTTTCAGCAAGTGTCTGTGGGGTACTGAGCCAAAAGCCTTGCCAAAGTCAAAGTAGAGCAGATCCACAACATGGCTCCTATCCAGTTCCCTCATCACTCAGTCAAAGAAAAGTATCAGGTTAGTCTAACAAGACTGCCTTGCCACAAATCCATGCTGTTTACTATCCTGGAGCCCACTGCTCTCTAAGTAGTTCATGGGATCTTCTCTCACCATCAGTGTCTCCATCAGGTTTCTACCAATGATGGTAAGACTGACAGGTCTGTAGCTCTCTGCCTGTTCCTTGTCCTCTCACCTTATAGAGGGAACTACGTCCACCACCCTCTAATCCTCCTGAACCACCCTTTCTATAGGGAGGTGTTGAACAGACCTACCAGGGGATCAGCCAGCTCCGCTGCCAATTCCCTGAGTATCCTTGGATGCAACCCATCTAGTCCAGAGGCCTTATCAGTCTTTAGGGCTGCCAGCCATTTCAGGATCTTTTCACTAGAAAATATTGGCAGCCTCATCTCCAGGAGCCCCTTAATGGCCGCTTTTAAGTAGGGTTACCAGACGTCCTCTTTTACCCAGACATGTCCTCTTTTTGACGTCAGAATTTTTGCCCGGGTGGATTTTTAAAATGGTGCTGTTTTGTCTGGGTTTTTGGACTTCCCGTTGGCACAGCTGTGTCTATGTCAGTTGCCTTGGCAACCGCTACTGTTACCAACCAGTGCAGGAGGAAAGTGTGTGTGTGTGTTCACGTGTCTCGTCTTAAGTAGCTGAGAGTCTGACTTGCGATGCAGCATCTCTGCTGCTTAGGCTCCCAAGTTGCGGAATTTGCATTCTGGCATTTGCTAGCCTTTTCCTAGGTCCTCACGAGAGCAGACAGTCATCTCCTCCCTTGTCCATCGACACTTCTGACTGAGCACGACCGCAAGGCATGATGTGATGGTGAAGTTGCAGTCACAGCTCAACGCAATGACCAGCAGCTCATCCGCTCCATTGGGACTCCGCCTCCAGACTCCACACGTCTCTCTCTCTCTCCACCTGTCCACAGTGCCATGACTCGGTCAACTTATTCTGCTGCTGCCTGCTGTTGTTGAACTTGTTGCTGCAGCTGCTGTTATCTAGGCGGCGCCGGCCACCCTCCCGAGTCACGACTAGTCTCGCTCCACAGCCCCGGGCCCCCGGCCCTGGAGTGTCAGCCGGCCCACGCCCTTAGCCCCCCGGCCTGGCCAGCCAGGCCGCCAGCATCAATTTGATCAGCATCAGCGATCGGCCTGTGCTGTGCCTGGGAGCCGAGGAGGCAAGCGCAGCCTGTGTCAGTGTGAGGGAGCGCCAGCGGAGACAGTCGGTTGTCGCTGGGGCCCAGGCAGGCCAGGAGTAGGACCAGGACTGTCAATGCAGCAGGACAGGAAGGAAGCAGCATGGCAAGGCTGCAAGGGAGGCTTGGTAAGGTAGGAAGACCAAAAAACTAAGCCCACAGAAACATAGAATTTGACAGCAGATAAGGACCGCTTGGCCCACCTAGTCTGCCCATTTTCCTGCCTAGCAGATAAGCTGCAGATCCTAGTTAACCAACAGCTTACTTCCTCCTACCCCTCACTAGGACTGCCTTATGTCTGTCCCATGCATTCTTGAATTCCCCCACTGTTCTTGACTCCACGACCTCCTCAGGGAGGCTGTTCGATGCATCCACAACCCTCTCTGTGAAAAAATACTTCCTCACATTACCTCTGAGCCGTCCCCCCTCTAGCTTCAAATTGTGCCTCCTTGTTCTTGCACATCTCTCTTTCTGAAAGATGCTACCCTCTTGGACTTTGATTCCATTGAGGTACTTGAAAGTTTCTATCATGTCCCTTCTCTCCCTTCTTTCCTCAAGGGTATACATATTAAGCTCCTTTAGTCTTTCTTCGTATGTCTTCTGGTGCAGACCCTGCACCATTTTGGTTGCCCTCCTCTGGATATCCTCCACTCTATGTCTTTGCGGAGATGGGGTCTCCAGAACTGCACACAGTACTCCATATGGGGTCTCACCAACTGTCTGTACAGAGGGATAACAACTTCCTGTTTTCTACTATTGATGCCTCTCCCTATGCATCCCAGTATCCCCCAAGCCTTCCTTACTGCCTTCTCACATTGCTTGCCCACCTTTAGGTCATCTGATATAATTACCCCCAGGTCCCTTTCAATTTTTACTGTTGTCAGTATCTCACCCCCATTGTGTACTCTTCCCTGGTTTTGTTTCCAGGTGCATTACCTTGCACTTCTTTGCATTGAATCTGAGCTGCTATACATTTGACCATTCCTCCAACCTTGCCAAGTCCCTTCTCATCCTTTCCACTCCATCTTGTGTATCAACCCTGTTGCAGATCTTTGTGTCGTCTGCAAAGAGACATACTTTTTCTTCCAGTTCCTCTGCAATGTCACTTATGAAAACATTAAAAAGGACCGGTCCCAGTACTTAACCCTTCGGTACCCCGCTAGTAACCCTCCTTTCTTCACTGTGGACTCCATTTACTACTACCCTTTGCGTCCTGTTGTCTAGCCAATTTTTTATCCAGGCTACCACCTTGGGACCTACTCCAAGGCTGGCTAACTTGTGTATTAATCTTTTGTGTGAGACTGTATCAAATGCCTTGCTAAAATCTAGGTAGGTCATGTCCACAGCCCCTCCCTGGTCTACTACTTTGGTCACCCAGTCAAAGAAATCTATTAGATTCGTCTGACATGACCTTCCCATCGTGAATCCATACTGCCTTGGGTCCTGTGACCCACTGGCCTCTAGGTACTCAACAATTCTTTCCTTCAGAAGTGATTCCATCATTTTCCCTACCACTGAGGTCAAACTAACTGGTCTGTAGTTTCCTGCCTCTGTCCTGCTCCCACTTTTGTGAAGAGGAATCACATCTGCCCACCTCCAGTCCTCAGGTACCACCCCATCCTCCCATGATTTGTTAAAGAGAGTAGTCAGCGTTGTCACTAATTCTACCCTTAGTTCTTTTAGAATTCCTGGGTGAATCCCATCGGGCCCCATTGCTTTGTCCACCTTCAATTTTATTAGTTCTTTCAGAATTCTTTCTTCTGTAAATGGACTGGTATCGACCCCCATCTTCAGAGTGTTCCTCTTGTTTGGTTTAGGTACCCCTGCCCTCTTCCTTTGTGAATACTGAGCAGAAATATTCGTTCAGTATCCCTGCTTTTTCACTGTCACCCTCTACCCACATTCCCTCCCCTTTATTAAGCCTCAGTATCCCTTCTTTGGTCTTTCTTTGCTCCCTAATTTACCTATAAAAGGTCTTATCTCCCTTCTTAACAGAGTTGGCTATCCTTTCCTCGGTTTGGGCTTTTGCTATTCTGACTGCCTTCCCAGCCTCTTTCTGCTTTAACTGATAAAGTTCTCTGTCCTGCTCCTTCTGTGTTTCCTTATAGTTCCTGAATGCTATCCTTTTCTCCTTAACCTTTCCTGCCACCTCTTTTGAGAGCCATAGCATTTTTTTCCTTAGTTGTGTTTTGTTGATTTGCTTTACACAAAGGCTTGTTGCCTCTGTGATGGCTGTTTTGATTACTCCCCATTGTTCCTCCACTCCTCCTTCTTGCCTGTTTGCTAGTGCTTTTCTGAGGCACTCTCTCATTTTCCCAAAGTCAGCCCTCCTAAAGTCCAATACTCTTGCTTTTGTATGGCTTGATTGTATGGCTATATTTATCGTGAACCACACTGTTTGGTGGTCGCTTGTTCCCAGATGGCTACCCACTTCTAAATCTGAGATTCTTTCTCCGTCCCCATTTGAGAGTACCAGGTCTAAGATTGCTCCCTCCCGAGGGGGTTCCAATACTAGCTGTCTGAGGCATGCCTTGTAGGACATCAAGAATGACCTTGCTCTTGGATGTGCCTGCAGCAAAGGTGCTCCAGCTAACATCTGGCATATTCAGGTCCCCCATCAACAATACCTCCCTTTTTCTGCCATTCTAAGGAAGCCTTCTATCGTTTTCTTGTCCATTCCCTCCCCCTGAGATGGGGGTCTATATACAACCCCCATGCGGATTGTGGTGCAATTTCCTGTCTCCAGGGTGACCCAGAGTGCCTCATCTGCTCCCTGTTTACTCTTTAGTTCTGTTGCTTTGATCCCTTCCTTTACACAGAGAGCTACTCCTCCTCCTCCTCTTTTACCCTCCCTGTCCCTCCTGTAGATTGTGTATCCTGGTATGTTGACATCCGAGTCATGGTTCTCTGTGTACCATGTTTCTGTGACTGCCACAATATCCAGGCAACCCTCTTCTATCAGGGCCACTAGTTCAGGGAGCTTGTTACACAGACTACGGGCATTGGTACATAGCCCACAAACAAGTATATTCCCCTGCCCTGCAGCTGGCTAGATTTTATTTTCCTCCTGCTGTCACTTTAGTTCTTTGGGCTTCACTTCAGCTTGTTGCCAGGATTCTCAACCCGGCCTGTAGTTGCTGTCAAAGCAAAACAGGAAGCTCATACTCTTAGAAGTCCATCTGTATTTTATTTTAACTGAACCTGTCCCTGACCCTTGGGGAGGGGTCATGGAAGGAAGTTAGTGGTCTAGTGCCCTTGCCTCACCACACTAATATCAATTATCAACTGGCCAAACAAACACAGCCAGGACTGGACAGGAGACAGGCTAACATTCTTGCTGGCCCAAGGGTCAGGTCAGGCTGGGCACTGGACCACCTTAACTTCCTCCCCACGACCTCACCAGGGTGGGGTTCAGTTTTAATAAAATACAGATTTAAGACTTCTAAGAGTATAAGCCTCCCTGTTTTGACAGCAACTACAGGCCGGGTCAGGAGTAGAGTAGGTTGCTGTTGCACTTTAGTAACCCTGGCCACCCTGACCTGATCCAGGGACCATAAATTAATTGGCCAGTTGATTATATTAGGTGAGGTAAGGGCCTTGCGGCATTGTCTCACCTCACTAATATTCTCAACTGGCCAAACAAACACAGTCAGGACTGGACGGGAGACAGGCTAACGTTCTTGCAGGCCCCAGGGTCAGGTCAGGGTGGCCAGAGTTACTTGCAGGCAGAACGGAGCCATAAGTAATAATAATTGCCACAAATTTGTCCCAAAAGAATTCTACAAAATAAAATACAAGTTCCCAAATGTTCTCCCTGTGTCAGCCTTATATTTTGGGTGGCTTTTATCCCAGGGTAGTCCCTCATGTTCCTGAGGGCCTTCTATCCATCCTTCTCCTGTCCTGGTTGTTTGCGTGGCACTTCAGTTGGTGAATATTTTTGTGGCATTATGACACCACCATACTTACTGCCTAGATGGTTTGCACTAGTATAGCTCTAATAATGGTGGACTGTTGGGGGGGGGGGGTTGCTGTATCCCACACTGACTCATTAACATCGTGCAGTAGCTAATCATCCGACACAGAATTTGTTGAAATACACCTTCACTAATAATTACTGTGGATTGAAATGGATTTGGTAAATTAAAGTGGTATGACATCTTAGAGGCAAACAATGCAGCATCCAAGTTTAATCAAAGTGCAGTCTAGTAAGGCAGTCTAGCCCTGAGCCAGCCAGCTCCATATAAATAATTAAAAAGTAATAAAATGTATATTGCCTGCCTGTTCTTGTTTTTCAGCTTATGCTGCAGTTTGCAAAAGAGACTGTAATGCTTAAAGGACAAGTAAATAGGGTTTTTTAGGTACCTGTAAGCCATGATCCAAGTGTGTCGCTTGATGTAGTATTCTGTGCCAGTCATTCTTGTGAATGTTGGAAGAAATCCTCATTATGTATTTTTTTAAATTCGCTCCGTAACTCCCCAGTGTTCAGTATGCATTTTTTATTTTCTCTCTTGCCACCCGCTTGTGCGCGCGCCCAGACGTCGAGCGTGATGATGTCACTGTAGCGAGAGTTTGCAGATCTTCTCAGCTGTGCAGCACACAGTCCTCAGCATTTTAATGCTGGTTTCATTTGGGTGTGCAAGACACATAGGCCCAGATATTCAAACTGCGCCAGTCTGAGGCGCAAGCCCCTGCGCTGCTCAAAATAGTTGCGCAGGGGTGTGGACGGGGTGATATTCAAAGGAGTTGCGCTGTTGAGCAACTCCTTTGAATATCGCCCCCGAGCCACAGCACTTGCGCATGGCGCAGTGGAACTTGCGCTACTGCAAGTTGCCAGAGTTGAGCATTCAACTTGCGGTGGCGCAAGTACCATTGCGCCATGCGCAAATTTCCGATATTCAAAAGGTGACATGCAAATGGGGCCATAATTTATGCAAGGCACAGGGGGGGCCATTTGCATCTCTTTATGGCCCCATTTGCATGACCATTTGCATGGTGCGCCCGATCCCGAGGACTTGCTCCTGGCCACCCTGCCAGGCAGCAGCCGTTGAGGACCAGCGCCTGCCTTCGATGATCGCAGGCATCACAGTTACATGCCCCCCACACCTCCCACAGCCCGATCACGAGCATCTGATTCCCCATGCCCCCCACCTCCCACAGCGATCGCGGGCAGAACACACTCATGTCGCCCCAGAACATCACCTACAGCCCGATCGCGGGCAGAACCTGTAAACCCCCAGTGCCCGATCGTGGGCAGAACCTGTATAAACCCCAGTGCCCGATCGCGGGCAGATGTAACCCTCCCCCAACCCGAATAACTCCCGGTGGTCAGTGGACCGTAAAGCCGATCGGGCGAATGTCACAGCAGAACCCCCAAACATCTCCTGGTGTCTAGTGTCCCACCCACCCACCAAGTTCTCCACCCGCCCCCCAGCCGGCGGGCGACAGCATCCCACCGCCTTGCCGCCCGCCGCCGCCGACTGACTGTCCGGTAGGCTGCACGCCCATTGATCATTCACAAATCTGGACTGTCATGTACGGTATGGGCTGCACGCCCATTGGCTGTAGCTCTGCACCATGGCGGCAGCCCCACCGGACAGTCAGTCGGCGGGCGGCGGGCAGCAGGCGGTGGATGCTGCCGCCGCCGCGCGGGGGAGCGGTGGAGGGCTCGTGGGTGGGTGGGGGGACACTAGACACCAGGGAGATGTTGGGGGGTTCTGCTGTGACATTCTGCCCGCGATCGGGCTTTACGTCCACTGGACCACCAGGGAGTTATTCGGGCTGGGGAGGGTTACATTCTGCCCGCGATCGGGCACTGGGGGCTACAGGTTCTGCCCACGATTGGGCACTGGGGCTAGGTTCTGCCCGCAATCGGGCTGTGGGAGATGTGTGGGGTGACATGTACGTGTTCTGCCCGCGATCGGGCTGTGGGAGATGTGGGGGTTCAGATTTTGTACTGCCCGCGATCGGGCTGTGGGAGATGTGGGGGTTCATGTAAACTGTGATGCCCGCGATCGGGCTGGTGGGGCACAGGGACGAGGTTGGGGGCCAGCCAGAGGTGGCAGCTGCTGTGTTCGCCCTGCAATGCAGCAGCTCACCTGTGGGTAGCCCTCAACTTGATCCTTTTTTGGCTCAAGGTTGTGCAGGCGCAGGTTGGGGTTGCGATGCACAACTCTGCACAACCCGACTGAATATCAGGTTGCGCAGGTTAGGCATGGTTCCTCCCTCCTGTTGAGCATGCATTCATTTGCATTGCTCTTTTCGCAACCTGTTGCCAGTGGAGCAACTGCCTCCTGCTGAATATCGCAGAGAATGGCGCATCGTAGATTCTAGTGCATGCTAACCCTGTTGCGCATGGAGCAACCCTTTTGAATATCTGGGCCATAATGTGAATTTATTCATAGTGCTAGCTTTACTGTTTCATAATCCTTCCAATGCGCTATTTATGTAAAAGTTGCATTTTGATTCTGTATTTCTGCTGTGACAGCGCCCCTCCATAGTACTGCCATACAGTAAAATAGGCTATGTACAAGGAGACTGTCCTGTGACATTGGGATGGACATCAGGATGCTGTTTGAGGTGCCCAATGTGGTGCTTCACTTCCAAGCTTAAATACAGTGCTTCTTTGTAAAAATTGTCTTCAGGATGTTAGCAAAGGTCCGTCGGCTATTTGCTGGGACAGACAAGTCAAAAACTACTAAATCGGTCAATGATTCCCTAATAAGCAGTAGTATACCCCACCAGCCACCAGTCTAACTAGCGCTTTGGTTCACTGTGATTTCCATTTCAACCATCTACTGCAGGTGAAGAATCCCACGTTCTTATTGCAGATGTGATGTGGAAAATACACAAGGGAAGAGCAGTGCCATGCTAACTGAATCAGTGAAAGAAATGGATGGGTAACCGGCACCTACGATCTGCAAGGACGCGGTAAACAATCTTGTGTAAACTAGGCTCAATTCCGCTATTCAGTATTCACTGCTATGTAATATGTAAAGGAAGGAGCAGCATGCCTTATACGTTTTCACCAAAGTGCTTTGTGCTATGAATGTATTGGAAGTTTGCGGTCTGTTTGACTACCAGCACAGTGTTCCAGCACTTACTACAACAAAGCACTTTGGTGAAAACTTACCGGCATGCTCCTTCCTTTATATATTAAAAGTAGTAAATACTGAGTAAGTGAATAGAGCCTAGTTTACACTAAGATTGTTTACCGCATCCTTGCAGATAGAAAGGTTACGTTACCCATTCATTTTTTTTTATAACTCTTTTACCATTATCTAATAATGAGGAAAACAATCTCCCTAGCACCTGTGTGCATCACAGTAAAGCTGTGTCACCAGCATGTAGCAAGTGTAATTAATTAAAATGTATTTTTTTTTTTATTTAGTAACTGCTCAGCAACCAGCTCTTACACGTAAAACTAGAAAAAATAATATTGGAAAAATTACCAAGGGTCTGAACAGTTAATGAGACAGGTTCTAGATTTCCTAAGTCTGTTATAGCAAGGCTAATGAGTAACTTATCACTTAACTTTTCACTCCTCTCACTTCTGAATAACATTCAGTTTAAAATAATCATGTGTCAACAGCAATAAAGTGGTTCAAAATGCATTTGTCTTGCAACCCATGGTTTTAGGGCCTTTTCATGATGTGACTGACACCCTGAAGTAATTAATATGCATGGATCAAGCTTGCTAGTTCCTTACTGTGTCAGTGACAGAATGCATACTATTGGGAATAACATTCTACAAATATACAAGTTGCAAGTAATAAAACAAGCATTTGTCAATGCCGAATGCTGGCTTGCTGGCACTGGCCTTGGTAGTGCAGGAGTTAGAGAGATGCAAAATAGGATTGGAAGTGAAGTAATGAACTGACGGCGACCCCAGCCACACCATGCAGAGAGTGACAGACATTGTGGTGTGCCTTTGGATAATTGGCCATAACCCTCATGCCATTTCACCTCACCCTACCCCACAGAGAGCGACAAGTGCCACAATGTGTCTTGTGGTCTTCAAGCCTCATGCTCACACCATTCCATAAGGAAATATACTGACATAGGTGCAGTGTAGGAGAATGGGGTGAACGTTGGTGCCGAAGAGTCCAAGGCACACCTTGATGCCTGTCACTGGCTGCAGGGTGGGGGGGTAATGGCGTGAGCATTACAGCTGACAATGGCAAGTCATACCCCTGACACCTGTCAGTCTGTAGAGGGTGGGGCATCAAAGGTGTGAACCCTAATGCCCAGGGCATTTGTTGGTATTTTCACTCCAAATTTTCAATGTGGGCCGTTTCTGACCCCGCCTCCTGAACAGTGGCACTATAAGTTTGTTTGCCGAAAGGTGATCTTGTACAGCGACTGTGCATTTGGTGAAACAGGTGCAAAAACAGATTTCAGGCAGGATGTGAAAAATGACTGCTGCACTGCTCATGAGGAGGTGTAAAAAAATGGCATTGTTGAAAATCTGGAGTGAAAATGTGAAAATGGGTGACATCACGGCGTGAATAGAAACTCACGACTGACGCCCATAATGCAATTATTTTGGGATTTGTATAACCAAATTTTCAACATAGGTATTTTGGGCATTCAGGTCATGAACAGTGTTACTGTGATTTTGTTAATCTGGCCCAAACTATGATTTCCCACAGTGACTGCGCCATTGTGCGCCACATGTATGAAAACACATTTCGGGCAGGATGTGTAAAATGACAGCAGTACCGTTCATAAGGAGGTGTGAGAAAAGGGCAATGTTGAAATTCTGGAGTGAAAATATTAGAAATTGGCAAAGTTATGAGCGTGCATTGAAAGTGTGCAATGCACGCTTATAACACGGTCATTTTTTGGAATTTTTCCACCAAATTTGCCAGATAAGTTTTGGGACCCCATCTCATGAACAGTGGCATTGTCATTTCATTAATCGGTCCTGAAAGGTGATTTCACGCAGTGACCACAAAATGACCTTTCAGGCCTGAGTAATGAGATGACAGTGCATGTGTTCATGAGGTGTGGTCCCAAGCACCCCATGTTGAAAACTTGTAGGCAAAATTCCAAAAAATGGCTGAGATATGCACCAAAGTTGGAAAAACAAACATTTATACCATTATACAGTTTACCGGCATTTCTTCGGTTTGCAGTCGGCTTTGAAGAGTCCAGGCATGTTCCTGGTCCACCGAAGATCATCGCTAAGCTGGGTAAGTATGGGGTGAGGGGGTGTGGGAGGTGGGTGCACAGAGGGTGGTACCAGTTGAGGGAGAAGACCCCATGGCGAGGGACCGTTTTCTTTTTTTCAGGTATGTTAAAAAAAAGTTTTCTTTTTTTTTTATGTTTCTTTGCGTGCAGCGCAAGACACATATTGCAGTAGCTTGGTGCCAAAGCAGGTTCTGGAGGTGCGGCACTGTTGAGGCCAATACCTGCACAGCATTGTGGGGCATGTCTGATGTCTACCAATAATGGGGGACACAGCCAGTGACAGTAGTTTTGAACGTTGCCACCAACTTGTGAAAAAATAGCCTCTGCAATCAGGGAAAAATACCACCCAAAAGATTAGAGTAATGGCAAAATATAAAACAAAAAACACTTTCTAACAATTTTGAAGAAAAAAGCTGTCATGTTCACACGCGCGTGATGCATTGCTTTGCGATGCACTTCATATTTGATATAGCGGCATACCCCATGCCTGAAAGACTTGGTTTTCATCATCATTTACATCTGAGACAGTTATGCCATACTTTTATTTTTGTTTTCGTGTGAACTACTGCCTACCTCACATGAACTGTTTTGAGACTACATAACTATTTGTGACTCAGAGGGTTGAAAAGCTGTAGCCATCAGAATGCAAATGGATTATTTTCTTTAGAACTGAGAATCAAGTACTGTTACCTTTTAAAGTTATATTATGTGCTATGTGCATTTATCACTACCCAACGTGTTGGTGCCTACTTGGTCCCTTGAGAATTGGATTCCACATGAGTAACGACTGAAAATGAGAACATAGAGAGAAGACTGTCACTGAACAGAAGCCAGAAGGGATGGGTTGTGTGTTTTAATTTTGATTTTTGTTAATGTTTTCCTGTTTCATTTTTAAATTCATCTACCCAGGATAGTTCAACTGCTGCATCTCCGTTTCAGAGGGGTTTGACTTCTGCCTAATTCTATAGCTGGATGGATGTATGTACATGAGGAAAAGCAGCTTGCTCAAGGTCACATGGTGTGTGTGTGTGTGTGTGCGTGCGTGCGTGCGTGTGTGTGTGTCACAGTTTGATCCAGATGATCTTCTGGACCACAGGTTCAGTGTGTGTGTCTGTGCACGTGTATGGTAGAATGTGAACCTGAGATCTCCTGAATCATTGTCCTCCAACCTCTAGAACACATTGCCTTCTGCATCACTCACACACACAAGGGGCTGCCTAAGCTAACATAAGGAATACAAAGGATGTTTATTTTATACCATGCCTTCCATAGGCATTGCATCCCAAACCACTTTACAAGCCACAGACAATGACATTAAGAATTAGGCAAACAGAGGGAGGTTAAGTAAAACCAAAGGTGGTTAAGGAATGCTCTACCTCCCCTGCTGACAAATGGTAGTCCTGGCTCGTTCCCGAACCCGGGTCACCGACATGATGTGAGGTGTGGCGTCCAGCACCACGGGGCTGGACTCATTACAGTGTTCTTTGAGTGTGACCAAAACCATTGCACTAAGTTTTTGTTCTTTCTAAAGGCACATTAAAATCGTTACTCCCAGCTCGCTGATACAGTTTATTCAATTTGTACTTATGCTGATTTAGATACAGATGGTACAACAACTGCATTATTGATGACAATTACTGCACAGAATGTGCAGTTGATCGATCAAGGACAAGATAATCAACATATCTTATATTTAAAGTCAAATCACACAGTGGAACAATACTATTGTAACAAACACAGTTAAATGATTACAGTGCCTGTTAACCTACAATTTTGACGGTAGCCATAATTAGTGCAATCTTTTCTTTTGAAATCAACTCACTATGTCTGACTAGTAACCATTAACATAATAAATGATCACCACTTTATATGTGACTAGTAAATATTATGTAACTGATAACCATGTCTTTACAAATCACTTTGGGCATAATGATGGCTGTTTTTTCTTGCCAGAGTCTGCAGCAAAAAGGGGACATTGGCTGCATCGGTGGCTGGTGGGCTGAACGTGGGTCCGTTTTCAGGCCACTGTTGGGGGTAAAGCAGGAGGGTTCGGCTGCATCGGCAGCAAGGGCAACGCGACCAGAGGGAAGAGAAGTGCGGATGGAGGTGCAGTACAGTGGAAAGCGGTCCACTGCTGTTGGTGGTGAAAACAGTATGGGAGAGCACTGAGGGAGTGAGGGTGCTGTGATTGGAAGCAGAGGATGTCGAAGGAATCTGCCAGACATTGAGGTGGAGCGACATGGGACAGTTCCAGCTGGGAAAGGAGAGAGAGGAATTGGAGGGTTCCACCAGGGTGTTAGGTGCACATATGGAGGAGACAGGAGTTTGGAAAAAGAAGGATGGGAGGAGAGGGCAGATGGGGTTCCGTGGGGTAACTGGGGTGCAACGTGGGAAGAAGAGGGTTGTTTCCTTGATAGACTGCATCTGAGCTACGAAGGACAGTTGTGTTGAAGGTAAAATGGACAAAGTAGAAATGGGGAACCTAGAGACAACAGGAGGGGTTGAATGGGGAGGATAGGGAACCAGTGCAGTAAGGCAGTAGGGAAGGAAATGTTCTGCTTGGCTGCATTGCAAGAGCTTTACCAGCTGAAGGAGAGAGGTGCTGCTGCCGCTGCACAGAACTATGGTGCTGCCACACCTGCAATATGGGTGCAACTGTGTATACGCATCTCTGGAGGGATGTTGAGATGATGGAGTGGATTCAGAGAACAGCAAGTAAGATGGTGAGAGGGATGCGAGGGAAACCATATGAGCAGAGGTGGAGGGAGCTGAATCTGTACCCATTACAGTCTAGAAGGGAGGAGGACATGATTAAGACTTTTAAGTAATTAAAAGGGATAAATACAATTAAGGAGGAGCTTGTTCAAAAGGTGGATGGAGACAACACGAGGGCATAGCCTCAAAGTGGGAAATACAGTGGCACTGTCAGAGGCAGTTCTTCATGGAGAAGTGGTGGAGTCCTGGAACATCCTGCCACAGGAGAGGTGGTGGGATCAGCAATGGTGGTGGGATTCAAGACAGCAGAATACGACTGCATTCTGTGGTGCAACTAACCATTACAACAGTCATCGGATACGGCAAAGTTAGATGGTTTGAAAAAAACTGCCCGTGAAACAAAGTTGGGCTAACATTGAAGCCTACAAAGTCAGCTTGCAAACAAAAAAAAAAAAGAATCATGCAAACAGGCAGCATGCAGTATGAGGTATGGACACCATGGTGTCTGCGTCCCACAGCACACCTGCTGAATTCTGGTACCAGCAATGGTACAGCAGTTTCTGTTCTACAGTGGTCCCCCTACCTCTAACATCAACAATCACTGATCTTATGCCATCTGCCACCACTCGCACAATAGGCTGTACAGTGCAACATAACTCTTGGATGTACTGGTGCCCCCCCCCCGTAGTCCTCCCAACACCTGGCTCAAACCACCACCATGACCAGTATTGGCCAAAAAGCACAGCACTCAATCCCCAGCAGCTGGATGCACAACACAGCTGCCATGAATAAGCATGTTGCCATGCTCAGGGTATGTGCTCATTCATTGTAACAGTGGCTGTGGCCTTTTTTGTGATCACTCACCTTATTAAATGGATATGTTGTCTACAACAAAACAGTAGTATAATTTGGTCTGCTATGCAACACAACACATAATATCATTAGCTGTGGACTCAAGTTTAACAATAAACTGAGCGTTACATTACAATGTATAACAAACTAATAACATGTATTTAGATAAGTTAGTCCTCAGCAGCATGGCATGGTTCTTTGAAGCCTGTATACTCGTCTGATGGGAACGCAGCCCTAATTGCAGACACGACACAGGAAGGCAGGACTCTTCGATTATGTCTTCCGAGCCGGCGCCAGATCCACCACACAAATTTGCAATATGCCACAAAGCGAAATGACCTGTGTAGCGTAAACAAGAAACATACATTGAGCGAACATGACACATGGAGACTGTACTACAGCAGTTAAATGATGAGGAACTACCAATAAAGGATAGTCATGACCTGTGAGGGAGTACAGGCAAACACAGAGGGGACATGATTGGGTCCATCAAGTACTTGAAAGGAATAACAAAGGTGGATAATGACAATCCCTTTACGTAACTTACTTACTTACTACTTGACAGCAGAAACAGGCCACACAGTCTTTCAAATCTGCTGGAGTGTGCAGCTAGCACCTACCTTTTTTTTTAGCTGCTGCTCCACACCCCCTTCACAATCTCCCTTCCCCACTCAGATGAATGCCAACTGACCTTGCACTAGATAACGCTGTTGGTGAATGGGTGATATTTGCCATGACACTGGTCAAATTACCAGATTATTTTCGTTAAGTGCCATGGTATCTTTAACACCCACCTGAACTACCACCAGAACATGCATGTGGGACCTCAGTTTAACGTGTCATCTAAAGACGGCACAACACAAGTGCAGCATCACCGTCATGCTGCACTACAGTATGAATATTGTGATGTGTGGGAATGGAACACCCAGTCATCTCACAACCCAAGTGTCATGTGCAAAAATTGAACTCATGGCACTCTGACAAGACTCTGCTCAACCAGCCTCACAGGCGGTGTACTGCTGAGATACTGACACTGGCGAAACTTGAGTTACAAGCGAACACAATGGGAGCATAGTGTTCTGCAAGAGGGAGGGAGGTTTAGGAGGAGGTGAAGAAGCACTTTTGAACACTTCTGTGATCATACAGGTGAAAGTTTCAGAGGCAAATGTTAATGCACTTTCTTACATGGGGTGTTGATTATTGGTACCTGTTGCATCTAGAAGTGCTATTCAGTATGACATTGTGCAGTTTCAAGATTGGGTAAAGCATAACATGGGGTGGATTGTGATTATAAATTGCAAGCTACAGTATAAAGCTACAAGCCCTCAATAGGGCACACAATGAACATTAATGAACATACGAAGAAGCCAGCAGAAGAAGGCAATTTGGTCTATCGAGATCTCGTTTGCCGCATCCACAGTTTGAGTACTGTCCCTGCCCTCCATCCACACTCCTCATCCTCCTACCCATGATCCTTACCTTCCCTTATGCCTATCCCAGTCTCTGTTAAAGCTCTCCACTGTCTTCAATTGAGATCACCTCTTCTGTAGCGCATTCCAAGTGTCCACCATCCTCTCTGTGAAGAAGTGCTGCCCTCCCTACTAAACCTCCCACCCTCCAGCTTACAATTGTGCCCCTCCTTTTGTGGTTGACACTCAGCTTAAAGACTCTCTTTATCCACCTTATTTATCCCTTTCAAGTACTTGAACGTCACAATCATTTTTTCTCTCCCTCTCTCTCTATGCTATCTTCCAGTGAGTGCATGTTCAGTGCCCTCAGCCTCTCCTCATATGCCTTACCCTTCTGACCCGCTATCGTCTTTGTAGCCGTACTGTGGACCTTCTCCAGCAGGTTAATTAATGACTTTATTGCTGGCAGTTTTGTATGCTTGTTTGTTCATATGAGTTCTACAATTGCTTGAATATTACAACAATGTATAATTCACAATCTTCATGAAGTATACATCGGTATTACTAGGAAAAGAATAATTAAATAATATGCGTTGCTGCAGATATAGGTAAATTTTACCAACATACTCAATTAAACATTGGTGAGTAGACCAATAAGGATTGAAAATTATAATGATGTTGGCAAGGAACAAAGCAGCTGCAGTAGTAACTTCTGCTTCAGTCATGAACTACAAAGGGTTATCTACTACAGTGTGGAATTATGAGACTGAAAGACATGTAAGGGATGCTTGACATTCCAATGGGCACCAATACTGTTTTACTGAAGGTCATATTTTCAATGGTGATGTACTGACCATGGGTGGAGGATCAAGCAATGCCAAACTGGCGCAGTACAGAGGTGATCAATAGAGGCCATTGGGTAATGCAGAAGACTCAAACAAAGTTCCAACAAAACTGGTTGCTGTGCTACATTAAACAGTAATGAGCAGGTGGCTCATAAATGAGGCTAAATGGTGATTGATGTGGTGGGGGGGCGTTATATCGTGGGACACGTTGTGTTGGATGTAGGTCAGCGGGGACTTCTGGTCATACATACAAAGTAAAGAAAAAAGGGCCAATGTCACAGACAGTTTAGGTGAATGATGCTTCACGTTGTGCACCACCGTCAACCAGGGTTCGATAACAAACTAGGTAGCTGGGGTGCAGTCACGATTAGGGTGTGTGATAATGAAAAGAGATTGCTGGGTATCCTGTCCCAAGTAGGGGTGCAGTCAAGTTAAAGTTTATTGCAGGAAAACTCCATTGAGCAAGCTCATTCCCAAGGAGGTCCTAATATATATATAGACTAAGCAATGTACAATACAGATAGGTAATAACAGTAAATACATGAAATGCGCATTACATGATAGAGGCTGAATATACATACATACAAGGCTCCACAATGACAAGCGCAGGTGGTGAACACTAATTTAACACAGGAAATGAATTACAGGTTGTATACTGGTAAATGAAACATGAGGACTGATGTATGCAATACATATATTTTGGCAACTAGGACAAACAGAATACAAGTGATAAGGGGTAGGGGTGATTTGATAGTGTAGCATTGGAACTTATTCATTGGGAGGCCAGGAGTAGATGGGAGGAAAGCAGTTAATATGGTAAGGCAATTATGTCTTACCGTGTATAAAAATGGCACCGTGGGGAGGGAGAGATTTAATGACAGTTACAGGTGTCTTTTATTTTGGCTGAAATTAGCAATTTGTAACAGTTGATTGAAACTGTACTGAATTAGTTCACTACGGATTGCAATTGATTCCAAATGGAGGAAGGGCATATGCATAACCGTTTACAAAGGAGGTCCGCGTCCTCGGTATATCAAGCATAATAAAGTCAGATTTCCTACGAGGTCACCTGCCTGTATTACTGACATCACCGAATGGAGGTTTGGAGATGGAGCAGGCAGACAACAGAGTGACTGGAATGGAGGGCTGCAATGTATGTATCAACATGTGTTTTCCCAGTCACCGGCGTGCAGAGGTACACTGAGATCAGTCTTACAGGTTACCTGCACTTTGTCTGAAGCAAGCCACAGCATGAATGGGCATCATGCAGCTCTGTATGTGTTTCTGACACCCCGAGACACTGTGGGTGTGCAGTGTTCCTGCACCTTTAAAAAGCACAGGGAGATAATAACAAGCATTGGTCAATGCCGAATGTTTGCTTGCTGGCATTGGCAGTGGTAGTGTAGAAGTTACAGAGCTGCGTAATAGGAATGGCAGTGAAGTATTGAACTGAAGCCAACCCCACCACCACCCTGCAGAAGTGACAGGCTTTGATGGGGTGTGCGTTTGGGTAAATCGGGCATCATGACCATGCCATTTCACCACCCCACTCTGCAGAGACTGGCAAGTGTCACGTGTTCCTTGGGGTCTTTGGCCCTTCTACGCACCCATTTCATTAGGAAATATGGTGAGATGGGTGTGATATAGGAGAATGGGTGAAGTTTGGGGCGAAGAGTCCAAGGCATACCTCGATGCCTCTCAGTGACTGCAGGGTGTGGAAATGGTATGAGCATCACGGGCAAGAATCCCAAGTCACACCCTGATTCCTGTCATTCTTTATAGGGTTGGGGATTTGGTTGAAGCCTAATACCTCAGGCATTAGTTGGTATTTTAACTCCAAATTTTCAACATGTTTGTTTGTGACCCCACCTCATGAACAGGGGAATATCAGTTTGTTAGCGAAAGCTGCTTATGCACAGTGACTACGAGTTTAGCACCACAGGTGCAAAAATATTCGAACAGGATGTAAAAATGACAGCTGTACTCTTTCATGGGGAGGTGTAAAAATGGCTATGTTGCAAATGTGTAGTGAAAATATTTAAAAATGGTGAAGTCACGTGTACATAGAAACTGTGCACTTACCGTTATAATTAGGTTGGGGATATTTTATAGCAGATTGTCAACTCAGGCATTTGGTGCCTCAATCATGAACAGTGTCACTGTGATTTTCTTTATCTGTGCCGAACAGTGATTTCCCACAGCGACCACGCATCTCTGCACTGAAAGTGTGAAACACGCCGACCATGTTGTGAAAATGGCAGCTGTACTGTTCATAAGGAAGTGTTGAAAAATGCCACTAGTGAAATCTGGACTGAAAATATTACAAAGTCATGAACTAATGAGGATGCGTGGAAACTGCACAATGCTCACTCATAACACAGTCATTTATGAGTTTTGTCACCAAATTTTAACATAGCCATTTAAGACCTCTGCTCATGAACAGTGTAACTGTAGTTTCCTTAATCTGTCCTAAACATTGCTTTACGCAGCCAGCACCATTATGCGCTACATGTCTTGATAACACATTTTGGGTGACATATGAAAAATTGCAGCTGTACTGTTCATAAGGAAGTTTAATAAAATGGACATGTTGACAATCTGGGTGAAAATAGTAAATTTGCAAACCTACAGGCATGCATGAGAACTGTACAACTTGCGCTCGTAAAAAGTCATTTTAGGCATTTTTGCAAATTTTTCAACATAGCCATTTTAAGACCTCTGTTCATGAACAGTGTCACTGTGGTTTTGTTAATGTGTCCCATACATTGAGTTTGCACACCGACTGCGCCATTTGCGCTACATGGTGACACATTTTGGGAAGGATGTGAAAAATGACAGCTGTACTGCTCATAAGGAGGTGTGGAAAAATGGCAATGTTGGAAATCTGGAGTGGAAATATTGAAAATCCGCAAACCTACGAGCATGCGTGGGAACTGTGCAATGTACACTCGTAAAACAGTCATTTTTAGGAATTCTGTCACCAAATTTTCAACATTGCCATTTTAAGATCTCTGCTCATGAACAGTGACCTGTGATTTTCTTAATGTGTCCCATACACTGAGTTTACTAATGACTGCGCCATTATGCTACATCAAGCGGAAACATGTTTTGGGTGAGATATGTAAAATGACAGCTGTTACTCATAAGAAGGTGTGGAAAAATGGCAATGTTGAAAATCTGGAGTGGAAATATTGAAAATTTGCAAACCTATATGGCGTCGTAGGAACTGCATAGCATACGCTCATCAAAACAGTCATTTTGAGATTTTTTCACCAAATTTTCAACATAGCCCTTTCAAGACCTCTGCTCATGAACAGTGTCACTGTGATTTTCTTAATTTGTCCGTACATTGATTTAGCACTGACTGCACCATTCTGTGCTACAAGGGTGGAAACACATTTGGGTGGATATGAAAATGACAGCTGTGCTACTCCATAAGAGGGTGTGGTGAAATGGCAATGTTGAAAATCTAGATAAAATATTGAAATTTGGCGAACTTAAGGGCCTCGTAGAACTGCATAGCATGCTAGATTAAACAGTCATTTTGGGAATTTTGGCACAAATTTTCAACATGGGGGTTTGGGCCCTTTCTCATGAATGATGTCACTGTCATGGTGGTATTCGGTCGAAGGGTGATTTTGCAGTCACTGCGTGAAATCACCCTTTGAGCGAACTAACGCCATGACGGAATGTTTATCATTCGTGAAGTCTAAAAACCCATGTTGGTGGTGCAAAACTCAAAACTCTGAATATGCAATAAAGTTGAAACCCTTCTATCTAGCCCATTATACAGCTACGGCATTTCCTCAGTTCGCGGTCGGCTTTGAAGAGTGCAGGCGTGTTCCCGGTCCACGAAGATCGTCGCGCGAGTCGGAGGTAAGTATGGGGTGAGGGTGTGGGGAGGCTGGGTGCGCAGTGGGTGGGTGCAGGTTGTGGGAGGGTTCGGGAGGCAGCGCGGAGACCGTTTTGTTTCAGGTTACAAAAAAAAGACTTCATGGGACCGCTTGCCACACTGGGGTGGGCTCCCAGCGTAGCACAAGGGCTTTGGGGGTGTTCAGCCCGGCCAGAGTTAGGCACCCCGTGTGCCAAAAATAAAAAAAAAACTCGTGGGCGATTTGCCCATGCTGGGGTAGGCTCCCAGCGTGGCACAAGGACTTTGGAGACGTTCAGCCGGCGGGGGATTGGGCACCCCATCAGCAAAATGATTGACTGCCATGCTGGGGTGGGCTCCCAGCGTGGCACCAACCACTGGGAGGGTGGGAGGAGGCGATGCAGCTCAGCCGACGAGATTGGGCACCCGTCAGCTATACGTGTGGGGGCATGCACGCCTGCAGCTGGGGGCGGGGAGCTGTGCGTGAGCAGCTTCTTATCGCTGCTCACTCAAGCGTAGCTCCCCTTTCAACTGTATGCCACTGCATTTTGGGCGTGTCATAGACAGCTCCAAAATGCGATAATCTGAGAACCATGCCTGCCAGCACACTACCTGAATTGGAGGAGGAGGTGACACACCTCCGAAATCTCCGGTGATGGCACTATGTTTCTTGCACATGCGTGCAAGCAAACATAAAAATGAGGGAGAGAGACAGCAGGAAAACATTAAAAGCACAATAACAACATTGACCTGCTTCTAGATTTACAGCAGTAGGCCTGTTTACCATTAAGTAATGTTAGTACAGTTATTTTAGGCGGTTGTACTGTGGCAGAACACCAAAAACTGTGGTACTGCAGCCAGAAATAGTGGAAGAACACAAAATAGTTCCCACATTTTGTGACTATAATTCCACAATTTTTGTTCCATTTCTCTCCACTTACGGCACACATTATAAGCACAGTGACACAAGACACAGTGTGCCATTACAGGATTAATCAACACCTCAGGTGCTGTGAGGACACTCTGCCTGCAGCCTCATGCCTCACAATGCCAGAGGTGTTCATTAATCCCTAATAACCACACACCCTGTCGGGTTTATTGCTTACAAAATATATATAGGGAAAGTAAAATGTAATAAATTCATATATACTCACCGTTCAGAGGAATGGCATCGTCTAGAGGTCCCTCCATAAATTCATATTCATAATATGATACCAGAATCACATTTCGGCTGAGACAGTTCTCCCTGAAGCAATCAAGTTCAGTGATGCAGGCAACCTCTTCCTCTTCACATTTGGCCATCACAGCAGTCACCTTATGGCAGCAAATGCACTCCACCAATGTCTCCATTCTAGTACAGTTGCCACACTGGCACCTGCAAAACCAAAGGTTAGATGTATTAGGGCACAGTACTGATAGTCAGAATGAATGCCATCATATTTCAGGGTCCAGTTACTGCATCAAACTGTATTGCACTAAACACTGTTCTGGGTACACACAACATATAACTGTCAACCGGATATGGAAGTGTTGTGCACATTAGCACCACATCTAAACATGAATGCCATACATGCCATTGTACTGCAGTATGGCTGCCTGGTTACCATGGCAGTACAGTGTCCAGCCCTGCCTGTAGCACCGTACTAAAGATGGCCCCCCGGGCCATACCCTGCTTCACGTAACTGAACAGCAATGGTCCTCAGCGGTGCCCCATTCCCTGTCCATACCACATCGCTGTGACAATTCAAACACCCAAGCCATGATGGTCAAGTGCCCCCCCACATTTCCACATCCATGTAGGCAACCCAATCCCACCCAGCTTCCATGTCCCAGCAGTGGATGTCTGTAGGCGCCCAGCAGAACCCACCCTCAGTCATCCTCAGCTGCCTGCCGACTAAGCTGTCAGTGAATGACAGCACATAATACTGACTGTCAACCAGTTTGACTGTCAATGTTACCGTAAGCTGTCATTCACGTCGTGGTGAGTGACTTTGTGTTGCCTACCGGTGGGTGAAATGGCCTATAACGAGGTGGGGGGCACTACTGTACCATGGAGTATTTACAGTATATTCTCATTAATGGACTACGGGCAGGAGGGTATCCACTACAGTACCAGGTATTGGTTAGGTGTTCTTCATTTCTTACAGAAGGGAATATGACCAGGAGGAGAACACTATACTAAAGAACACAAAACAAGGAGATTCACAGAACAGATGAAACAACACGATAAACAATTTATTCAAACACACATATAACGACTCCCATGCTTCAACCACTATACTACCAGGGAATGGTTTTAGTCGTGTACTTATAGGCAGGGAGGGCAGTAGACTACAAGGTACTGGTTAGGTGTGGTGGATTCATTGCAAGAACAGGATATGGGAGGGTAGGGTGACCAATAGACTACCAGGGAATGGTTTGTGCTTGTGTATTACCAAACGTAATACAGGCAGGGAGCGGGATTTTGGTGCATCTGTCTTGCAGGGAGCAGTATGCATTGCCAGGCACATCCCGCTAGGGAATGCAAATAGGGCGATAATAACATGCAGATGGACACATTGAGCCTTGCATGCTGAATTAGCTAATTTGCATGTCTGGGGCTGTAAATACAAACATCTTTCCACATGACCGGGAAGCAGCCCCACATGTAGGGATGGTCGCAATTGTGGTATGCACAGTGCAGATATACCGAGTGGCATCTTCAGGCACATGCTCTGTGAATACTACAGTTTTGTGTAGGTACAGCTCAGGGGCCTGGTACAGATCTTGTAAGGAGCGATCTCATTTTAGAATTTCCACATATATATAAGCAGGCGAGGTAAATATGGAGTACTTTGCTAACACTGTGACCATCAATGCACTGTTAGGAAATGCCATTGCATTCCATATGTAAACAATGTGAACACATGTAAATGAATGTGAATGGTCGATGTGCAATGAAAACACAGGGGTGCCACAATAAGAAACAACAACTACAAGACTTTGTGTCAGGTCTTTCTTTACATGAAACAAATGGAAAGCGAAACGCAGGCTAAGTAACTTGTGAAATTACACAGTACATCCTAACAGGAAAAAAATGAATAGGATGTCTATATAAATCATAGGCACTGAATAAATCATTGCAACGTACCATGAACATTAATTAAATGTGTTGGCATTGTGTCCCTATGCTATGCAGTACACAACACAAATAAAGTTTACATGCATTCTTTAACATAATCAAAACATATACTGCATATGTGAGGGTACTGCTGTGAGGTGGGATATGAAAGAATGTCATTCCTGATGTGAACTAGCACTTATGGGGAACTGGTACATAAGGAGACACATAAGGGGGCTATAGCCATTGCAGACAGCAGGCTTGCCATTACTACTGCTTTCTGAATCAACTCTACCATAACTGAAATACATGCTTGCACAGAACATCACAAACCCTAATCTTTCAGATAAATAAAAAAAAGGGTACTGCCATGAACAGTAATGCATGGATAGCCGAAACAGTCATTCACCCACCATTGGCTTGGTTCTTCAATAGTCCGACCACCCACAGCTACTTCAGAGCTGTCTGTTTCCTCTTTGGAAGTACTTGCATCAGCCGCAGAAGCATCTGCCGAAACTTCAGACCTCAGAGGCTCAAACATGTATGGTTGAGCAACAGCCAACAAATCAAATTCCTTACTAAGGTCAGGACATCCATCGGCCATGCTGCACTGCTTCCTCATTCAAGTGGTGCTACCAGACGCCATCGTCTCGCAGCGTCAGCGCAGGACTCATGACGGAGATTCCTCATTAGTGGAGTTGAAGACAGGCACCCTAGAACAACAAAACATAAAGCCCAATTCTAAAAAAAGGAAAAGAAATTAAGGAATTCGGACTCCACACACCAAACAACAACAGCAAATGCTGTACATTTGTCCACAATGGTGAGTCAAACACACACTGAATGAAAATGTCTGTTTATTTGTCCTTTAAGTATTTCTGACTGACTGTCATGTGTTCACTTAGGTTAGGGCAGTGTTCACAGAAGGAGGAGACTGGGAGGCATGCTGATGTTGATGACTTGACTGAGCCTCGAATATTATGCTATCAGGTTACATTCCAGTCCCTGCATGCATGCGGTCACACTCCTCCTGAGTCTCACCCTGTAGAACTTTACAAGCCATTTTACTGGGGAATGAGGGCTCGTCTACTGTCTGGGAAAGTGTTGAGGGACAGAGATTAGTGATGGACCTGCTTGTGTTAATGGTGAAATTGTTTAACCAGGAAAGGCACACTTGTTTCCAGGTGTAAATGATCTGGAACAGTAGCACAAGGAAGTGAAGTGACTTTGCTCAGGGTCACACAGTATGAATTAGTAGTGGGGTTAAACTGGATTGCATGTGAATGAACTAGGGAGTGGGCATGCCCTGAATGCTGGGGACTGATTCAAGCTGGGTTAAGCAGGAGGGTACTAGACCCACAGGAATGGCTCATGATGAACCATAGAAGCACTGTGCATGGCATACTACCATGTGATGTGAAAGACAGTATGCCATGCACAGTCCCCTCTGTGGCTGGTGCAGTCAGTCGCACTCAGTGGTGCTCTTTCACATTGTCCCTAATTCTTTGCTGAAATGTAGTACACCGTAGCCACGTAAAAAAATGTTCTGCCTGCTGCTGCTTCTCTCCGACTGGAAAAAATCAGCTCATGTGGTGACGGGTTTTCAAGGTGCTAGGCTGTCCAGGAATGGGATGGGCAGGAGCGCACATAAATAATTACACATTCACTACGCATGCTCCCACCCATCCCACTCTGGACAGCCCAGCACCTCAAAGACTGACACCACAGAGCTGATTTATTTATTGTTTTCAGTCAGAAAGAAGTAGCAGCAGGTAGCCACATGAACCTGGACTGTAGTACATACTGTAATGCATATGAGTGATGACAGCCCGGTCAGCATCATCCAGTCACAATCAGATGACAGTACATTAGTAATAATACTGTCCTTGTGCATGAGATTGACCTATGATTATTTACTGAGTCACTCTCTGTTGCTTAGGAAAATTTGCTCTTCTGAAAAGTACTCATAGTCTTTTAGATGGATTGGGGAATCGGGTTAGCATGTTGGCTTCAAAGTGTACTGTCTTTTTTTTTTTTTTGAACATCAAAGTTACTGACTGTGTACGAACTAGAAATTAAACAAGATTGCTTACTCCTTAGATCTTGTCCTCTTTTTTTTTTGTCCTAAAATCTGGTAACACTCTCTGGCAAGGGCCACTGTCCTCCTAGTGAAAAATGAGCAAAAGTAATCATTAAAGATGGTGGCCTTTTGCTCATACCTCAATCACATCCCCTCCCGTTAGCACCACCATTCCTGCTCCTTTTTTCTTTTTTCACTAATATACCTGAAGAACTGTTTTTCTACGCTCTTGACCTCCTCTGCAATATGCCTTTGTCCCCCCCAACCACCCTCTTAGCCTCCATGTGTTTCAGCATATATTCTTGCCATTCTTCTTCTCCCTACTTCTGTTTAAATTTGTTGAAGACCTTTTCTTGACCCTCACCTCTTCCTGACCATTGCCAAGAACCATAGTGGTCTCTTGAACTTGTTCTTCTTGGTTACCATTCTCATGCATACCTTAGATGCCCCAAGATGGCTCCTTAATTGCCCCATCTCTTCCACCCCATCTATGTTATCTACCCTATTAACTTAACACTGACCAGCTCATTTAGCCTACTAAAGTCCACCTTCTAAAATCAAGGACTTCAGCTCTTGATTGTGGTTTACCAGACCTGAGGCCACTTTGAACCAAACTTGTTATGGTCACTGTTTCCTAGTGGCTCCCACTCCCACAGCTTCTACCACCTCCAGGTTGGCAAGTACCACTCGAGAATTGAGGTCTGCCTGGTGGGCTCCTTTAACTAACCGTACAGCAGACAGTCCTGGAATGTATCCAGAATGACCTGGCTTCTGGTGTTCCTGGCTTCTGGAACATTTCAATGATGTCCGGCAGGTTCCAATCACTCACCATCACTACTTCTCCCTTAGCTGCCCCTCTTTCCAGTTCTTCCTTGAGCTCTCTGTCCCTCTCATCTCCTTGCCCTGGTGGACTATAGATCACCCCAAGTGCAGCTTCTTGCCCGAGACTGCTGTGAGTTGCACCCACAGTGACTCAGTCTCCCCATTACTACCCCAATGCATCCATCTTTGGCCACTTCATAGAAACATATAGAATCTGTCGGCAGATAAGGACCACAGCCCACCTCAGTCTGCCTATTTCCCTACTTGGTTTGGCAATCCCTTGTCTTATCTGGACTGCCTTTCCCCTCTTTGCTGTACAGCAGGGTGCCTTATGCTTATCCTATGCACTTTGAATCCTGTACTGTTTTGCTTCCATAACCTCTGCTGGTAGGCTGTTCCATGGACCCACCACCCTCTCTGTGAAATAAATACTTCCTAGCATTCCCCCTAAGCCTCCCTCCCTCCAGCCTCATGTTATGTCCCCTTGTCCTTGTGCACTTTTGTCTCTGAAATATGCTCCCCTCCTGTACCCTGTTTATTCCTCTAAAGTATTTGAAAGTCTCTATTATATCCCCTCTCTCCCTCTCTCCCTCCTCTCTTCCAGTGAATAGATGTTTAGTTCCTTGAGTCTTTCCTCATAAGGTTTGTGTACAGTCCATGTATCATTTTGTTTCTCTTCTCTGATACCCTTCTTGATAAAAGGCTACTCCTCCCCTCTGCCAGTTCCTCTATCCTCCTGAACATCCGACTCCCCAGGACTGTCATTTTCCCAGTTGTTGTTTTCCAAAGCCCACATTTCCATTATGACCACAAGGTCAACCTCAGTGTCTGTCATCAGTGCCTGAAGCTCACTGATTTATTACCCAGACTCCTGGTATTAAGGCATACCCCTTCCATCTCACCCCCATCCTGCGTTGCTGCTACCTTTGTGCTTCACATGTCCTTTCATCCCCCTGTATTTCTTTGCTCTTGCACCCTTTGCATTCCCCCTCTCCAAGGTCCCTTCGCCTAGCCCAGTATGGGCCACAGTTTGTTTGCACCTGTTGTGCTGCTGGAGGCCTCTAGATGTGGGGGAGTACTAGTTCAGATTCCCTTCCTCTCTCCTACAATCGAGGTTCCCCTAGCCCCACTCTCTCCCCTATAGTCAGATTAAATGTCCGATACAGATGTCAAACTTCTGCCCCAGTGCACAGGCTCCCCTCTCCTGTCAGGAGAAGACCATCACCCTTGAAGAGCCTCCTGTTCCTGAAGCCCCACCAGTCTCCCACAAAGTGGTACTCCTTATCCTTACACCATCCCTTAAGTCACCCATTAAACTCCTCTATTACCTCCTTCTTTATCATATTCTGCTTCATCTCCCTGCCCCATACAGGGAGGACTTTGGAAAAGGCCAGGGCGGTTGAGTGTGCTGTCAGTCTGTCCCTCAGTCTATGAAAGTTCTGCTTCATGATCTCCATCAACTGGTTCACCAGATCACTGGTACCCAGGTGTGCCAGCACCCTCAGCTCCCTCTCCACCATCCTCCCTATCCTGTCTAAATTCCAGATGGCAGATGCCCCAGGAAGGCACTGGACCATCCCCTTCCTGTCTGTCCCCTCTCCATCAATCTATACCACTCAATCATTGAGCCCCCATCCACTGAGACTCTACTTGCAGACTTGCTCCCTTTGGTGCCATCACATTGCCCTTGCCCTTTCCCATCATCTGTCTCACAGACATCCCCCACCAGAGTCAGGGGTCAGCTGCACTTTATGAGGGACGCTTACAGATCAATGAGAATCTCGCAAGGGTTTGATGACACTGAAGATAATCTCAGTCACGTCATATGCTCTGTCGTCACAGCCGCTGCAGTGTCGCATCGGGAGTAGGGGTGGGATGGGAATCATAGATTCATATTTTGACATCAATCAATGTGAAATTTAATATATTGGTGAGTAAACTGGTTGACTTTCGAGCAGCGGGGCAGAGCCCCGATGATGGACGATAAATACTGTATGAAAATAAAAAAAATTTAATTTGGAGGGGTTTGAGTCACTCTGGATGATGTGGGTGTTTGAGTTTTGTAGTTTGGTGGGGTGCGGGGCAGAGCACGCTGATGATAAATACTGTATGAAACACTTAAAAAATTCAGAGGGGGTTTGGATGACTCTGGATGATGAAGGTATTTTGAATTTTTTAGTTTTTATGGGGGGTGCGGGGGGGCAGAGCCCTCCGATGATAAACACTGTATGAAGCATTTAAACAAAAAAAAGAAGAATTCGAAGGGGGTTTGAGTCAGTCTGGTGACATGGGTGGTGTGGGGTCAGAGGTGATAATGGCAAACTGGAAAAAAATTTGATTGAAGAACAAGAAGTTGCTAGGTATGTAATGCTTCTCAGGACTGTTGCTTGGTAACAGTGTGCTGTCTTAGATCTTGCGATATCTTAATGACAAGATTTCAGATGCCATATTAACCATCCCTCATAAACTGCAGGCGCACAGCGTCAGGTGCCTGAACCTCCTCTAGGGGTGTTAAGCTATTCACCATTTAGATGCTGAGGCTTAACCCTGCTTCTCCTTCCAACCCCCTCCCCACCACTCTTCACATCCCTGGGACAGTGGGTCTCTGGGGGAGTGGGGGTGTCTGTGGTTAGATGTCACAAAATGTCTAAGCACAGGGTGGGGCCTGCACACCAAGAAGTGTTAGGAATCAGCTGACTGCCTCTTCAGCCAAATTTATGATCCCTTCCTTCCTGAGGGGATAGCAATATAAATTAGGAAATTCATCACTTTAGACTCGCACAGGGTCCAGGTAATGAAGTATCAGTTTAGCAAAGTCTACCTTTTTGGGACAATTATCTTAGACAATCCCTTTAAGTCATTTAACTTGCAACTAAGTCTTTTGCCCAATCTGGATCCATCAGGTGTAATCCTCTAGAAGCTTAACAAATTTATTTCATTATTTTTGTCAACTACGTAAAATTCCACTTGGATTCAAGATCAAAGTTACTAGGAGGACCCAATGCAAAACATATAACATTATAGAACACAATTCAAATCAAATGCAAACACATTTATGCAAAAGGAGTGGACATAAATGGAGTGTGATAAATCCATTTATCTGAGTAACTGTGTACGTAGATTTCTTTATGTACAGTTACTACGTCACCTCTGTTTATATACACAGTTCTTACATCACAGACCATTTATCTACATAGTTTCAACATTACTGCCCCCACCCCTCCCGCGCCAGTCAGCACTACTTTCACTTTTCCCACAGCTTCATACACAGATCAACAAGCTCTCACTCTGCTGCTTTTCATCACTGTTTTTCCTGCCATACACGTTACACAGCTCTCACCAGTGAGTACCTCTGCAGCACCCAGCCTGAAACAACCTCTGCTGCTCTGCTCCTGTTTGTTTTCAAAATGCGCCTGTGTTCTAATGCCTGCTCCCATTGCCCACTCCTCTTCTCACTTTAAATCCCCTCCGGTCGCTATCTTCTTCTTCCTGCCCCTCTGGATGGTGCCTTTTTGCTCTCCGTTCTGTTCTACTCCTCTGGTCCCAATTGCCATCCAGAAATAACAATAAAAACAAAACGGTAACCTACAACAAACACCGTTCATCTGTCTGGCACAAGTTGTCCTCGGGACTCCTTACTAAACTCGGACATTATCTTGTCTGAGATTTTTTCACTCAGTCACGGCAACCACCAATGAGCTGTTACACTGCAGCTGAAGTATAAATGCCATGACGTTGCCTGCATGGCAATGTCCATGACAACAGAGCATACAAGAAGCGGAGCAGCTTCTTTTTAAAAAATAAACCCCCAAACTTACAAAACATAAAGAAAAATGGCACACATTGAAAGAAAAATAAAGTATCACACATGGTCTTCCCCTACTGCATAAATGAAACATGAAGGGTGAACTGTAGTGATAAGAGTTATCTTGTGTAGTTGCTATTGACCTCTCATAACCATCACTCGTGGTTCTGCCACTCATTGGTTACTTGAGGTCAATGGCAACTACACAAGATAAATGCTGTTATCACACAGTCGCCCCAGCATATCCCTTATTTAATAATATATTCATCATAAAAATATACCCATTGAAAGTGCACAGTCAGTCAGCACAACTATAGTTGTATTGAAAAACCCATATCATTACCACAAACAAACAAATGAACCAACAGTTACGTCTGATTTAAAAACTTCAGTTTTATTTGCTGCCCTTAAAGGTATTTGGGAGATCATTCCACATGTTAGGACAATTATAACAAAAGGCTTTCAGACCCACCACTGTCCTCATTTTTGGTTGGTTTGGTAAAAATGTATTATTATATCTTAGCACCCCAACAGTTTTCTTAAGAAGGACACTGGATCATACCCAGAGACAACACTTTCTTTCTTCTCTGTTCCATCCCATACAACCATCCTCCCTAGGTAGTATTCCCACATGCGTGCTGCTGCTGCTGATGATGATGGCAAGGAAATTTGAGAAAATGAAAATGGTCAGCAGTTACAAAACGGAGGAGCTGTGCTGCTGCAGTTCTAAGACTGACAGAATCAGAGGCAAATGGCTATTGTGGCCGTCCCTTCTCTCTTCCTACTTTCACAGTTGGTCCTCCACCAGCACCACCAGCAGGCCTTGAACAATGTATTTTTGGGACGGGGAGGATATACTTAGCCAGCTCTAGTCTGCATGACAAACCTCCATGCGTGGCTCATGGGCCTGCAGCTTGCCCAGATGCAGCCCTCTCAGCCTGCAGACCCTCCTGAGTACCCATGGCTGCCTGCAGAAGCTGTAGGTAGGCTGCCACCTGCTGCTGGTATGGACCTTCTTGGGGGACCATTGTTAGGTTTCACCCTGGCCCACTGTGAGTGCTGGGGTGGCACCGCAGTGGCTACTGCAATTGGAAGAGTGGGCTGGAGTGGAACAGCAATGGCTGTGGCCGTGGAGTGCTGTGAGGTGTAACAGCACTGGCTGTGCCAGGTGCATGGGCCTAGCATGGCACAGTGGTGGCTGAGCTGGGGAGGAGACTGAGCTCCATTGTCAGGGTGTCTAGCAGCAATGACAGGTGGCACTGTTGTGGTTAGGCAACTGGATGGCTCCTGCTGCCATCCTGCCTCTTGGTGGTGACCGAGTTGGACAAGGATTTATTTGGCCACCTCTGGTTCCTCATGAAAGTTTCCTGTCGCTGTCTGTCATGATGTCATCTGGCGCCCAGCATGGGTCAACTGTAGAGGCAGCAGCCATCTTGATGGGCTCAGGGCATCCTCCACCATTGTGTCCAATATAGTTGACTGTGCTGTTGAGAATAGACAGGAACATTGTTGAGTAATGCACATACCAGTGGCTGGACAATGCCAGCATGCAGGCCCAGTGTACTGAGCACAAACATGCACATGTCACCCATTCAGTACAGTGCAGTGCCCATATATCCCCAGTGCTGTTCACATCACACACATCTCCCATCACCAGTGATCACACAGTATATGACACCCATGTGGCAAAGCAGGAGATATCCCTGCAGATGCCTACACCACCAGGATACCTGGATACCACCAGGCGGCCTACCACTATTGTATAACCCATTCAATAGGTACACCATTACAGACACTGCATACAGCAGTGAGGGCCCACATACATGTTATACCATGGCCTATACAGGATACATGCATAGGGCTACTGTAGGAAGTGTCTGCAGAACACTGATGTGTGCAGTACATCTTGTGTTTGCCTTCTGTGTTTGGCCAGCTATGGCCCATGTCATCATGACATGTGTTCTCCCATGACAAGCAGGCAACCACCAACACCACTGGTGCATGCACCCCCCCACCTCAATGTACTGGGGCTGCTGCAGTCACTCACATGGCTGTGTTGGTCCCACCTGACATTCATAGCCGCTGCCGGGGATCCCTGTGATGAACACAAACTGCTCTGTTCCTAACATTAGCACCTTGGCATGGGATCTGCAGTTTGTGGGCCACTGCTTGTGGCCAGGAGGTCAGACCAAGCCCTGGCCATGAGTCCCTTCATATGGCGCTTTAGGTCTCCTGCCCACTTTTTGACCTCCTCCACCATCTGGCATCTGCCTTCTATGGTGTTTATGGACTCTGTCACCTCTGCCCAAGCCTTAGTGATCTTGTTCCTCTTTTTCATCTGGTGGCCGACCAGTTCCACGTTGGCCACTTAGACATATGCCAGGGCTATAACCTCCTCCTCCTCCGAGAACCTCCTCTTCATTTGTCTCTGTGGTGCCAGATCTGTCTCCTTCAGATGGTGGTCAGGCAGCTGGAGGACAATGCCGCTGCCATTCGAGATCTGGTGGCTACCATCTGGTAGGATGGGTAGTGGCAGCAGCCACTTGCAGGCCAGTGGACAATATAAGTGGACTGAGTGGTGCC
Source organism: Neoceratodus forsteri (assembly GCA_016271365.2). NCBI lineage: Eukaryota > Metazoa > Chordata > Ceratodontiformes > Ceratodontidae > Neoceratodus > Neoceratodus forsteri. Next base: position 1,329,891,116 of record CM028131.1, on the reverse strand, counting down.
CATATTGGTTTTGTTTATTGGTCATATGTCAGTTATCTTCTGTTACGGGTAGTTGCCTTGTCTTTTTTTTGTTTGTTGATGGGTCATTGTCCTTTTTTTTATTTTTATTTTGCTGTTGTTTTCTTTATGGGCCATTGCCCATGTTATTTATTAAAGCATTTGATACCTTTGCTCCGTGTTCTGTGTCTTTTATTGCTGCCTGCTTCTCCTTTCTCTCTTTCTCCCTCCCTTGTGCTGTTCTCTGTGCTACTTGCACTGTGCCTGTGTATACAGTGCTACATTCAGTGCCATGTTCAGTGCTGTGCTAGTGCCCTGCGCTGTACTGTAGTGCTTCACTTTACTGTTGCTCAATATTCCGACATGTTAGCACTGGTGAGCTACATCTGAATAGTTTGGTGGCCATACACATGCACTAGTACAAGTGCAGCACAAGCACAGCTGGTTGAATACTAGGGCCATGGTGTTCAATTAGAAGTATATAAGATGTTCATAAAGATAAAAGAAGTAATCCACACCAAGTACTGGGCTATCCACTTTATTACAGATTATATAATGCATAATTTCCAAACTTTGGATTGTATATTTTATTATGCCTCTAAACATAAACGCATTGTTTGTGGTGGAAGCCAGATATGCTGGGAAGGGGGGATGCCTCCAGGGGAGTGGCGGCACTAGTTGCTCCTTTTGCTGTACATGGTGACAGTCATGAATGGCTGGGGATAACCTCTACCTGTAGAACAAATAAAAAGATAATCAATAACAAGTGCAGTGTACAGTAGAAAAGTTTACTTAATTCATGCATGTTATAATTTGACTAACTGGACTGCAATCTAAAAATGTATATGTGTAGATGTTTGTCTATATTCCACTGTGTTGAGAAAGCTCAATAAACACTGTTATAAGAAATGTACAGTACAGACTGCATTTAAGTAATTGTGCAATGCATTCCCAACTCTCTACAGCAAGACGAGACAGTGTTTTTTAAACTGGCCTCTTAAGAAGGTTCCCTTTCATTGCGAACGCACTGCCAAAGCAACACCTGTAACAAAATACCTTGCAAAAGATGAATGAGAATGGTGCTTCCTCCAGATTGTCCTGCCATACCTGCCTGAGATAAATTAAAAACAGAGATAAGTTGGTGCCTGACCTAAGATAAATATAAGTTCAATGTGCTGACGCAACTGAATGAGATAATATGAGAATGCTTGTGTAACTTGAGTTTTTTTTGTGGCTTTCTGCCTCTCTATCCATGGGATATACCACCCTGTAGGAGTACGGCGCAAGGAACCCTAGAGGAGGGTTCCCCTCCTACAGGTGCCGGGAATTAATGTGTCGGCTAAAGGTAGGGTAGGAAGAAGCCCAAAAAGAATACCTAAAGATATCAAGCATCGAAGAGGAAAGGATGATGAATAATTTCTGTGAAGAGAAGGGCTAACTTCCTAAGGAGAGAGGGGAAAGTCAGGGCCACCATCCACCTCCATCCAACAGCGGAACCTAACTAACTAACGAGAACAAAGCACTAACTCTAACTAATATTATGACCATTGGCACAGAGGAGAGGAAAAACAAAACTTTTTTAAGAGGAAACCTCTGGGGATCCAAGGCCTACGTCACCTTCCCTCCAGGCTGACGACGTTTGATTTGAGGGCATATGTTAGTAAAAGAATGGTTCATAGATGAGGGATACAAGTAGGAAGGATGACGATGGGATAGGGAAAAACCTGAAAGAAGCACAGATTAAAATAAGGAACATGAGGTATCAGGGACCCAAGGAAGGTATGCTGTAGTATTTGATAAGAAATAGCAGATCAGAGGAGCATAGTATGTCAGAGAAGCAAGGATGGGAGGAAGTAGATTCATATATAAGTCAGAGCAAGGTGTTTCCAGATGTGTTTAAGAGGAGATTCTAGATGTGCTGATGAGGAGAGATGATAATGCAGACTAGCTTGATTGAACGATATGCTTGATGGAGTGATGCGATTGAGCAAACACTGAGGTTGAAGAGGCATGCTTGATTATGCGATGTAAATGATTAGATTCTGAATAATTAGACCCTGAGTTTGTAGTTGATGGCGGTAGTTATGGAATTCAATGATAGGAATGTTCGAGTAAGAGATGCAAATAAATAAACTCAGAGGTAATGCTGAGGTGAGCGATGCGAGTGGAATAGGCGATGAGAACAATTAGATGCTAAGCCTTAAGGTAATGCTGAGTGAATGATGGCTGGATATATGAACTCGATAGGACTGGAGTTAATAACTCGATACAAGCGTCAGGATAACCACAGTTGATAGGTGGCATAGGAGGTATGGTAGGAATGTCCAAAAAGAATATCAAAAAGCGGGCCATGAGCGGAGTGAATCCTGGATGGCCGATATGGAATTGGAATAGGAAGAGACTGGAATGAACTTGAAAACGAACCAGGACGAAGGAATGAAAGGAAGCAGGCTCCTCAAAAGGAGGCAGACTCAGAGGCCAAGAAGGGAGATCAGAAACCAAAGGCAACTCAGGTGGCGCGATCAAGGATCACAACTGGACGAAGTAAGATGAAGAGAGAAGCTAAGAGCGGAGTGGAGCCATGATAGCAGGTACTAGAAAAGGTGCTAGAACAGGGAATACAAACAAGGAAACAGATGAGGCATGGTGAAGGACTGAAGCCATGGGGGCTGATATGAGGAAGTTAGGTAGGAAAGGACAAAGGATGGAGGGAGGGTAATGGGTCAGCGTAGGAGCCAGCTGATACAGAATGAGAACTGCAATAGGGTAAGCTGGATGAGGAGGCATGCAGGCCGGGGTCGATGGAAGGCCACATGCAGTCAACCATAGATGGCTCAATGATGCAAATAGCAGAGCAAGCCAAGAGAAAACCGAAGCATGATGAGCTATAGAAGCTATGACCAGACTGAAGCCGTGACTGCTGATGATGGATGGAATCAGGAAACTGATACTTGAAGCATGAGGGCTGTGGATTGATGAAGCGCTGAAACTTGAACTTGAATGATGGCGGAGAGCAGCCAGCCAGCCTGCAGCAAAGGGCGATGGACAGAAAGGCATAGCCACAAGTGGAGATAGAGTTCAATCGAGACAACTGAATGAGCGAATGAAATATATGAACAGGACAAGGAAAGATATGATAGATCTACATGTCGTTGAATGGATATCAAGTCGATTTGAGGTAGCCAAGCTATGGGTTGATGAGCCTGATAGAGTGAAGAGTACGGAGACTCGGAGGCTAATCAGATGATGATAGAGGGAAGCCACGATGGCTAGAACAGGAAGGTGAGGTATGAGTCATGAGAGGTGTGCCCACAGCTCAATGAGGTGGTTAATGATGACCAGAGTATGAGCCTGATATATGCAGCAGGAGGCCGCATGGCAATAAGATGGCACGTGAGTCATGACAGAGCTGCTCAAATGAAATATCAAGTGCAGGCCAGATGGAGCCAGGGGATAGATACTGACTGACCTGGATTTGAGTGAATCCTCGATGTCCAGGACTGGATGAGAACTACAGGGGCCAGAGATAGCCAAATGATGGGGACAGCAGAATGAGAGAAGGCAGTCGGTAAGAACTTCGAGAGAACAGCGGTTCAATGAGGAAGCATAAGAATGAGCACCAAGGAGACGAGTACGAGTGGGGAAAGGGATGGTAGGATAGGGAAAAGCCTCATAAGAAATGATTCAATGAAAATGACAAATAGAGCGGGAGTGCATCGGTTCAAATGAGCCAATCGGGGAAAAAAGGAGAATGCATATGAACAGGAATGACGTTAGGAGAGCAGTCAGCTGGCCCATAGCAAATGGCTATGGATAAGAAGGCAAGGCCTGGAGCGGAGAGAGCTGAATCGAGGTGACTAAGGAAGATGAATACACACGATAATGAGCACAGCAGGAACACAGTAGGTGGATTAGGGAGCATGGGACCTAATGGGAGGTGTCATGAAGAAATAACGAATGCAGGCCAGAAAGAGACAGCCGAGGCATACCAACTGAGCAGGAAAAGACGAGCAGAGCAAGGTAACGTATCGGGGACCAGCACGTCCGTGACCGGACATCAAAACAATCTGAGCTAGCATGTAGATAAGGCGTCATAGTAGCCATGATAGGCATCCCTAAAAAAAAATATTGAATGCAGGCCACGATGGGAATGAGACCCCGAAGGTGGCAGTAGGGTGAGTTGGATGAGGAACTGCAGAAGATCAGTGGCGAGGGCAAGCGGGAATCGATGGAGAATGAAGATTCCTGGGCAGTAATGGGCTAGAGAATAGCAGTAGCGGTCCAAGGTTAACAGACATAGGTTGGCAGGATAGGAAGGTCGATGGAATAGCACAAGACCCAAAAAGAGCAATTGAGCGATGAGAGTGGGAATGAAAAGGGAATGCCAGGGAGAGAAGGGGCAGGGCTGATGACGGATAGAAGGCAGGTATGGAAGTTCGATGAGATAAGAAAAGGGTAAGGAAGACCAGAGTTAGGAGCCCGATACATGTGGCAGGAGGGCCGTAGATTGATGAGGTGGCATATGTGTTCTGATAGGTATGCCCAAAATAAAATCGAGAGCAGGACAGACAGAGGCAGCTGAGATGAGCAGATTGAGTGACTGAAGTAGAGGAGCAGGTCGAGGCGAAGAAGGCAAGAATCCCTGTTTTTTGGTTTTTTGTTTTTGAAGACTGAGGAGAGTGAACAAGGTGAAGAAGTGGACGCTGAGGCCGATAAGGCATGATTATACGATAGGAACGACTATACCTTGATGTTGTGAGTGATGAATTAGCGTAGGACTCAACAGAGCGATGCAGTAATGAGGCTCCTTGAAAGGAGATATACTCCAAGGTGAATGCTCAAGTAACTGTAAAAGATAAATCTCGAGGTAAGGCTGAGTGAATGATGATGGAAGGTAGGAACCCGCTAACATAAGAACGGATGAAGTATGACGATGGACGGACTCCATGAAGACAGGTACTGGAAAGCGAAGTAGGAAAGGACGCAGGATGGCAGGGATTGAACTGGATGAGCAGGTCGAGGTGATGCATAGCTGGGGTAGGATTCATGATATTAATGCCCAGAAGAAACAACGAGTGCAGGCCGTGACAGGAGTGAATCCACGATATGGCCTGTACGGATGAAAGGACGAAGGATGAAGATGGAGGGAAATCCATGAGCAGAGGAGTCAAGGAGATGCTGACTGATAAAGCGATGGAAAGAGATGAGCAGGTCGAGATGAGGTATAGTGGACCAGAGAGGGGCATGAGATTCTGGACCCGAATACAAGTGAGGAGAGTCGAGAAGGAAACCAGGAATAACGGGAAGCAGGAATCAAGTAAGCAATGGTATGGCAGGAAACTCCCCAAATAGGAACTGCAAGATAGGGACAGGAAGGGCAAGTGCCATTTTTTTTGTTTTTTATATAATTTGCTCTCCCCAAGGACAGAGGGGGTCAGGAGGCTTGTGGATATAGAGGATCAGTTACTGTGAGCAGTATTAATCTAGGTAACCCCTCAGAACAGTCAAAGTAGCATAGATTACTGTCATGGGTGAATCATGTGTGTTCCTTTGAATGAAAACTGCAGTAAATTATATGCGATGAAAAAGAGCGTGCAAAGAGACGTTATCAGCTTGCTGAGAAATAGTACATGCACAACATGGATCAGTAGAGGAATTCCCAGGTTACGGAGGATACGAACTTTAGGATAAAACATCTAGTACAGTCTCCTAGGTAAGCAACCTGCCAGAATTCTAAGGAGGCCCCCCACCCAAAAAAAATGCCAAAGTTGCTGTTGCTTTCTAATGAAAACTATGTATGATTTGGCACTGAGTTCAAAAAGACTGTGGTAGCCCAAAGCTGGAAATACGATTGAGGCAAGCAGCTAGAAATTCCGTGACATACAGGAGTCATGACAGCTCTCCTAACTTTATGGCACACCAGCACTACAAACGTCAACGAAGTAGAATTTGAGATGTGTGTGACATTGAAAGCTGTAAAAAGTAAAATATATAACACTGTCCAGCTAAGAAAAACTTCGAATTACCCATTGAATCAGCATTGACCAGTGCAATGAGTCTCTGGCAGTGGAAAACTGCCGCACTTATATGCGGTGGACAAACAAGGAGCCGATCAGAACTGGGGAATGCCGTAGCGGATCACAGGGGGTGAAGGCGCACCCGAAGCACCAGCATGGAGGACCAGGTGGGCGAGGCCCAGAGGCGGAAAAGGAAAATGGAGAACAACTGATTGGGAGAGGCAAGCAGAATGCAAGAGAGCACCGGAGGACACCAGAGGAAGGCAGATTTGATGCTCACAAGAAGGAAAATGAGAGTAGAGCACCACATGGGATGTGGCAACGAAATCCAGAGGTATGAAGGAGGGGCCGGGCTGCAGCTGACAGTGGGGACAGCGGGAAGCAAGTAACAGAACAAGGAGGGAGCTGTCGGACCCACGCCCGCATGGGACAGACACAGGTGGGCTAAATGCAAAAGAAAAGAGAAGTAGAATGATGGAATGGGCAAAGGGGAAAGGGGAGAAGACAGAGAAGGAAGCTGGAGGGAAAAATGAAAGAAAAGCTGCTAGTGGGAGAAACATCCGATGGAACTGCTGGCTGCAATAAAAAAGAATCCTGGTGAAACCCAGGATGTTGTGACCTTTAAACTTCCATGGGGGAGTGATGTTGTTGCTCCGCCCATTGAACCACGGGCTTAAGGCCCTCCCATTAAGGTAAATTAAAAACATAGATAAGTTGGAGTTATAAGGGTATCAGAAAGGAAGAAGGTGTGTTGGGGACAGGATAACATGCGTCTCTCTGGAGGTGGGGAAAGTCCCGGGAGTTGGGGCAGGCAGCCTTCAGCAAGGGGCGCAGGAGCAAGCTGGATGTCTGGTAGAGTTACAGAGAGGGGAGTGGGGAAAGTAGTAGACTGCAACAGCTGTGGGATGGCTATCTTTTAGGAGTTGCTTGGAGAGCGTGGGGGAGCATGGTGTGCAGACAGTTTGAGTAACTTAGGGACAAGATTAACTAGTTAAGGACAGAGGTAAGGCGAGGGAGAGGGGCAGAGTGCTGGAGCCACTCAGGACCCAGGGCATATAGGAGTGCCCCAGAGGAGGGCAGACAACCCAGATCAGGGGGTGGGCGGAGAGAGAGAGAGAGAGAGGAGGAGGGGGAAATGGAGCAAGACTGCCAGCTCCTCAAGAACCAAGTGGTACAGAGCCTGGGGAATGGAAAAGGATCAGGAATAGGAGCAGCAATGGCCCAAGAGCAGGAAGCAAATGAAAGCCTCTTATTAGTGTGCCAGGGGAAGCTTGGGGCAGGGTAGAGGAGTCAAACAATAGGTTCTTGGTGCTGGCTACATGAGTGGATAAGGAGGAGTAGGAGCTTGTGGATGGGGCAAGAGTAAAGGGGACTACTAGCAATCCAGAGGGCAGCAGTGTGCAGCAGTGGGGACAGGGCCATGATGGGTAATGGTAAGGCAGCGAAAGATAGGGGACTGGATGGGGGGGGACTACAGCTAAGAAGAGGAAGGGGGAGCAAGGGGTATTGGTGGGGGAGTGATGTTGCGGATACAGAGAATGCATCAGGGGGAGTGGATGTTGGGTCAGCTATGGAAAAAAGAGGGTCAGGACACAATATGGTGGTAGGGGTACAGGAGAAGGCTGCTGGAGGGGCAGGGTACGTTGAGGATATGCAAGGTGGGGTAAAGGGTTGGAACAGGGGCCAGGATAATGGGAAGCATCTGGGGTTGAAACATGAGAAGAGGAGGTCTTACTTCTGGGAGACTCAATACTAAAAGGGGTGAGATGGGGAAGTAGGGGTGAACGGCATAGTCGCATCTGGGTGGAGTGCATGCCAGGAATGACAGCAGGAAGGGTGGCACAGTTTATGCTTAATTATGCAAAAGGGGGAGGGAGAAACCTCATATTGTGGTGCACTTGGGCATGAATGACTCGAAGGATAGCATAGTTAGGGAGGTACAGGAGAAATTCATGGGAGCTTGGGAAGTTGTGTGAGAAGGCAGAGAGTTTGGTGGCATCCTCAGAAGTCCTCCCAGTGCCCAGAGCAAGTGTTGCAAGGAAACTGAGAATTAGGGAGTTTAACACATGGCTGGGGGCCTAATGTCAGACCAAAGGGTACAGGATGGTGGGGGGGATGGGACAGAACTTGGGATAGTAACACCCTGTATGCCCAGGACAAGTTACACTTGAGCAGTGAGGGCTTTAGGGTTTTAAAACAGAGGCTAGGGAGTGCATAGCAACCAGGGTGGATTTAAACTAGATGTGGGGGGAGGCAAGTGGGTGGAAATCAAACAAGGTCTCCACATTGGGGAGCCAAATGGGCTTACCCCCCATACCAGCATTAAAGGAGCAGGAGAGAGTCCATACAGTGTTGCTAGGAATGGAGTTCAGAAGGGGAAGGGTGGGAGGAGCACATGTTGGAGGGTGGTCTCCATGAATGTGAGGAGCCTGGAGAACAAAGCAGCTGAGTTGCAGACTCTCATGGCAGAGGGGGAGGTGGACACAGCTGCCATCACTGAAACATGGTCAGCCCAATACCACTACTGGGACCTGATGGTCCCAGGGCACAAGCTATACAGCAGGTATAGGGAAAAAGGGAAAGGAGGTGGGGTAGCTGTGTATGAGAGGGAGGGGATAACGTGTGCCAGGGATGAGTGGGAGGAGGGTAGATCAGAGGCATTATGAATACAATTCCAGGATTCAAGGAACAGGTCACTTAGGATGGGAGTGGTGTATAAGCCACTGTCTCAGGCAGAGGACTTGGATAGAGAACTAGCAGAACTGGATAAGGAGGGTCAGTGGGAAGGGTAGCACCATAATCGTGGGGGACTTCAATCTGCCAAGGATAGACTGGAGCACCTCAGCCACCTTGAACATAAAGGAACAGGTCCTCCTGGAGGTTTTCCAGGACAACTTCCTGGTACAGATGGTAAATGAACCAACCAGGTTGGGTAACATTCTGGACCTCATGCTGACTAATGGGGAGTTTGTAAGAGAGCTGGAGATGGAAGATCCGCTGGCAGGGAGTGACCACCACATGGTGTGGTTCTCACTTAACATGGGCAGGGAGGCTGCAGGAACAGTGACCAGGGTGTTGAACTTCAGGCAAGCAGACTTTGGTAGGATGGGAGAAATAGTGGCTGGGCACCTAGCCAGTATCCACCCACACATGGATGCAAATCAGAAATGGGAAGTTATCAAGCTAGGTCTCACGGAGGCCACTAGCTCTTGTACCAAGACACAAAGCAAATAAGCTAGGTCCCAAAAAAACAAGTTGGTTGAGCAGGGAGGTGTTGGATAAGGTGAGGGTGAAAAGGGCAGCCTTCAGGAGATTGAAAAGATCCAACCAGGGAAAGATAGAGAGAAGTACCTGGAGAAATCAAGAGAGGTGGTCACAGCAGTCACAGCAGTCAGGGCAGCCAAGGCTTCAAGGGAACTTAGGCTGGCACATGGAATCAAGGAAGGGGAAAAGGATTTCTTCACATACATAAAGGAGAGAAGGAATTGCAAAGATCAAATTGTATGGATCAGGAAGGATGGGGGATGGGCAGAGAAGGGGGCAGATCAGGCGGAAGCACTCAACAAATACTTCTGTTCTGTATTTACTAAGGAGAAGGATGTGTCGCTGCCTCAGGGGTTAGGAAGAGTAGGCACGAGGGAGGCAGGGACGACAGATGGGGTATTCTCAGCGGGCAGGGTAATGGAAGGCCTAAGGGCATACACCCCTGTGTACTGAAGGAGTTGGCAGAGATCTTGGCAGAGCCATTAGCTGACTTGTTCACCATCTCTCTGGAAATGGGGTACATATCCCGGGACTGGAGGATGGCTTATGTGATGCCCCTCCACAAAAGTGGACCCAAGAATGAACCAGGCAACTATAGACCAGTAAGCCTTACATCCATTGTGGGAAAAGTTGATGAAGACAATCCTTAAAGAGAGGTTGGTAACCTTTCTGGAAGACAATGGACTCCAAGACGAAAAGCAACATGGGTTTGTCTCTGGCAGATCCTGACAGACAAACCTGGTTGACTATTATGACTGGGTGACTAGGGCACATGACAAGGGCCATGTGGTGGATGGCCTGTATCTGGGCTTCAGCAAAGCTTTTGATTCAGCGCCACATGGGAGGCTGGTAACTAAGTTGGGGAACCAGGGAGCTGGGACAAAGATGGTGAATTGGGTCAATGCAGGGAAGGCAGCAGAGAGTAGTGGTGGGAGAGGAACTGTCATCTCCAAGGGCTGTGACAAGCAGAGTGTTACAAGGCTCAGTACTGGGTTCAGTGTTTGGCATTTTCATCGCCGACATCTCACACAGCATTAAGAACAAGGTTATCGTTTTTGTGTGTAACCCCCTAACCCCTGCCTTTTCACATATGACAGGTGGTATGCTGTTGAAGCTGACAGCAGTACCAGGTGGGGGCTGGGTTTGGAGAGGACTAGGTTTCTCGGCACAAGGGGCCTAGGTTTGGCTACTCTGCACAGGGGCACCCAAGTAAATCCGAACACAGGAAGCAATAACTGTAATGTCCAATACCAGGAATGGGATTCTAAAGTGTGGCTTTTATTCACATCCAAACTGAACAAACAAAGCAAAGACGGACTCCACAGAGCTACATTCCTGGTAATGCAGTTAAGAGATACAGAACACTTCTTCACTGTTTCAGCCCTCAGGCTCCAGACCCACCAGGCACACAGCCCAGAATTGCACGCTGTTTTGGGTACACATCCCAACTTGTACACTATTTGGGTTTTTCCTGACCCGGCTCTCCTGCCGGCCACTCGATCCTAGTCCATATAGCAGTGGACCACATTTTCTGTTGGTGGCTCCCCAAACCACCTTAGAGCCTTTGACTCCTTAAGGGAAATTTCCTTTCAATTCCACGTCTGGGTACTTCCCTCATCACTAGCCAAGTGCATGAGGCAAAGTAAAAATCCACAGAGCAAATCCGTAGAGGTGGACCTGGTTACTACAGGTGGGGGGTCTCCCACCTCCAGCTCCCACAATCCATACCCGGCCATTTCTCTGGACATTAAACAACTCTTTTGAAAGCTTGGCAATGTAGATTAATGGGTAGACGTATAGCACATCTCCTCTACATGTCTTGACTTTCCCCTTGTGCTGGACCTGAACATACTTTTACTTTGGCTAAGCCTATTCCTCCAGGCTTCCCACTAATTCAGCAGTCCAATTCCCACTTTAACACAGTTCAGGTGAAACATAGGCCCTTTTATAAGAGCAGAACTCACCCTTTGGTTGCAGGTGCCCCACAGACGAATCTTGACAGCTTCTGGTGCCACAACACCCTTGGAAAAATAAGGCAGCTTCTTCTCTAGCAGGAACCAGGGGGCTGCCCCTGGAATAGCAGGCAAACCTTCCACCCCCATCCCCTCAGGGATGGGGCACAGAGACCAGTATCAGTGGTCTCCACCACTTCAAGAACAACTTACTGTGTTCCTCTTTAAGCGGAAACACACACCTTTCCTTAAAAGTAGCACTATATCAGAGCTTAGGCTCAAATAACCTGTGCACAGACTGCTGTGCTCCTATCTTCAAGACTGCTCACACACAACTGCTTTCCACTGTTCAAAAACTCCCAACATTCTAATCTAACTCCCTTCTGCAGATTCCAATGTGGCTCATGCAGCTGCGATAGTTCTATGGTGATGTCATCCCTCAGTCTCATCTGAGACTAAGAACAGAGTGAGACAGTGTGAAATCCATTTACCTGGAGTTTCACAAGCTGCCTTCCCTGCCTACCACTAGGTCTTACTGGGATTCTAGTAACCCCAGGTAACAGGGGGGTTACACTCACCCTGGGCCAGGAAAATGACTGTCCGCAGTTATTATTTACCTGGCTTAGGCCATCCCACCCTATGTGCTGCCTGCGGAGGGGGGTGATCAGGCCCCCTCCTACCATGTGTGAGCACAGGCAGGCAACACTAAGGGCATTGAGGCCTTTAGCTGACATATCAGCCTCTACTCTACCCACTTACTATGGGTGCCTAGTGGCTCTGGTAGAACCGTCCAGAGCATAGCCCTAATAGCTCAGCACTACAGTCCCTATGGCCGTTCAGGACCACAGCCTGTCTATCTTCCCTATCCCTCTAGGGAAAATCCATCTGCCTCTAGCTTAACACCCCAAAACAAAAATAAACTCCCGAAACCTCCCCGACCTTGGACACCCTGCAACCACACACTAGGAACTAATACCATCTATTACATTACTATACTGCCTCATACCCCCACAACCACACCTGTGGAAGGAAAGGGTTACTACAGTAACAACAACAATAATAACAACAGTACTTTAAATACTACACACTAAAGTACTAATGAGGAACTCCAATGAGCCCCTCCTCCTCTTCTTGTCTTCTCTTCTGTCTTCTTCAGGAACACCTGCAAGAAAAAAGAAAGACAACACACACTCCTAATCTGCATACACAGTCTATCTAACCCCTACCATCAAAACACTGGAGAATCCCAAAAAGATTTTTTTTTAGAAAAGGTAGAAAAAACAGTATATACACTAGAAAACAGTAGAAAAGCAATGACATTATTTACACTACACATTTGGGGGATGGAGTGCCCTAAACGTCCCATCTAGTGACCACAGTGCCCGAAGGCTAGTCCAATAAAGAGTCTCTCCTGGGCCGGAGCCCGGTGAAGTCTTTGAGGACAGTTCACACATATGGAGTCTGCTAGCATAGGGTGTGTACTGCAATGTCATAAGGATAGAAAAGTTTGGACTTACCAGCCCCTTATAGAACGAAAAATTGGCACCGACCTGCTCCTCAGCCAAAGACTCTCCCTGGCAGCATTTTTCCAATACAGCTGGGAGGACATCTTCCAGGAGCTACAAGAGGGCACATCTGGAAACTGCTGGGCTGATGTCATCTCTGGAGATGGAACCTTAGAACAGGAATAAAAAGGAAAACAGCTGGTCTGACGTCATCCAATTACCAGGTGATGGATCAGGATACAGCCGGGCTGGTGTCCTCTCTGGATCTGAAGTCATCTGGTGGGCCAGTCGATGGATTCTGGAAGGCCAGTACACTGTAGAACTGATGAATGTGGGGCACCTGAGTTCTGGATGTCCATATTGGCGAAACAACAAAGGCACTGCAATGGCTGTTGTGGCAGTATCGGCTACCACTGTTCTGCTTTCCATCTGGTAGGCATGGGCACATTTGCAGGGAGGTCCTTACATTGAGGCCAGTAGTACCGGGGGTCAGGAGCTTGAATTATTACCCCGTCTGGGCACACATAATTCACACAGTGAAAGGTTTCACGTCCCTCTCCATCCACTATTCGAACAGTGTCCATAAACAGTGTTCTGCCTCTTTTCCACTGGGTGTATTTCTCATGAAACAGTCTGTTCCTGACATGCTTGTTTGCACCAGGATGCACACATTTCATTGCTTCGGCCCAGATCCAGGATTTCCTGCTGTTCTCAATCTCCTCCCAGACTCTCTGAGGAAAGATAGGAAAGGACATTCCATAGATTTAATTCGCCTTCCTACGAACCAGTCTCTCCTCTTTACTAGCTTTGGTCAACCTGAGACCACTGGCCTGGCTTGGGGGCGGCCAGTCCTAGTTCTGCCAGCTACGCATTCTCAACGAGATGAAAAATGGATCCCTGACTTCTTCTTCTTGCACAGCCAGGGCAGTGGCATCACCACTCTCGTCCATGCATTCTTCTTAGGCAAGAGCTTGAGGCTGTGTACCCGTTCCTTTTTCACAAGGCCACATAGGTTCCCCCTCATCTTCTTCCTCACTGAGAATCTGTGCCCAGGAGTGAGCAGTCGTTCTCACTCCTGAGACTATCCACTCATCACTAGGCGTGGAGGTCAACACCTCCCATTCAAAGGCCTCCCTCATCTCATCTTCTCCTATGAGACTTGGGCTAGGCCCCCCCTCCAGGGGTCTACTGATGCTATGAATTATCCTTCTGCGATCCAGCATCCGAAACATCAGCATAGTTTTCCGTCTCTAAATCTGCACCCCCTAGCTCTGTGCCACACTCCCCCGAGGGGCCTTCTTCAACAGGCTCTGCCTGGTGCTGTGTGCTGCCAACTACAGATTCCTGAACTTTTGTCCATGTGGGAGCCAAACAAATCTTGGGCACTTTATATAAGCCATATTTCTCTAGGCACCCAGAACAGTGAGGTACCATGAAGACGTCCCTTCCAGCATTTAAGCATATTTGACACACTTGCATTGGATATCCAGGAATCGCCACATGAGAAGGCAGTTGTCCTCCATAATAACACCTTTCAATGTCCCTTAACTTATTTACTTCTGCTGTTACTGCAGCCCGGACATGATCCGGGTAGCGAGCTGGTCCTGAGGCCATAACTGCAGGGAAAACAAACAAATGCTCACTGTTACTGAAAGTCCCACTTTACTAAACACTTTCTTTTACTTTCAAAATGGCTCCTCTGCTGCTGTGTTTACATTACTACCCCACCCTGTAATGGCGGCAGCAGTACTCTTGCGCATCAACATTCAGAAATTGGGTCAAGCCACTGTGCATCCGATTTACACACACTGGGCCAGATATTCAAAAGGGTTGCGCCAGCACAAGTCCGAAAATGCACCATTATGACGATATTCAACGGGAGGCAGTTGCACCACCGAAAACACGCTGAGCAACAGCGCAATGCAAATGAAGGCATGCGCAACCAAAGGGGGTGGAACCATGCATAAAGAGCGCAATGCAATATTTAAAGGCTTGCGCAATGCGCAACAGCGGATCAGCCGGAAGGTGCGCCATGGCGGAAATGAGCCAAAATAAAAAGGCTCAAGGAAGAGGCACAAGAACGCTACAGGGAAGCCACAAGAGGCAGGAGAGAGACTAGGCAAGAGGGACAAAGAGGGCAGGCCACAGATCTGAGGACAAAACAGGGGCAAGGGAAGGTGTGTGGGGCCACAGACTGCAGAGGCCAGTAGGGTGTACCCGTGCAGTGGAGGTAGCAGTCATGACAGCGGGGTAATAGAGCAACAACAGCCAGGGGGAACACAAGCCAGGGACATGGACAGTGCCAGCTTCCACATGGAAGCTGTAATGAGGGGGTGAAGGCATGCTGCAGGGGCGTGGCCTTGGAAGGGCCCGTCGGCGGTACGCCCCCAACAGGCAGTACCGTGCCCGCATCAGCTTTGAGCTGTACACGGATGTTGAGATTGTGGGCCGGTACCGCCTGAACAGGACAATACTGAGGCGGCTCTGTGAGTTGTGCAGTGATGTGATGCAGGCACCCTCACGATGGAGTCACGCTCTGTCAGTGGAGACAAAGGTAACAGCCTGCATGTGCCTGCTCGCCACGGGTACCTTCCAGAGGCCAACAGGGGACACCACAGGCATAACACAGTCGGCCACGTCATGCATCCTCACCCAATTCCTCAGCGCACTGTTGCCACATGCTGCGGAGTACATCCATTTCCCCAGCAACGCGCAGAGCGTATAGCAAGCATGCAGGAGTTCCACAGGGTAGCACGTATGCCTAGTTTGGTTAGGTATAGACTGCACCCATGTGGCTATTCCGCGACGCCACCCGGCCCGACATGGGGCCGCATACCAAAACTGGAAGGGTTTCACCAGTGTCAACTGCCAGGTGGTGTGTGATGCCAGTGGGAGCATCATCAATGTCTGTGCCACACACCCTGGCGGAGCACATGATGCCTTCATATGGTACCAATCTGCACTGTGCCATCGATTCGAGAGTGGGGACATCCCCACAGGACATCTAGTGGGTGAGTATGCACGTAGGAGTGGCAAAGCTGGGGCAAGGGTGGGAAAGCCACAGGTGCCATGGTAGTGGCACACAGGGCTATGGGCAATATGGACCTGAATATGATACTTATCTCCACTATCTGCACACAGGTGACAGCAGATACCCACTCCGTCCCTGGATGCTTACACCTACCGCGCCCACGGCCCCATCGCAGCAACGCTATAATGAGGCACATGCCGCCACACGCAACATCATTGAGCGGGTGTATGGGATGCTTAAGGCACGCTTCCGATGCCTAGACACCTCCGGCGGTGCCCTGCAGTACAGCCTCTCAAAGGCCTGTGGGATATTCCTGGTTTGTTGTATCCTGCACAACATGGACAAAGACTGTGGGATAGCCGTACAGGTCGGGAAGGGGGACAGCAATGGGGATGCCCTTGACGCCGGTGATGATGGGGATGAGCAGACCCCCCGTGGATGGCGGGACCCCCGACTGATCCGGCTGGCCCAGCTGCACTGGGACACCATCACGGAGGAGCATTTCGCACGACACAGGTAAGTCATGGGGCCATGTGCAACCAACACTGTCTAGGCGCAACCCACAGGCACACAGGGTAACACACCAGGGGTGCATGACAGCAAGGGGGAGTGGAAGGGTCCAGGCGCACAAACACACCATCAGGGAGGGGTGAACAGTTACATGCTATATGGACACACACACACACACCAGGCACAAAGCGTACATGGGCAGGTGCACAGCAGATCAGGAACAGACATGTGAAACACACAGATCCACGGACCACCCCCACCACCTGTACTGTCCAAGTACGTGTGTCAGATGCTGGGCACCCGTGCACCTTGGTGTACAGTACAATGCAGGCATCATCATGCACACGCACCTGTGGACAGCAGTCGGGTGGGTGTGCAGGTGGTCCGTGTATCGGCGTGTTGGGCAGGGCACCCACCAGTGCACTGCCCACCATGACACACAGTGCACACAGGGCAGCACCAGACAGGGCCCGCACTGGGAGGCAGGTCAGTCAGGTGGCACTGTGCCATGGCCACCTTGGATGCGTGGGTGGCCCCCCGCCGTGACCCAGCCGCACTGGCAGGCTGAGCAAGGGCCACATGGCATGGCACCGATGTACCACCAGGGGTCCCACTGCACGAGTGTGACCTTGTCCGCACAGGGGTCTGCAGCATGCTGAACATACCTGCACCAGGGGTGCTCAGGATGCCCACAGTGGAACCCGGCATTGACAGGCTGGGTGTCGCACGACACCGGGAACGGGGAGTGGAGAGCGTACTGCGTGGGGTGCACGGTACAGGAGCACCTGACTGTGTGCCCAATGCGGCCACGACAATGACCAATGCCTGGGTCTGCCTGTCAATGACGGCGGTCACATCCATCCGCATCTGGACCATCTCTGCAAGGATCATTGCATTGTCCCTGCTGTGCTGCTCCACAGCCACACACAGTGCCTCCACGGACATTGCAACCCGCATCTGCTGCTGTACTGATGCCCGCAGCAGGTGGGTGTGCTCGTCAAACAGGTCATCTGCCACTTCGGCAACCTGTCCCCCAGGGTATGGAAGGGCCTGATGCTCAACACCACTTGAGGGTGGGCACTGTTCACCAGGACCAGGTATGGGCAAGTCAACAGGCAGTGTGCATGTGCCACCACTGAACCCTGTACCCCCAGACCTGGTGGGTGACTGCTGCTGCTGCCCCTCCAACTGCTGTGCCCCAGGGACCAGTCGTTCCACTGCTGTGTCCGCAACAGTGCCAGAGACCTGCACAGCCACCGGTGCTGCCCCACCGGTGCCGACAGGCACAGCCTGGGACTGTGCTGATGTGCTGGCACACACATTGGAACCAGCTAGGTCCAGGGGCATGTGCTGTCCTGCTGTGTGTCCGTAATGAGACACACACGTGTCACTGCCCATTGCGGTCCTTGCATCATCAATGGCGCAGGTTCATGCAACAGCCACAGTCACAGCGTGCTGGCATGCTTGCATGCCAGACTGCTGTGACACAGGATGGGCACCCCCCACACCTGACTCACTGACATCGGAGATGGCAGCCAGGCGTGCACACTGGTGCAATGCATGCCGGCTGGCAGCAGAGGTGGTGAATGGACCCTCCTCCAACTCTGGCTGGATGTCCACACTGCATGGTCCCACCACCACTGTCCCCTGCAGGCACACAGGATCTGTAACAGAAAGTGAGAACATGTTAGTGCATGGGATCAACCTCCCCCCCCACCATGTCATACCGTGCAGTGATGGGCTTCCACCTGTCTGGAAGCCACCTCCTGGAACGCCCTCGATTGTACTGCGCTGCATGGATGCAGCCAGACTGTCCTCCGCTGGGGTCAGCTGCACCACCTCTGGCTGGCCCCCGCCTGTGGCAGCGCATGCCGCCCTGAGGGCTGCCACCTTCTCCTTCACCCGTCTCCTGTCGGTCCCAATCTTTTTCTTACATTCCTGCACGGAGCACTGGTGGCTTTCGTGCAAGTTTACGGCGCGAGCTACCCCCTCCCATGCAGCAGCACGGGCCTGAGGGGTGCCTCATTGGCCCACTAAGTAGTGGCCTCATCCAGGTAGGCCTGGAAGAGTGCCTCTGTCTCGGACTTCGTGAAGTTGGGCCTCCTCCTTCGCCCACCATCATCATCCTCCTCACCCAGTCCTTGCTCGGCCATGTCGGTCTGTATGGGTGGAAGTGGACACCTGTCACTGTGCAGTATACAGCATTATCCCATGACCATTGCCCAGAACATCACACAGCATGCAACGCACCTCTCACCTGCAGTAACCGACTCTGGCCACCGCATATCACTGTCGCACATTTATAGCGCAATGCATGCAAATTAGGAGTGGAGCAACTTTAATGAGATGCAAATCGTGCCACTGCGCCTTTGAATGGCTGATCAGATGATTTGCATATGTCGGCTGAATATCACGCTGTTGCGCTTTGTGCAATACGGTTGAGCCGGCTGAGCCAATGGCGCATTCCTGTGACTGCATAGTACACCGCATTGCACATGCCCAGGTAGCTTACGCAGGCGTCTGCCACGCTGATGACGTGCTGTGCACGATCAGCAATTCAGGACACGGCCACTATTGTGTCAGTGGCACTACAGCACTGGTCACCACATAGCGCTGTGGCACAACTGCGCAATAGTACACTGTGGCACTGGCACACAGGTTACCAATCGCGCTGGACGTGTAGACATCCGATGGCGCCGTGCATGGCCTTGCACCACAGACCCATGACCTTGTGCATGATCTTTGCCCCCTGGCGCTGTATGTCTGGCATGTCTACGGCTCTATCGCGCTGTTCGGTAACAGCGCGATGTGGACCGATGGTGCTATACGAATAGCGCGATAGGGACTGATGGAGTTGTATTGCGCAACATTTCCACGTGGGGTTGCGCTGCTATGGAGCACCATATTGCCTATTGTACAACTGCAGGGATGGCACGCAGGAGAGCTCCACAGTGGAGTGCGTTGGAGTTGGCCAACCTGGTGGCTGTGGTGGAGCCCCACCATGGGTCACTGTTTGGGGGAGAGCCCCTGCACATGGCCCACACCCACATGTGACAGCAGGTGGTGACCAATCTGGAGCAGGCCACTGGGCGGCGGAGGACTCCAGAGCAGTGCAGGCACCGGTATGGTGACCTCCGCAGGAGGGAGCAGGAACTGCTGGAGCACCTCAGATCACATGCCAGGAGGGGCATTGTGCCTAGGCCAGGTGGGTGTGCTGTCTATGCACCTGTATTGTCCGCATGGGTAACACTGTGTAATGTGATCTGTGCATGGGGGTGGGTTGGGCTATGGTTTGCTGTGATGGTGTTTGCAGGTGTGTGCTGTATGGGTCTGGCTGTGTGGGCAGGCACACTCAATGGGGCAGGGGGCTGTCTGCTTTGGGATCTCACTGATGTGTTTCTCATCATTTGTCTCCCACAGGCATGGAGGAGTGGAGGCGGGCCCGGGCTGAGGCAAGGAATGGCGGTGCAGAGGTGGCTGGCAGAGGTGGCATAGGTGTTGGGCCACAGCAGCAGCAGCAGCAACTGCAGCCGCAGCCACAGCAGCAGCAGCAGCGGCTTGATGAGGGTGAGTGTCATTACATCATGGATGCTATTGCATGCTGTGGGGGGGCACGGCCACCATCCATGGACAACACTACCATGCACGCAACAAGTGACAGTCATTACTGTCCAGTGGCACTGCATGTCTGTGAGTGCATCACTGGTGGTCCATGCATGCACTGGGCACATGGCTGTGGCACTAGCATCCCACCAAGTAGCCACGTCACTGGACAGCCTTGGTTGTGCTGTGATGGACATGGGCAGTGTGTGTGTGCAGTGGTACACATGGCTGTTGCTGCCTGGTTGGGCATGTCTTGTGCACGGTCACTGTGGGTGGGTGCAGTCCATCACAGGAGCGGAGCACTTGGCTGTATGCCATGCATGATGGGTGGGATTCAGGGCTATGGACAGTCATAGCCATTGACTCTGATCCCTTGTCCTAGGTATCCAGATCCTGCGCCGCATGGAGCGGTCACTGCAGCGGCTGACACAGGTGGCCATTGATTCACTCGCCATCCTATTGGACCTTCAGTGGCATGGAGTGAGGCGCAGAAGGAGGCCCCGGGCCCAGCACCAGGCGGCAGGAGGCCAGGCTGGCAGGCGGTAGCTGCCCATCACCTCACCCCACCTTCCCTCTCCTGGTTGTTCACCCCTGCCCCTTACCCACCCCTACCTTATACCCATACCCCCATCCCTGCTTTGTATATATATGTACATAGTTCTATTTGTTGTTCTTCTTATTTTGTTTATTACAATTATATATTTTGATATGAATACTGTGGTGGTCTCTGATTTGCAGCTGGCTATAGGTGCTCAGTTGCAGTGGTGTGCATGGCATCTGGGGTGGTATGGTCATGGGTATGTGTGTGCGTGTGTGGGGGGTGGTGTCTCTGGTGTGGGTGTGGCTTTCAGTCAGTACTGCCGTGTGCTGCCACCCACTGCTTGGTGCTCATGGTGGGTCTGGCTTGTATGGTTCTAGGTTACATGAGGTTGCAGTGTGCCGGGAGGATGCGTGGGGATTCCTGCAGTGCTGGTCACTGCTCATGGGTGGTGTCTTGGGGTCACAGTGCAGGGTGTGCTGTGCACAAGGGGGGGCTGCTCTACCCTGGGGTGGTCCGCCCCCTTTGTGTGGCAAGCTCACCTTGCCAGTGGGTGTGCTGGGGTAACACGACTGGGATGTGCTTTGTTTGCTTGTCCCCATGGGCCAGTGGATATTCTGTCCCTCACCCAGTTATACTGTGCTTGGGGTGTGGGGGTACATTGTTAGTTCTGCAGTGTGTCCCTGTGCCCATCTGTGGCATAGGTGGTGGGCCCCTGCCTACCCCCCTGGTTGTGCAGTTCCATTGCTCTGCTGCTGGGGGTCTCTCTGCTTGCGCTATGGCTCCTCTGGACTGCTCAGCTGGGCTGCCTTTGTTGCGCTATGGCGTATCGTCTCTGCTCAGCTTCCCCTTCCTGGTTGCGCTATAGCGCAGGTTGTGCGATATTCAGACGTTGGCTGGTTGCGCAATTTGGCTTGCTCCATGTTTGAATATCGCGTCTCTTGCGCATGTGCGCAATTGACTTGTGCTTGCTCCTGCTGTTGCGCACTTTTTGGGTGCAGTTTGAATATCCGGCCCACTACTGATAACTTTGCTCAAAACTGCACAAACTTGCGCTGTTCTTTTCCTAGCACATTTATATAATTTGCCACAGACTTTTCACTTGCTGGAAACATTGCTTTAGCTCACAGTCCCTTAAAGCCTCAGGATTTCAAGCACAGGATTGCCTGTAACTAGTACTGCACCTTTTGTTACAACTCACAGTCTCCCTCTGGCTTTGAAACTTTAAACTGACGCTGAATCCATAACTATGCTCACAGTCAATGGATTAACAGACTTGCTTTAGCTGGTAAAATTTGACCCAGTCTTTATTTGCAAAGCGACTACACTGCTGCATACATATTCAGCTGGCTTTTGGCAGAAAATCACTGTTTTGAGCAATTTTTACTGTTGGTACTCACTGTTATCAGTAGCTGTTTGTTGCGATGGAAAACACGGCCTGCAGCCAGTCTTGGAGGCCTAAGAAAGGAAGCGGGTGGGCAGTCCTGCCGATCGTCTCTCCGATCACCACACTCACAATCCAGTCGATCGAGATGTGGGTTGAGCCTGATTTTAAACAGAAAAGTCCATTTTTAGTACTTTTACAGCGCTTTTTAATCACCACGATGCTCCTTCACTAAGCCAGTACACGCATTCCTCTCACGCTCCCTCTTGAATACTGAGCAGTCACTGTAGAGCTAGCTTGGGGGGGCGGGACTGATTGCAGCCTCATCAGTCACACTACGCCATGCAAGTGAGCCTTTTTTCCTCGCGAGTGCTCTTCTCTTCACGGCGATTGTCGAGCAGGCAAATTTAAACTGCAGAAACCACTTTTTTTTTCTTTGAACTCCGCCCATCGAGCCCATTTCAGCCATTTAGCATGGCCATTAACACAGCAAGTCTCTCAGTTTACTCAAAAGCATTTCCAACATCCAGGGCACAATTTTCCTGTTGCTACCCCTAGTCTTCCACACTTTTCTTTATCACAAAATTTCTTTGAAAAGCATTCCCAACGTCCAGGGCACAATTTTCCTGTTGCTACCCCTAGTCTTCCACACTTTTCTTTATCACAACAGTTCTTTAAAAAGCATTTCCAACATCCAGGGCACAATTTTCCTGTTGCTACCCCTAGTCTTCCACACTTTTCTTTATCACAACAGTTCTTTAAAAAGCATTTCCAATGTCCAGAGCACAATTTTCCTGTTGCTACCCCTAGTCTTCCACACTTTTCTTTTTCACAACAGTTCTTTAGAAAGCTGGCAAAAATGCTGTAAACATTTGATGCAGGACAAGGGCATACTCTTTCAGCTTTATTGCTCCTTGGTAAACAGTTTGCATTTTTACAGCAGCAATGAACCACAGCACACAGTGACACACTAGTTAAACCTGCTTCAGATTTGTGGGCTACCCACTGCCAGATAACCAAAATGCTAGCCCCTTGCCTGAGCACCTTTCCTCCCTAATTTAAAATCCCAGTGGTGCCTCCATTTTGTAACCCCCCCTAACCCCTGCCTTTTTGCATATGACAGGTGGTATGCTGTTGAAGCTGACCGCAGTACCAGGTGGGGACTGGGTTTGGGGAGGACTAGGTTACTCGGCACAAGGGGCACCCAAGTAAATCCAAACACAGGAAGCAATAACTGTAATGTCCAATACCAGGAATGGGATTCTAAAGTGTGACTTTTATTCACATCCAAACTGAACAAAAAAGCGTAGATGGACCTCCACGAGGCTACATTCCTGGTAATGCTGATAAGAGATACAGAACACTTCTTCACTATTTCAGCCCTCAGGCTCCAGACCCACCAGGCACACAGCCCAGACTTGCACGCTGCTTTGGGTACACAGCCTGACTTGTACACTATTTGGGTTTTTCCTGGCCCGGCTCCCCTGCCGGCCACTCGATCCCGGTCCATATGGCAGTGGACCACATTTTCTGTTGGTGGCTCCCCAAACCAACTTAGAGCCTTTGACTCCTTAAGGGAAATTTCCTTTCAATCCCACATCTGGGTACTTCCCTCATCACTGGCCAAGTGCATGAGGCAAAGTAAAAATCCACAGAGCAAATCCGTAGAGGTGGACCTGGTTACTAAAGGTGGGGGGTCTCCCACCTCCAGCTCCCACAATCCATACCTGGCCATTTCTCTGGACATTAAACAACTCTTTTGAAAGCTTGGCAATGTAGATTCATGGGTAGACGTATAGCACATCTCCTCTACATGTCTTGACTTTCCCCTTGTGCTGGACTTGAACATACTTTTACTTTGGCTAAGCCTATTCCTCTAGGCCTCCCACTAATTCAGCAGTCCAATCCCCACTTTAACACAGTTCAGGTGAAACATAGGCCCTTTGACAAGAGCAGAACTCACCCTTTGGTTGCAGGTGCCCCACAGGCGAATCTAGACAGCTTCTGGTGCCACAACACCCTTGGAAAAATAAGGCAGCTTCTTCTCTAGCAGGAACCAGGGGTTGCCCCTGGAATAGCAGGCAAACCTTCCACCCCATCCCCTCAGGGATGGAGCACAGAGACCAGTATCAGCGGTCTCCACCACTTCAAGAACAGCTTACTGTGTTCCTCTTTAGGCGGAAACACACACCTTTCCCTAAAAGTAGCTCTATATCAGAG
This sequence comes from Neoceratodus forsteri, assembly GCA_016271365.2. Lineage (NCBI taxonomy): Eukaryota > Metazoa > Chordata > Ceratodontiformes > Ceratodontidae > Neoceratodus > Neoceratodus forsteri. The sequence goes on along the minus strand of CM028131.1, from coordinate 1,329,867,095 downwards.
CTTAGGCTCCAAGAGCCTGTGCACAGACTGCTGTGCTCCTCTCTTCAAGACTGCTCACACACAACTGCCTTCCACTGTTCAAAAACTCCCAACATTCTAATCTAACTCCCTTCTGAAGATTCCAATGTGGCTCATGCAGCTGTGATAGTTCTATGGTGATGTCATTCCTCACTCTCAGCTGAGACTGAGAACAGAGTGAGACAGTGTGAAATCCATTTAACTGGAGTTTCACAAGCTGCCTTCCCTGCCTACCACTGGGTCTTACTGGGATTCTAGTAACCCCGGGTAACAGGGGGTTAAATGTGGATGACACAACAATTGGGTCGGTGGTGGAAGGCACAGTAGGGTGTCAGGGGCTGCAGGATGATCTGGCTAAACTTGAGTACTGGTTAGACTCATGGCAGCTGGGGTCAATGCTAAAAAGTGCAAAGTCATGCACTTGGGAGGGAGGAATCCAAGGAGAAGTTATCAGCTGGGGGGGTGTACAGGTAGCCACTACAGAGGAGGAGAAAGACCTTGGGGTGTTAATAACAGGGCAGATGAATCACTTTGCACAGCGCAGGAAAGCAGCAGTTCAAGCCAGTAAGATGCTGGGTATATTACTAGAGGTATCACCTCCAGGAGAGGGGAGGGGAGGTAATCCTGCCACTGTACAGGTCATTGGTGAGGCCGCACCCTGACTACTGCATGTAGTACTGGTGCCCCTACTTAAAGAAATATATCAAACTACTGGACAGGGTCCAGTGCAGAGCAAGAAGGATGATCCAGGGAATGGAAGACAAACCCTACGAGGAGAGGCTGATGGAACTGAACGTGTTTCCTGGAGTAGAGAAGGGATAGGGGGGGGATCTGACAGAGACCTTTAAATATATAAAGGGAATTAACAAGACTGGTACAGAGGGAATTTTTAAGTTAATGGGGGCAGGGCAATAGGGGGCACGGTCTGAGATTGCAGGGTGGAAGATTCAAGAGAAAATGAGGAGGCACTTTTTTACGGAAAGGGTGGTGTCTTTGTGGAACACGCTGTACGAAGAGATGGTTTCCTGTAAGTTGGTGGGCAGTTTTAAGAGAGGATGGGACAAGGTGAGGGGGAAGGTCGCTGTTATGCGGGGAAGGGAGGGAGAGGCCACTGCAATGTAATTGGGGGTTAGCTGCACACTCCAGCAGACTTGATAGACCATGTGGCCTATATCCGCTGGCTTTTTCATATGTTCGTATGTTCATATGAAAGCTCACAGGGGAACTCATTTGAAATTCACTGCTGTTCTTGCTGTCAGTGCATCTGCAGCTCAAATCCTATTTCATTACCAAACAAGTTCACAATTACTAATACGCAGTCTGTACGGTACATTCTTTAGGTCAGCTGGTGATTTATAAAGTTTAAAAAACAATATCGGGCCTTCTAGTGATCCTTGCAGGACAACACACATTACTCAATATAGCTGAACCTAGCTTGACTAGGGTTACCACCTGTTCTGCATTTCGCAGGACAGTCCTGATTTGGGCAGATGTGTCCTGCAAAAAAACATGAAAAATACTACATGTCCTGACTTTTTAGCAGAAAAAATATTTTCTAACTTTCATCTAAATCTTGTAGAAAACTATAGTACCTTAACTAAACTACATTAAAATGATATGAAACTATAGAAGCAACCAAGAAACTACAATACTTCTCCTTAATTCTGATTATATAGAAAAAATAAGTCTGTTGCACTAGTCAAGGTTACGTACTGTCCTGCAAAAAATCATTGTTTTAGTAAGAAATGTCCCACTTTGGGCTTCTTAAAAGGTGGTAACCCTAAGCCTGACCATTTGTATTCTATTTCTTAAAGAAACTGGCAATCAGAAAACCTCAGTTCCAAGAAGTTTTTTTTCTTAAGTAAAGTATGTCATGGATTATAAGGTTGAAGACCTTGGTCAGCTTCATGAATATTACCCATACTACAGTGGAGGCTGCCACCATGCAATGCAGTGTCCTGGATTCCTGCATGACAAAAGGGATTAACTGCTATTGAAATTGCCTTGTTTTCTGCAGTAACTCTGCTGCAGGATGCTACAGAAATGAGTTCCATCCTGACGGCACCACTGTATATGCCCCAGATCTATCTGGAAGTGTAGGTGATTCACACTGTGCATCTAAGATCTCTATATTTTCCACCTGTATCAGCAAAGAACTTGACTAAGCATACACTTCAGATGTGAAACCATCTATTTTTGGTCACCTGAACAGCTGGTATAGGTACTGAAAAAAAAACCCAGCTTTTTCAACTACCAAGCCTCTGGGTGCACCTACTGGTGGCTCAGAGAGCTGATTGGAGTTAGTCTTCATGCTTGGAGAATCTCTGCTAGGGATTCTAAATTTATCTCTGCTCAGTTTAGAACTGTATGCCTTGATCAGCATAATTTTGCTTCTAGTCTTGTCTTGCTTTAATATATAAGTGAATGCCACTCTGATCAAAGCACCTCTGACCTGCTGGTCTGTCAGCACAGCAGTAGCACTACCGCCCGTGACACCGGCGACCTGGGTTCGGGAACAAGCTCAGGCTGCCAGGAGCTTGCCAAGGGGAGGAGGACTGAGCATCCCAGGGGATGCCTTCTGTCATAAGCCCACTCCGGTGGGGCCGGAATTCCCTGGGCTACAGTGAATCCCCTTGTGATCAGGGTCAGGGATAACCCATCTCTGTCCTTTTAGCATGCTCACTGTTTCACAACTGAATGTATGCCAGAGGATCCTGGTGCACCCTCTGTCTGTGCGAGGGGGTGCAAATACAGTCTCGAGTCTGTGTTCCTGGGAGAGAACCCTCTCGGCCACTGCACAACAAGCCAGAAAGCCACAGGCATGTATAGGCCTTCAGGGGACACCCTATACACTCTATTATGTGTCTTCCCCAGACCGGTTCAAACCCCCACAGGGACTCCTTCTGAGACCTTTCAAATTTCCTCCCCTCCTTTTGTCCACAGAGTCCCTAGTGGTACCTTACTTTGGTAGTGTTTGGCCCTAAGCAGTCACACAGGCATAGTATAGTTTGAACAACCCTTCCCAAGCAACACACATGAAAGACACTGGCAGAATTATCTTAAAATAAGCCAAAGGCTTTACTAATTAATTAATAAATGCAGTAAATAACTTAAAGACAGAGAATTTTAGACATTGGTTGCAGGATATGGAAAATAAAATGAAATTATACAAAAAAAAAACTAAACTTTGAAAATGCTAGTTTGAAAGTTCTTCCCTCAAGTCCTTAGTTGCTGAGTTTAAAGTGCAAAGTGTTCTTAAAAGTGGTAGCTAATATCTTGGCTCTTGTGGTCCAGGAGAATGTCTTGAAAAAGAAATTGCCTCTGCTCTCTAAGCAGACAGGGTCCCAAGCGCAAAGTTCTTTCACCAGAGTCAAAGGGTAAAATGGCAAAAGGTCACAAGCAAAAGCTCAAGGGCAAAAGGCTTTGATAACCTTCTGCACCCTTGTTTTTAAGGGTTTTCCAAAGGGACAGGTCCAGTGGATACTGGCTTACCCAGTGGTTGGCTAGCATTCCATCTCCATGGCTATGCAACTAATCAGCTTTCAATATTTTATTACAAAAAAAGAAAAACAAATGTTCATCTCTGAATAGTAGAGCAAACCAGTTCTAACCAGAATTTTAGAAGACTCAGCCTCCCTTCCCTTTAAATGGCTGGAATCACTAAATGCAATACAGCAGTTTAGCTAAATGATAGTCCATTCAGCTGTAATGATATTAGCTCAGGATAGATTTGCAGTAACGAAAGGAACCCAGACACAATGGCACCACTAGATGCTGAGAGCTATTCAGACACAAATGTATGCCTGGCCTTTCAGCTCAGCTTAATTATTCTTTTGACTCCTTTTAAATGATTTAATCAAAATCCAGTCCCTGGCTAAGCAGCTAACAGTTTCTCTGCCCAGCAACAAGAAATGACATCATTCCAGAGCCCAAATTTTGTATCCATGATCCCTTGCAAGTTAGCTTGGGCCACCATGTGCGTCCGTGATGTTATTACACACATAAAATAACATAAAATATTACTAAAACAATAATGTATGGTCTTATCTCACTACACTCTCCTCCTCTGGTTAGGAAGGGTCACCGCCCCTGCTGCAGTACTACCACCTGGGTGACCACAGGTGGTGGTGCAGCTCGGGGCGCTGTGGAAGAGAAGGATGTCAACAGAGATCCAAAGTGACAGCACACCTTACGTGCACATGCTCCTTGGACCTCCATGTGTGTCAATGTCCTCAGGGATGGGAGAAAATGACAGAAAAAGACCCCACAGCTGACCTGATGATGGCCTCTGGTATTGTGACAAAGGACCAAACTCAGAATCCCCATGGCCACTGCCTTGCAAAAGTTTGTGCAGGTAGGGGGGAGCAGAAAGGGGGTGCTCTCACCTTTACTGCCTGGGGGGACAATCCAAGGGAGCATGGAGGCAGAGTACCGGGGTAGTATGATAGTATGTCAAGCCAGAGGCACCATGTAGGACCCTGAGAGAGTGGCTCAGCTGTGGCGTAGAAGGGGGCATAAACAGAGAAGAATAATAAAAAAAAAAAGAAAATGTTCTTCTGATCAACTGCTTATCTGGTCATGGACAGAACCAGCACCAGATAAGAGGGCTCATCTCTTTAACCCACTTATAAACAGGCAGCGTTCTGGAGAATAAATCCCCCTACTTAGGATCTGAACCATGATGGTTCCCTAGCCCGAAGGACTGGTGCTGACTGTGAAAAAAAAAATTTCTGATGGAAGATACAGGTTCCTGTAGCTCCATTTCCACAACTGGGAGAATTTATTGCAGAATACCAACATGGATAGTTATGAGACTAAAAATGAATTAAATGGCAGAAGGCCTAAAGTGGTAATGAGGCCCAGGACATCATGTCTATGGTAGCCATTATCAGCTCTAGAATCAGGAAACAAATGTGTGCAGATGCAGTTCCCTGTTTTGTTTTTTTTTTAATTTGAAGTTTATTAAGTTTTGGCAGACATTCAGTATACATCCTTTACATTCGATCATATGGTATACAGTAGGTGTAAAGGACTTTTATATAATAGCATTACTCAGTAAGGCAAACCAACATCAAAGTAACTTTCTAATATGATTTCCATAGCTATATCTTACTGCCGAGATCTAGCTTAGCACTCTGATCGATTCTAGGTCAGTCTAGAATTAGTCACTGTTCCCAGGATACCTGACACCGCCTTGGCCCCTGTGGCTATCTACTCGCCCACATCTATGGTATATCAGGTTTGGTTTCCATGACATGTAGAAGTCAAGCACTCTAATGGTTCAGAAGTGTGAGCACTTTATTCTGCAGTTGGGCTGTGAGTTTCTTATTTTATAAATGTCCCATACGGTGTTCCTCCAGTGTGTGACAGTCGGGGATTCAGGCTGCAGCCTGTCGTGGGTTGAGCAATTCAGGTCACACAGGAATCAACAACTTTAGTACAATATACCAAAAAGCTATGATTTTTATTAAAAATAAATAAAAGAAATAACAGCTTACAGCAGCGAACTTCCGAAAATAAACAAAACAAAACTTCAAAACAGCACAACTTCCCTGCCAAGGGTCTAGCAGTGGAACATGATATTATGCAATTGTAGTATAACAGAGAGCAGGCAGTCCTCACAGGAACTCTTCCTAACAGCATCTGATCTCATGTCTGAAGTTAGCTTCCTTTAAAGGGAGAAGCTCCTCCTACTATATGAGACCACACCCTCTTATTAATACAAAATATTAAATAACTGGTTATTTATTTATTTATTATTTATTAAATTTTGTTAACCAGGTAAGCCCACTGGGCCCCGAGGGTCCCTTTTTCAGGGGCAACCCGGAGTTTGTTACATATAATTTTGAACATACAGTCAGGTAATACAGTGTCAGACATAGTGTACAGGATTACAAGGACATTATACAATTTTACAGTTTTTGTGGAAGAAGGCATGAGGTACATGATATTAGTGAATACAGCAGTACAGTGTAGTACGTCTAATACAGTAGTACATCTAATACTGCAGTACGGTACAGTACATCTAATACAGGAGGTATATTACACTGATGAGTACAGCAGAACAGAGTGGTACATATAATACTGAGTTATTAGGACAGTATACAGTTTCTGTAGAAGAGGGCAGTAAATACCTTACAAAATAGAGTACAGCAGTGACGACAGATAGGGGTGAGGGTGATAAGTGCTTTAAATGCATACAGGAAGTTCCATATGGGGTAGAGTACCAGCTTGTGGAGTCATTAGTCATAACCCTTGTAGGGGAGCGGTGTAAAGCCAGTACAAATTGACGCGAGATCTGGTGACTTAGACACTGGTGCAGGGGCAGGGACTAAGTTTGAGGAGGTGAGTACACAGTCCCTTTTGAAAGATGGCTAGGGTGGGTGCCTCCTGAAGATGCCTGGGGAGATTGTTCCATGATTCCGGGGCTAGGTGAGTAAAGGATTTACTCCCAGCAACAGAGCAGGCCAGGGGAATTTCCAGGAGTTTTTTGTATGAGAAGCGGAGAGGTCGTCTGGTCCGCTTTGGGGCAAGTAGTCCGATCAGACCTGCCGGAGGTTGGGCATTGAGGATCTTGTAGGTCCATCTTAATAGGGGGTACTGGAGCCTGTTGTACAGGGATGGCCAGTTGAGGGCTGTGAGGGAATCACAATGGGGGGTCCTCAGGTATGATTTGGAAGCAAAGCGAGCGATTTTGTGGTATAGGGTCATTAATCTACTGTGGTCCATTTTAGAAATGCCGAGTACAATGGGGGCAGCGTAGATTAAGGTTGGGAGAAGGATGCTTTGTGAGATTGCAAGTCTAGTCTCTGGTATCATGCTGTGGCTTAGGCGATAGAGGAGGCCCAGTTTTTGTTGGATGTTTTTTATTATTACGTCCACATGGGGCTTCAGTGTGAGCCCCTGATCTAATGTGAGGCCAAGGTATTTGACTGCTTGTACTACCTCTATTTTGGAGCCAGATATGGTAGTGAGTGGCAGAAAATGGGCCTTGGAGAGACCCAGGGATTTTTGCCCGAGCAGCATCGCCTTAGTCTTGGTGGGGTTAGGAACCAAGCGGTTCTCAATTAGCCAAGTCTCTGCCTTGGTGAAGTCGTCTTGGAGCCAGGGTCCTAGGTTGGATGGGCAGTCCCCCATTCTGTACAGTACTGCATTGTCAGCATACTGTACTATGGATATGTGAGGACTAATCAGAGTTTACTACAGATTGAATAATCCATGATTATGAAGTCAGCACCGACAAAATAACACTCCTAACTTACATATTATCTAGATAACATAAAAGTGGGCTAGATTATACACAAACTCCTCCCCAGCTAATGAAAAAACACACGTCACCCTATAAAAAATGCATGATAGTGCCGCTGACTCCCTATAGGAGAGGGCACCATGTAAGGAACATTACTGGGATTGGACCTGGAAGTCTGTTACAGCATTCACAGGTTGTATACATCTTGCATGTATAGAATTTGCCCTGTAATTCTAGAAGGCAGTGCTGTTTAAATCGTTTTTAAATCTACCAGTTTTAGGACTCTTATCTTTATATGGAGTTCTCTTAACTTAAGGAGATACAATGCCTGGACACACGAGCCAACGGAGAAAACCATACGGGTCTAATTGGCATTTTGTACAGTTCTTTTATTTTTGTAGCGTTTAGCTAATTCTCTACATTGTGTAATTTATATTTCCCAGTTCAGGGCACTTGTTCCATATCCAGGCAACCACAAAGGTCTAAATCTTTTATTTATTTCCGGTACACTCATTCCTGTCCTTACTGCAGGACCAAACACTGTGCAAGCCATTTTTATGTTTGCTTGCACGCATGTGCAAGAAACATAGTGCCATCATCGGAGATTTCGGAGGTGTGTCACCTCCTCCTCCAATTCAGTGTGCTGGCAGGCGCGGCCCTGTAAGCCAATGCATGCTGGAGCTGTCTATGATAAGCTCCAAAATGCAGTGGCATACAGTTCAAAGGGGGAACTACGCTTGGTGAGCAGCGATAAGATTCGCCTGCTCATGTGCAGCCCACATACACACCGCATGCACTTGAGCGTCTGGCGCCCCGCATGCACACACTGTATAGCCGACGGGTGCCCAATCCCATCGGACGCTGCTGCCTCCGCCTCCCCAAAGCCTCCAAATACCCACGCTGCGTGCACCCCAGCGTGGCAACCACGATATAGCCGGCGGGGTGCCCAACCCCTGTCGGCTCCACTGTCCCAACCCCCCGTAAGTGCCACGCTGGGAGCCCACCCCAGCATGGCAATCGATCCTAGGCTGACAGGGTGCCCAATCCCCCTGCCTGCTGAACGCCCCAAACGACCCTGTGCCATGCTGGGAGTCTACCAGCGTGGCAAATGTCCCACGTCAGTCTGTTTTTTTTTTAACTTGAAAGAAAGAACGGTCCCACGTAGTCTCCCTGGCCCCTCCCACAACCTGCACCCACCCACTGCGCACCCTGCCTCCCCACACCCCCCCTCACCCCATACTTACCTCCGGAGCACGACGCGACGATCTTCAGTGGACCGGGAACATGTCTGCACTCTTCAAAGCCGACCGCGAACTGAGGAAATGCCGGTAAGCTGTAAAATGGGCTAGATAGGGGGTTTCAACTTTGTTGCATATCTCAGGCATTGTTTACATTTTGCACCAATTAACATAGCGACATGACGATGTCAATTGCCATGGTGTTATTCTGGCCTGAAGGTTGATTTCACAGTCACTGCATGAAATCTCCCTTCGGGCCTGAATAATGCCATGACAGTGCCATCATTCATGAGAAGGGGTCCCAATAACCCCGTGTTGAAAATTTGGTGCCAAAATTCCAAAATGACTGTTTTACGAGCGCATTGCGAGTTCCTATGCACGCCGTAAGTTCGCAAGAAATTTTCAATATTTTCACTCCGATTTCCAACATTGCCATTTTGCCACACCTTCTTATGAGTAGTACAGCTGTCATTTTCACATCTCACCCAAAATGTGTTTCCGCCCATGTAGCGCACAATGGCGCAGTCGGTGTGCTAAATCAATGTACGGGACAAATTAAGAAAATCACAGTGACACTGTTCATGAGCAGAGGTCTTAAAATGGCTATGTTGAAAATTTGGTGAAAAAATTCCTAAAAATGACTGTTTTACGAGCGTGTGTTGCACAGTTCCTATGCATGCTTGTAAGTTTGCAAATTTAATATTTTCACTCCAGATTTTCAACATTGCCATTTTATTACACTTCCTTATGAACAGTACAGCTGCAATTTTTCATATGTCACCCAAAATGTGTTTCGCACATGCTAGTGCTATAATGGTGCTGTTGGTGTCACGAAAGCAATGTTTAGGACAGATTAAGAAAATCACAGTTACACTGTTCATGAGCAGAGGTCTTAAAATGGCTATGTTGAAAATTTGGTGAAAAAGTCCATAAATGACTGTGTTACTAGTGAGCATTGCGCAGTTTCCACGCACCTCTTTAGTTCATGACTTTGTAATATTTTCAGTCCAGATTTTCACCAGTGGCATTTTTCCACACTTCCTTATGAACAGTACAGCTGTCATTTTTCACAACATGGCTGAAGTGTGTTTTCACACTTTCAGCGCAGAGATGCGTAGTCGCTCTGGGAAATTATTGTTAGGCACAGATAAAGAAAATCACAGTAACATTGTTCATGATCAGAGGCACCAAAATGCCTGAGTTGACAATCTGCTGTAAAAAATCCTCAACCTAATTATATTACGGGTGTGCATTGCACAGTTTCTATGTACACTCGTGACTTCATCATTTTTTTAAATATTTTTACTACAGATTTGCAACATAGCCATTTTTTACACCTCCCCATGAACAGTACAGCTGTCATTTTTTACATCTTGTTCGGAATGTTTTTGCACCTGTGGTGCTAAATGCCGAAGTCACTGTGCATAAGCAGCTTCTCGCTAACAAACTGATATTCCCCTGTTCGTGAGGTGGGGTCACAAAACAAACATGTTGAAAATTTGGAGAAAATACCAACGAATGCCTGAGGTATTAGGGTTTCCAACCATAACGCCCAACCCTGTAGAGAATGACAGGCATCAGGGTGTGACTTGAGATTCTTGCCTGTGATGCTCATACCATTCCACACCCTGCAGTCAGTGAGAGGCATCGAGGTATGCCTTGGACTCTTGACCCCAAAGTTCACCTCATTCTCCTATATCACACCCATCTCACCATATTTCCTAATGAAATGGGAGTGCGCATAAAGACCAAAGACCCCCAAGGAACACCGTGTCACTTGTCAGTGTCTGCAGGGTGGGTGTGTGAAATGGCGTGGCCGTTATGCCTCGATTGACCAAACGCCCACCCCAATGCCTGTCACTCTCTGCAGGGTGGTGGTGGGGTTGGCTTCAGTTCAATACTTCACTGCCATTCCTATTACGCAGCTCTGTAACTTCTACACTACCACTGCCAATGCCAGCAAGCAAACATTCGGCATTGACAAATGCTTGTTATTATCTCCCTGTGCTTTTTAAAGGTGCAGGAACACTGCACACCCACAGTGTCTCGGGGGGGGGTGACAGAAACACTCATTCGGCATTGACAAATGCTTGTTCAGACACCGCATGTCCTGCATAAAGGTGCGAGCAGTATACGGCTTTACTCACTATCAGGATTTCAAGAAAACGCCTTTTCTACTGATGCTGTTTCTTAAAAAATGAACAACCTAAACTGTTATAGGGAAGGGGAGGTGTACTGTAGCGCAAGAGAATAAGAATATGAAGACAGTAGGGAAACAAACAGAGTACGTAACAGCAGTTGGCCAATCTGACTGCAATGTAAGACACTACAGGGACAGAGCATAAACAAATATAGGAAATAAGGAGAAGAAAGCATAGGTGTGGAGGAAGTGCTGTTGCGCAACAGACTTAAAATAAAGGAGAGACAGATGCGCTATGTTTACACCTCGAGTTGGGCATGTAATAACGGGGAGAGAAAGGGGACTACCACACAGCCATAGCTTAGTAATTGCTTTTTTGACTGCTGCCAGTAATATCCCTATTTTTGATATGTGGGGGATGAAGGAGTCAGACTGCTTCAAATGGGGTGAGGGAGCCATAGTTCACAATTATGGCATTTATATCTTGTTCTACTTGGGTCCAGAATGGTTTTGATACCAGTCAAGATCACAAGATGTGGGTATGTGTTGCCACTTCATGGTTGCAGCCCACCCAGCACAAGAAATCCTGTGTCATGAGGAATTTAGCTGTTATTTATGGGGTGCAAAAGTTGTTCCCTGGTTCTTAAATTATGATACATAAATACATAGGTGCATTGATTCTGTTGCAGATAAAAGACTCATTACTCTATCCAGTCTACCCAGTTTCTACCTAACTCAACATCGGACTGGAGTTATGAAGCATCTTGCCCTTCCGATGTCCCCTCTCTTGGCTGTACATCCTGTTTTTCCTACCTCACTGAGGAATGAGACCCTCCAAACTCCTGTCAAAAAGAAATGCTGGTAAGCCTTCCTTGGGTGATTTTCCCAAAGAGTACCTGAGCCAGTGAACAAAGAAAGGCAGCACTCTTACAATGAAAAAGTATGAAAGTACTCACTAAATAGTGAAAACCAACCACACTTTTATTCCATTGAACCCAAGTGCACTAATCCCGGGTGCTTTGTGTCCTAAATGTGGCACTTCATAAGGGGGAGCCCACTGGAGAAAACGAAGTACTACAATACATACAGATTTAATTTCTGGGGCCAGATATTCAAAACTTTGCACAACGGGCAAAGTGATTGTACTTTATTTGTGCTGGGTTTGTGCCCAGGCGCTGTATTCAAATGGGGCTGTGGTGCATGCTAAATGTGTTAGTGCACACACAAAAAAATAATATATGTGGTGGGCAAAGGAAGGGACAGGGACGTGATTCTTGGCACAGCATAATATTCAGCGCAGTAGCAATGCACAAAGGAACAGTGCAGGCCACCTTACACTACACAGTTACCACCGAGAAGAAGCCTGATTTTCTCCAGGCAACCCCAGGTGCTGGCAGAACCACTACAACCAGAAACCACGTTGGCAGCTGGGGAAGCACACCTGCTCCCTGGTGGCTAGTGGCACCCTCCCACCCTCCAAACCCTTCCCTTCAGAATCACATTCTGCCTTAACATCTAGTGGTCCCCCGTGTCCTCCTAGCCCTGTCCCCATTGATATAAAAATAGTCTATGGTGTCCAGCAGTCCACCCCACCCTCTGATCCCCATCCCCAGTAAAAGTAATAATTTTGCTGGTACCTAGTGGTCCCTTCATGCCCCAATCCCTGTCCTCAGTAAAATCAGTAATTTCCCTGTTGCCCAGTGGGCTCCCCCACCCCCGATCCCTGTCCCCAGTAAAAGTAATAATTGCCCCGGTGCCTAGTGGTCCCCCCAGTCCCCTGATCCCCATCCCTGGTAAAAGCAATATTCTTCCTGGTGCCCAGTGGTTCCCCTGCCTCCAACTGCCAGCCTTGGTAAAATTAAAATGGTTCCTGGTGTCCAGTGCCCCCCCTCCAATCACCAGCTTCATATTGTATCACATATTCACTAACATGTAGTGGCATCCCCACCCACCGATCCCCATACCAGTGGAAGCCTTCCATGGTGTCTAGTGGCCCCCTTGCACTGGGGCGCTGACCAGCTCAGCCTGCCACCCCCTTGTCTAAGTGGCCAGCACCACAGAAGCCCATAGAGTGACCAGAACAGGCCTTCTCTCACCAACTTGGTTGGCCACCATATGCTGTAACAACAAGTGCACGTCCCCTGCACTGTAAAGGGAGTGCGCATACTGTAGTACGTACACCCGCTTTACAGTACAGGCGCGCATCCCTGTTATTGCATATAGCGGCTGACTGAAGTTTGTGAGAGGAGGGCTGTGCCAGTCATTGTATGTGCTTCCGTGGTACTGGTGATTCAGGTGGCGAGGTGGTGGCAGGATGGGTTGCTCGGTGCCTGTGGTATGCGGGGCCGCTAGATGTCAGGGAAAGCTTCCATTGGTATGGATCAGAATCAGTGGGTGAGGGATGCCACTAGATGCCAGGGAGTATGTGACAGAATACGGAGCCAGCGATTGAAGGGCGGGGGGATCACTGGATGCCAGGGAAATATGTCTTATTATGTGGGATGGCAATCAAAGGATGGGGATACACAGGACACCAGAGACTATTGTAATTTTACTGGGTCTGGCAATCAGAGGGTAGGGGAGACCACCGAATGCCAAGGAAATTTGTTTCATTATATGGGCAGCGATCAGAGGTTGAGTGGGGTAGCGCTGGACACCAGGAAATACTTAAATTTTACTGAGGATGGGGATCAGAGAGTGAGGGGTGCCACTAAACACCACAGAATATGTCCACTTTTACAGGACTGGGCAGTTGGGGGGCAGGGCCGGTGGCAGGGATGCAAACCTTCTACCACTTTCCATGCAAATGTGCCTATAATGGGCATGCAAATGGCCCCTAAGTGCCTTGCATGCCCAATAGATTCATTTGCATGGTGCTGACTGAATATTGCACCTGGGGCTCCTGGCGCTATCGGGTCTGGGGACACTGTTCCCTGCACTGCCAGGATCTATGTGTGGGCAGTGTTACTTGACTTAGTGCTGTGTCCACGTGACCCTATATTCAGTCAGATAGCGCAATGGGCATGTGCAGCACAAACCTTTGTGCTCTGCTTTGCCCATTTTTCAATATCTGGCCCCTTTGTTTAATGACCAGGAAAAATCCCCCTTCTATCCTCACCTTGTTACCAGGAAAATCTTTGCTGTTTAACCTTCAACAGATAAAACAGACACCATGGTTCCATCTGAGTGCTTCTGTTGTGTGATAGTTAGGAAGAACATTCTGCTAGTAAACTAAGCAGAAATTTAAATTTTTGTATACCATCCACAGTAAACATTCCATCTATTGAATGTAGGAAGGACAGAAAAGAAACATGGTGGGTGAAAGGGAAGAAATAATACAAAGGATGAAGAATGGAGAGAAAACAGGTAAAAAGGTGTGGTTTGGGGGAAATTAGAAGGTTTAAGGGCTAATTAAAAAAGTATTTTTCTTTGCATAATATTTGAAACTGAGATGGCATGCAAATGCCGGGATGTGCTGGGGCTATTTCGTTGGTGTGGATGAATATTTAAAAAAAAATAATTTAAATGTTTAACAGTATTTTATTTTTGTGCACCCCCCAATAAAAAAACAAATCTAGAACCCATTTTATAATCACAATAAAACACTCCACAGTGTGCTTTGCTGTGGGATAATGGCTCTTCTCAGGTGACTGAAAGCACTCAGCAATGCCTTGTGCCTTACAAAACACCCAAGGTATACCAGATCCCACCACAACACATACCCTGTCATGTCTTATTGCTTAATTGATGACACCTGTAAAGTATTTAATTGCTGCGCTTGACTGAATAAACTCTGGGGGAGGTCTATAACGTTTGTTTTCAGGATTTACTGAAGGGTTTGTGTGGGATTTAAACTGATTGTTCCTGGAGACAATAGGAATGCCCAACCCTCCCTCCCCATCCCCCACCACCTGAGCTAACCCACATTTATAGAAGGTCGGCAACATTCGGTCCTGGGATGGGACTAGGGCAGGTACCTCCAACATCGGACTTTGTGGGCCACTGCCGATCAGGAACGGATGAATCACTCAGGGGAAGTACTCATTTCTGTGACTATTTGTCCTTAGTTCTACTATATTGTGCTGGGTTGAAAATGTATTGATCGAGGTGAGATTTGCCTCTTGAGGCCACACTGGGGAGTAGAAGCCTAGGAAGTAGACTGTGTAAGGGGTGGGTGAACCTCTTATAGCAGGGAGGATCAGAGAGGTACTAATACATGGAAGGGAGCCCAAGGAGGATGGGGAATTCTAGGGTCTGGGACAGTAAGCAGGCATGGGGGGGGTCCACGTAGAAGGGGAAGCAGGACGGGTGGTAAGTTGTAATGGTTGCGGGACTGCCATATTCCTGGGGATTTCATGGAGTGCAGGGGGGTGTATGTTAGAGAGGAGCTTGCATGGTTAAGAAGGGAGCTGGGTAGATGGTGGGGGCAGGGATGGTGGGAACATCAAGGGCCAGAGGACCTGAGAAGGGCTTCCCAAGAGGGTGCAGCAGGAATATGAAAGGGTAAACAAAGTGGGACAACAAATAGGGCAGACAATCTGAAGCAGCTGAGATCAGAAACTGACAGCTGGAGGGCACTGGGGGAAGGCGAGAACAAGGGTAGTGCAGGGATATGAGGCACATGTGGGGGCTGGAGTAGCTCAGAAAATGAGCAATGACTATAGGAACAGGTTCTCCGCTTTGTTTAGCCTGAGGGAAAAGGAAGGGAGGAGGACATTACAATGGGTAAGGGGTACAGCAGTGAGCCCGAAGTCACAAGAGGTAGCCCAAACTGCAGCAGAAGCAATGAGAGAGAGAAAGTAGGTGGCAGATTAGTGGGTACTGGAAGAAGGGGGCAGACAGAGAATGGAAAGGAGGGCACAGCAGGCAGCCCTGGCAAGGGACGTAGAGGGGGTGCAAGAGGGGGGAAGGCATAGTCTAGGGAGGTCATGGGGGGCCAGTGGCAAGGGGAGTGTTACGGTAGAGGGTGGGGTAACAGTTAGAGAAAGGGGGGAGGAAGCACAGATGGGTGATGATAAGAGGGAGAAAGGGGTGAGGAATCAGGCAGATCGAGGAGGGGTGTAAGAGGGGAGAGGCTAGGGCAAAGAATAGGGGACAAGCAAGGTTCAGGGAAAGATAGGGGTCCATAGGTAAGGAGGATGGAAAGAGGATTCAAGGCGGGGGGCAGAGGAACAGCAGGCAACAGAGGGGTGATAAGGATAAAGAAGGGAAGGTCATCATTCTGGGGGACTCAATATTTAAGGGTGTAAGATGGGGGAAGGGGCACCAGTAAAAAGCAGCATTTGGGTGGAGTGCATGCCAGGCATGACGACTGGTAGAGTGGGACAGCATGCTAGCAGGTGTGTGGGGAGGATAAGGGAAAAAACATACAATGTGGTACACCTGGGCATGAATGACGTGGAAGGGAGAAGGGTAGAAGAGGTGCAGGATAGTTTCAAGGAAGTGGAGAAACTATGCAGTATAGGGGGAAGGTCAGTAGCCTTCTCTGAAATTCTCCCAGTACGAAGAGCCAGTACAGCCAAGAAGCAGAGAATCACAGACTTCAATAAATGGCTGGGAGAATGGTGTGGGTCCATGGGGTATAGATTGGTAGTGGGTTGGGGCAATGAGCAGGAGAACACAGATCTGTATGCGCTGGATAGATTGGAACTCAGCAGAGAAGGCTCATGCAAACAGTACAGGTTTGTCTCAGGCAGGTCCTGCCAGACAAACCTGGCTGATATTTTTTAATTGGGTGACTCGGACACTGGACAAGGGTCATGCAGTGGACATCCTTTACCTGGACTTCAGCAAGACGTTTGACTTGGTGCCTCATGGCAGACTGACCAGTAAATTAAGCTGCCTGGGAGCGGGAAGGAAACTAGTTAGATAGGTCATGAGCTGGTTACAGGATAGGCAGCAGAGGGTGGTGGTGGAGGGGTTAATTATCGAAGCCCAGGGCGGTAACAAGTGGGGTTCCACTGAGCTTGGTGCTGGGTCCAGTGCTGTTTAATGTTTTCATTTCTGACATAGCAGACAGGATAAAAAGTATTATCAGCCTCTTCGTTGACGACACTAAGATCTGTGCAGAAGTGGATGGTGGGGAAAGAAGTAAAGTACTCCAGGAGGATCTGGCAAGACTGGAGGCATGATTGAACACATGGCAACTTGGGTTCAATGCCAATAAATGCACAGTCATGCACTTGGGATCCAGGAACCCCCCGGAAATAGTCACAGGTTGGGGGGAGTGCAGTTATCCACGTCAACAGAGGAGAAGGATCTGGGTGTACTGGTAATGGGAAATGAACCACTCAGCCCAGTGCAGGAAGTCAGTGGCAAAGACCAACAGAATGCTGGGATGCATCGCAAGGGGAATCAGTTCAAGGAGAGGGGATGTCATCCTGCCCCTGTACAAGTCCCTGGTGAGCCCACACTTGGAGTACTGCGTGCAGTACTGGCGCCCCTTCTTGAAAAAGGACATCAAGCTTCTGGAAGGGGTACAGCACAGGGCAACAAAAATGATCCTGGGATTGGGAGATAAACCTTATGAGGAGAGGTTGAGAAAGTTCAGTATGTATTCCCTGGAGGATAGAAGGGAGAGGGGGGGATATGATAAAGACATTCAAGTACCTGAAGGGCATGAACAGACTGGACATGGAGAGTATGTTCAAATTAAAAGGTGGGAGGGAAACCAGGGGGCACAGTCTGAAACTGGAAGGAGGGAGATTCAGGAGGGAAATGAGGAGTCACTACCTTACCGAAAGGGTGGTTACAGGGTGGAATGCACAGAGGACAGTGAGTAGTTTCAAGAGGGGTGGGACAAGATCAAAAGACATGTTCAATATGAGAGTGAAGGGTGGATGTGAAGGAAATGGGGAAAAACAGTGGGGGCAGGGAAGAAAGGGAGGGGGCAGCTTGCGTCTAGTGGCTGAAGTGCTGCACACTCTAGAAGACTAGACAGACTGCGAGGCCTGTATCTGCTGGCAGTTTCATATGATATATAAAAGTTGGTGGGTTATAAGGATTAGCTATCCCTTGAAATCTGGGTCCTCCCTGAAAATGGACATATGACATCCTCTCAGCTACCCAGTTATCACATTTAAATTAAACAAGCATTTGTCAATGCCGAATGTTGGCTTGCTGGCATTGGCACTGGTAATGCAGGAGTTAGAGAGATGCAGCATAGGAATGGCAGTGAAGTATTGAACTGATGCCAACCCACCCCGACCCTACAGAGAGTGACATGCATTAGGGTGTCCCTTTGGGTGTTTGGTAGTGCAGTGGGGGAAAACATGTCGGGCAGCATGTGAAAAATGACAGCTGTACAGTTCATAAGGAGGTGTAAAAAATGCCAGTGTTGAAAATGTGGCATGTAAATATACCAAATTCGCGAAGTTACAAGGGTGCGTGGGAAATATGCAAGCATGCTTGCAACACTGCCATTTTATAGGCATTCGGCACCAAATTTTCAACATAGGCATTTTAGCACCTCTGCTCATGTACAGTGTCACTGTTATTTCTCAAAGTGTCCCAAGTGATTTAGCATAGCGACTCACGCTATTCTGTGCGGAAGTGTGAAAACATTTTGGGCAGGATATGTGAAATGACAGCTGTACTGTTCATCAAGAGGTGTGGAAAAATGGCAATGGTGAAAATCTAGAGTGAAAATATCACAAATGCGCCAGCGTACAAGCGTGCGTGCAATCTGCCAACACACACTTCATTAACACGGTCATTTTATGGAGTATCGTCACCAAATTTTCAACATAGGCATTTTATGACCCTGCTCATGAACTGTGTCACTGCCATTTTCATAATCTGGCCCGAACACTGATTTCCCACAGCGACTGTGCTATTGTGCACCGGAAGTGCGGAAACACATTTCGGGCAGGATGTAGAAAATGACAGCTGCACTGTTCACAAGGAGGTATACAAAATGACAATGCTGAAAATCCGGCATTAAAATATTGCGACTGCGCGAAGTTATGAGCCTGCGTAGCAACTGCGCAAAGCAGGCTCATAAAACAGGCATTTGTTGGATTTTGTCCACCAAATTTGGAACATAGGCTTTTTGAGAGGCCACCTCATGAACACTGGCACTGTAATTTCATTAATGGGTCCTAAAAGGTGATTTTGCACAGTGACTGCGAAATCAACTTTTCGAGGCCGATTAACACCACGACAGTGATAGAATTCATGAGGAGGGGCCCCAAAAACCCCATGTTGAAAATTTGGTGCCAAAATTCCAAGAAATGCCCGAGATATGCAGCAAAGTTGAAAAAACCCTAGTCATTCCATTATACATTTTACCGGCATTTCATCAGTTCGCAGTCGGCTTTGAAGAGTACAGACGTGTTCCCGGTCCACCGAAGATCATCGCGCCGGACTCCAGAGGTAAGTATGGGGTGAGGGGAGGCAGGGTGTGCAGTGAGTGGGTGCGGGTGGGTGGAGAGGTCATTGAGACTACGAGGGACGGTTTTCATTTTACAGGGGAGAAAATACGGAAACAACATTGCAGGACAGTTTTCCTTTTGCAGGACATTTGGCATGTTGGGGTGGGCTCCCAGCGTGCCACCTAACTGTTTTGTGGGGGGTGTCAGTAGCTGACAGGGAATTGGGCATCCTCGTCGGCACACAACATGGGGGGGAGGAGACAGTAATACCGACGGGGATTGGGCACCCCCATCAGCAAACAAAGAAAGCGAGGGGGCGCAAGTCGAGGGGGATTGGGCACTCCCCTCGGCATTCAACATTTAGGGGGGTTTATGCCGATGGGGAGTGGGCTCCCCGCTGGCACACAAAGACAGTGGGGGTTAGCGACAGGGATTGGGCACCCCCGATGTCGGCACACTTTAGGTGCCTACCACTCGCCGACCATGCTCATAATGGTGGTGAGCATGGCAAGAAAAGGACCGCTGCATACAACGAGCTTTGCTCGGATTGCAGCAGACCTTTTCTTAGATGTTCTCACCCCATTATGTATGCATGGTGTGGCGCCAGCATGCAGGCTGATTGGGGAATGAGGGACGCACCTACTGATGTGTGCCTTGCATTCACCCAATAGCGGCCGCGCCCCCAAATCTGCACTCTCCTGAAGATGTTGGCTTGCGTGCAAGCGCGGCAAGCCAATATAAAAAAAAAAGTGTATGTGTTTAAATGTAGAACACTGAGTCATGGCATCTGCACTTTTAGATTTAGGCTATTGGTACGGTATTGGAGAGTTTCTGAACTTTTGAAACTTATGAATTGAAAGATTTCTACTGCCACTTCAAACTTATGGGGGCATTATTTAGGGTATGGTTACATGTGCTGGGAATTTTATTTTTCAGTTTTAAATATGCTATTTAGCCTGAGGCATGGTAGTGGGTGTTTAGCGACCCTTTCTTTCTAAACTTTTATGTTATATGGTTTAACTGCATCCCAAAGTAGCTAGGAGCCATGTCAGCTGCAGTCCAGGGTCAGATGTATATCTAGTCAATGCTGGGCTTCCTGTTATGCGTGTCTGGTGTCCAAAGGCTGCTTGAATCAAGACCTGTGCCTGTGTGGTCCATGCCCCTTCCTTAAAAATATTATGATTGCCAGCACAATTATTGCATTGTTGGGTGTGGTTATACGGGATAGTTAAATATATGGTTTCCTGGTGGGCAACATCCTTCCTGGGTGCTAACACGCATCCACGGGGCTTCCTGAGATGAAGGGACCACATCACCAATTCTTTGCCCAGCTGATAACACCTGAATCCAGGCCCTTTCCTTCCCAAAAGTAAAAGGCACATGCTCCCTTCCAGTCATCAGTGGACGGAGACACATGACTTGTGACACCAGAGTGAGGAAGACTTGCATATACGCTAACTAACTAAATATTAATCAAAACCTGGATGTCCAAAGTAATGGATAGGTACTGTCCATGTGGGCATCAGCCATTTTTTAAGCAATAATGACTGAGAAGCCAGTCATTTTGGAGGGACTAACAACCGGTTGGGGAATGGGTAGCCCAAGACCATGCCTTGGGTCACCTCTTTTAGCTGGTCGTTAATCCAAGGAAATGACCAGCTTTGAGGTTGTTATAGCGATTATAAGTCTAATCGGAATAACAGCTTACATTTTTGCCATTTTCTTTTAGTTTCAAATAGGTTTTAACTGTGATGCGAGCCAGCTAGCAGCTGGATCGGTCATTTCCAAGACATTAATAGCTGAGCCAATAGCCAATCAGGAGCCATGCTAGGCTCATGAATAATTAATTAAACTTATAATTTTAGATTAACAAGGATATCTGTTGTCAGTTCACAATGAGTGCAAGCTGAATTGGCGGCAGATAGCAATGAAAGAGGACATGCACTGTGATGCATGAGAGGGTCATTAGGCTTGAAGGGATTTTAGGGTAAAGGAGAAGTTAATTTATCCTGGTGCCTTTCTGAGACCCATGGTGCCTCAGAGTGTACGTGCATCACATACTGTACATTAAGCAATGATTAGAGTTAGTTATAAAGATATGCTAAATAAACATTATGTGGTCCAGTAATGCAGTAAAGCTTTTTCAAAGAAACACAATTGTTTTATCCTTTTTTTTGTTTACAGATTTTTGGATTTTCAGCAAACATCAACATTTGGTATTAGTAGAACTCCTTTACACAAGCTTCCTGAAAACAACTGGATTTCAGGACTTTCTATTTTTAATACTTAAAGGGAAAGTTCCCTTAGGCTATTTTCTGTATACCTGTGTAGTTTGTGAGCATGAACAATGATTCCCTCTCTTGCATCCCCATTCATCCTAATTTAATAAATGTGGTTGCTTTACTCTGTTTTCCCTGGTATGAAAACCTGTTTGTCTCCATTCCAATGGTCATGACCCCACTCATGCAAGGCATCATGGGAGTTGCATACATGCACTAGCCTCCAGAAGTTATACTCTAATTCAGTTCTGTTATATGTCTTGTGAAGTCCCTGCATTCTCTAGAACCTTTTTTTTTTCCTAACTCAGATACACCTTAAACTACAAAAAACAGCAGGGAACTTACTACGCCTTGGCTTGAAAAGTTCCTTGGTCACCATAAGACAAAGACCCAAGGACTGCAGAGGACAGCAACAGCACTAACTAATACAATTTAACTACTGCAGGCTTTAGCACCAAATCATCATAAAATTCCAAGATGCATTACATGAGTCGGGTCATGACCTTTGCAATGGAGTCAGGCAGATTTTCACCCTACCTTCATTTACATTTAAATCCTGATGAAGTCAGGAGGGTGCAATACAGGCAATCATTGTGCATGCCTACAAACTATACAGGGAGACAGAATAAAAGGGTGAAGGGACGAAAACTGGAGCTTTTTCCTTTAGACTTCATGGGTTCATGTTACTGATGCCTGTGGAGAAATCATAATCCTCTGCTTATGAAGACATCACAAACTGCTGTCATAGAAACATAGAAATTGTCAGCAGATAAGGACCGCTAGGCCCATCTAGTCTGCCTGTAGGCCCTATACATTGTATGTGGCCACTGACCCTATGTGATCAATGGCTTTTCATCACTCCCTTCCCTCTCAGGCTTCCCTTGTGCCTGTCCCAGGCATATTTAAACCCCTTCACTGTGCTTGCCCCCACTACCTCCTGTGGGAGACTATTCCAAGAGTCGACTACCCTTTCTGTGTAGAAAAACTTCCTCACATTACCTCTTAATCTACCCCCTTCCAATTTCATATTATACCCCCTTGTTCTAGTACTTGTTCTACACTGGAAAAAGTCCCCTACCTGCACCTTGTTTATGCCCTTGAGGTACTTGAAAGTTTCAATCATGTCCCCCTGCTGTCTCCTCTCCTCTCCTCCAGTGAGTACATAATGAGTGCCCTTCGTGGAAATGATTCTGATGTCATAAGCAGAGGGTTATGGTTTTGGGGCAACAAGAGCAGCCGGAACAGATGAAGTCTAAGGGTAAAAGTGCTTGACTTCATACAAATACCTTTCGCCCTAAAGAACGGAATGCCTTATAATTGAAATTTGTTTTTGGAATGTTGTGAGTTTTGAACCCTGCTGATGCCAACAGTAGTTTTGTTTTTAATTTTTTGCTGGAATCTGGCATATCACTTTAAAGTTTTTAAGTGGGTTACCTGTGTAACGGCCCTCACCCCTGCCTTTTTGCAAAACGACAGGTGGTATGCTGTTGAAGCTGAAAGCAGTACCTGGTGAGGACTGGGTTTGGGGAGGACTAGGTTACTCGACACAGGGGTCCTAGGTTTGGCTACTCCACACAGGGGCACCCAAGTAAATCCGAACACAGGAAGCAATAACTATAATGTCCAAAACCAGGAATGGGATTCTACAGTGTGGCTTTTATTCACATCCAAACTGAACAAACAAAGCATAGATGGACCCCCACGGGGCTACATTCCTGGTAATGCAGATTAGAGCAACAAAACACTTCTTCATTATTCCAGCCCTCAGGCTCTGAACCCACCAGTCACACAGCCCGGACTTTCACGCAGCTTTGGGTACACAGCCTGACTTGTACATTACTTGGGTTTTTCCCATGGCCCGGGTCCCCCGTCGGCCACTTGATCCGCGGTCCATATGGGAATGAAGCAATTTTCCTGTTGGTGGCTCCTCAAACCACCTTAGAGCCTTCGACTCCTAAAGGGAAATTTCCTTCCATCCCACATCTGGGTACTTCCCTCATCACTGGCCAAGT
Source organism: Neoceratodus forsteri (assembly GCA_016271365.2). Lineage (NCBI taxonomy): Eukaryota > Metazoa > Chordata > Ceratodontiformes > Ceratodontidae > Neoceratodus > Neoceratodus forsteri. The sequence goes on along the minus strand of CM028131.1, from coordinate 1,329,843,787 downwards.
GCATGAGGCAAAGTAGAAATCCACAGAGCAAATCTGTAGAGGTGGACCTGGTTACTAAAGATGGGGGGTCTCCCACCTCCAGCTCCCACAATCCATACCCGGCCATTTCTCTGGGCACTAAACAACTCTTTTGAAAACTTGGCAATGTAGATTACAGGGTAGATGTAAATCACATCTCCTCTACACGTCTTGACTTTCCCCTTGTGCTGGACTTCAATATACTTTTACTTTTGGCTAAGCCTATTACTCTAGGCCTCCCACTACTTCATTAGTCCAATCCCCACTTTAACACAGTTCAGGATGAAACATGGGCCCTTTAGAAAGAGCAGAACTCACCCTTTTGTTGCAGGTGCTCCACAGGCAAATCTTGAAATCTTCTTGTACCCCACACACTTGGGAAAAAATAAGGCAGCTTCTTCTCTAGCAGTAGCCGGAGGTTGCCCCTGGAATAGCAGACAAACCTTCCACCCCCATTCCCTCAGGGATGGGGCATAGAAACCCGTATCAGCGGTCTCGACCACTTTAAAAATAGCTCACTGTGTCTCTCTTTAGGTGGAAACACACACCTTTCCCTGATTGTAGCCCTATTTCAGGGCTGAGGCTCCAAGAGCCTAGCACAGAGCTGCTGTGCTCCTCTCACAACAAGCTCCAAACTCCAACTGACTACAGACTACTGTTCAAACCTCCCAACATTCTACTCCAGCTCCCTGCTGCAGATTCCACTGTGGCTCATGCAGCTGCGACAGTTCTATGATGATGTCATTCCTCAGTCTCAGCTGAAACTGAGAACAGAGTGAGACAGTGTGAAATCCATTTAACTGGAGTTTCACAAGCTGCCTTCCTTGCCTACCACTAGGTCTTACTGGGATTCTAGTAACCCCGGGTAACAAGGGGGTTACACCTGTATGAAAATTAAATTAATAAATTATCCAGCAGACTAGAGGGGCTTCTTTTCAAGTGGCTGACAGTATGGCCTAGAGGGCAGAGTAATGAGCTGTGAATAAGTCTGGTGCATCCAGCAGACCTGGGTTTGATTCCCACAACCTCCATTTGCATACTGTGTGACTCTGAGCATGTCACTTAAGCTCCCCAGTGCTCCAGTGTCACCCCTGAAAATGAGCAAATGTGCCTAGTAGGCCTTACCTGTTACCAAAGAATTAAAAAAAAAGTTTAAAATATGGGACCATCCAGCAGCACTGTCTCTGAAGAATGTAAGGATTGTGGTGGGGCATAGGGTCACAGAAAGTCACAGATGTAAAGAGGACCCAATCCATTTATAACGTTTTACTGTATGTTAAACTTAATACCACCCACTTACTCCTCTATGCTACAGGAAAGCAGTGCAGTTCACATAGTACAAGATGTTCTAGTGGATGTCAACAGCCTAGCTACTGCATTCTTCACAATTCAAAGGTGGTGGGCCCGACTTAGTTTACAAGGAGGCTTTGCCAGTTATTGACAAATGTATTTAAAACACACTGCTTAAACCTACAGAACACTGGAGCCTGCAGTGGGTGATGTTACTGGGATTTATAACATGGTGAGAAATATTTAAGCATTCTGATTGGCTGAGAGACCAGCAAAGGAGTGTAATTATGAGACCATAATTACAGTCCTGTGCTTCTTTCAGACAACGAGCCTGTGCGCCACATCCAGTCACTACACTATACCGTACCAAAAGTGCAAATCACTATTTACAGTTCTAGGATTCCCTTGCTGTTGAAAGGGACTACTTTATGAATCTTGCAATAAACTTACTGTTTAATTTGCATTAACACAGTACGTTGTGTTTGGTTTTTTGTAGCAGTAGTAGTAGCTTTATTTATTTATGGTGCCCTTCCCCAGAGGCCCATGGTGCCAGCACAAAGGAGGAACTAGCATAGACGTCAACATACAACAGGATAAATAATATAAAAATAAAATTTTGGATTAATAATAACCCACAGAACCACAAATAAATAACCAACAGCTGGATGGCACTTCATTATATAACACATTGTTTATAATATATCAAAATATTTTATTCTCCAAACACCTGAGCAAAAAATATATGCTTTTAGCCCCTTTTTAAAGGTCTCCACTAAGTGGGCTTCCCTCAGCAAATTCCATAATACTGGCCCTGTTACTTCAAAGGACCAGTCCCCAGAACTTGTAAGTCTGGCCCTGGGGACAACCAGGAGACCCTCCTCAGCAGAGTGGAGGGGGTGTGCGGGCAGGTAAGGGCATAGGAGATTACGCAGGTAGCCTGGACTCAGACTGTTTAGGGCCTAGTAGGTTAGTAACCCAACTTTATAGGAGATTCACCACTTAACCGGGCAACCACTGCAGTTCACACAGTACTGGGGAAATATGACTCACCCTTGAGAGGCCAGTCAACAACCTAGCAGCTGCGTCCTGCACCAACTGCAGGTGCCACAGCATGCCTTCACTGACCCTGAGGTAAAGTGCATTACTGTAATCCAGTCATGAGGTCACAAAAGTGTGTACCAGAGAGGGCAAGTCCTCAGGAGGGATAAGGGAACAAATCCGGCTGATGTTCCTTAGATGATAAAAACCATTCCAGACTACTGCCAACAATTCAGCCTTAAATGTTAGCCTCTCATCCAGGATGACACCCAGGTTCTTCACCTTCGCGGTGGTCCAAAGCCTGGAGGTGCCAAGGCACAGTCCTGTCTCTCTCCCAGCTGCTGTCACTCCTCCCTCTGACTCAGCTCAATCCCAGTGCTTCAGTTTTGTCCGGGTTGAGTCTCAGCTGGCTCAATGACATCCAGTCCTGGATCTCTGCCAAAGACCGATTCAGCACATCCACCACACCATGATGCTAGGGTACAAAGGACAGATACAGCTGACTATCATCTGCATAGCAGTGAAACTCATCTCCATACTGGCTGATGATCCTACCCAGGGGTAGCATATACACTGCAAAACAACATGGGTGAAAGGACTGACCCCTAGGGTACACCACAGTGCAGGTCCATTGGGAATGAGGAGAAACCTCCCATCACTACCCTCTGTGTCCTTCCCCAGAGGTAGGACTCAAACCAGCTGATCACTTTGCCGGTGAGTCCTGCACACTCCCTGAGTCAATACAATAAAAAGTCCATGGTTCACGGTGTCAAATGCTGAGGAAAGATCAAAGAGAACAAGAATTGACCACTCTCCTCTATCCCTCGCCCTGAGCAGGTCGTTATGCATCCTCACCAATGCGTTCTCAATGCTGTACTTTAATGTAAACCCCAACTGGAGAGGCTCCTGGATGTTGTAGGTCACCACGTGTGTTTCAAGCTGCAACGCAACCACCTTCTTAATAACCTTGCCTTAGAAAGGCAGGTTAGAGACAGGTTGGTAGTTCACCAGGACATATGGGTTCAACATTGGCTTTTTCAGGCGGGGTTTTACCAGTGCGCTTTTCAGTGCCAAAGGGAAAATCCCCTCTGACAAGGAACACTGAATAATTTTGGCGAACACTAGGCCCAGCTGCCCAACACAGCTCACTTACAGCCATGTTGGGGCTGGATCCAGCTCACAATATGTTGATCGCAGCTCCAAGATCATCTTCACAATTGCCTCAATTGCCATTGACCAAAAATATCCCCAAGACCACTGACCACTAACGCGACTCCAGTAGTAGCTTTATTTATTTATGGTGCCCTTCCACAGAGGCCCAGGGTACCGGCACAAAGGAGGAACTAGCATAGACGTCAACATTTTATTTATTTATTTATTAAATTTTGGTGACCGGGTAGGCCCACTGAGCCCCGAAGGTCCCTTTTTCAGGGGCAACCCGGGATAACAATACAAGTTATAAGAATGAACAAGGATACAACAGAATATATAATATAAAAATAAAATTTTGGATTAATAACAACCCACAGAACCACAAATAGATAACCAACAGCTGGATGGCACTTCATTATATAACATACTGTTCATAATATGCCATAGTATTTTATTCTCCAAGCACCTGAGCAAAAAGATATGCTTTTAACCCCTTTTTAAAGACCTCCACTAAGTGGGCTTCCCTCAGCAAATTCCATAATACTGGCCCTGCTACTTCAAACGATCGGTCCCCAGAACTTGTAAGTCTGGCCCTGGGGACAACCAGGAGACCCTCCTCAGTGGAGCGGAGGGGGTGTGCAGGCAGGTAAGAGCATAGGAAATTACGAAGGTAGCCTGGACCCAGACTGTTTAGGGCCTAGTAGGTTAGTAACCCAACTTTATAGGATATACGCCACTTAACCGGCAACCAGTGCAGTTCACGCAGTGCTGGGAAAATATGACTCATCCTTGAGAGGCCAGTCAACAACCTAGCAGCTGCGTTCTGCACCAAATGCAGGTGCCACAGCATGCCTTCACTGACCTTGAGGTAAAATGCATTACTGCAATCCAGTCATGAGGTCACAAAAGTGTGTACCAGAGAGGGCAAGTCCTCAGGAGGTATAAGGGAACAAATCCGGCTGATGTTCCTTAGATGATAAAAATCCATTCCAGACTACTGCCAACATTTAAGCCTTAAATGTTAGCCTCTCATCCAGGATGACACCCAGGTTCTTCAACTTCACGGTGGTCCAAAGCCTGGAGGTGCCAAGGCACAGCCCTGTCTCTCTCCCCCAGCCACTGTCACTCCTCCCTCTGACTCAGCTCAATCCCAGTGCTTCAGTTTTGTCCGGGTTGAGTCTCAGCTGGCTCAATAACATTCAGCCCTGGATCTCTGCCAAAGACCGATTCAGCACATCCACCGTACCATGGTGCTAGGGTGCAGAGGACAGATACAGCTGACTATCATCTGCATAGCAGTGAAACTCAACTCCATACTGGCTGATGATCCTACCCAGGGGTAGCATATACACTTAAAACAACATGGGTGAAAGGACTGACCCCTAGGGTACACCACAGTGCAGGTCCATTGGACATGAGGAGAAACCTCCCATCACTACCCTCTGCGTCCTTCCCCAGAGGTAGGACTCAAACCAGCTGATCACTGTGCCGGTGAGTCCCACACACTCCCTGAGTCGATACAATAAAAAGTCCATGGTTCACGGTGTCAAATGCTGAGGAAAGATCAAAGAGAACAAGAACTGACCACTCTCCTCTATCCCTCGCCCTGAGCAGGTCATTATGCATCCTCACGAATGCGGTCTCAATGGTACTTTAATGTAAACCCCAACTGGAGAGGCTCCTGGATGTTGTAGGTCACCAAGTGTGTTTCAAGCTGCAACGCAACCACCTTCTTAATAACCTTGCCTTAGAAAGGCAGGTTAGAGATAGGTTGGTAGTTCATCAGGACATATGGGTTCAACATTGGCTTTTTCAGGAGGGGTTTTTTACCCATGCACTTTTCAGTGCCAAGGGGAAAATCCCCTCTGACAAGCAACACTGAATAATTTTGGTGAACACTAGGCCCAGCTGCCCCACACAGCTCACTTACAGCCATGTTGGGGCTGGATCCAGCTCACAATATGTTGGTCGCAGCTCCAAGATCTTTTTCACAATTGTCTCAATTGCCATTGACCAAAAATCTCCCCAGGACCACTGACCGCTACTGCGACTCCCAGGCTTGACACTGCTGGGCCTTAACTGCCTGTTTGGGGAGATCGCAGCCCTAATACAGGACACTCTGTCTGAGAAGAACTGAGCAAACTCCACGCATTTAGTGGATGAAACAGCCCTCATGGGCTTCAGAGAGGCTGGATGCAAAAGCCTGTCCATCACGCGGAAAAGCTGAGCTGGTTGGTTCCTAGAACAGAAATTCTGCCTTCTTACAGGACACTGTCCATTGATATTCACTGCAGTGAATATTCAAAGTCAGTTTGTCCTCCTGGGTCCCGGATCTCTTCCAGCACCACTCCACCCACTGCCTCTTTGCTTTCATCTCTCCCAACTCACTGTCAAACCATGGCCAACCAAGGTGTGAAACCAATAGGCATATGTGGACTGGCACTACAGGGTCAAAAACTGCACTAATGCCCCTATTATAGGTCACCACTCTTTCCTCTGTACCCCTAGCACATGCTGCCATCATACCTGAGGTGTTCAGTACTGCCAAAAGTCTATCCGGCATCAGAAACATAGAAGTCCTATCAAAGGGTGATATCTGACCTTCTCCACAAGGTGTGGACTACAGAGGGGCGCCCTGAAATCAAACCTGATGGCACAATGAGCCGACCAACCAATCAGATCAGTCCTGAAGTTTTTCACCTTAAGCCCCGGGTAGAACTCCAAGTCCAGAGCCTGACCATGTTGATGAGTCACAGTAGAAGCTGCTTGTGCCAGACCCAATGCTGTCATGCTCTGGAGGAAATCCTGTCCAAAATATGAGAGTTTGTCGATGACCCAGGCATTGAAATCACCCAGGATAATCCACCTTGGTAATTCCAATGCCCTGTCAGCAATTAACTTCATGAATTCCTGATGAAAATCTCACTCCTGCCCCGGCAACTGGTACACAGGGAGGGCTCTTCATCCAGCACCTAGACTCCCCATGCAAGGTCATGCACTCAAATGATGAGGTGTCCCCCACTGGGTGCACCTCCAGGTTCAAGTCAAATCTAAAGCAAATAGCTACCCTTCCCCTTTGCAGTCCTTCCTCGGGCAGTGCACCCCAGTGAAACCAGCAGGAAAAGCTACCTCCAAAAATGGACCACCATCATCCCCCATCCAGGTCTCTGTGAAGGACGTCAGATTGATCGAGAAATGAGATATAAAGTATGCAATAATAGTGGCCTTATTCCTCCTCGATTTGGCACTGAATAGCACTGCCCGAATAGGACAAGTAGCAGTGACCGGCTCATCAGCTACCAGTCCACTTGGTCTGGTAGAAGCCTGGGGTATGGTGACTGAGCACCTCTGACCCCTTCCAAATCCCCAATTAGCCCTGGGACATCTCCTGGTCCTCACCATCCTTATTCCCCCCCCCCAATACGCCTGCACCCCCATCCCTTACCCTCCTATATCACTTTCTAGTAATCCCACCTCCCTGTCTCTACAATATACTATCACAGGCAAGAGGAGGTCACCGAAGGGACGCAGCTCTCAAAGCAGGGATGGGGGGGGTAGCCGAGCCTCGGTGTCTGCTGAGGATGGTACATTCTAGTACAACAAAGCCTGGGACTCTAAAACCCCAACTAAGCACCCTCCCCTTGACCACCTTCAGTTCAAGCAACACCACACTTCTTCTCTACAATCACACTATATACTCATTCACCCACCCACCCACTATACAACAAATTACTTAAAACCAATCACACCTTGGCTTACTCCAAAGTTTTGCATACAAACTAGAAAGACCTAGAAAGACATTTTTCTCACCCTGTTATTAGACACTTCAGGGATGTGTAATAGAGAATAATTGCCTCTTTCTCTTGGGTATTAAAAGGCACTTGGTGCAAGTGCCTTGAACCTATCACCCTCAAGTCGTACAATTATTCCTCCCAAATTATGCACCTTGACATGTCTTATTGCACACATGCAACCTACCTACAAACAGATGTTTGTGGGATGCCTTCACTAGCATTTGTTTCTCTTTTGTCTTCCTTAAGCTTGTCAGGAATTCTGGCAGCTGCCTTCTTTTTGAGATCCACTGCTCTGAAGCTGATACTGTCCATGAGGAAAGTTACACATTCTGCCAAAAACAGTAACCTTTACAAGATCAGAGAAGTGAGAAACTGGAGTGCTGAAGCCAAGAGCCTGGTAACATGCCAGCAATTAGTCATTTCCTCATTTTCTGGCACATCATTTCTTCCAGAATTAAATCCTTTTGTTCGTTAATGTTTCACTCTTCACTGATCCAGATTCAGCACAGATGGAGGAGTAACATGCAGGAGGTGGGACCTCACTCAAGAAGCCTAACTTACAAAAACTGAGTGATAGGGAGAGCAAAATCAGCTCACATTTTGGAGTTCAGGTAATTTGAATTCTGAGAAAACATTTAGATGTCTAACTTCCTTTCTCATTTAGATACCTAACATCCTTTCTGAGCTTAAACTACATGGCTCAGAAGTCACTGAATTAGGGTTTATGCAGAAAACCTAATGGACACACATCATGTGCATACATCTTGTCAATGTTCGGGAGCCAGTAATGCTTCCAATCCCCAGATGTTCCAAAAACCTTTACTATAGGGGTATTTGGGTCTGCTGGCCAAACCAATATACAGTACCTCACTCATACATCTCAACTGTCTATCACTGGAATGGTCATCCTTACTCGGAAACCCTTTGTCCTATATGGTGCAGCACTGCCACATTGTAAACTGAGAATTTAATACAGAACTTCACATCAATTTAGGTTGGTAACTATGAGGATACCACTGCAGAGATAAGACAGTTTCATAGAAATAGAAACTTGGAATCTGTTGGCAGAACATTCCTAAGTCTGTTGAGGAAGCTATTATGAGACGGTGGCAATAGATTAAGTGTTTTGCTCATAATGGCTTTGAGGGCCACAACTGTGATTATACTGTATATGCAGACCTCTCTTTTTTTATGCCTTTATGAACAACTGTACCCGTAAAAAGAGCTTGAAAGGTTCTAGGCACAGTTGTGGGAAGGGCTTGGTTCAGGAAGTCATGTACCTTGGACCAAAATGTTAGGTGTGGGCAGGCCTAAACAATGTGATGCAGTGTCCCATCCTGACTGCAATCCCTCCAACATCTGTCAGACTCGTTAGTAGGATGTTTAGTGCGAGAGGGGGTCAGAAATGGGCATTCATTTGAATTCCCTGTATCTCAGGGAGGTAGTGGTTTTCTTGCCCACCCTGATGGCTTGTTCCCAGGTCTGATCTGTGATTTGTTCTCCTGCTTCTCGTTGCCATGCATCTCTTTTTCAGCATTCATTGTTCTGAGACTTGGAACAGTCCAGCAATTCCTGTCACTGGATTTAGTACGTTATCTGTTTTCCAACTAGTGGCTATTTAATTTTCCACTGGATTCAGGGGCCAAAGTACATGTGACTTTATGTCTGCTTATGTTACAAAATTCTTTATGGGCAGGTGTCTAAATAACTCCCTGTGATCTAAGCCAAATTCTACACAAAGCTGAAGGAAAGGCTTTAAAGAGAGCATAGGGTGGTGACTCCGTTTGCTTCCCAATTATCCTCTAAAATCTGAGTTTTCCAGTGTGTATGTGTGTGTATAAAGAGGATTATGAAGGCAAATAACATTTAATTATTTTATTTTTATTTTGTAATTTAAGACTGTTTTATGTTAGGGCCTAGCTGAAGGTTTTAAATGAGTAAATGTCGTAACCATGTTTGTGATGGCAGTCAAGGATGTGTTCTTAGTACTGATTTTATTGTAAAGAGGCTGGTGGATCTTTATCCAGTGCCATTGTACTGAGATAAAAGCATGGGTAAAGACTCATCAGTCAAGCAGGTTTCACAATTTTTGAAATCCATTTTATAATAATTCATTTATAGGAAATTGCTACTGAAGCAGTTCACATAAAGTGCCAGCAAGTGCAAAAAAAAAAGCACTATACATTACAAGGTGCTGTGTAGAAACATAGAGAATAAAATTATTAATTAGTGAATGTAAACTAGCATGTGATAGCAAGAAGAACCAAAGATGTTCATGATTATATTTGCTCTTTTTCAAGTTTTCCAGCTTGAAATCATCATGCAACCCAGATGAGAAAATCTTTTGTTTTTTTTCTTGTTCTTTTTTTCTCATCTGAATTTCCAGATCAATTGTACATAAATTAATTCTATGAAAAAATATTTTAAAGAGATGTTAACGTAGTATTAAATACATTATTGCAACTTAAAAGCTATAAGATAGATCAACTTCTCAGTAAGTATACACATCAGACTTGAGGGCATACATGTAATGCGGAGCAAGAAGATGAGGAAGGGAGAGGAAAGAGAAAAGGGGGTATAACTTCCCCTCCTGTACCAGTGCAGGCCTGAAACGGGGAGAGAATGGCCTATGGAACCTCCCATATCTAGGGGTATTTCTGGTTCATTTTGCAGTTCCTCTACATACCTCTATTTGCTGTCACATTGCTCTCTCTAGGCTAGACTTAGTACTGAACCCCAGGAACCTCACTCTCCAAAAGACCAATAACACAAAGTGTCTTTAAGTTATCATCCTTTACTGAATTGTAATGCTTCTCCCCAACCCCTGGAGGTGTTTACCTCTACTGCCTTCCTAACACTCTGAATCTGCTGCTGCCATTGCTGTCAACTTCCTCCCACTTGATCATATGTGTGGTATAGTGAGGAAGCATGGCAATACTGGAGCATAATCAGTGCCGCTTGTGCCCTCCTTCTCAGTGGCTGTGGCTGCATTTCTCTGCTCTTGTCCCTTATTCTGGCAAGTTGGACCTCGAGACAACCAATTGGGATGTCCACCTTCTGGCACCATGTGCTGCACCACAACTTGCTGCTGACAGGGTGGGAGAACATTCTGCTGCAAGGGACTCCTCCTCAGTGCTCCCAGCTCCACCCAGCCACTCCAACAATCACCAAACTGCAATGCTGGACTCATTGTACCCCAGGCCAGCCTTAGGGGGGGTCAGTAAGGGCAGTTGCCCTGGGCCCCACACTTTGGAAAAAAAACACCCGGCCTGGGCATCAGATGATTCACTTATTAAGACCCAAATGAGAGCAGCCCAGCAGACAGCTAGAGTAATTCACTTAATCATGTGGTTACTGTTGGAGCACCAGGCAAGGTCACATGATCAGGAGTCTCACACACACACACACACACTTTCCCTTTCCTGCACCAGACCAAGAGACCAGACTCCACAGTAGGCGCTTTTGCTCGGGCTTGGCTGGGTCCGGGGCCGTCTGCCTCTTATCCCAGACTGAGCCACATGTCTTGCTGACTCAGAGTTGTCATTCTCAGAAGTGGCAGCACTGCATGAACTGTCATCTGCAAATTTGCACCAGGCCACTGGCATTCAGAAAAAAAGAAAAAAAATAATTTTATTGACCCAGTACAATGGCCTTCCCTCTCCTCCTTAGATGCTCAGCTGGGCTCTGTGACGGTGAGTCTTGAGTGTGTTGGTCTCAGTCTCTCTCTCTCTCTCTCTCTCTCTCGGTGTGGGGTGGGTAAGTGGGTGACAGGTATTGGTAGTAGGGGTTGAGGCTTTGAGTGGGTCTTTCGGGGAGATTCAGAACAAAGATCAGGTGCTCACTGGCCTCAGACACTTCCAGTCCAAATGCTGTTTCTGAACAAACAGACAAGCCAAATCCAACCTGTGGGGTGTGGCAAGAGGCAGTGTGTAATCTCTCCAGAAGAATCACAGGGGTTACAGACGCGAGACCCATTGCAGTGCAACTGTAAACTGCCATGGCCTGCAAAAGTTTACCTATATCCTGGAAGTTATTTGGATCTAATGACTAACATGGTTGCAAGTCAGCTACAAACATGGGGATTGCAATTACCTATATATCTCCACAGCCATAAAGAGCTTTTTGCTTTGAGTTGCCCACTGCAGCAGGTCTATATAGCCCTAAAGCTTTTTTTTTTCTTTCAGCTGCTTTCTGTGTGGCTCTCCACAGCCGCAGTGAGCTTTTTTTCTTTCAGCTGCACACAGTTGTGGGTCTCGACAGCCCTGAAGGGCTTTTTTCTTTCAGCAGCTCACTGGCACTGTGGGCTTCTACCCACCCTCAAATTCAGGCAGCACAGGTTCTTTTAATTCCTGCTTGGCAGCACTGAAGCCTCCTGCCTGCCCCCAATACTTGCAGTGTGAGTTCTTTTATTTGCTTCTCAGTGGCACTGAGATCTCCTGCCCACCTCCAAAAATACAGGCAGTACCAGTTCTGCTGTCAATATGACAGTAAGCTAACATCAGACTGCTGATTGCCGGTTATAGGGGGCTCCATGTTTTACCTCTGCCCCGGGCCCCGCAAAGTCTAAACTTTGCAACTCTGCTGCTCCCACTGCCTCCACGGATCTACCAGATGATAGTGCAGGAAGGCTATAAAAAAAGCCCAGGGGACCAGCACTTATTAGGGCTAATAAATATAATAAAATGAAGATGTTTGGCATACAAGACTCTATCAGACATGGGTGCTGCCATCTTGCTACCCTCTGACCCAGCAATTCAGCTAATCAGAGGGCTAGGAAGCCCAACCACAGATTGAGAAGGACTGTGGGGGAATGATGTACATAGACTCTCCCCATTTGTACTAGTGGAAAAAGAGGGCCAGTTGGAGAGAGCAGGCAGAAAGACTGATTGACTGTCCTGATTAACAAATCATACACCAAACTGGGCTCACAAGGACCTTGTGGCAGTTGGAATGAGACACTGAGAGGATCAGACATTCCACTGTGTGAGCACGCTGGAGGCCAAGCCAGGTCAAAATCTGGTGAGCCCTCTCCAGGGTTCATGGTTCCACATTCCCATGAGCTTTATCCTGGGCTCATGTTGTTGAAAGACTATGCCAGGTAAGGCACCTTTTAAGTGAAAGCTGTGAAATTGTGCCAAAAGGGCATCTGCTGAGACAGTCATTGAGAGTATGTGCTGGTGGGGGCATTTTCTGCAGGAAGAAGCTGATGTGAGGAAACCTGAGAAAGCTGCTGAGCTGAGAAATTGAAGACAAATACCTACATCTCCGTTGAGCTACTGCAGAGCCAGGTAAAAGGCCTGCTAGCTCTTATCAAGTGGTAAGTCAGGAGGTGCATGCCCTGAGTACGTAGGCACTCTTGATCCAGAGGGGAGTTGAACCATTGGGGTCACTCCTGGGGTCTAAGCTCCTTTGGAACCATGAAGCTGCTGCGGAGTTCTCCTGTGTGTGCTGTAAGAGATGAGTCAGAATGGCTGTGCTATTGCAAAGCGTCTGAGAGCAAGTCTAGGTTGCTTTATCTCCAGCCTGGGCACTGGGGCCTAATCCTGAATTCTGCTTGACCTGCTCCTGTGTGCTGGCTGGTTCCCACCTTGACTGAGGTGTTACATCCATGGGTCATATGAGTGCTGGCATTGTTGGCTGGAGTCTTTCTACTTTTCCAGTTTGTATTACAGTAGCCTAATTGAGATTACAAAGTTGGTTTTCAAGCAATTCCCATTTCTGATCTCAAGTTCTCTTTAATTGCACTAGCACACCATGGTGTGTTGGGGGTTTAAAGTGCAAGCTTGCTAATTGTTTGAACAAGTGCACCACTGAAGGAATCCCAGCAGTGCAGTTATGAAGCCTGCACTGAGACTTGGTGTCATTCCTGGGTACCCAGATTCATTGGTTACTGTTCCATTTAAATTAATTTAATTTTCATTTCATTTTTATTCAGGGTTTAGACCAACTGAACCAAGTTCATTTGCAATGGGGACCCAGTTCCTGTTCAAAAGACAGTAATGGTTACTTTATATTCAATTCATTATAATTTACAAAATGTAGAAGTATATAAAATACAAAAATAGAAATTACATAATACAAATACATTCTTTCACAGCTCTAGATGTATATAAATAAAATACATCACTAGAAAATTGAAAAACTTGAACAGTTCGTCAGGGTAGAAAGGTGAAATTTTTTCAACAGAAAATTTGATGGACGTTTAGGGCTTGATTCTCAAAGAGCCCTGTGACTGATGCAAGCTGCAGCAAATGGTGGCTTGCGTCAATGCCCAGTGCACCAGGGACCCTGCGCTCAATTCTCTACCGGGCAGGGTCCCAGCAGCAAAGTCCCCCATCTTGCTGCAACCCTGGCCGTGTGCCAAATATGCGGCGGAGGGTTACCACAAGCTGTGGAGCGGCTGTGCGCCTATCCAGGACAGCCCCCCCAAGCCTCGATCCCCATTACCAGTGGTATAATCACCCTGGTGGTTTAGCAGACCCCCCTCCCGTTTCCCAGTGTCACCCCTATACGTAAATAATAGTGGCAACCCATCGCTGGTGGTATAATGAACCCCTCTCCCAGATCCTCGATGTTGCCCCTATACATAAAGAAAAACCACAATGCATCAGTGGTGGTATAGTGACCCCCTTCCCCAGCAGGTAGGGCCCACCACCCCACACCCCACTATCCTAAACCTTGAGCTGGCAACTGGCACAGCCCTCCTTTCACCACCACGGCTGGCTGCCAACAGACCTGTCACTGAGTGTGTACTGTATAATACAGTACCCGTTCGGTGACAGGCTGGTAACAGCGACCGTAACTAGAGGAGCTGTGCCGGTCTCGAAGTTTAAGATGAGGGATTAATAAAGTGTGGCACCCTGCCCACGAGAGCTACTATATCCACCGATGGTGCAGTTTTCTTTACATATAAAGTGACATGGAGATCATCAAAGAAGTTCAGTATATTTTCACCAATGGGTTACATTTTTTCTTTACATATAGGGGTGACATCGGGGATCTGGGAGGGGAGTTCACTATACAACCACCAATAGGTTGTGCTTTTTCTTTATGTATAGGGGCAACATCGGGGATCTGGGAAGGAGGTTCACTTTACCATTACCAGTGGGTTGCGCTTTTTCTTTACATATAGGAGCAACATCAGGGATCTGGGATGGGGGTTCATTATACCACCACTGATGGGTTGCCGCTATTATTTACATATGGGATGACATCAAGAAATGGAGACAGAGGCCGCTTGACCACCAGGGAAAGGGGCACTAGTAGTTATCATCATAATGGGACACATCAGGATCGGGAAGGTGGGGCCACTCGACCACCAGGAAGGTTTTTTTTTTTTTATACATTGGACTACAGGGATATCGGGATCAGGAAGGGGGGCCACTTGAGCACCAGGAAGAGGTATCTATGTACATAGGACTATGAGAACATTGGGGATTAGAGAGGGGGTACAGCGGCACATTGTCACAAACAGGCAACTCTCCAAGAGGAGAATTTTCTAAGTACCCTTAGCTCTGGCTGGTTTAAGGGTACTTAGAATTTGTCCCTCTGGGAGAGTTCTGAGAATCCCACATTTGGGAATGTGGCAGCTTGCATCTGCCACATGCCCCCTAGTGCCATGTTGTAGCTCATTTTTGGGCATATGGGCGTCGTGAGCCCCATATGGGGCAGGCAGCCTGCGATTGCCACAGGCTGCCATTGAGAGCCACTCCTGGTGTATTGTTTGGTGCAAGTGGCACTTTTCACCATTCATTGTGGTGGAAGCCCCTTGCGCTGCACCAGGAGCTTTGAGAATCATGCCCTTAGTATCTAAGGTGAAAAAAAATGGTGGTAAAGAATTCCACAAAAGAGGCATAATGTAACTAAGAATAAGAATGTGTGGACTTTATGGTCTTCACTCATGGAGTTTCATGTTCACGGAGGTGTGCACTGTGCAAGGAAGGATTAACCTTTCTAACTGAGATCCGTTCTGTCAAATAATCTAGGACCTGCCCCAAGACACACTTGTGGGAAAATAACAACTTATGCAGCCTCTTTCTGTTAGCAAGAGAGTCCCACCCCAACCTCTGATAAAGGAAACAATGGTGGGTTTCTCTGGTACAGTTTAGAATTACTCTAACCAGTCTATGGTATAATACTTCTGATTTGTGAAGTCTGTCAGCCGTAGCAAATTCATAAAGAAAGTCAGCAAAATCAAAAAGTGGAAATATTTGCACTTACACAATTTTCTGTATGATTTTAGGATCAAGCCCACCCCTATTTCTACAGAGGAGGCCCACCCTTGTTCCAGTTTTCCCAATCAAATATTCCAGATGCCTATTGCCAGATCTAGAGGAGTCCAGCCAGAAGCCAAGATATTCATATGAAGCTACGGTCTCCATCTGGGCTCCATTTTCAGCTGAAATAGCAACTTCTGAAATGTTTCTAAGCTTAGTTCCGTGTCCGAAAATCATTAACTTTGTCTTTGTTGCATTCAAGCACAATTGAGACTTCACAAAAATGCCTGGAGTTCATTGAAACTCCTCTGCAGACTATTCTGGATAGATACAAGTGATTTACTGGCTATGTAGATGACAGTGTCATCCGCATACAGATGATATGTTGCGTCACTGACACTGTCACCCAAACCCTCAGATATACCAAAAAGAGGAGTGATGCTGGTACACAGCCCTGCAGTACTCCTCCAGCAATTGTAAGAGTCACAGATTCTAACCTATTTACTACAGTTGTCTGCCTTCTATATTTAAATATGCCCTAAACCACCTAAATACATCCTCATCCATTTCCAAACTGGACAGCCCAAACAGTAAAATTTGGTGGTCTACTGTGTCGAAGGCCTTGGAGAGGTCAACACAGATGGCTCTGATAATCTGCCCAGAGTCCATAGCTAAACTGACATCATCCAAGAACCTTTGACACGGCAGCCACAGTGCAGTGTTTCTTGTGAATACTGGATTGAAATGTGTTCAGCTGGCCAGAATCTTCTAAATAGCAAACAAGCTGTTTTGCAATCAGTCTTTCTCAAATTTTAGAAGTGACCAAAAGAAGAGAGATAGGATGGTAATTTGTTTTCTTACCCAGATCACCTCCTTTAGAGACAGGGATGATATGGTCAGATTTCCAATCACTAGGAAGTTCCCCCAACGAAAGGGACCAAAAATGTATGCAAGGGGTTTCACAATCTGGAAAGCAAAAATCTTAAGTAGTAATGGGAATAATCCATCCTGACCCCCACCCTTCCTAGATTTTAGGTTTAGGAGAGACTGCAGGACCTCATTAGTCCTAATTTCTCTGAACCCAGATTGTCTACCGACCCCACACACAAAAAGTTTGAGTACTTTGCTGCGTATCATTATTGACCTTATCAAAAAAGTTGCCAGACTCAACAAAATACTTATTAAAAGAGTCAGTCAATTCACTGTCCTGTGCCACTGTTCATCTGCATTCTGAATTTTTATATTAGAAGTACTTTTAACATGATCATTCAAGTTTTTAATAATCATCAAAAACATTTTTGGATCCTCTTCAGATTCCACTGTCTTTTCCTTAAAATATAAATTTTTAGTATTCTTAACCTCATAAACACACTGATTTATAATGTTCCGGTAGTTGTCCCAGTCCCCACATAAATGAGTAGAATGAGCCACCTTTCAAACTTTATTTTCATCCCTTTTTACTTTTACCAATAAAGGAGTGTACCATGGGGCAGAATAATTTTCTGCCTTTTAGTTTTGAGTGGGAGATGCTTGTCTATCACTTTAAAAAATTCTGTTGTAAAAGAAAACCAATTTCATCTGAATCTCAGGAATTAACCAGAGCTTTTTCTAGCTTATTTTTTCAACATCCGTAATAAACGCTAAATAATCAAAGAATTCAAAGGAACAACATTTCACAAATTTTGAAGGGTTAGTAAAGTTATCTCTTCCATGATTACACTATACCAAATTATGGTACCTGTATAAATCTGATAACAGCCCTGTTTCACACTTGACAGTATACTCTCAGTACTGGTGCCAGCTAAACAGTATACTGCACCCTGCATAGCTAAGTCATCCTATAGTGCTCCTTGTTTGGGTGGCTGCATCAGTGATTTTGTGTGACCTGAGAGGGTGGTAGCGACCCACATTACAGTGACTCCCAGGGGGTATTATTACTGGGTGGGAGTGCTTAAAGTGACTTGCAGCTGTTTAACACCCTTCCCCTTTATTTCCAGCTTCCAGGCCTGTGTTACACAATAAAAGCACTGTTAATTTGTTGAATTTTACTTCTTTGTGTGCACCCATTTTGAGTAAGCTGATTGAATTGTCTATAGGTGAAGGTAGCAACTGTCTCACTGGTCCCCAAAGCGTGGTCCAGTCCAGTGTAAGGAGGTGGTTAGGTACTGCATCCCAAGGGTGGTACTGCAAACACATATGGCCCACTTATTCTTTCTAGGTGGAGGCACCATGCTATTTCTTATTTGTATTGGGATGACCCCCCTGCCACAACAGGAGAGAAAGAGAAAAAACCCCACCCCTCAACCAGTTGGTCCCTGTAGAGCCACCATGCAGAAGTGTGATCCCAGGCCTGGCGACCCTTGGGTCACAGAATAGCAAACTGTATAAGTTCATATGTGAAATCCAAAGATCCTGTGTCATCCTGCACTTGACTGTGCTCTTACAATCACTCTTCTTCCAGAGTCAGCAGTATTTCCAGCCCCTTTTTCAGCATCAACAGTATCTTTAATCCTTTTTTTTTTTTGAGCGAACTGTATTTTCGGCCCCTCTTACAGAGCTAACAGTATTATTTCATGGGGTCCCAGACTAACTCTCATCACTGTTTGCAGGCTGGTCTAGGTAAAGCTGATATCCCAACAGTTTCATACTGGGACGCATGTTACACTTTCTTGTCCCAGTGAGTCACATTGTTTGTGCATTGCAGTAGATACACTTAGCACTTTATTGTCTGGCAACTGGGTAAAGCACACTAGACACAAGGACTGTTTCCAGTGGTGACCCTGGAGCACTGGGGAGGTTAACTGACTTGTTCAGGGTCGCACAGAATACGAGTGGTGGTCATGGAGGTTGTGGGAATCAAGCCCGGGTCTGTTAGATGTACCAAGCTCATTCACAGCTCGTTACTCTAACCTCTAGGTTATACTGTACTTCTTGCCTCGACTCTCCCTGCTCTTTCTTTAGCTACATGAACAGTGATTGTGATAATCCATTTTCTCCAATCCTGTGCTACATATCCGTACTTTAACCTGACTCCCACCTTCCACTGTCAGAATGGGGGTCACACACAGTGTGTGCTTCTAACCCCAGGAATCCCCACTGATGCTTTACACAAAGTATCATCTTTCTGGCAGAGGGTGATGCCCTGGAGATAGAACCTTATGCTAATTATGGAATTTTAGAATGAAGGTTCAAACTCTGCACTGTGGTCATGCTCCACTCTAGCACCCAATGGCAGATTTGTGTCTCCACCTGAAGAAAGCAGTCTCTCTGAAATCAGCTCTTGGTCTCCAGATGGTCATTTTCATCTAACTTTATTTTTTACAGTGTTAAACTATTTATGATGTTTTCATTTACTCTGCATTAGTGTTTAGTATCTATCTAGCTATATATATATATAAATTCACTGCAAAAAACTTTGTTAATGCATCAGTTAGGGTTGAAGCAACAAAAGTAGGAAATGCATTAGGGTTTTGAACCTAACATCCCCCACCTACCATCACCCTGCCCCACCCTCCTCATACCAACAGGCATTGGGTGTGCCTTGGGGTCATTGTCCTTAACTCTCACCCCATTCCATGTGTAAGTAAGCTGAGATGATACAGTATAGAAGAACGGGGTGAGAGTTAGGCCCGATGACCCCAAGGCACACCCTGATGCCTGTTGGTGTGTGGAGGGCAGGGTGGGGTGGTGTTACAATTTAAAACCCTAATGTCTCATTTTTGTACTTTTGTTACTTCAACCCTAACTGATGCATTAACAAAGTTTTTTGCAATGAATTTCCTTACTTTTTGAGAAAGTGTAATCTTACCCTTATATGCTTGTGGAAGGCCCTGAGCTCCAATCAGTCTATAGTGTGTTGTGGTTGCAAGTCCCTGTGTGAGTCACGCTCTCATCACTCCATAATGATATCCATTTGTGGAAACGCAGGGCCCATCTCATCTAGCCATAACTGTAGAGACATTGTAATGAACTGTCATCTCCCAGTACTGCATAATGGAGGGCCCAGCACTCCCATTACTGCAAAATAGTATCCATATGTGGGGACCCTGTGCTCCCACCTGCTCGTAAGTGTAGAGATACAGTGCAGACCTAGAGATATTCCAAATAACCCTTGTGATGCAAATGGCACAATATCTCAGTAACCATAGCATCCTTGGAAAAAATTCCACCGCAGTTATAATCATGTCCTGGTAACCTGCACACATGCTTAGTGTAGTAAGCTGCGTTCAGTGAAAAATCCATATCTTGAACCGTTTTCAAGATATAAGCACCGAAAGGTACTGTATCTGCCACAATGTTATCCTATGGGACATTTCCAAATTTCAAAATGTTATAACTATGGAAGCAATGTAAATTGTATCACCAAACCAGCAAAAGTGACAATTGTGGGGCAAATCCTTTCTACACTACAAATGTAATTGTGAAATTCCAAATTTTTATTTTGCAGTGAAGTGGTAAAAAAACAGCGAACTTTAGAAATCCCATTTCGTAAACTGTCAAAATCCCTTTTTGCAAGCCAAATCCCTTCTCATGGCGTCAAAATCCCTTTTCACGATTTGTGGAACCAGATGGCCCTACTGAAATCCATTTGCATCCAGCTCATGAAAAGGGATTTGCTTACGTCGAAAAAGGGATTGCTCACAAGAAGGATTTGAGTTGTCAGGCAGGCGGCCCTGCAGGTAATCCTTTTTGCAATGTGGAAAGGATTTTGACACCTTGCAAAAAGGTTAGACTCCTGAACAGTGATTTTGACAATTAATCCCTTTTTGATAGGTGTCAAAATCCCTTTTCACGAACGAATCCTTTGCAAAGTGTTAAAATCCTTTTGTGATGTGGGACCAGATAGCGTGCCAGAAAACCCTTTCTTGTCAATGCGATAAAGGGATTTTGACAGCTTGTGAAAGAGTTGGCTCGCAAAAGGTTTTGACAGCTCACTAAAAGGGATTAATTTTTCAAGAATTCCTTTTCACGAGGTGTCAAAATCCCTTTTCGCATCGTGAAAAGGGATTACCCGCAGGACCATCTAATCTGACAACCCAATCCCTTTTCATGACCTGTCAAAATCCCTTTTTGTGAGGTGTCAAACTCCCTTTTTCCATCGCAAAAAGGGATCGGAAGCGAGTCGTGAAAAGGGATTTTAAAATTAAAAAAATAAACATTCTGGGGCCACAGTAAAGTAAATCAAAGACAAAGAACTGTAAAGGACATCCACATGAACAAAATTCATGCTTGGATGTCTGTAGAAGCATCCCTGGGTAAAGTTACAATGTTTTATTTGGGCAGAAAAAAATGAAAACAAAATGGCGGCTCACAAAAAGGGTTTTTTTCTCACGAAGAGGGATTTATTGAATCCCATTTCGCGAGCTGTCAAATACTCCTTTTGTGAGCCCTAAATCCCTTTTCCCAATGTGCAGCTATCCAAAAGACTGAACTGAGCAAGCTCAGAACCTCAAATTTCAAAATGTAATAACATTGGAACAAATTAATATATTTTAACCAAACCAATGCTGGCTTATTATTTGGGACAAGCTCTTTCTATCCTAAAAATGTCAGACCAAAATTTTAAACAGTGTGGACGCAGCGCCATGAGGAAAAACAGCCAAAACAGGTGAAAAAAAGTGACTTTTACACTTTTTTCACTATTTGCCGCACGAAATCTGCAAATCCAATTAAAATGAAACTTGATATGTCATGAGATCTACCCCACGGGACAGTGCATATCAAATTTCGTGCAAATCCGTTGAACGGTTGCAAAGTTATTAAAGTACAAATTTTGAGGTTTAACATTAAACTGCCTATTCAACCCTAACTATAGTGGTGCTATTGCAACACTGTAATATTATATATATATATATTTTTTTTACTTAATTTGGGTTTCTCCAGTTCTCGACTGGTTCCCAGGAACAAGAGAAGTCCACAGCATAGCACACTTCCCACCTAAGGGAATAGTAGTGTTTTTACATTCATTCTGCATAACTGTGTAAAAAGACTTTTTTATTATCACTTTATTGTTGCCGTCTTCCTTCTGGAGGGAGCCCCCAGGCCTGTCCCCCAACATCCACCATCCATCACTGACCCGGCCCCAGGGCTTACCCCCAGGCGGGGCCAGCAGGGTTCCCCAACCCCCACCAGAGACCGGATTGAAGGGGCCAGTGCCGTGGCTGGCCAGGAGCGGAGCCTGTGAGGCACCCTCCACTATACTGCTGCAGCAACGGATTTTCTGAAGTTTCTCCCCTAGGGGCTGAGGCATGCAGTGACACCTGTGGAGGGGAGAGCACACGTGTCCGCATGCGCTTCCTCCCAGCGTCTACCCCGACTCCTCCCCTATCTACAGCTTGGCAGCCATATCCCCCAGCCTCCGTTAGGGAGGAGACAGGCGCCGACATCTGGGAACCCCTTCCCCAGAGAAGGAGAGCAGTCCATTGGATGCTCAATCCTTCTCGGCCCCTACCGACCCCCGGCGGCCTGTGCTTGTCTCTGCATGGGTCAGCTGGCAAGAAGGTAAGGCATCCAGTGCCTCAGCCCTCAGCGCCACCAGGCCGGCTGTAAAAAGACTTGTTTTAACCATGTTTTTTCTGACTTCCAGTGATGTCATGAAACTGACAGCATGCTAGCTGATTAGGCTCTCCTCAGGAATGGCTTTTAAGTCCTCTTTATTGCACCTAATTCTATCCATATCATTCTAGTGCCACTACAAGAGGAGAAAGTAAGCCTAGGAGAGGGGGTCCGAGCAGCATGGCAAATTGGGAGCTACAGGATTCCTCCAGATAATCTGACAGAGACTCAGAGAGCGAAGGATTGCAGACCTCCTCTTCCTTGAGCTGCAGCCACGCCAAGCACCAGGGACTAAGCCTCTCTGCATTAGAGAAGCAAAATTCTCAGATTTTATCCAAGCTAAGGGACTTCAGTAAGGAAATGTGCTCTACCACTGCTGCGCTGAGAACAGACATTACCAAACTAGAAAAGCAACTTGACAGCACCGAGACCCAGACCACTGAAACTGAGAGGGCAGGGTAGAGAGGCCAGCCGCCCAGGTGCCCCCCCCACCCTCTCTGACTACAAAGCAGCAGCCAGCATGTGACGCTGTACCACAAGATGACAAAAAAAAAAGATTACGATGCTTGGCTGGGCTGAATGGTGGTGGCGAGTGTCCGAGAGTAATGATTCTGTGACCGTGACTCTCCGGGCAAACCCTCAGCCCGCTCTAGTTGCTCCATCTTGTTTTTCTGACTTGTTCGATCAGTCCTCGAGATCAAGAAGATCTCTCCCCAGTGCTCCACCATCTGCAATCTCTCTCACTAGTCACTGCTGCCCAGCCAACATGCCCTGACACCACGCACATGCACAGATTCCCACCGCTCCCCAGTAGCCACACCTCTGGAGGACCTGCATGAGACATGGTTGGTTGTGGTGGGGTCAGGTCAGGTAGACAGGCAGGTTGGATGAAAGGTGGAGCCACAGCCACCCGGACAGACTGAGAGGCCACGGGCTGGGGGGGTGCTTTTTATTTTGTAGGGTTGCCACCTATCCGATTTTTGACCGGATAATCCGGTTTTTAGGGTTCTTATCTGGTCATCCAGTTTTGACTAAATGCAGTCCGGTTTTTGGGCCATTTTGACTACTCTTAAAACTAATGTATCAAATCATTCACTAATTTGGCTGCATTGCATGTCCAGGTTACAAAGAAGTTCTGATGTCACAGTCATTCAGACCTGCCTTTGTTTGTAAAACCAGACTGTCTGGGAGGTGTAAAGTATGGCCATTAAGATCATTAGCAGTAAATTAACCTAATCTTTTCCCACTATGAATTTTAAGTATGGTCTTTTACTGCTATGACAGGAAACAGCTTTTACACCTTTATATGCTCTCATGTATTTCTTTTTGTTTGTCCTATATTCTGGTATGTTTTAGACCCATTTTTGCTAAAGGTAATAAAAGTTAGATTATTAATTGATCACCACATTTGCTCTAATTTTTTTGTATTACCTGAACATTCTATGATATTAGCTACACTTTTACAGGTCATTCAGATAAACAGCGTGGAATGGTGTATCTGAAATCATGGAATGTCTTAGAAATATAAAAAGAAACAGCAGTGGCAGCTGAGGTAAAGGGGAACACAGTGCAGTATTAAAGGTACCACAAGCATTGATAATTAAGTTATCAAAAATTGGTCAAAGCATCGGAATACATGACTGACATGGAAAAGAAAATGGGAGAGTGTTTAACAGGGGCTTGAGCAATAAGCTGTGAATGAGCTTGGCACATCCAGCAGACCTGAGTTTGATTCCCACAACATCCACTTACATACTGTATGACCCTCAGCAAGTCACTTAACCTTCCTGTGCTCCTGGGTAGCTCCTGTAAGATGGGCTATTGGCCTATGGGAGTCAACCTAGTTGCCAAAGAATAAAAATAAATAACTGAATAAATAAATCAAATAAATAACTGTATAAAAATTATTTCCTATCACTAGTAATGTCTATCCCAACATTACAAATGACTTTGGAGGAGGAACAATATACTCGCCAGTCATAAAAGGGGGTGGAACCAGAGGCGGAGTTTGGGGTATGGTTTAGCATCTGGTTTTTACCTGATCCAAAGGTGGTGACCCTATTATTTTGGCAATTGCCAATTTTTGGTGCTGTGCAAATTAAAAATAATGACATTATGACAATGACCCTGCGTCCCAGCCGGCGGCGCTGACAGTACGACTTAGGTTATGCGGCCGATCGGCGGCTGCGGTCCGCCAGTAGGGAAGTAAATACTAAAAGATACAGTGTTGTGGGTGCTCTCCTGAACCACGGGGCTCTACGCCATGGCGTAATTTGTGTAAAGGTAAATCCAGCCATGAAACTGACAAAAGGGTTGCTCTCACGGAACAGGCCATCCTGCAGTTAAACCAAAACATCAAGGCTCTGTAAGCCAGAGCCAAAGATGCAGAAAGCAGAAATCAAAGAAATAACATACGCATCTCAGGGGGGCTGGAGGGGACGGAGTGGACAGACATACTGAAATTTATACAGAAACTGCTCCATGAGACTCTGGATCTGCCGCAGACTACCACGCTTGAAATGGAAAGAGTGCACAGAACTCTCTACTCCAAGCTGGCCCTGGGGACCAGGCCTCGCATTATACTGGTACACTTCCTCAGGTTCTAAGAGAAAGAGAATGTATTACACACAGCCTAGAGGAAGTGGGTGGTTCTCTGCCAAAATTACTAGCTCTTCTTGGAAAACGACTATGCACCCGAGGTTATGACATGCCATAAGGCTTACATCCCTATCATGAAGGCTCTGAAAACAGCAAAGTTACGCTTCCAAACCCCCTGTCCTGCAAAAATGATCATTTTTTTCTTGGATGGTCCTCTGTCTTTCGACTCTACTGCTGAGACTATGGCTGAGCTGAAGAAAAGAAGTATTGTGGTCACACAGCAGCAGGACTCTGGAGCTCCTTCTCTGGCAGCAAAGCTATCCCAGCAAGTATGGCAGGATGGGCAGCATGAATCTTGACCTCGCCAGGGAGCCAAAGCAATAAAGCACATCGCCGAAGCTCTGAGGACCCAGGCATCACCCTCACCAACTACTGCATGACACAGTCCTACCTGCCAAAATGAATGAATGAAAACACTGGCACCGGTTTTGACTGAAGGCTACTCCACTAATTACCGACTGCCGACTTGTGAAGGGCCCGAGGAGCATCCCTGAGTAAAATTTATATACATGAAGCTCTGGGGGAGATCTGGAACTTCCCGCACTGCTTCCATAAGGACTACCAAAATTTGATTGTGCAGCCGTGCCGCCAATATTAATTCCATAGACTCTGCTTCATCAGGAGGCACAGCAACACTGGACTAATGCTAAGGACTCAGATAAGTGCAACAGGGGCTTCCCTCCTCCTTGCTAAATGACTTGTTCTTGAAGTAGGCTAAATGGCCTAGAGGCTGGTTGGTTGGGGGAGGTGGGGGTGATTCCACGGTGGCCCTGATAGGCACACCGAATCCATGTGGGCCCTGGCTCATCCCCTTCCTTTGCCCCCTCCTCTAAATTCTCTTAGGTCCCCTCTACTGAATAAAGGTTTACTCAGATTGTCCCTCCTTTGATCATCCCCAAGGATGGCTGAGTGCCCCCCTCTCCCCTCAGCCCCCCCCGGGCATACAGGTGGTAACTCATGCCAAGATAATGGGGGTTGGTTGTTGTTGTTTTTTAATGATAGCTGACTGTGTCTCTTCAGGGGAGGGGGCTGAGCCCTTGGTTGCAACAGCTGCTGCTGCTGCTATAGGGTGGGGCCTGCCTCCTGCTTTGGGGGGGGCAGCCGGTTCACATCTCACATGACATGGAGGCCCTTGGGCTGGGTTCCCAGCCTGGATAACTGCTATGGGATGGCACCGTGCTGCCGTGCTCATGGCCTTAGGTGGTGCTGACTGGGGGTAATGTGGAGGTGCTCCCCCCCCACACCCTGGTGTGTGCTGCCTTGTTGCAGCAGCCTTACTGTTATACTGGCAGGCAGCCTCATGGTTATGGATAGATCTTAAAGTATGTATCAGTTTATTGCCTTATGGTTTTCTGCACTTTTCTCTGTAGCTACCACCTGTTGGCAGAGGAAGCGGTTTTTCCCCTGAATGGAGCCTTAATGCACTGGCGAGCCCACACAGGGGTCCAAACACTGAAGGAGTACCAAGCTGAGGGCTGGAGGGCAGTTGGAGCTCCCTTCTAACAGGTAAGAGGTGGCTGGGGACTTGCGCGGGGGATCATGGATCGATTACTGCTTGGTGTGTGGGGGAGTGGGGGTCTGGGTGGGGCAGTGGGAGGGTCTGTGGACACCATGGGGGCAAGGTGGAACGGATCAGATGCCTACATGGCCACACCCCACCTTCAAAGCTGTTCTGGCTACTGAATTTGAACGTTGTTGGACAAACCTGACTGCCAGCCTGTATAGTGACTTTAGAGCCTTAGGAAACAGTGGCCACTACAAATATTGGTCTTGCTACCAGATTTTGGAAAATAATAGCCGAGCTGTCCATGGGCACACTACTGGTTTGTTGTGCCATGCATGGGAGTCTGTAGTAATGTTGGGGAATTGCTTTAATGTGTCTAATTTGCCTGGTGTCTGTTCTGGTCCCCCTGCCCTCCTAGTGCTGCCATCCCTGCACACAAAGAAAGACGATCTGTGGCCCGGCCGGGGGTGCTGCCCAATGGGAGGTTGCGGGCTTTGGCACTCCGCCTCCCACTCTGGGCCTTCCACTCCCCCCCCCCCGGTCTCTGCTTGGGGGGGGCTACCCAATGACCTGGGGCCTGGTGCTGCCCCTGACCCTCCTTGGTCGTCAGGCACGCGGAGCCGGATTAGTGTTGGTCCTGCTGCCTGCTCCCCCCCTTCCTTCGTGCCACCTCCTCCCATTTGAACTGCATAGGCATGGGAGAGGGGTGTTGCCATTGAAGGGAGATGCTGCTGACTGGGTGCCCCTCCCCCCAGGTATTCACACCATGTCTCCCGGATGGCCCCGTGCCTGGGTGCTACCCATGATTTTATCTCAACGTTGTGGTCTGTGGCCCTCTTCCCCCCAGAACTATTCCATGTGGTTGGGCTGTGGAGGGAGGGGTTAGGCACAACTGTATTACAAAGGTGCGGACTTGTCCCTGCTTGTAAACATGTTCGGCCCTGGGCCCTGAATTCTGCCGGCCCTTTGAGCTGATACCACCAGTCTTGAGGATGTGTGCCTGACCTTCGCTTTTTGCCACTGAATAGGTAAGCCGGGTTCCTAATCTATGAGATTGGAGGCTGAGAGAGAAAGGATTGGCAACACCCTACTGATCCCCCGCAGCCAAGCTCCTAACCTAGAAGGCACCCCTGTCCTAAGAAGGACCCTCTCTCTAGTTTTTAGATCCCCTAACATAAACCAGACCTGGGGATGCACTGACGTCCCAAATACATTTTCCTATCCCAAAAGACATAATAAATGTCAGGAGCTCCCTCAGAAGAGGCAGTCTCTCTGTCTGGAGCTACAGCCCCATTAGATGGATCTTGGATTTGATCCATACCTGTGGAAGTACCAGTTCTCTGTTCTAGCCTGAAAACAGCCCAGTTGTCCATTGTGTGTGTTCTTAACATGTTTGTTAGTTTCCCTTATGGAACCCACATGCCAAAAGGCGCACCTCCCAGTTATGCTAGTTGCACCCTGCTGAAAACAGCAGAGTTACCTGGATGTTATTATTGTTCTTGTGTTATCTTTTTGTGTATGTATACCTGTCACATTTGCAAATCTCAAAAGAAGAAAGAAATGCTGCTACTGAGTGATTCGGAGGGGTCAGCCCTGGGGGTGGTCCTGGAGGTAGCGAACTCGATACCTAGTCTCAGCAGTCCCCCCCAAATTTAAATGCAGGACACACCCTTAAAGGTATTATCCTTAAATATTAATGGTCTCTCATCTCTGATCAAAAGGTCTTGCACGATGACCTACCTCAGAAAGTAAAGTGGACCTTATCTATTTGCAGCAGACACACCTGAATAAAACTGAGCATAAAAAAAATGGCTGAGTTTGGATGGAGGGAGGTGTATTACTCTTCAAGTGGGAGTGGTAATAGGAGGGGAGTGTCCGTCCTGATCTCTAGGCACACACCAATTCAACCTGGGAGGAAGTGGGCAGACCCAAAGGGCCGGCTGGTCATTATACAGGGTACCATTAATGAACAAGAGGTCACTATTGCAAATGCCTATTTTCCCACAGGACTGGCTGTGCCCCAGCTCAGGCAACTCCTGGATAAAACAGTTCAGATGATTGTAGGTGTGCTGTTGCTTGCAGGTGACTTCAACATTGCCCCAGACCCAGCATAGGACTCGTCCAATCCATCCTCCCCCCCCCAACGAACTTCCGCACATAGTAGTGTTATGCAATGCCAAGTCTATTAGGAACAAGACAGCGGTAATCGCCGATCTTGTCGGGACAGCTGACCTGGCTTGCATCACTGAGACCTGGCTCGATGACAATGCCGGTCCCATTTTGGAGGCAGCCGTCTCGGCCGGGTTCTCAGTGATACACAGTTCAAGATCGGATCGCAGGGACAGGGGTGTAGCCGTTTGTTGTAAGTCAGAATTGGGCCTTAGTGGTGTGTCAGTTGAGGAGGTCAGATCATTTGAGTTTACTGTGGTAGCAGGTGTGGGCTGCAGGATTGTTCTCATCTACCGTCCACCCGGGGCTGAAAAATTGTTCTTGCAGGAAGTAGCAGACTTCGTCGTCGACATGGCGTTTAAGTCGCCCAGGTTGATGGTCCTGGGCAATTTTAACACCTGGGTCGATGACGAACTCTCGCTTTTTGGACAAGACTTCCTCCAACTTATGAATTCACTGGGGTTTACACAGGTAATTGCCTCTGCTACCCATAGTCACGGTAATTCACTTGATCTGGTTTCCCGTCTGGGGCTAGAGACCTCAGACTTGGTGGTAGAACTGGTCACATGGTCCGATGACCACACCGTAAGGTTTAATTTCCAGGCTCCCCCTTATAGGCCTGCCCCTGTGGAGATGGTCAGATACTGCCCTTTGAGGGATGTGAACCTGGACGGCCTACTGGTTGTATTAGACCTATCAGGACTTCCTGGGGCAAGCGAGGACCCAGAGAGTTTGGTTCAGGCCTATTATAAGGCTGTTATTGATGCTCTGGATTCTATCACTCCTGTCTGTGTTCATCCTCTCTCTCTCTCTCTCCACCCTCGGTCCCCTTGGTTTGATGGGACCTTGAGGGAGCCAAGACAAGCTGGATGAAGGGTAGAGTGATGCTGTTGGAAATCGGCCCTTGAGGCTGACCACCTTAGACTGAGGGATCATTATCAAATCTATCAATCAGCAATCACTCGTAAGAAGGCAGAGTTCCTGTCCGGTGAGATTGCTGCTGCTCAGAATCAACTGGCTCAGCTCTTTTGAACCATGAACAGGCTGTGTAACCCAACCTGTCTGCAGTTTCGGAGTGCATTTTCACAAGTTAAGTGTGATGAGTTTGCTCGATTCTTTGTGGATAAGGTGTCCAACGTCAGGGCCAAGATCCACCCTGCGCTCTTTATGGGGGCCAATGGTGGTTGGTGCTTGGTCACTCCTCCTCGGTTTCCCTGGATATCTTTCGACAGACTGGAGATTATGAACAATGTGTGGATTGTCCAGAGTATGTGGCCAACATGCTGTAGTTTGGATCTGGGCCTGATACGCCTGTTAATGCTGTGTATTGATTCCATCGGCCCTGTCCTTGCAAGGATTGTTTGGTGCTCCTTAGAGTCGGGTGAGTTATCCAGCTCCCTGAAGGAAGCGGTGGTAATACCGCTCCTTAAGAAAGCTGCTCTGGACCCAAACTGCCTTGCCAACTACAGGCCTATCTCTAACCTTCCCTTTGTTGGGAAGGTGATTGAGAAAGCAGTTGCACTGCAACTGGAGAACCATCTTACCATCCACGATATCTACGATCCCCTCCAGTCTGGTTTCTGGAATAGGCACAGTACTGAGACTGCTCTGGTTCGGGTGCTCAATGATCTTCTGATGGCAAGAGATCAGAAGCGCCATTCCATCTTGGTGCTTTTTGATGTCTCCTCAGCATTTGACACTGTGGACCATGGGATGTTGCTCAAATGCCTGAGGGTTATCTGAGGTTTGGCTGGTCCAGTCCTCAGATGGTGTCATTCTTTCCTCTCCGGCAGATCTCAGAAGGTAGTCTCGGGGGTCTTTTCCTCTGAGCCATTCTCTCTGCTGTGCGAGGTCCCTCAGGGCTCGGTGCTGTCCTTCATGTTGTTTACAGTGTATATGCTGCCCCTCGAAGACATTGTAAGATGATATGGGCTGAGGTTTCACTGCTATGCAGATGATACACAGCTCTAGCTGTCTTTTGCGCCTTACCAGGATAGTGCGATCTTGGTCTTTAACAGCTGCCTGGCAGAAATCCATGATTGGATGAAATCCAGCTGGCTGAAATTGAATTCTGAGAAGACTGAGTTGCTGGTGGTGGATCCAGGTCACTGGATAGAGAGGTCGGTAGCGGGGCATCCTTCCGGTCTTTGACTCAGAGGTGCACAGCTGCCTTCCTCTGAATGAGTGCATGACCTGGGGATGGTTCTTGATGATGGGCTGAGACTGTGTTCGCGGGCGTCGGCAGTCATTAAGTCTTACTTTTACCACCTTAGGAACATCGCAAGGATCAGGCACCTTGTTCCGACCAGCGACCTTCCGACATTGATCCACGCCTTTGTGACTTCACGCCTGGACTACTGTAACTCCCTTTACCTGGGGCTTCTGGGGGTTGATATCCATTGCTTGCAGCTGGTGCAGAACGCTGCAGCACATTTGCTGACAGGGACTCCTCGTTCGAGTCATATCACTCCTGTGCTGCACGAACTGCACTGGCTGCCTGTACAGTGGTGGATCACCTTTAAGGTCGGACTTCTGACCTATAAGGCCCTGCACGGACAGGGTCCGAGCTATCTGCAAGAACTTCAGATTCTCTACAGCCCTGGCTGTCCCCTCCGCTCAACTGACGAGGGGTTGTTAGAGGTTCCCAGGGTCCGGCTGAAAATATCTGGGGCCCATGATTTTATGCACATCGCCCCCACCCTGTGGAACTCTACCTCGTCAGATTTGAGAGTGCAGGACCATGGAGAGCTTCAAGGCAGCTTTAAAAATTTGTTTGTTTAGACAAGCATTCAGTGAGTACTGTATCTAACTTATTTGTCCTCTGTATTGTCAGCATTTTTATGGTTTATTATTAATTTATTGTTTTAACATTCTTACTATTTTACTGTACATTGCTTTGGTTTGTAGAATTGCGCTTCACAAATAAAGCTTATTATTATTATTATAAGTACTTTAAAAGATTTACTGAGGAGGTGGACTGGGGACATACATGGAGGCACCTGCACCCTCCCACTATTCGGCGGTCCACCAGACCTACTTGCACATCGACCACTGTTTTACCCAGATTGAGAATCTACAATTTCTGGTGGACTCCCAGATGGGGGACATAATTCACTTTGCTCATGCCCCACTTACCACCCTTTGGAGCATGGGCCTGCAGCGCCCACACACTATGGTGTCTAAATTCCTACTACCTTAGGTCACAACCTTTTAAGGAGTTCCTGGTAAATGAAATGGAGAACATCCAGAGGGACAATCGCCCTGCTGACATCTCCCCAGTGATTAGATGGGACACTATTAAAACAGTCCTTCGGGGACAGATAATACAATATACATCGGCCCAAGTTAGGCTATGCAGACAGCGTAAGTCCCAGCTTGAAGACACCTTACATTTTCTTCAAATGGCTCACAAGCAGGGGGACCACACAGAACTCCAGCAGATGCAACAGGCCAAAGCTGAGCTGGATTGGCTCTGTAAACAGCAGACTGAGATTACCCTCACATTCTTGAGGCAGAGATACTATGAGGTTGGGCCAAGGGCTACATGCCTTTTGGCATATCAACTTCAAAAGCAGAAAAAGAATTCCACAATCACCTCCACAAAACACCCACTAGATGACTGGCCACTAACAAAAATGCATGATATAGCTGAGGACTTTACCACCTTCTATTCTGCGCTTTATACCCCTGAAACCACTGTACCCCCCGCTGAGATAGCAGACTACTTCCAATCTCGTACCCTGCCGAGCTTGATACAGGAGCAGGGAGACTAATTACTGCGGCCAATAACGGAAATAGAAGTGGTTGCAGCCATCTACAGATCTAAAACATCTAAGGTTCTTGGTCCAGACGGGTACAGAGCACAGTTCTACAAATCTACTAAGGAACAACTACTCTATGTCCTGCTATCCACCTTCAACTCAGTCCTGGAGTGTGACCCCCCCAACTTGGTCTTATGCTGTCATTTTGGTCATCGCAAAGCCAGGTAAAAACCCACTGCAGTACGGCTCATACCGGCCGATATCGGTACTTAACGTAGACTACAAAATGTTCATGAGCATCATTGCCCATAGAATGGACGAGTATCTGCCGCAACTAAACAACAAGGGCAAAACAGGATTTGTACGTAACGGCACCACCACTGATAATATCAGGCGCACCTTGCATATTATCCATGAGATGGAGACCCGGAAGGTCCCTTTGGCCCTGATAAGTCTAAATGCCGAAAAAGCATTTGACCAGCTTTCTTGGCCCTTTTTATATGCAACAAGGGGTAAAATGGGGATCCCAAGGGCTTTAATACAAGTCATTAAAAACATCTATTCTTCTCCTAGGGCTTGGTCAAGATTGGTGGACACCACTCCCCCACCCATTTCCCTCTCTTTAGAGGCACCAGGCAGGGATGCCCCATCACCTCTGGTATTCGCAGTATTCATGGAGCCGCTTGCACAAAAGATATGTGCTTCAGAGGATGTCCAGGGAATCACACTGGGGACACTGAACATCGAATTGCGCTATACACAGATTATGTATTACTCTACTTACAGGACCCTGAGAGGCCCTGCCTAGAATAAAGCAGATTCTTGAGGATTTCGGTGGAGTGTCGGGTATAGCCTTAATGTGACAACAATTGAGGTTCTGGCTTTTCAATACACCCCCTCCCCAGCTGTCAGAACTATGTTTCTGTACACTTGGGACCTGGATAAGTTAAAATACTTAGGGGTATATCTATCCCGAAACCCATCCACAGCATTTAAAAATAACTACGCCCCCTTTACCTCATAACTGAAAAATGACCTCGCCAACTGAAACACTTTGACCCTGAGCCTCACCAGGAGGATTGATCTGATCCGCATGGTGACCCTACCTAGGGCATTCTACCTGTTCCAGAATGCGCCTATTCCACTGGCGAGGTAAGTGTTTGATGGTTGGGACTGAGCTATATCCAAATTTGTCTGGGTGGGGCAAAGATCCAGGATTCGCCTACAAACACTTACCCTCCTCAAGACAAAAGGTTGACTATCTCTACTTGATCTGCAATCATACTACTGGGCAGCCCAACTGGCACACCTGATGGCAGGGCAGACTTCCACCCCCACTGCCCACTGGGCAGATACTGAACAGTCGATGGTCCCCCATCTAGAATATAGAAACATAAAAACATAGACTTTGATGGCAGATAAGGACTGCTTGGCCCGCCTAGTCGGCCCATTTCCCTACCTACAAGATAAGCTGCAGATCCTAGTTAACCAACAGCCTATTTCTTCTTACCCCCCCACAATAATTGCCTTATGTCTGTCCCATGTATTCTTGAATTCTCCCACAGTTTTAGACCCCACAACCTCCTCAGGAAGGCTGTTCCATGCGTCCACCACCCTCTCTGTGAAAAAATACTTCCCCACATTGCCCTGGACACTTCCCCATCTTTAAATTGTGTCCCCTTGTTCTTGCACATCTCTTTTTCTGAAAGATGCTACCCTCTTGGACTTTGTTGATTCCACTGAGGTACTTAAAGTTTCTATCATGTCCCCTCTCCTCCTTTCCTCAAGGGTATACATATTAAACTCCTTTAGTCTCTCCTCGTATGGCTTCTCTTGCAGACCCTGCACCATTTTAGTTGCCCTCCTCTGGACTGCCTCTATCCTGTCTATGTCCTTGCGGAGATGGGGTCTCCAGAATTGGACGCAGTACTCCAGATGGAGTCTCACCAACTGTCTGTACAGAGGGATAACAACTTTCTGTTTTCTGCTGGTGATGCCTCTCCCTATACATCCCTGTATACCACAGCCCTTCCTACTGCCTTCTTACATTGCTTGCTAACCTTAAGGTCATCTGATATGATTACCCCCAGGTCCCTTTCCATTTTTGTTGTTGGTACTACCCCTCCCATTGTGTAATTTTCCCCTGGGTTTTTGTTTCCCAGGTGCATTATTTTGCACTTCTTTGCACTGAATCCAAGCTGCCATACTTCTGACCATTCCTCCAACCTTGCCAATTCCCTTCTTATCCTTTCCACACCTCCTTGTGTATCAACCCTATTACAGATCTTTGTGTCATCTGTAAAGAGGCATACTTTTCCTTCCAGTCTCTCTGCAATGTCACATATAAAGACATTAAAAAGGACTGAACCCAGTACTGAACCCTGTGGTACCCCACTAGTTATCCCTCTTTTTTCAGAGTGGACTCCATTTACAATTACCTTCTGTGTTCTGTTGTCCAGCTAATGTTTTACCCAGGCTACCACCCTGGGACCCACTCCCAGGCTGGTTAATTTGACAATTTATCTTTTGTGTGGGACTGTGTCAAATGCCTTGCTAAAGTCTAGGTAGGCCATGTCCACAGCCCCTCCCTGGTCTACTACTTTGGTCGTCCTGTCAAAGAAATCAATTAGATTAGTTTGACATGACCTTCCCTCTGTGAACCCATGCTGCCTTGGGTCCTGTGCGCCACTGGCCTCTAGGTACTCAACAGTTCTTTCCTTCAGAAGTGATTCCATCACTTTCCCTACCACAGAGGTCAAACTGACAGGTCTGTAGTTTCCTGCCTCTGTCTTGGTCCCACTTTTGTGAAGGGGAATCACATCCGCCTTCCTCCAGTCCTCAGGTACCACACCATCCTCCCATGATTTGTTAAAAAGGGTAGTCAGTGGTTTCACCAATTCTCCCCTTAATTCTGTTAGAATTCTGGGGTGAATTCCATCAGGCCCCATTGCTTTGTCCACCTTCAGTTTTAGGAGTTCTTTCAGAACTCTTTCTTCTGTGAAAGGACTGGGATCGACCCCCCCTATCAAGAGTGCTTCTGTTAATTGGATTAGGCAGCTCCCCCTCCTCCTCTTTTGTGAATACTGAGCAGAAATATTCGTTCAGTATCCTGCTTTTCACTGTCCTCTTTGCCCACCCAGGCGTCCATTCTATTCAGCCTCACTATCCCTCCCTTTGTCTTTCGCTCCCTGATGTACCCATAAAGGTTTATCCCCTTCTTAACCGAGTTGGCTATCTTTTCCTCAGTTTGGGCCTTTGGTATTCTGACTTCCCTCCCTGCTTCCTTCTGCTTTAACTGGTACAGCTCTCTGTCCTGCTTCTTCTGTGTTTCCTTATACTTCCTGAATGCTATCTTTTTCTCCCTGACTTTCCCATACCTCTTTTGAGAACCATAGTGGCTTTTTCTTTCATTTTGATTTGTTTATTTGCTTCACACAAAGGCTTGTTGCCTCTGTGATGGCAGTTTTGATGTTTCCCCATTGTTACTCCACCCCTCCTTCTAGCCTGTTTGCTAGTGCTTTTCTAAGGCCCTGTCCCATCTTGCCAAAGTCAGCCCTCCTGAAGTCCAGTACTCTCACTTTTGTATGGCTTGGCTCTGTAGCTGAGTTTATCATGAACCACACTGTTTGATAGTCACTTGTTCCCAGATGGCAACCCACTTCTAGATCTGAGAACCTCTCACTGTCCCCATTTGAGAGTACGAGGTCTAAGATTGCTCCCTCACGATTGGGTTCCGAAACTAGCTGCCTGAGGCATGCCACCTGTAGGGCATCGAGAATGGCCCTGCTCTTGGATGTGGCTGCAGCAAATGTGCTCCAGTTAACATCTGGCATATTCAAGTCTCCCGTCAACAGTATCTCCTCTTTCTCTGCCATCCTAAGAATGCCTTCTATCATATCCCTGTCCATTCCCTCCCCGAC
The DNA here is from genome assembly GCA_016271365.2 of Neoceratodus forsteri. NCBI lineage: Eukaryota > Metazoa > Chordata > Ceratodontiformes > Ceratodontidae > Neoceratodus > Neoceratodus forsteri. Next base: position 1,329,807,712 of record CM028131.1, on the reverse strand, counting down.
ATGGGGGTCTATATATAACCCCTGTGTGGATTGTGGTGCCATTTCCAGTCTCTAAGGTGACCCACAGTGCCTCCTTTCCTCCCTGTTTACTCTTTTGTTCAGTTGCTTTTATCCCTTCCTTTACATAGAGAGCTACTCCTCTCACTCTTCTCCCCTCCCTGTCTCTCCTGTAGGTTATGTACCCTGGTATGTTAACATCCCAGTCATGGATCTCTGTGTACCATGTTTCTGTGACTGCTAATATATCCAGGCATCCCTCTTCCATCAAGGCCACCAGTTCAGGGAGCTTGTTGCCCAGACTACGGGCATTGGTACTCATTACCCTCCATTTCCTGATAGCCTTACTCCTTTTTGCCCCATCCCTGTCCTTATTGCCTTTGTCACTTTCTCCATTTACCCCTGCCCTTCTCCCTATTGACACCTCTATCTTGGTGTTTACCTCACTTACCACCCTGACTTTTTTTGGGGGGGGCTAGAATTTCCCTGCTCCTTTACAGTGCCTCCCCCCCTTGGCTAGTTTAAATGGTAGCCAATGAAGCATTTAAACTTATCACCTAGGATCCTGGTTTCCCTCCTAGACAGATGCAGCCCATATGCAGGCCCTATACCACAAGGATCCAGTTGCTTCAAGGTCCTTGTCCACAAATCCTTGGATACAGCACTACGCTATCATCTGAGCAGACATTAAGAAAGCACTACACTTAACCCTCTATATAACACTAATCAGCCCTATCTCATGCATAGACAACTTTTTACCCAGCTGCTTAGACCAAGGATTCTGGCAATGGGAAAAATACGGCCTGCGGTATCTCACCCAACTATGTACTCAAGGACAATTCAAAACCTTTGAAGAAATTCAGAGAATTTATGGACTCCCGCACAGAGATTTTTATAGATTTCTACAGCTGAGACACTATTACAACTTGTTGCCTAGGGAGGTGAGAACCCCTGAACTACATCTACCATTAATTACCACACTGATTTCCCTCAATTCCACATTAAACCATGGTCACCTAATCTCAACCCTATACCAACCCCTCGTTACTACCCAAGAACATTTGACAGACGGGGTGATCTGACAATGACAGGGAGAATTGGGGATGCCCCTTACCAGAGAGAACTGGCACCTGGCATGCCAAAATGCAGCCAAAGTAACCAGTTCTCACCAGTGGAGGGAGTTCACCTGGAAAAACTTAATCAGATACTTCAGAACACCAGTGGTAACCAGACACTACACCCCCACTGAAACAGCAAGCTGTTGGAGACAGTGCGGCGAAGCGAAAGCACACCATGCCATCATAATGTGGTCTTGCCCTAAATTACTCCCCTTCCTACAGGCCATTCAGTCTGAACTGCAGCAGGTGTTTGGCCCACAGTTACAGCTAATAAAAGCCCTGTATATACTACTGCAATATCCTAGAGGACACCAAGACTCCAACGCTAGATACTTCCTTGGCCTACTTATAACAGCCATTAAGAAGACTATCACGAAGGCCTGGCACAGCCCTAAAGTTCCTACCATTCAGGAATGGTGGGTAACAGTCACCCAAATCTACCAATTAGAAAAACTCACCCATAAGCTGAATGATCAGCAAGAAAAGTGTAATTCCAGATGAAACACATGGATTTTATATTATATGACAAAAGATCCTACTTTTGTGCCTTGAATGGGGTCACTTCCCCTGGGGCCCCCTCCTCCTCTCTGATGTCCTGAGGGGCCGACCTCTCTCCACTCCACCGATCCATTCTTTACTGGATCCACATGAAACTGAGAAATACTAGATATGAGTACTAGGGTATTTGTTATAATGACCTGATACTCTTGCTTGGAAGTGTGGCTGGTTGACACCACCCATCCCTAAGCTGACAATAATGGGCCGGGGTGAGGCATTGACCTTCCACCCATCAGGAAAGTTACATAACCATGTTTAGTGATCTGAGGGTAGCCTGTACCACTAAAAGCCCACTGAATCAGTAGCATGAAATCAAAACTATAATGACAACTACGAATGCAATTGTGAATTGTATGTATTGTTTGTCTTTTTAAACAATAAAAATTATATTAACCAAAAAAATATATTTTTTCTATAGCAGTTCACGTCTTCGGTCACAGTTCCTGTTGAGAGGGAGCCAGACCACACAAACTGTAAAATTGTTCAACCCTACCTAAAAAAATGGCTCAATTAATTTTCTTAATTTTTTTTTTCTTTCACATTGAGCGGTTCCTGGTACAGGGAACCAAAATTTAAATTATTTCCTGACTGAAGTGATTTGGCTAGTCTGAGTTTCTGAGTGAAGTGCCTACCTGTTTTTTTTCTTTTTGGGAGGCAAGATTGTCATTCTGGGTCTTCAGTGTTTGGCACGACTGACAGATCCAAGAAAAAGAAAACAGGACCAACAGGATTTAAAAACTGTAACAATTGTTTCTGGCTTCTGGCAAAGGCAGCCTGCCATGAATTTTGTGTAAGATGCCTGGCTTCAGATCACAATTTCCCCAGCTGTGAGAGCTCTGTATAAAGTTTTGCACTAAAACCCAAAAGAAAAGGGCTAAAAAAAGAGAAGAGTTTATGCCTTCTTAGTCTGCTTCCAGGTCATCAAAACATAATATAGGCTCTGAGGGAGTTCCTAATGATGGTGCGGAGCATGCATCAGATCGTTTGTCATCTCAAATATAGCAGCAGTCCCTGTCAAAGGGGGTTGAGAAAAAAGATGAAGCTGCTCATCCATTGGATGAGCATAGTAAAGATACCAGGGTGTCCGAGGGGTGAACCCTGAGTCCAGTGATGGCAAACATACAAATAAGAGAACCTTGGAGCAGGCACTGGAAACAGTGCTTGCAAAGGAAAAGCAAAAAGAAAAGAATGTCCTTACCAGTCCTGAAAAGGGAAAGTGTCACAGCGTATGGGAATAAACTTCAGACGAGGCAAATTTACAGGTTTAAAACACACCGTGGTGTGATATTTATTTTTCAAAAGTTAGAAAAATAATAAATGAAAACAAAAAAAAAATGCAAAGAAAATCACTACTTAGCATCAGTAGTTTCTCACATAATACCGTTCTGGATCTTAGAGCTCCTAAGACCCTTCTCATCTGCTTGTCTACAGTAGCAGTAGAACCTCTCTCTTCCTCTTTCAGGGCTGAGCCCTACTGGACTGACTGAAGTGAACTCAGTGAAGAGTTTTTATATCTTATTGTGGGGGTCACCTGACTGAGCCCTTTTCTACTTACATGTCTGGACATGCGGTTTCATGTCTGAAAGTCCCAGCTTGATTTCCCTCAAAACCAATGTATTTTTTTGTTTCAGGGGACTTCCTGGTTTAGTTAAAGGTACAGTGTATATCTCCACAGATATTGACTCTCTATAACTCTGATCCACATTCTTTTGTTCAACCTCATACATAAATCTTATACAGTAACAGGTTTATAGTGTGAATTTGTGAAAATACCATAAGGATTTCTTATAACTGAATTAATTATGAAATTATTATTGTTTTATATGGCTTCTGAATCCTTTTTATTTAAAAAGGCTTTATTAACTGTATGTATTCCTATTTAAAATAGCCTCCATGTTTTTTGGACACAAAATGCACTTATGTACTTTACACATCACCTCTCCAGGTGTTTGGCATCATTCCAGGGACTGGATGGATGGAATTGGAAAAAGAATAAGAAGAGAGAACTAGTAGGAAGTTTAGTAGGGATAGTAAAGAGCTACGCTAGGTGGCCAACCTAGGGTGGGGGGTAAAAGAAGAAAAGCAAAGAGAAAAGCGTTAACTGTTGTGCAACAGAAGTTTTGGTAGCTAGGAAATAAGGAGATAGAAAAGTTGTCCATTACTCACAGCTGAGGGTGTAGCCTAACTCTGCCACAGAAAGAAGCAGGCTTTGTGCCCAAGACAAATGCCCTCAACAGAGGACATGGCAAAAATTGGCAATTTTTCCAGGCCTTCCAGGTCATGGGAAATTGTATGAATATGCCAGCCCCCCATTCCCCAGGCTCCAGCTTACCTGCTTATGCAGGAGGAGGAGGAGGAGGAGGAGGAGGAGGAAATGTACTATAAAGAAGAGCAGGAGGAGAAGGAGGAAGGTGAACTTACTGAACCAGATGGTTCACCTGAACAGGGAGTTGGCTCCCCTCCAAGGTCTACAGAGGATTATTCATCGTTGTCCTCTTCCATTAAGCAGATGGTGAATACCCTCAACATCCCCCCCCCTCAGGAAACAGAGGAGTATGAGGAGGAAGCAGAATATATGGATATGAAGGGGTTTGCTCCTACAAGGAAGTTGCTGGTCCCCACATACAAATCATTACAAAAAGCCACTTCAGAGATCATGACTGCACCTACTTCAGCTGTAGCCACAGGTAAAAAGACTGAAAAAAAGTAGCAGGTTGACAGACAGGGGTAACATACCTGTACACCCATCCTGATCATCAAGGTGTAGTCCAAGTGGCTACCTGTGAGAGTGGTAACATTCCCTTTTCCACATAGCCTCCTGAGAAGGATTCCAGAAGAGTGGATACTATGGCCCAAAAAGTTTATAAATCAGCTTCCCTGCTCAGCAGGCAGGCAGCGTACTCAGCTCATGTAGCCCAGAACTAGAAGGCACTGTGCAATACAGTGCTGGCACTGGCTGATAAGGCTGATAGTGAACTGGCACAGCACCTGGTTGCCACAGCAAGGTCAGCCCTGAATGTCACTAAATATCATTTTCACACAGTTGTGGACACTAATGTCACGGCTTTAAGGATCTTTGCTCATGCAGTGTCATTGAGGGTATTCTCCTGGCTAAGGGCAACCATTCATTCCCAGGACACTCAGACAAAGGCCATGGATTTCCAGCTTGAAAGAAATTCAATTTTTGGTGACAAAACAGAGGCATACATGAAAAAAAGTGGACGGGTACAAAACCTCTTACAAAAACAGTACTGAGAAAGAAAAGGCCTCCACTTCCTACAGGCCTTGTGGTATGGGAGACAGGGGGAGGCGCTACTTTCCAGTTGCCTATGCCCTTATGAGTACTAACCCCAAAGAGGTTACTACAGGGGCAGAGACAGGAGAGGATCCAAGCATGCTGCAGCAGCACCAGCCCCCAAGCCTCAGCCAAAACAAAACCTCTGACAGTTCTGCCCAGGCTGCCCAATCATTGCCACTGGGGGGAAGGCTGGCCTACTACTTCCAGGAATGGGTATACATTACCACAGACAAGTGCGTCCTAGAGGTAGTGAACCAGGGGTTGTTTCTGCAGTTCAAAAAAATTCCCCAAACTGCAGAAACTCAAATGTCTTCCAGCTCATTCTCCCACAGAAAGAATTCTGCTGAAACTGGAAGTAAACAAACTGCTACACGCAAAAGCAGTGGAAAAGGTCCCTGCCTAAAAGTGGGGCAAGGGACTGCTTTCAAGGTACTTCCTGAACCACAAGAAAAATGGGGAGTGGGAGTGACAACCCATTTTAGACCTCAGATATTTGAACAAGCACAAAAAAAAATAGAGGTTCAAAATGGTCACACTGGGCACAGTGATACCATCCTTACAGTTAGGGCGCTGGCTGGGGTCACTGCATCTAAAAGGCCCCTTTTTTTCACATCCCAGTCAGACTTACCAACAGAAAATATCTCAGCTTCAGGTTAGAAAACTGCCAATATTAGTTTGTAACCTTTCTCTTCAGCTTCAGTTCTGCTCCAAGGGTCTTCACAAATTGCTTAGCCATGGTGGCAGCACAACTGAGAAGGCAAGGTGTGGTGGTTTTTCCATACCTGAGTGACTGGTTAGTCCCAAGAAAAATGGAAAAAAGACAAGGTGCTCTGTTCAGAAGGTAAAAAGCACACTGGAAGAACTGGGGTTCTTGATAAATCTGCAGATGTTCCAGACAGAACCTGTTCAGGTGCTGGACATCATAGGTGCAGAACCGGACACCCTGCAGAGGAAAGCCTTCCTCCCAAAGGGAATGGTAGCGACTCTGATTGCCACAGCAAAAACCTTCACAGTGGACCAGTCAAGGCCTGCAAGGGATTTTCTACAGGTACTGGGCCACATGGTTGCAGCCACAGCTATGGTCCCTTGGGCCGGATTTCAGATGAGGGATATCCAGTACCACCTAAGAGACCACTGGTCTCAAAGATAGGACTACCCCTCCAAGTTAGGGCCAGTCACAAAAGCTTTGCTAAGGTCACAAGAGTGGTGGAAGGATGAAAGTATCCTGAGAGAGGATATTCCTTCCTCCAGCAAGTATCCTCAAAACAGATGCTTCACTCCTAGGGTGGGGTGCCCACCTGGAGGATCTCACACTAAGTGACATCCAGAGCCCACAGGAAACCCAGTAGCACATCAATCTCCTGGAACCCAGGGCAGCATTTCTGGCAATGCATTTCTTCAAACAACATGAAGTCTTGCTATATTATGACAGATGCAGTTTGTCCCACCATTAGAACTGCTCCGGAGGTGAAAGAGTTAACTTCCATGCAGTGCATGGAACTCAGAGCGCGAGCTCGGTTAGAGAAGCTCTGTTAGGGTGGTTTCAAACTGAAACCGTCAGATTCTTTACTCCGCCTCACAGAACAGTCGCTCCGGAGATTCCTCCTGCTGCTCGGTTCATTTTCTCGGTTTAAAGCATCTTTTCTCGGTTAAATTCAACGCGATATTATTTATTTTAACACGCAAACCGATCGGTTCAAGCTCTGTCTATGGTATTGTAAGTAATAGATAGGTTTCTGTGTGGAACTTGTAAATGTTTATCGGTTGGTTTGAACCGATCGAATTATTTAAACTTTGTTTTGAAGCCTTTTAAGGCTTGTTAGAAATCTGATTCAGTTCTTATCGGTTCTAAAAAAGCCAGTTTCATTCGTTTTTTCACACCTGCGACAATGCAAGTTGGGAACCGACATAAGGGTGTCTTGCCTGGCACTGCCATCAAAAGGGTGCTTTTGTTAGCTGGCATTATGTCTGAGAAACCCAAAAGAAAAACCGGGCCTACTGGGTTTCAACACTGTAGTGTCTATGGGAAAGCCTTTGCCAAGGCTGACCCACACACCACATGTATTTATTGTCTGGGGTTTGACCACCTCAATGCAGACTGCCAGATTTGCAAGAATTTCCCTGCAGCCACCCTAGATAAGAGAGTTGGTAGGCTCAGGGAACGAGAGGCCAAAAAGTCCGCTGACCCGGATGGCCAGCCCAGTTCGGTGCCAACCGAACCGGAGGGAGTGCCCTCTGACCAGGGCCAGACTTCCTCGGGCAAACGTAAAGCTGACTCTGAGGAGCTAGTTCCAGCAAGAGAAATAGAAAGTCAGCAGGTGTAGGTCAAAATCCTTCTCCAACTGCTGCAGAGATAGCCAGGGCAATACAGATTGTCCAGTCACTGTCCCAGTTCCCTCGAACACGCCACTATCTGGCAAAAGGTCGGTTCGGTCGGATTCCACGGTTCAAGAATATGATATAGAAGAGTTTATGAACCAGAGGAGGGGAGGATGATTATGATCAGTGTGAATGTGACTTTGAAAGTCTGGATGTGCCCATTGAACCGGACATCTCCCCAGACAGACCTTTAGGTGAATCTCCCCCTAGGCTTGCTGAGTCCCCTTCTCATTTTTTGTTTTATAAAAAAGTTGCTGAGACCCTCCAGCTTCCTTTAGAGGAGGCTTTGGATGAGCAAGAGGAGCCTGACTATGTAGATGATGGATATCCCAGAGTCCAGGAGATTGTCCATCCCTTTACATAAATCTTTTAGGAAACAAACAATAAAAATGTTAAAAGCTCCTAATTCTGTGCCTCCTGTAGATAAAAAGATGGACAGGAGGTACACTTTGTCAGGTCCTGATACAGATTTTCTTTCACAGCAATGCAGTCATGTTGGGGTAGTTCAGGCTGCAGCCTGTGATAAAGCTAATATTCCCCTGGCTTCACATCCTCCTGACAAGGACTCCAGGAAGATTGATGCCATGGCCAAAAACAATACATGGCAGCATCTTTGGGACTCAGACAAGCAAACTATATGGCTTATGTTGCGAGATACCAGAAATCTAGATGGGATACTGTCATGGCCTTAGCCAAACAGGGTCCCTGGCCAGCTTGCAAAGGAGCTGGAGCAGGTGGCTGTTGATGGTATTGAGGCATCTAAGGTGCAATTCCATGCTGCAGTAGATTCTAATGATGATCCTCTAGAGTCATGGCTACATCTGTGGCTTTTCATAGATTGGCCTGGCTCAAGTGCTACTTTGTCTAGGATACCCAGTCTAAGGCTATGGATTTTCCTGTGGTGAGAAATTCTCTGTTTGGGAGCAGACAGAGGGTATATAAGAAAATGGATGAATATAGAACCACCTATAGGGTGCACAAGCCAAGGAGCGGCAAGCCACTCCTCAGAAGCAACCCCAGGGGTAGGGGCAGGTCTTTTCACAGGCCTTTTTACCAGACCCAGGCCTCCTCTTCAGCCTATGCTCAGAGGGGGTTCTTCAGAGGGAGAGGCAGATGGAGTACGAGCAGGCCTGCTCCCACCCCTCAGCCTAAAGCCCCTACCAAACAGGCACCCTGATGGGATGCCCAGGGTCGGCTCTCCATTACCTGTAGGGGCAGGCTGGCTTACTTTGTCCAGGACTGGGAGTCTTAACATCAGACAGGTGGGTCCTGGAAGCAGTGAGCCAGGGTCTGTCTCTCAGCTTCAAAAATTTCCAAAGATGAGAGCCAGATCTTTCCACCTGCAAACCCTTTAGAGACTCTTGCTTGGAAACAAGTCTCAACCCTCCTGGCTCTCAGAGCTGTAGAAAGGGTTTCTCCCCTACACCAGGGCAAGGGTCTGTACCCAGGTACTTTCTTACCCCAAAAAGACAGGAGAGTGGCGGCCTATCCTGGATCTAAGATATCTGAACAAGCACCTTTTAAAACCAAAATTCAAAATGGTGACTCTGGGAATGATTTTACCCTCCCTAAGGCCAGGGGACTGGCTAACTTCCCTGGACCTCAAGGATGCCTACTTCCATGTTCTTATCAGAAGCTGCCATCGAAAGTACCTCAGATTCGAACTGCCCTCAGGCCATTATCAGTTCAGAGCAATGCCCATCAGCCTTACCTCTGCCCCAAGGGTGTTCACAAAATGTCTGGCAGTAGCAGTTGCTCATCTAAGAAGGCAAAAGATTGCCATTTTTCCCTACCTGGATGACTGGCTCATTGTGGGTCAGTCTCAGACCAGAGTCAAATCACACCTGCTAGTTACCCAGCAGCTGCTTGCCTCTCTGGGCTTTCTTCTCAATCTTCCAAAGTCAGTTTGGAACCTGTCCAGGTACTCACCTTTATAGGCGCAGAACTGGACACAAAGCAGAGCCAGGGCCTTCCTTCCCTGGAAAGGGTAAGGACCTTGGTGGCCCTGGCCTCATCCTTCACTCTGCAGGTCTCTCGACCAGCAAGGCATTTCCTGCAGCTCCTAGGACACATGGCTGCTTCCACAGCTGTAGTGCAAGGGCAAGATTTCAGATGAGGAACATTCAGTTCCATTTGAGAGCTTTCTGGTCTCAAAGAAGAGATCCCTATCCAAGTTAATCCCAGTGACTCGAACCCTGATCCAGGCCCTTCAGTGGTGGCAGGATCAGAGCAATCTGAGACAAGGGGTGCCTTTCATCCCTCTGTCCCACTCCTTGACCCTTACTACAGATGCGTCCCTCTTGGGATGGGGAGCTCACATGGGCGACCTCCACCCAGGGGTTATGGTCCCTCAGGAATCTCTGCTCCACATCAACCTGTTGGAACTCAGAGCTGTTTTTCTAGCACTTCAGGTTTTCTGCATCTGTTCAGAACAAGGTGGTACAGGTCAGAACAGACAACACCACTACAATGTGGTACATCAACAAACAAGGGGGCACTCGGTCTTGGCCTTGTGCACCGAGGCGATGAAGTTGTGGTCTCTGGCTTATTCCTGAACACTTCCCTCATAGCAGTTCACCTCCCAGGCAGGACAATGTCCTGGCAGATGCTCTCAACAGGATTTCCCAGGGCCATCACGAATGGTCACTGGATCCCCTAGTACTGAGGATAGTTTTTTGCCAGATGGGGCACTCCTCAGATAGATCTTTGCAGCCCAGACAATCATCAGCTTCCACTTTTTTGTTGCAGGCCCCCAGTGTTGGGCTCAGTCCCCCTGGATGCCTTTCTCCTCGATTGGGAAGGGAAGTTTCTCTATGCCTTCCCCCTTCCCTCTCCTGTTCAAGGTGCTAGTCAAAATCAGGTCTCAGCCCTGCAAGATGATCCTGATTGCTCCAGACTGGGCCAGGCAGCCCTGGTACCCACTCCTTCTGTCCTTAGCAGTCCATCTTCCCTGTGTCTCCCCAGAAACCACAATCTGTTAACCTGTGCTCAGGGAGAGTTTGGTATCGAATCTCAAATCCCTCAACCTCAAGGCCTGGCTCTTGAGCAGTTAGAGTTGCTGATCTTCAACTTTCTCAAAGTGTTCTCGAAATCTTGAAGCTGCTAGGAAGCCTTCCACCAGGGCTACCTATAACTCCAAGTGGAAAAGGTTTTCCATATGGTGTTCTGGGAGGCATATTTCCCGGAATCTGCTGATTTACCACTGTATTGGATTATATGGTCCATCTTAATTCTTTGGGACTGAGACCAGCTACCCTGAAAGTGCATTTGGCAGCTGTCTCTGCTTTCATTTCAGCAGGGAAGCCCTCTTCTCTTTCTGCTCACCCTGTATTTTCCAAGTTTTTTAAGGGATTGCTTCATACCAATCCTCCATTCAGGGATCCTGCCCCTGCTTGGGATCTTAATGTTTGCATTGCTCAGCTGATGCAACCCCCCTTTGAGCCTCTGTCTTCGGCAGAGCTTAAGTATTTGACTTGGAAAACTGTATTTCTAGTAGCCATCACTTCTGCCAGGCGCATAAGTGAGTTACAGGCTTTATCAGTGGAGACTGACTTTATTTCCTTTCACAGGGATAAGGTAGTCCTCAGGACTAACAGGAAGTTTTTGCCTAAGGTGGTTTCGGATTTCCACCTTAACCAATCTATTTCACTTCCAGTGTTCTTCACTGACCATTCCTCCTCTGGTGAGAGGAGGCTGCACAGCAGATGTTAAGAGGGCCCTAAGTTACACAGAGAGCATACCAAGGGTCACAGGTTTGACTCCCTCCAACTATTTCTCACTTATGGTGAGGTTGGGAAAGGGAGACCTGCCACTAAGAGATCCATTGCCAGGTGGATCGTCTCTTGTATCCAGTTTTGCTATCAAAAACTGGGTAAGGTTCCCCCCTCAGGCCTGAGGACTCACTCTACCAGAGGTACAGCTGCATCTCTAGCTGCTGCTAGAGACATCCCTATCTTGGAGATATGTCAAGCGGCTACTTGGAAAACAGTACACACTTTCACCAAGCATTACTCCCTGGATATCCAGGCCAGGAGGGATGCTCGGTTTGCACAGCCGTTGCTTCAGAGCCTATTCCTAAGTAGGTTCTGTCCCTCCTCCATGGAGGTACTGCTGTGTAGTCTGCATCTGTCATAATATAGCAAGACTTCATGTTGTTTGAAGAAAAATTACTCACCTTAGTAATGTTGTTTCTTCTAATGGAGTCTTGTATATATGAACCTCCCCAGCCTGCCCCTCTCAGAACTTCTACTGGCATGGGGTGGGCAGTCCACTATTGGCACTTATTGATGCCCCTTTATGTTTGGGTGTTGTGTTTTATTTAGTTATTTTATCTTATTTTCTGGTCTCCTGACTTGAGTCTTGGTGTTGGGACCAGGAAAATGTGTGAATATTTTAGTAGCCAGTTGGCTAGTGTAGGTTACAGCTTCCACACAGAGCCTTAGTGAGTTTTGCTTGTAAAGATCTGATGGTTTCGGTTTGAAACCACCCTAACAGAGCTTCTCTAACCGAGCTCGCGCTCTAAGTTCCATGCACTGCATGGAAGTTAACTCTTTCACCTCCGGAGCAGTTCTAATGGTGGGACAAACTGTATCTGTCATAATATAACAAGACTCCATTAGAAGAAACAACATTACTAAGGTGAGTAATTTTTTTTTTCCTCCAAGCTACTAGGTCAGTCAGTCTGTCCAGATCAGAACAGACAACACAACAACAATGTACTGCATAAACAAGCAGGGAGGTACAAGATCCTCAAAACTGTACACAAAGGCAATGAGGATCTGGGAACTGACTTACTCCCTGCAAAAATCTCTGCGGTACACTTGCCAGGCAAAGACAATATTCTGACAGACTCCTTAAGCAGGATCAGCCAGGGAAACCACAAGCTGACCCTGAACCAGAAGGTTTGGCCATGGTTTTCAGAAAATAGGGCACTCCAGAAGTAGACTTGTTTGCATCCTGGGAGAACAATCAGCTATCAGAGTTCTGTTGCAGGCTCCCAGCCAAGGGCATAGCCTCAGAGGACACCATAGCCTTGAAGTGGACAGGGAGGTTTCTGTTTGCCTTCCCACCAGTCCCACTCATACAAAGAGTGTTCCTAAAGCTCAGGAGAGAGCCAACAGCAATAGTCCTAACAGCCCCAGACTGGGCAAGGCAGGCCTGGTACTCAATGCTCCTTGTCCTGTTCAGCAAGAATCCAATCAGCCTGCCACTAAGTTACAACTTGCTGACCCTATTTCATAGTATAATAACAGTCACAGACCCAGGACTTTACACATGAGGGCATGGTTCTTGAAGAGCTAGTGTATTCAGGATTGAATCTCTCAGATGAGGTCCTGAGGGTGCTTAAAGATTCCAGGAAACCAGCAACCAGAAAAACATACTTCTCTAAGTGGAAGAAATTTTCATACTGATGTGCCCCAAGAAAGATAATCCCAATGCAGTCAGGGTTGTCCACAGTCCTGGACTACCTAGTACACTTGCAGTCCTTAAGACTGAGGCCATGAACACTAAAGGTACATCTGGCAGCAGTGTCAGCCTACATATCAAGGTTTATCAAAGGCCTCATTCACCTACACCTACCTGTGAGGGACCCAGCCCCCCCCATGGAACCTGCACATCTGTCTTGCCCAGCTGATGGAGGCTCCCTTTAAGCCTGCAAATACTGCTGATTAATATGTCACATGTGAAACCATTTTCCTAATTGCCATGACATCTGCTAGAAGGGTAAGTGAGCTGCAAGCCCTCTGCACAGAACTAAACTACATAATCTTCCACATGGACAATTTCAATTCAATTCGATTTTTATTTTACCAGGAATAACACCACTGAGTGGACTCATTTACAAGGTGGTCCTGGAAGGATGCAACAGGATGAGGCAATATACACACAATAATATAAATACAATACTTAGGACACTGAGCTTATACAAGTGAAAATGTCAATACAATTACAAACATATTCATTGATTGTTTCTAACAATGAAGGACTAAATACACAATAAGATGAGCAGGTACAGTGGGATACAATGGCAATACAATTACAAATACATTCATTATTTCTAACAATGTAGGACTAAATATACAATAAGGGAGCAGGTACAGTGGAATACAACATTTGAGTACTGAATTGCAGTTTTTGGAAACAGGAAGGACAGGGGAGAAAGGAAGAACTTATGAAATTCATCGGGCTATAAGGGGACAATAAGTGCAGTAAAGACAACAATCGACTAAAAGAAGACAATAAGTGTTATATGGGTGGTACCACAAAGGTTCCTCAGGGAGGTTTTGGTTCAGATTAAGAATAACAGTTGCAAGTTTTCTGCAGTGAGTGTCTCAGCAAGGATTTAAAGGTAAGATAGTCCTTAGAACCAATAGGACCTTTCTACCTAAGGTGGTATCAGAATTCCACCTGAACCAGTCAGTTACCCTTCCTGTGCTCTACCATAAGTACTCCAGTCCAGAGATAAACCAGCAACCAAGAGGACTGTCTCTTACTGGATAGTCTCTTGCATACAGTTTTATTATGCAAAAGATGGTAAAATACCACCCCCCCCCCAGAAAGACTAAGGGCACATTCCACTAGGGGTACCTTCTGCCTCTGTGGCATCTACAAGTGGCATCCAGCTATTGGATATTTACAAAGCAGCTACCTGGAAAGGAGCACACACCTTCACAAAGCACTACTGCCTGGACATGAAGTCCAGAAGCAAGGCCAGCTTTGGAACTGCTGTCTTGCAGAACCTTTTTCCTAAGTAGGTTCTGGGGCCCAGCCTCTCAAGGTACTGCTGTAGAGTCTGTTTTGTGTAATGTATCAGTGAGGGATTCCTGTAGTTGGAAGAAAAAATTACTCACCGTATTAATGTTGTTTCTTCTCAGGGATCCTTCACTACGATTTATACTCCCTAACCCTGCCTCCCCTTCCAGAACCTGAAAATTGTCTCACACAAGAATCCGTTCTTTTCATTAAAGTTGTCTGAGCATTACTTTTGCAGTACCTTGACATTTGTAAAATGTGGCCAGTTAAGTATTTTACCCATGATGTCTATCTTAAATTTGTTTGGTGTTTTTCAAAATTCTATTGAAAAAAATGTTTTGAAAAATGTTGGTAGCCATTTAGCTAGTTTTAGTAGTCATCGTTCCCTCTTGCTATGGAAACAAATCTGCAGTTGAGAGTTAGAGTGGAGCATGACCACAGAGCAGAGTCCAAACTTTCATTCCAAAGTTCCATAATTAGCATAAGGTTCTACCTCTGGGCATCACTCTCTGCCAGGAAGAAGATGCGTTGTGTAAATCATAGTGAGGAATCCCAGAGAAGAAACAACATTACTACAATGAGTAATGTTTTCTTCTTGTTCAACACTTTAGTCTGATTCTATGCACAGCCTGGCTCTGTTACCATGAAGGTGCCAGCTGCCATTCTCTGGTTTTTCACATTACTGAAGATTTTAAGGACTCCAGGGTAGGCGACCGGGAACCCGGTGTTTGGTCATGCAGACATTTATGAGTACTTCCCTGTTGTAGCTCGAGCAGAGCACTACCCAGTTTGTAGCAACACATAGCTGTGTGAGCTCCATCTGACCAGTCCCCATGTAGGCTGTCATTCCTGCAGAGTGGCATGGCTGCAGCCCTGCTGATGTGCACTCTGTCTTGGGTCACTTTATCCTTGTTGGAAATGGATCTCCTATTTTATCTGGCTGTTTTCCTTCATGTTGGAGGCCCACTTAAATCTTGGAGTGCTGGATCATCTCGCTTCTTCATGGAGAAGATGATGGAAAAGTGAAACAGGCTACCAGAGGAGCTGGCCAGTGTTAAAGCGGTTGCTAGTGTCAAGAGAGGGTGGGATTGGCACATGGGATTGGGGGAAATGCCTAGGGGAAGGGATGCTACTAATGGGGGCTATGGGAAAGGTCATGTGGAACTGCAGAATTGGTGCTCCACATAAGGACCTGCAGTGCTGGACTGGGGTGATGTAGGTAGTATAGGAACCGATCAGACTTGATCGACCATAAGTCTTTTTTCTGTTCATAGACTTCTATGTTTCTGTTTCTCCAGACTCCTCATAAAGCAGAATGGCCTAGACTGGCGCAAACTCCTCCCAGTCAGTTTTATTTATTACAGGGATAGAGGCCACACTGGCAGGTTTTTATTTGGTGGAAGGAAAATACAGTCCAAATAAAAGGCAGTTGGATTTTGTTTAATTATCTGGCTTTGTTTGTAATTTATTGTAACACAAGTATTGGGGGGGAGTAGGGGTTGATTGGTTATTCAGAGTTTGCTGTGCAACTCTGCATGTTTAAGTGTAGTTTATGAACTGAAGTGTAGCAAAGTGGGACTGTTTCTGGAAGACTCTGAATTAATGGTGTTTTTTTATTTCAAGTCCCTCCCCTTTTCAAATAAGCACAACAAGCCTACGAATATTTAGCTAAAGGAACTGACCTTTAAAAACAACCAAAATATCAGCATCATTTGTCTCAAAAAAGATCCGACAATTCTAGAGTTACAGTTTGTCTGTGTTTATTGTGTATCAGACAGGCAAGACTATTTCTTACATGGCCGTCTATAAATAACTAATGACTAAGCACCTCATGTGGAGTATAATTAACTCAGATCAACATTTCCACTGAAGAGGAGGCAGAGGATTATTTATTGCAAACATGTGGCTTTGGTAGCAGCAGCATGCTTAGTCTGCTATGCAGGTCTTGTGCCCAGCATGGAAACTTACATAAGGACATAATGCTTTCCATGTAAATCGGGTCTTGTAGTGCTTAAACCCTCATTAAAATCTTCTGTATAGACTCTGTTCTCAAACACTGCTGATATTTTAGCTTTGTTTAGCCCCTTCAGAAACCCGTTTGGTATACAAATTAAATTTGCTTTACTTGGAGATGTACACATACAGTGGGCTGTACTCATATATTTTCTCTGTTCCCTAACTCTAGGACTGCAAGTCCTGATGAATGATTTGGTGCCATTTGCATGTTCCCTTTGAGTTTTCAATGGGCCAGTTCACCCCCCCCCCAACTACTGCAACAGGAAATTCTTCCCATGGGAAAGGTTCCTGCAGGTGGTACAATAGGCTTAATAAATATCACTGTAAGTGTATGACGTCTGTGTTAGATAATTAGTTTGTTGGCAGCATTGTCCCTGCTAGGGCTAGAAGATCATACATTTGTGGGTTCCAGTCCCACACCAGGCACTTTGGCTAATACCCAATGCATAGACCCTGCAATGCTGTAGTGGGGGTGCGTAGTGCATTATTACTGCCTATAATTTGGAGGTGCCTACCTTTGGATGAAACGTTAAACAAAGGTCCCTTCTGGCCATCTTGGGGTGGCTACTCAGGTGGAAATTAAAGATCCCATAGTACTTTTTTTTTTAAATCTTTTTTGTCCCTATCTGCTGACAAGGGCTCTATGGCAGCTTACCAGTCAATCAGACTCCATCCTCTCTCGTGGGGATCATACAGCACGGCAGTGGGGGGTGGGATTTTTTGTGGTTGCGGAAATAGCTATGTGATCCCGTGTCCCCACCCCTGAGGACGCTGGCATGAAGGACCGCAGTCCAGGCATGCCATTGTTCTGAGGACATGGCTGCAGCCAAGCACCTAACGGCATCTTCCACTCACTGCATCCTGGTGAAGCAGGCCTAAATCCTCCCCAGGAGAGGAGAGCTGCTATACGGCAGCTCAATCCAGCTCCCGCCCTCCCCATGGCTGACCCCCAACAACCTAGGCTCATTCCTGAATCTGGGTCTCCAGCGCAGCATGAGGTAATTGTCCAGCGCCTCAACCCTCAGCGCCACTGGGCCCCCATGGTGCTTTTTGAAAGAGAAGTGTAGTTATCCCCAGTTTTCTGGTCAACCTGATGTAACCTCAGCAGTGACTTATTTCATGGATGTCATTCTGAAGGTTCAGGACAGCCACTTCCCCTTAAGATTAGAAGGGTGTGGGGAGGTTGCACACGCTGGATCACTAGGGAACTCTTAACACTCAGGAAAGCTCAAGATCGTAAATGGGCTGATCATAAATCGCCCCCTCCCCTTCACTGTGTAAGAAATATAGGTTTTTGAGAAATCAATGTAAACAGCTGGACAAATCCCTAAAACAGAACTGTTACACTAACCTTCAGAAGGACAGCCTTGGTAATCCCAGGAAATTCTGGGCATCCCTTAGCTTACTCACCAACCCCCGTATCAACAAATCTGTTATCCAACTAGACTCCCCCTCTGGCCCTATGACTGAACTGTCTGAGGTAGCTCAGTCTTTTAACATAAAATTCACAGATCTGTTGGCATATCTTGGCAAACTCAGTGGCAGCCCACCTCCCAATCTGGGAGCCTGCACTAACCCACAGTCATCTTCCACACCCCCCCCCAAGGCATCCCCCTCTTTCACTTCAATATTCATTCAGGACACCATCAAACTTCTAAGGAATCTCCCTAATTGGGGCATACCAGGTTCTGATAGCCTCTCACCAATCCTGCTCAAACTCATCTCCCCTGCCATCTCCAAGCCTCTCACTTTCATCTTCAATTTGGCCCTGTCTACCTCCTCCATGCCTGATACCTGGAAAACTGTGAAAGTTATTCCTATCTTCAAAGCCAGGGACCCTCACTTATCCAGTAATTATTGACCTATTTCCATCCTCCCACACCTAAGCAAACCTCTAGAAAAAATCGTCCCCTGCCAACTGCAGGAGCACATCAATAAATACAATCTTATGTGCAGCCAACAGCATGGCTTTTGCAAAAATCACTGCACCACCTCTGCTTTTGCATGGTTTACTGACCATGTCCTGACTAGTATGGATCGTGGGCACACTACCAGGGCTGTCTTCGTGGACCTTACTAAGGCCTTCAATATGGTAAACCATGCACTCCTCCTCTCCAAGCTGCACCTCCTTGATTTCCTCCACTGAGGCCACTGACTGGTTTAGGAGCTACCTTTTGGGCCACTCACAATCGGTGTGCACTGGTTCTGCCATCTCTCTGACCCTACCTGTCTCGACTGACGTCCCCCCAGGGTTCCATCCTGGGACCACTATTTTTCTCCATTTTCATTAATTCTCTCCCATCTGAAAGCCTAAATTGTAATTCAGTTCTGTATGCAGACGACCTTGTTATTTACCACAGGGATAAGTCCCTCATCCAGGTCTCTTCCGTCCTCAACCAGAACAATGGCAGTGCTTTTAGCTGGCTCACAACCAACCTGTTATTAGTTAATGGGAAAAAATACAAATCCATGCTATTTGCGTCCAAACCCCACCTCGTCAAAATTCATAGTTCCGGCTCCTCCCTCCAAATACTATCCCAATGGTCTGGTTCTAGAAAGCATAGCCTCGTTCAAATACCTGGGGGTACAATTTGACCCAGCACTAACCTTTTCGGACCTGTCAGGAGGTCTAAACCTCGCTTTCAGGTTCTTGGCAATATTAGGAATGCAAGTAATCACAGACATGTTGCATAAGCGTAATAAACTTGTTTATTACTACCAAAAAGGATAAAATCACAGTTGCCCTAAGCAGTTCTTACCAATACGAACTGGGAGCCAGTGCTAAGCGTTCCCTATACCTCAAGGTTTCTTTGTATCTCTTGGGATCTCCAAGGTACAAGACTTGTATATCACATTATATACCTATGGTAATTACTATGGTTACTGTAAGATAGAAACATTTCTAGTTACAGAGATGAGCCCTATTGGTTAAATTAAAGGAGGCTCCATGGTCCAAGATAACATTATACAATTTTGTAGTAGTCATCAGTTTGTGAGACAAGAGTTCTTATACAGAGTCTTACATAACTCAGTGTAGTAGTACAAATCACCAAAAGGTGGCAATGCCGACTTACATATCATAATTATTCCAAGGACACAGGTGTCCTGGCATCTTATTCAAGAAATACACAAAAAATATATAGAAGAATATATATGTATTAGCAAGCAAAGTGTATTATAGCAATATGCCTACATATCCTGACATCTACTCTTATACGGTAGATGCCCTTAGCCCTATATGTTAGTGTAACATATACCTAAGCACTAGCTGTCTATGGTGTACCTCTGAGGGTACCAAATAAGGGTGCAGGGACCTTATGTGACATTCCCCTTTGTTGCCTCCAAGGGCAACACAGGCAAACCTAGGGAAAGGTCAGGGAGCAGTGGTTGTTTACAAACCCGACGCGCAAGCTTTGTAAAGGAAATCGTGCTGCTCACAGTGTTGGCACAGTGTGCGCCGTAGGCAGCATAGCATGATAATCAAGACAAATATCAAAAAAGCTTGTATATAACAAAACCTTTAAAAGTAATCTCTAACCAGGTGTTAGTCAATGTATCATTTATGTCACCATCATTAATCAACGAAAGGATAGCTTCATTGGCCTTGGTCATATTATTGCTGATGTGGATGAGGTGTTTCTTTCCTGTCCTAAAGTGATTTCAATGTAAGTGTGAGTGGTTCTATGTGTACATTAAGATATGGTAAATATTCAGAAAGTGTGAGCAGATAATCGGGGTTACCATCAATGATGTCTGCGTCCATAAGGGGGATGGGGTTCATAACAGTAAGTCCAATGACAGTCTTCTGGTGGGGGACAAAACAAAAATTGGGTTATCAATAATACATTTCACAGATCAATAAGTATAGCTTTTAAAATTAGTTACCACACAGTACTCCACATTAGAATTGTACTGAGAATGAACAGTGGGGAGTCTCCACTTTTGCAACTGTACTGGGCAGGTGTAGGCCGTCTTCGAAATCCGTGTTGACAGGCAATGAACCTCCTCATGATATGATTGATAGAGTTTATCCGGAGCCAAAGTAGAATCCAAGAAATCTGTGCCATTACGGGTAATGCCATCATCCATGGTAAAAGTCCAATCAATGCTATCTGGAGAATAACCACAAACAGGTTGAATAACTTAAAATACACCACATCAGGACAAGTAAATGCATTGCTTCTTCACACAGCAGTCTGTGTGCGGAGCCACCCAGGTGTCCAGAAAAGGATGGAAAACCAGTAGAGGCGGTAGATCCAGGCGTTCTCTATAAATGTCTTCATCCAAGTGCCCAATAGAATGTGCCAGTGCAAGCTTGTCGAACAAGGCTGTAGTGGGATCAAAACTTGGCAAAGAGACAGTAAAAGAAACAAACATAGTATCTCTTAGGGAACATTTCTTAGCAGTGAACAAGGACAAGTGTTAGGGTGTCTGGTCACAAACCCCAAGTTTCTAGCTGTAGAAAGAGGAATGGTTAGAGATTGTTGCATACACATAGCAATACAGCTAGGGGTTTTACATTGTGGACAATACCATTTGGAAATGTGTCTATCATGTATGATATCAGGGATTCTTACAGATTCTAGATCATGGAAGAGATTGTTGATGATAGTGATAATGTATGAGCTATAGGCAGAGCAGAGGATTTCTCTAGCAATGTATTGTTAATCTGCTTCCTTGTCGTTCTGTGCAATGAGTGTGTTAATCTTGTCTTTAGAGTCTGTAAATGCCTTAGCAATGTCATGCATGTTGTATACAGTGTATCTTTTTTCTTGACTAAGGCCATCCACACCATGCAATAATGGGGGTAGTATATTGCTAACCATACCAGTTGAAAATTTGGCAGAATGAGATTTGATAGCAGCAATGTCCGCTTTATTCCAAATAGACATAGCCGTACCAAAAAAGGCCTGTGACAGTTCCTGTTGCACCCGTGACATCAGAACTGTCAACTTCACGTGTTACGTTTATGACTTTGATCAGGATTGGTTTTTCTCCTGAAGTTGCCTCTATGTTCAGTAGAATGGACCCCAGCAATAGGGTCTTGAGTACAAATCTGAAATGCAGCCAAACTATCAAGCATAGATACATAGATACATAGACAGTGTAGGCAGATAAGGGCCTATGGCCCACCTAGTCTGCCCATTTGAGCTTGTAAGTTCAGTTTGTTTTCCTAGAAGTCTATTTCCCCTTACCCCTGACCTCTAGAATTCCTTTATGTCTATCCCATGCATTCTTAAATCCCGTGATTGTTTCAGCCCCACCACTTCCTCTGGCAGGGTGTTCCACTTGTCCACCACCCGTTCTGTGAAGAATTCTTTCTCATGTTTCCTCTGAATACGTCCTCCCTCAACTTCATCCCATGCCCTCTAGTCCTGAAACATCTTTTTCGCTTAAAAATAGTGTTTTCCTGCACCCTGTTCCTCCCTGTAAGATACTTGTATGTCTCTATCATATCCCCTCTCTCCCTCCTCTCCTCCAGGGAGTACATGTTCAGTTCCTTCAACCTGTCTTCATAGGACTTAGGACATAGGACTTAGGACATAGGAGCAATAGCGTACTATAAAATGCTGATGTATTAGTATTGTGACACATACCAAATTCTTTCATATTCCAGTAAGTAAGATTAAACAAAACAGGTATATGCATAAATTGTAAGTTATTAATCAAAGAACCAGGGAGGACAGTGGCTGTCAGACCACTACGGGGACCAGGGGTATGCTGTGGACATTCCAAAAGCTGTTTATCGATGGGTGGTAATACAGAGAGATACATGGCAGCAGAAGCCATGTGGTGTACAGCAAAAAATTTGCGAGCAGAATCCTTAGACAAAGAATTACAGTACAAAGGATCAATTAAGGCAGTAATATTGTACAAACCAGAATGTCTAAGAGCAGTCTGCAACAAGGACAGAGAACCATTTGGGGATAATTTAGCATTGGGCCAACCCTGGAAAGTTCCTTTGGAGAGTTTGGCAACAGGGAGAATTTGTCCTTGCGATCTGGTTTGCCACTCAATTTGTAGGGTAGATTTATCAGGAGCAACAACTGAGGCAGTGAGGTAAGCATCGGAACCTTCCTGTGCAGTAATCAGACTATCAGGTATATTGATGGATACTCCCTCTGAAGGAGATGCTGGATGATCAAGGTGTGGTAGGAGGTTCGGTACTGTGTCTTGGATGCAGGGATAACTCCTGAGATGAGGAGATAATGGAACAAGATAGCTATCTTGTCAGTGTATCTGAAAAGCAAAATCAAACATTAGTAAGTCAGTACTATTCCGCCCAATGGGGTGAGGAAAAGTAATTAAGCTCCTTTATACAGTTTCAGTTGGTTTGCATGTAACCATTTGTCAGTCAGTTTATTTTTATGCAGGAGTCTAACTTGATAGACTGCCAGACTGAGCTTGTTGACAGTCAACATTGTGGTCTGCAGGGTCATTCAAAAGCTAGGGGCTGCCTACTGTCTATGCCACCTACTAATCCCTGAGGCTCGGATAGCAATCATCCAGGGTAACCTACTTCCCATCTTTGATTACTGCTCTCCCATTTACTGTTGTGCATCCTTCACCCTCAGAAACAGGATCACGTCCACCTACAATAGTGCATACCCCTTTGTTCTTATGGCACCGTTCTCAACCCATCATTGTGACCTCTACAGAACCCTTGGTTGGCTACCCCTTCAAGGCCGCTTTGATTTTGCTCTTGGCTGTATCGTGGATAGTACCATCAAAAGCAGTGATGTGTCCCCTCTTGCCCCCTACTCAAAGACAGAACACTGCCCAGGTGTCTCTGCTCATCCACTGTCCCTCCCCTCCAGGTACCAAGGGTCTCTACCAGAATGGGAGGGAAAGCTTTATCGGTTGCTGCCCCTGCACTGTGGAATGGGAACCTTGCTCCGCTCCACTCATACAACACCCATTCAGCCTTCACATCCCTCTTCAAAACCTGTCTTATAGACAGGGCCCATTGCTGCTTCTCACCGGGGTAGCCCCCCCAACCCAGCAACTCAAACAGCACACAAACCGACTCATTGGGAGTCTTTTATCTACTACACTCTAACTGTTATTACGTTTTCCTCTCTCTCTCTCTCTCTCTCTCTCTCTCCTTTTCACTGTGACTTCAAGGGTGTGATGAATGGGGGGGTAGGGCAGGATAGTTGTTCCCTCCTATGTCCTGCATGGCTATCTAACCCTAAACCTATTTACCTGTACCCTGATGCCAATATACCTGTATTTAATATTTCATGTCTATAAAAATACTTGACCTCTGTTTAATTGTATATATCTTGTTCCTTGGAATTGGAATTGTTGTTTACCAGATGGCCCTGGTTACGCCTAAAAACAGTCCCTCGGATCAGTACACCTGCCCGGTAACCAAAGACATACATACATACATACATAAATAAATAAACAAATAGACTTTCAAAGTCTCAGTAGCAGAGGTTCTAATGCAATATGGCTATGTGTGTGGTACAGAATTAGCAGGCTCAGTGACTGCTGCATGTACTATATATATACTCGAGATGCTCAGAGAGTTCATAAGCCACTCTGGATCACTTTTCATGGAAAGCTCAGCTATCCACATCCAGGACAGTAGACCCAAATAATGGATCACTTTCCTAATAGGCCCATAGAATCTAACTTTGGGGTGAGCAAATATCTTGAAATCTGATCCGTCTGCCCTTTTTCATATTTTTGGAGGATCCGGGAGTGAATCTGATTCTGAGTACAGAATACCATCAGCTTCCACATCCTGTCTGCACTGAGAACTTCAAAATTTTGGATTTCTGGATCAGATTTCAGAATCTGATCGGAATATGATGCAGTGTAAGCAGCTAGTCAGAGCGGATCCAGTATTGAGGGAGGGGGTACTGCATTTTGCCACAGTCACTGGGAGGGCGTTCTCAGTAGGGGATCCACCGGGTGGCTGCTGGACTATCAAGAGGAGAAGGGCCCAGGAACAGCAACTGGTGAGGACTGGAGCAGAGGACCGGAAAGCTGGAGGGAAGTGACTGATGTTGGATTTGATTTTCTGTGTTTCTCTTTTTCAAGGAATGTTTGGAAGGTGTTTTGTTTTGTTAGGCAGGGCTGGGTAAACAGAAGGTGCTCATTGGGTACATTTTGTTCCTCAGTCCTAGGTGAGGGAGGTGTTTCTTTTGTCCAGCAGGGCAGGAGAGAGAAATGGAGGGGGGACCGCGGAAAGCAACGGGAGGGCAAAGGACCATGAGGGCTGCTGCTGGAAGGGGAATGTAGCACAAGCATCAACGAAGTAAAGAGGTGCAAGAGGCAGCCATGAGAGAAGGGCTGTGGTGCATGAGTGGGAAGGCCAGGGCTGACTGAATCTCGTGAGAGCCAGGGATAGCCTGGAGGAACAATCAGGCTATTGGGAAAGAGTACAAAGGGTGAACAAAGGCGAGCGGGACCTATATGAACAGAGGAGACAATGTAAGGAACTATTGAGAGCAGATCCAGGCTTGAGGGAGGGGGGGTACTGTATTTTTCCATGGGCACTGGAAGGGCGTTCTCGGTTGGGGTTCCACCAGGTGGCTGCTGGACTATCAAGAGGAGAAGGGCCTGGGGGCAGCAACCAGTGAGGACTGGAGTGGAGGACCAGAAAGCTGGAGGGAAGTGACTGATATTGTATTTGATTTTCTGTTTTTCAAGGGATGTTTGGAGGGTGTTTTGTTTCATCTGGCAGGGCGGGGTAAACAGAAGGTGCTCATTGGGTACATTTTATTCCTCAGTCCTAGGTGAAGGGGGTGTTTCTTTTGTCCAGCAGGGTGGGAGAAAGAAACAGAGGGGGGGCCGAGGGGAGCAGCGGGAGGGCAATGGACCGTGAGGGCTGCTGCTGGAAGGGGAGTGCAGCACAAGCACCAACGAAGTAAAGAGGTGCGAGAGGTGGCCGTGAGAGAAGGGGCTGTGGTGCACAAGTGGGGAGGCCAAGGCTGAGTGAATCTCGTGAGAGCCAGGATTAGCCTAGAGGATCAATCAGGCTGTTGGGAAAGGGCATGAAGCATGAACAAAGGCGAGTGGGGCCTATATCAGCAGGGGATATAGTGTAAGAAGCTAGTCGGAGTGGATCCAGGATGGGGGGGGTACTGTATTTTGCCAAGGGTACCAGGAGGGCATTCTCGTTGGGGGATACGCCGGGCGGCTGCTGGACTATCAAGAGGAGAAGGGCTCGGGGATGACAACCGGTGAGGACTGGAGAGGAGGACTGGAAAGCTGGAGAGAAGTGACTGATATTGTATTTGATTTTCTGTATTTCTTTTTTATTTGATTTTCTGTATTTCTCTTTTTTAAGGGATGTTTGAAGGGTGTTTTGTTTCGTCCGGCAGTGCGGGGTAAACAGAAGGTGCTTATTGGGCACATTTTGTTCCTCAGTCCTAGGTGAGGAGGGTGTTTCTTTCATCCGGCAGGGCGGGAGAGAGAGAAATGGAGGAGGGACCAGGGAGGGCAATGGAGCATGAGGGCTGCTGCTGGAAGAAGAGTGCAGCACAAGCACCAATGAAGTACAGAGGGGCGAGAGGTGGCCATGAGAGAAGGGCTGCAGTGCACAAGTTGGGAGGCCGGGACTGACTGAATCCCGCGAGAGCCGGGGACGGCCCTAAACCCATCCTCCCCTATCCCTCCATCCCCCGGATGCACCAGATATATTAGGGACTACTTCACAGCTATTGGTGGCTGCTACATTACTTTTGGCTTGCTCTACCAATAAATCAAAATCTTTATTTATCCAGATGAACATCGTTGAGCAAGCTCATTTGCAAGATGGACCTGGTTAGCTCCGGGTCAAATGGTACAGTGCATACAGAGATATTTACAATAGAGCCAAATAACACAAGTAAAGAACAATTAATGCAAGTAAGTACTCAATGTTACATCAGTCATATCAGTTCAGAGTGATTCTGTAATATTTAAGGAGGACATAAGATGAGGCTTAGTAGGAACTTCGGTAGGGAGAAGTGATCAGCCGCTCGTGTAGGGAGATGACTCAAGCACAGAATTTCAAAAGTAGTGTAATCACACAGTATCCCTAAATGCAACACTCTAAACAGAAGGATAAGGGTCTTAACAGTCAAGGAGAAAAGTAATTACAGTTCTTTTTTGGCAAATTTTGGCATGGAAATCAGATTTATGCTTGGTGTAGAATGGACACAGAAGCAGACTGCAGGAACCAATCGGAAGCCAATGCCGAGGAGCGCTCACATTCCGATTGGTTGGCTGCTAATGCCATGCTTTGCTAATGCAGAGTCCGAGCTTAGGTTCTCAGGCGGCAGTAGAGGCAGTGCCAACTGCCCAGTGCGCGGGTTTCCCACGCATATGGGCAGGTAGCCCATGGAGAGCATATCCTTGGCAGGGGATGGAAGAAGGGGTCAGTATTAAGTACTGGGCCATGGACAATGGAACATCTGAACCAGCAGGAGGACCAAAACAGCAGGACAACAGAACTGGGTATTCCTTGACACTTAAAGACTGGCCCAACCACAGAAATTCAGAAAGGAGTGCAAACAAACAGAGTCCCAACTCTTGACACTCTAAACCAGAAAAAATAGAAGTCATAACTGTTAGGCAATAAATAAGTACAGCTCTGTTTTGTGCAAGTTTTAGACAGAAAATCAGACTTTAGCTTAGTATTGAGGGAGACAGGGAGCAGACTGCAGGAGCCAGTCAGACACCAGAGCTGAAAAGTGCTCATGTTCCAATTGTATCAGCAATGCTACACCTTGCTAGTAAGGTGTCCTGTCTAGGTGTCTCAGGCGGCAGCTATGGAAGCGACAACTGTCCGGTATCCACATTTCTCCCACCTGAGGGGCAGGGAGCCCCTGAAGGGATAGTCTACGGCAGGGAAGAGAGTTAGGGGACAGAGGAAAGATAGTACGATAGAGTGGAATGCAGTGGAAAGGGAATACGAAGATGAAACAGGGCAGTTAAATGGTACAGGGTAGGGGAATAAGAGCCACAGAATAAGCAATATGTAAAAGACAGCAGGGTGAGTAAGGTGTAGCGGCTGCGAAAGCCATGAAAAGATAATAACCCTACAGGGATTTCTAGAGGGGGAAAAACATTTAAGGCATAAGACACTACAGAGTTAAGGTCACCAAAGGTTACAAGTGATCATAAATTGAACTATGCTCAGAGGGCATTAGCCTGATGCTTCAGACTAAAATTAGGGGCTGGGGTAGCAATTGCAAGGCTCACACACATACCAAGCATATGGAGATTTAAAGGCATTCATACTGCAGAGGCAGCTTAATTTCAATAATTTTTGTACTTTGTTTCACAATGTTGGCAACAGGAAACTAATGGCCACTCTGCCACAGCGAGAGGAAGCCTTGGGGATACATAATGTGATGTAGGATGCGCTTCTTAGGGCATATGTTCCTGGCTCACTTAGTGGGAGACAGTCTATTATATATTGTGGAAACCACTTCAAGAAGACTCTACAAGTCCAAAGGACTGTGCTTCTATTACGCCTAAACATAAGAGAGGACCACCCTATGGCTTTATACAAGGAACAATGATGGGTAGAGATGGGGAGACCAGTTATAAACTGGATGGCCCTGTGGTAAAGCGAATCCAACTTTGCAAGCGAGGCTTTGGGACACAGACTATAAAGGAAATATGCATAATTGATCAGTGAAAGAAAAGTAGTTTTATTGGCAAGCTTTTAAACTAGTCAAGGGGGGGAGGCACTGATAAGCAGCAGAAAAATCCCAGCCTCTCCCTACAAAACAGGGTGCTAAATGAGAAAAAGACAGAGGTAGAAAGGTCAGTGGGGGTTGCTGCAACAGAAGGTAAAGCCATCAAAAAATGGAGGGCAATGAGTACCAATGCCCATAGTCTGGGTAACAAGCTTCCTGAATTAGTGGCCTTGATGGAGGAGGAACATCTGGATATAAGTGGCTGTCACAGAAACATGGTACACACAAAATCATGACTGGGACGTAAACATACCAGGATACATTATCTACAGGAGGGACAGGGAGGGTAAAAGAGGAGGAGGAGTAGCTCTTTACATAAGGGAAGGAATCAAAGCAACAGAACAAAAGGGTAAACAGGGAGGAGAAGCACTGTGAGTAAATTTGGAGACAGGCAATGGCACCACAATCCACACAGGGGTTGTATACAGACCTCTCTCCAGGGGAGGAAATGGACAAGGAAATGATAGAAAGTATACTTAGAATGGCAGAAAAAGGAGATATTGCTGATGGGTGATCTGAATATGCCAGATGTTAACTGGAGTGCAGTTGCAGCAGCCACTTCTAAGAGTGGGGTTATTCTAGATGCCCACAGGGGCATGCCTTAGACAACTAGTATTGGAACCCACTCGAGAGGAGCAATCTTAGACCTGGTTCTCTCAAATGGAGATGGAGAGAGGATCACAGATGTAGAACTGGGTAGCCATTTGGGAACTAGCGACCATCGAACAGTATGGTTCACAATAAACACAGCAATAGAGTCAAGCCATACAAAGGCAAAAGTACTGGACTTGGAGGGCTGACTTTGCCAAAATGGATGAGTGCCTAAGGAATGCACTAGCAAATGGGCAAGAAGGAGGGTGGAAGAACAAGGGAATAATAAAAACTGCCATCACAGAGGTAACAAGCCTTTTGTGAAGTAAATAAACAAAACAAAATGATGTAAGAAACCACTATGGTTCTCAAGGAAGTGGCAGTGAAGGTTCAAGAGAAAAAAAGCATTCAGGAAGCACAAGGAATCACAGAAGGAGCAGGACAGAGAACTGTATCAGTTAAAGCAAAAGGAAGCTGGGAAGGCAGTCAGAACAGCAAAAGGCCCAAACCGAGAAAGATAGTCAACTCAGTTAAGAAGGGATAAAACCTTTTATAGGTACATCAGAGAGCGAAGGAAGACCAAGGGAGGGATAGTGAGGCTTAATAAAGGGGAGAGGGGTGGGCAGAGGGTTACTGTGAAAAGGCAGAGATACTAAACAGATATTTTTGCTCAGTATTTACAAATGAAGAGGGGGAGGTACCTAAAACAAACAATAGAAACACTCTGGATACAGAAATTAATACCAGCCCATTTACAGAAGAAAGGGTTCTGAAAGAACTCTTAAAACTGAAGGTGGACAAAGCAATGGGGCCTGATGGGATTCATTCCAGAATTCTAAAAGAACTAAGGGTAGAACTAGTGACACCACTGACTACCCTGTTTAACAAATCATGGGAGGATGGGGTGGTACCCGAAGACTGGAGGAGGGCAGATGTGATTCCCTTCACAAAAGTGGGAGCAAGGCAGAAGCAGGAAACTACAGACCTGTTAGTTTAACCTCAGTAATAGGAAAATGATGGAATCACTTCTGAAGGAAAGAATTGTCAAGTATCTAGAGGCCAGAGGGCTGGGACCAGGCAGCATGGATTCACAGCGGAAGGTCGTACTGCCAGGCAGAATCTGATAGATTTCTTTGACTGGGTGACCAAAGTAGTAGATCAGGGAGGTGCTGTGGACATGACCTACCTGGACTTTAGCAGAGCATTTGACACAGTCCCACACAAAGATTAATATACAAGTTAGTCAGCCTGGGAGTGGGTCCCAGATGACAGCCTGGGTAAAGAATTGGCTGGAGAATAGGACACAGAGGTAATAGTAAATGGAGTCCACTCTGAAGAAAGGGGTTACTGGTAAGGGTGCCAGGAATTCACGTATTAGGACAGGTCCCTCTTCTTGTCTTTATAAGCGACATTGCAGAGGACTGGAAGGAAAGTATGTCTCTTTGCAGATGACACAAGATCTGCAACAGAGTTGATCATAAGGTGGGGTGGAAAGGATGAGAAGGGACTTGGCAAGGTTAGAGGAATGGTCAAATGTATGGCAGCTTAGATTCAGTGCTAAAGTGCAAGGTAATGCACCTGGGAAACAAAAACCCAGGGGAAGAGTACACAATGGGGGGTGAGATACTAACAATAACAAAAATGGAAAGGGACCTGGGGTAGTCATATCAGATGACCTAAAGGTGGGCAAGCAATGTGAGAGGGCAGCAAGGAGGGCTGGGGGATACTGGGATGCGGAGGCATCACCAGTAGAAAACAGGAAGTTATTATCCCTCTGTACAGACAGCTGGTGAGACCCCATCTGGAGTACTGCGTGCAGTTCTGGAGACCCAATCTCCATAAACACATAGACAGGATGGAAGCTGTCCAGAGGAGGGCAACTAAAATGGTGCAGGGTCTGCACCGGAAGGACCATATGAAGAGAGACTAAAGGAGCTTAATATGTAGCCTCGAGGAAAGGGGACATGATAGAAACTTTCAAGTACCTCAAGGAATCAACAAATTCAAGAGGGTAGCATCTTTCAAAAAAGAGGTGTGCAAGAACAAGGGGGCACACTTTGAAGATAATGGAGGCTCAGAGGTAATTTAAGGAGTATTTTTCACAGAGAGGGTTGTGGATGCATGGACAGCTTTTCGGAGGAGGTTGTGGAGTCAAAAACAGTGGTGGAATTCAAGCATGCATGGGACAATCATAAGGCAATTCTAGGCGGTGGGGGTAGGAAGAAGTAGGCTGCTTGTTAACTAGGATCTGCAGCTTATCCATTAGGTAGGGAAATGGGCAGACTGGGTGGGCCAAGCGGTCCTTATCTGCCGTCAAATTCTATGTTTCTATGTTTGGACAAGATGCACTTTTGCATCTCTAGTAAGAAACTGGTTAATTCTAAAGAATAGCCCCAGCCTCTGCCTTAACTTCTTTACAAGGTCCTCGACATGCTCAGTGAATGATAGATTATGGTCTAACCACACACCTAGGTATTTAAACTTTGAGACAAACTCCAGTTTCTCTCCAAGAATTGTGGTAATCTGCGGTAGTGCTCCAGAGCTGGCTGGATTCATCACACGGCTATAGGGCGAGAACAACATTGCTTTTGCTTTTTAGCATTTAGAAGGAGTTTTTTTATGGAGGAGCTGGTTCTGGAGCTGGTTAAATTCCTCCTGGAGGTCAGCACAAGCGGCTTCAGGTGTTGTACAACTTATATATACAACCGTGTCCTCAGCAAACAGGTGTATGTTGGCCTTGTTAATACTCTCATCAATATTATTAACATAGATAGCGAATAGTAAGGGACCAAGTATGGATCCTTGGGGTACTCCCCTCAGTAGAGTTTTGAGTGGGGATAGCCCGCCCTCAGCCTTAATTTGTTGACGTTGTCCTACAAGGTACTCAGTAAACCAATGCAAAGAAACTGAGTCCAGGCCTATACTCTTCAGAGAAGAGAGAAACAGGCCATGATCCACTGTATCAAAAGCCTTACTAAGGTCTAGAAATACAGCACAGACAAAGTTTCTGTTGTCCAGTTCTCAGTACCAATCATTTGTTACTTTGGCAAGGGCTGAAATAGTGCTGTGTTTCGTTCTAAAGCCAGATTGCATGGGGTTTAATAGGTTATTGGATTCAAGGTAGTCCCTTAGTTGGTTGCTGACAATCTTTTTCAGAAGTTTCGACAAAGTTGGGAGGATGGAAATTGGTCTATAATTGTTAAGGCCGCAGGGATCCCCTGATTTAAACAAGGGGATGACATGAGCAATTTTCCAGATCTGGGGAATAAGCCCTTGGGACAATGATAAGTTAAATAAGTGGGTAATAGGAACAGCTAGGACATGATAGGCGATTTTAAGGAAATAAGGATCCAAAGAATCAGCACCAGTACTTTTCTTAATATCCAATTGTAGCATGAGGTCTTCAACATCTTTCAGAGAGACCAGGTGGAACGAGAAGCCAGGTACCGGGCCAGGAGACTCTGAGCATGGGACACTTGATTGGGAGTGCACCAGGGATGCAAGGGAATTGTCGAAAGCTATACCAGCTGTGGCAAAATGATTATTAAATGCATCTAGGATTCACGGTTTATCATTGATAGTAGTACTTCCGGTTGTAATCTTAGGTGGCAAGGAATTACCAGGCATATATTCGGACATGTCCTTGATTGTCCTCCAGAATTTGGAGGAGCACTTTGCCTGGCCATTTTCGTACAAGCATTGCGTGCCCTTCTGAATTGACACCAGTCTGAATCAAGCTTAGTCCGGCAAGCTTTTTTCCACAACTTATCCCTACCAAGCAATGCAGCTTTCTGCTCAGCAGAGAACCAACAACATGTTTTGTTTTTTATGCAAATTTTTACCATGGGGCATACATATTTAGGGCCCCAACAAGTACATCATGGAAAATATCACATGGCGAGTTAACCGTGTTAGCTAAGTAGCTGTATTGCCATCGTGGCGAATGTTCCAACTCATAGACATAGGCAGCCACATCAAAGTTTCGATGGGACCTTTTTGTAAGAAATTTAGCTGTAGGTCCTGCATGATGCAATGATCTGAGTGCAGCAATGAAGCAATAGTCACTGACATCAGCAAAGAAGGTTCCAGCATGCGAGAAGAGATGAGACTTATCGACTAAAATAACACCCAGTAGTGTGCTGTTGCTCATGTTCTTTTTGTTTGGGCATGTGGGTTCGTGAATTAGTTGCACCAACCCACGGGAATCACAGAAAGTGTTTAAGGGTGAAGTAGTCTTCGATAACCAGCAAAATTAAGGTCCCCTAGGATGATAGTTTCAAGGTTCTCTTTCTCCATAATAGAGCCAAGATGTGTTAGAAGGAGTGTACCAGCAGATGGGGGTCTATAGCAACCAATCACTCTGAGGGCAAGGGAAGTAGATAAACCCATCTTCAGGGTCAAACACTCAAATTCATTTTTGACAGAAGTAGAATCCAGGCAGGACATTGTAAACCTTTCCTTAATGTACACCACCACAGCACCTCCCCTAGTAGGCCTGTCCATTCTGAATAACTGGAAGGAAGGAATACTAATCTCCCTGTCCTGAGAGGCTGGCCTAAGCCAAGATTTGGAGATTACCAGAACATCTGGCTGAGTATGGCTGACCCACGCCTGAATCATGGAGAACTTTTTTAGGAGGCTGCAGACATTAACATACCAGAAACTCATGCCTTTAAGACAAGCAGCATCCGAAGGGGATGTAATGGTAGCGATAGGATCAGGGTTTAGCTCAATGTTACCCAAACATAACAGTAACAGAAGTAATATATTTGTTAAGGCAGTGATAGTTAGTTTAAGAATCCTGGTCCTAGTACATCTATAAGGCTTGCCAGGTTGGGTGAGCCAATCACCACCCCTGAAGGTGTACCGCCAGTGAGCCAGTATTGAGAATGGGAACAGGCGAACATACACTACCCTATCATGGTTCTTCAGGTGTTGTCAGTGATCCCAAGAGGAGAATGCGGAAGTATAGAAAAGCTCAGTTGGAGGGTACCAGAGTGGGTGTAGATAAGGTCAATCCTGTAGCCTAGAGAAGGAGAGGGGTATCTAGCTCCAGGCAGCAAAAACAGTGGAAGTAGAGAGCAAGAGAGAATGAGACGAAGAGGCAGAAGGGGCAGAGCCATAGTACTTAGAGGATGAGTAGACAATAACTGAGAGGATCAGTAGGGCAAGAGCCAGCCCATGGAGGTGAGGCAAGGAGAGGGAGAGGGAGAGGGGGGGGTTCCAAGTAAGTAATCCCAAAGAGGTTCAAGCAGGGTGGTTACCAAGGTCAAGTGGGTGGAACCAAAGCCTATTTAATAAAGGTAGGAGGTGAGGGTGCGGGGATGGGTGCAAATTTTCGGCAAAAGTCAATGCAAAGCAGTGGGTGTCGAAGCCCAGAGACTGAAAATCCAACAGAGAAAAGGTAGGGCCAATCAGTGGCCGAGCAGAGAGCAGTGGTCCAATTAGAGGAGGGTGGCAGCAGGTGGCAGCCTATCAGAGCAGTGCTGTGCTACCCTGGAGCAGCCGGGACTCTTAACCAGCTTTGAAGGTGTCCTGGTTGTCCAGAGGATGGAGGTGCAGGTGGCTGGCAGGATTAGCCGCAGCTGCTCGCTGGGAGCTCAATCAGGGCAGTGGATCTAGTTTAAAATATAGAATGTAGGTTAAAATAGGGTGTTTTAGCTAGGGCAGGGGGTACCAAGGCAAGTTGAAGATTATGGGGGATATGTTGAGGGCAGCAAGGGAGGAAGCTCATCTATGGAACTGTAAAGTAGATAGCAGAGCAGGCGCTAAACAAAGCTGACAGACAAGCAGATGGCGAATATAGGAAGATGTCTTTAAAGGGAGGACAGGACAAGTGTTAGGCCTAATAGCTGCACTCTGTATCTTTAAGTAGAGTTGCAATATTAGTGAGAGGGAAGGCTGAAGATTGCCTAGGGGTGGTGCCGAGGGGGGAGGGAGAGTATTTAATAAAGTCTAGAGGCGGGGATGGAAGGGTGGCCACAAAAAAATTCAAGGAGGAAGGAGACAGAAGCAGAGAAAATGAAAGAGAAATTGGATTATTTGCAGGGCAAAGCTTACAACTGTGGCCCAAATGGAATCTGGTCTAAACAGAAAAAACTGTATCACTTTAAACTTAATTTCTGATCCAGGGTAGATTATCACTGGACCTTAAAACAAAGAGAACTGTAATACTTTAAAATCTACAACCCTGCAGCCTAAAAGAACTTGCATTTCAAACTACCCATGGAGTGTAACTTTGCTGTAAACAGGCTTACATTCACATTTAAATTAGGATTCACAGGACAATTTGGAGAGACTTAACCAGTACCACAATCAGTATGTAATATTAGCTTGAAGTCCAGATGGAACAGCAGTAGCAAAGAATTAAAAGAACTGCAGCAGCCCCTCAGCAGGCAGAGTCAATGGTTCTGGCCAATCAAGTTTCAACAGCGTACTTTTGGTCTGGTGATTGGTGGGCAGTACAGCGAGGAAGGCAGCCAGCGGACAGAAGGGGCTCCCCCGGCTGCCTGCGGTAGCAGAGGCACCCATGTTAAGGGTGAAGCTACTGATGAATAGCATGGCTAGGTGCAGTCACCAAGGTTACCAGATAATCAGGCAAGAAGGTGGGCACCTGGCAGTATACCCTTGCAGGGGAGTCCTGTTACTCAGAGGAGAGGTACACCATAGATAGGGGTGAAGTATACTTGTAGATCTAAACAACTAAGGAGGCATAGGGGCAGCATTAAACATTGCCGGTATACAAGGCTGTACTAACATAGGAATAGATAATGGAGCAAGTATTCACAAAAGAGGAGGGGGAGGTGCCTAATCCAATTTACGGAAGCACTCTGGATAGGGGGGTCAATCCCAGTCCTTTCACAGAAGAAAGGGTTCTGAAAGAACTCCTAAAACTGAAGGTGGACAAAGCAATGGGGCCTGATGGGATTCATTCCAGAATTCTAAAAGAATTAAGGGGAGAACTAGTGAAACCACTGACTACCATTTTTAACAAATCATGGGAGGATGGTGTGGCACCCAAGGACTGAAGAAAGGTGGATGCGATTCCCCTTCACAAAAGTAGGACCAAGACAGAGGCAGGAAACTACAGACCTGTCAGTTTGACCTCTGTGGTAGGGAAAGTGATGGAATCACTTCTGAAGAAAAGAACTGTTGAGTACCTAGAGGCCAGTGGGGCACAGGACCCAAGGCAGCATGGGTTCATAGCGGGAAGGTCATGTCAAACGAATCTAATTGATTTCTTTGACTGGGTGACCAAAGTAGTAGACCAGGGAGGGGTTGTGGACATAGCCTACCTAGACTTTAGCAAGGCATTTGACACAGTCCCACACAAAAGATTAATAATCAAATTAACCAGTCTGGGAGTGGGTCCCAGGGTGGAAGCCTGGGTAAAACATTGGCTGGACAACAGGACACAGAAGGTAATTGTAAATGGAGTCCACTCTGAAAAAAGAGGGGTTACTAGTGGGGTACCACAGGGTTCAGTACTGGGTCCAGTCCTTTTTAATGTCTTTATAAATGACATTGCAGAGGGACTGGAAGGAAAAGTATGCCTCTTTGCAGATGACACAAAGATCTGCAACAGGGTTGATACACAAGGAGGCGTGGAAAAGATGAGAAGGGACTTGGCAAGATTGGAGGAATGGTTGGAAGTGTGGCAGCTAGGATTCAATGCAAAGAAGTGCAAAATAGCACCTGGGAAACAAAAACCCAGGGAAGATTACACAATGGGGGTGGGTAGTAACAAAAACAAAAAGGAAAGGGACCTGGGGTAAACATATCAGATGACCTTAAGGTTAGCAAGCAATGTGAGAAGGCAGTAGGGAGAGCTGGGGGTATACTGGGATGCATAAGGATAGGCATCACCACCAAAAAACAGGAAGCTGTTATCCCTCTGTACAGACAGTTGGTGAGACCCCATCTGGAGTACTGTGCCGAGTTCTGGAGACCCCATCTCCACAAGGACATAGACAGGATCGAGGCAGTCCAGAGGAGGGCAACTAGAATGGTGCAGGGTCTGCAAGAGAAGCCATACGAGGAGAGACTAAAAGAGCTTAATATGTATACCCTTGAGGAAAGGAGGGATAGGGGGGACATGATAGAAACGTTTAAGTACCTCAGTGGAATCAACAAAGTCCAAGAGGTTAGCATCTTTCAGAAAAAGAGACATGCAAGAACAAGGGACACAATTTAAAAATGGGGCGGTTCAGGGGCAATGTGGGAAATATTTTTTCAGAGAGGGTAGTGGATGCATGGAACAGCCTTCATGAAGAGGTTGTGGGGTCTAAAACAGTGGGGGAATTCAAGAATGCATGGGACAGACATTAGGCAATTCTTGTGGGGGTAGGAAGAAGTAGGCTGTTGGTTAACTAGGATCTGCGGCTTATCCTGTAGGTAGGGAAATGGGCAGACCAGGTGGGCCAAGCGGTCCTTATCTGCCATCAAAGTCTATGTTTCTATGTTTCTAAGTCATCCAAAAGGTCTCCTTTCAGTAGGTCTTACATGAATTTACCACCACTTAGGTGTGTTCCTTATGCACGTCCCCCCATTAATGCCCCAGGGTTCCACCCACATCCTTGCAAATTAGGTCACAAACATCCTGCAGTTCTGAACTAAGATATTCCCAATCTCTGATAGGTGCACAATATCTTTGTTATACAGTGCCTCACGTGTCTTCATAATGTAGTAATGTCTGATGACTTCTACATCACACGAGCGAGTAAACGGGACACCTCCCTATTTACTTCCCTGGGTGCCATCTCAATAGCTGGTATACTATGAGCTCCACGCCAATGCATTTACGTTATGATGACTGATCACATCAAGACTGTACATGGCAATAGTTGTCTTAGATGAGCTAGCCTGTCTTGATGTCGTGACTCAATTTTGGTGCCCCCCCGGACCCATGACACCATGTCATTGCCACCCAAGTGAACTATTAAACCCGCAGTGGGTTGCTTGTGGAGGCCCAACTGAAACACCATCCCCTCTAGCTGGTGCCATCACATTCCCTTCTTTCCCCATCATTTTAACACTGTCTTTTGCTTTGGCAATCCCAGCTGCATGCCATACGGTGGGACCTTTGATCTGCTGTGCGCCTCCTAAATGTAGGTATTACCAATAATTCAGGATTGTCTGCAGCTGCTCACCTGCTGATTCCTGACTGTCTGCCTTTACATCAGCAGCTGCGTTCTACAGTCTGCTTCAATTGCCTGCTAGAGTCCCGCTTCATTCCCTTGGTGGGTCCCTGGTTCCGGTAAGGAAGATGGTAAACGGGACCGTGGGGAGGAGCAACAGGGAGTGACTGCACAGAAGCAGGGGTCTGGACATTTAAATTCAGCACTCGCACACAACACGAGTATCATTCTGCACTTCAGGATTGTCTGCAGCTGCTCACCTGCTGATTCCTGACTGTCTGGCTTTACATCAGCAGCCGCATTCTACAGTCTGCTTCAATTGCCTGCTAGAGTCCCGCTTCGTTCCCTTGGAGGCCCCCGGTTCCGGTAAACAAGCCGGTAAACGGGACTGTGGGGAGGAGCAACAGGGAGTGACTTTGCACAGAAGGAGGGGTCTGCAAATTTAAATTCAGCACTCGCACACAGCGTGAGTATCATTCTGTGCTTCAGGATTGTCTGCAGCTGCTCACTTGCTGATTTCTGACTGTCTGCCTTTATATCAGCTGCCGTGTTCTACAGTCTGCTTCGATTGCCTGCTAGAGTCCCTCTTCGTTCCCTTGGAGGACCCCTGGTTCCGGTAAGCAAGCCGGTAAACGGGACCGTGGGGAGGAGCAACAGGGAGTGACTTTGCACAGAAGGAGGGGTCTGGACATTTAAATTCAGCACTCGCACACAGCGCGAGCTGGAGTGGCATGAGCGCCACTCCCTAGAGAAAAAGCGATTTCAAAAGTTTGTAATAGCCATTATTAAGATAGGTTAATTTACCTCAGACTGTTTGGCATATTTTTAAAGTGCAAGAATATTCAGTCCAACATTGATCTATTTAATATTGGCTTGTACTTTAGAATGCCATAGGTCTTGTGAGGGAGATGTTGTTCTACCTTCCTTCTCCGATTTTCAATCTAATAGACTGAATGTTTGGAATCATTTTTATGATAGCTATAATAGCCATGATGGTTTTAAAGCATATACCTCATGGGTTTCTTATCCTGTTTCTCATAGTTTTCAGATATTTTTTATTGATTATTATTTTTGTAGTATTAGGACTAATATATTTCATCCGGTCACAAAAAATGAAAAAAAAATGGTTAATGAGATTCTTCTTAGGCGTTTCTTTGCTATATTGCTTCTCATCTCAGGTTGTGTGCACCCTCACCCAGGCCCACATTGTTTAGGTCAGGTGAAACCAAGTCCCAATTTGATTAGCAATACTATTCCCTCTAATTTACATTCAACTTTGAAAATTGTCCATTTGAATATTAATAGCCTTACTTCAAAGTGGGACCAATTTTTGGTGTGGCTTGAGATGAATGAGTTTGATGCAATTACGTTATCTGAGACATGGCTGAAAAGCAATGTCTCGGACTCTGAAATTTCATTGCCTAATTTTAAACTGTTTTGTGTGGACAGGGTAGGTAAGTGTGAGGGGGGACACTTATATATGTAAATTCTAAGTTTAGTGCAATAAGGATTCTTGATAACACAAATGATGCTGTTTGTGACTTTGTTTCAATAGAGATTTTGTTTGGCCAGGATAAGAGATTAGTAATTAGTTCCATCTATATTCCACCTGGGAAGTTTAAAAATGGTATTGATTTGGTCTCTCGTTTCAGATCCTATCTTCCTCCCAATAAAGAGTGGATATTATTGGGCGACTTTAACAATAAGTGCAATACAAATGAGACTGATGGCACTCATAATATTTTAATTGATTTAGGTTTCCATCAAATGATTCATGATATTACTAGATATAATCACAAAGTTAATTCGGGTTCAATTCTTGATTGGATCTTGGTAACTCAGCCAGATAGAACCATTAATGCTATGGCTCTGTCGGACAATATTAGTGATCATTGTCCAGTGGCATGTGATTGGTCTGTCAAATATGCTAAACAAACCCCCGGGTATATTGAAGTTAGAAGACTTTCTTCACTAACTCCTGAGGGTATTGCTAAAGCTAGTAAAACTACAGATTGGTCGCAGCTTAAATCTGTTCAGGACATTGATGTCATGTTAAATACCTTTATTACGTTGTATACATTTTTGATAGAAAAACTGGCACCATTGAAAAAAATATGCATTCATTCTACCAAGAATGAATGGACTACAAAAGAATTGCTAGATCTTATGAAATTACAAGACCGAAGATGGAAACATTATAAACTTAGTAAAGATGCTGATTCTGTCTTGGCTTATAAAATCTTAAGACGTAGGCGTAAATCAGAAATTAGAAAATCTAAAATAAAATATTTTACAAGTCAACAGAACAAAGCATTTGGTAATTCCAGGCAAACTTGGAAGATATTAAACAACCTAATGGGTAGGGGAAAGAAAGATCAATCAATTTCTCTTCAAAATGAAGACTCGCTCATTTCGTGTCCTAAATTGGTAGCGGAAAGTCTTAATAACTATTTTGGTGATCTTGAGAATGTGAGGGTACCCAATCCTGGCATGTGTCTTGAAACAGCTAACAGCCATAGAGTTCATCTTGAATCATTTCCTGAATTTGGGTTTAACGAGGTGACTCCTTTGACAGTCAGGGATTATTTACTTAGTAATGACCCTAAACCATTTTCGTTGACTGATTCTTTGGATATTTGCATACTTAGATTGGGTATCAATACATTTTCCTATTCCCTTACTACCATTTTTAACTTTTCAATTGTTCATGGTGTGTTTCCAAAATTGTGGAAACACGCAATTATTAGACTTAGTCACAAAGCAGGTCATCCTTCATTAGTTTCCAACTTCCGTCCTATAGCCCTTCTACCACCTTTGTCTAAAATTCTCGAGAAAATTATATTAGATCAGACCTTGGAATATCTTACTAAATATGATTTATTAACCTCCTGTCAGCATGGTTTTAAGGCAGGGCATAATACCGAAACGGCCTTGGTGAGGTTCGCTAGTAACATCCAGAGAGTCCTTGATAAAGGGCACTCAGTTGCTGCTCTTTTCGTGGACCTCACCAAGGCCTTTGATCTTGTGGAGCACAGTGTGCTTCCTTGTATTGTGCAACAAATGCACTTTTCTGATAAAGTGATTAAATGGTTCTCCCATTACCTCGTAGATACAGTAGGTCACATGTGACATCAACAGAAGGTCATTCTTCTTCTCCCAAGTAAATTAGATGTGGTGTCCCCCAAGGATCTATCTTGGGCCCACTTATTTTTTCACTTCTCATGAATGGTGCTCCATTTTTGTGTTCTGCTAGCTTTACTATTATGTTTGCAGATGATGCAGTTATTTATGAGGACAGCTTGAACCCAAAGGAGGCCTTGGACAAATGTCAGAATAACTTTGATTCATTTCAAACTTGGCTGTTTGCAAATTCTCTTGTGCTTAACCCAGTAAAAACAAAAATCATGCCTTTTTCAAGTAAAAAGATCAATTTGCTTAATCTTCCAACTATCTGCGATGTTAAGGGAAATTACATTGAATATGTTGACACTTTTAAATATTTGGGACTTATTTTTGATACTAAGTTCACTTTTGAACAACATGTTTTTTCTATCACAAAAAAGTATATCAGAGACTTGGATGTCTCTATAGGGTCAAGCATTATTTAACTCCAGAATCTAGGAGGCTCTTGGCACACAGTTTCCTCTTTAGTGCTTTTGATTAAGGCGGTGGTTGCTTATGCTTCTATAGGCACTAAACTGTCAGGAAAATTGTCAGTTACCTATAATTCTATATTGAGATTTATGCTCTTAGTTCCAGCCAGAACCCATCATTGCTTATTGTTAAAGTCCTCCAATTGCCTTTCTCTTTCAAATAGAATTCAGTTTAAGATGCGTCTCTTCCTGTTTAAAATCAAATCTGGCCTGTTACCTAACTCAGTGAGTTCACTTTTCTCAAGATATGTTAACTCCAATTGCACTAGAACCCAGTCTAAGTTTACATTTAATGTTCCATTTTTTAAGAGAACCTTGGGTCAATGTTCATTACTATACAGGGGACCTAGTTTTTTTAATTTACTCCCATTTGATTTATTAATTTGTAATTCTGTCTTTTCTTTTAAATGTAAGTTAAAAAAGTACTTACGGTGTACTCAAGAATGTATTTAATTGTTGTTCTGTGAAGTGTTTTAACATATTGTGAATGTTATCGTTTGGTTTTTTGTTTATTGTATTGCTTGTTGTCTGTGAAAATGGGCAATTTGCTCATCAGACTTACAAGGGTAAAAAATAAAATGAAATTTTTGAACCCAACACGAGCATGCCTGAAAACAGAAAACAGATGTGCGAGATATACGACAGAATGCCATGCCCATTATTTATACCTTCGTTGCCCTGGGCCTTCACGACAGCTATCTTTGTGTTGCTGTACATCCAGACTGTGGTCTGATATAATCCCCATAAGTATCAGATGCCCATCTGCCAACCCTTTTTATTTGACCTGCTGCATCCCGAGTCTGGCTGTCTTAGTAGCTGCACCTATTCTAAATGAATGAGTATTAAATTCCTTTGGATCCCTACCTGCCAGCCATAGACCCTTTCTGAGGACAGCAAAAAAATTGCACTCTGGTGACCAACTTACCATCCCCGTGCACAAAGAGGTGACCTACACCCTTTGGCCTTGCCACCAAGTAGTGGCCACATTGAAACGAAGGGTCCTAGATATCACCCACTTCAGCCCTGTGCAAGGTTATGGGTCTTGGTGGGCCACATTGATTTGTTTTGGACTTGTGTAGGAGGAAGCATATCCTGTCTAGCAAGAGGGAGGTATCCCCAAGCTGAAGGCTGTTGCACCCATCACTTGCTGCTGAATCAGGCACAAGTTCTGAAACTTGGAAGGCTCCCAAAAATGAACAGTAATAAAGAACTTTGAACAGCAGTGCTTCATACAATTAACTGCAAGCCAGACCCAATGCCCTCAACAGGTCAGACAAATCCTGGATGCCAATGGGCTTCCACTTTCCTGTGTCCTGCCCCGTGACCTGGCCCACACTTCCAATATCTTCTTCACTGTAAAAGTGTCAGTAGGGTCAGGGTGGACATGTGCCTTATGCAAGAAGGCAATACTTGCCACATGCATCTGGATCGCTGAAG
Organism: Neoceratodus forsteri; assembly: GCA_016271365.2. NCBI lineage: Eukaryota > Metazoa > Chordata > Ceratodontiformes > Ceratodontidae > Neoceratodus > Neoceratodus forsteri. The sequence continues at coordinate 1,329,765,070 of CM028131.1, read as the reverse complement.
GGGACATACCACATTGGATCAATAAATGTACATAATCCTGGACCCGTCTTTATGTTCTTGTGGGACCCCACTTACCTTGTGTCTGCAGAAGTAAAAAAAAAAGTGGTGAAACTACTTGAATATTTTTCCAGTGTTTAAGGTACAACAGAGAGCTGTACTAGTTGCAATGTTCTTGGGTCCCCAACTATCATACTGACTCTGGTATCTGCGTGGCAGAAGGGCCTGCATTTGGGGCCAGTTGCCAGAACCACTTGAACTGAAATCAAGATAAGGCATCAGCAATTACATTCTCCTTCCCTGGAAGGTGGCGTGCCCTGAAAATGATTTTTTTAAGGCAGCATAGGACAAAAACTGAAGCACTCACATGACATCCTCATACTTGGATGTCTGGGAACTGATAATGTCTGCGACTGCCTGGTTATCAGTGTTAAATAAGACAAACTGGTTCACCAGCCTGTTCCCCCATACCCTCACAGCCACCATGATGGGGAAAAATTTCAGAAGTGTGATATTTTTTGTAAGGCCCTTCTCTACCCATTCTGTGATCCACTGCCCTACAAACCGTGAACCCTGAAAAATTACCTCAAAACTAAGTCCCCCAGAAGCTTCTGTGACTAGCTCCAGTTCCCTGTGTTTCCCTTTTGGCCTGCCATATTGCCACGCCATTGAAGTTCCTTAAAAACACCTCCCATACTTTAAGTTTCCTCTCATCCCATGGGACACCCTGATGAGATGGTAGGGTTGAGTGGGACCAGATGTTGCTGCAGTTAACCTCTTAAGGAACTGTTTACCTGGGTTGACTGCTCTGCAGGCAAAGTTCAAGTGGCCCACTAGAGAATGGAGCTGTGCTAATATAACTTTCCTTGTCAGGACCATTTTGCTCAACAACTGTTGTAGGGCTGAAACTTTTTCCAACTGGTAGGTGGTACACCATTTGAGCTGAATCTAGCTCAATTCCAAAGTAAGATAGCCTCGTGGTGGGATCTCCCATCTTTTCCAGAGCTATGGGTATGCCAAAAGGCTTCATTGGAGTACAGAAGCCCTCCAGTGTAGTGTGGTACCTACTAGATTGAGGAGGTCCTGCAAACAAAAAATTGTCCAGGTAATGTATAAGGTGCATATTCCCCGTGTACGAGTTAGTGGACTCCTGGAATACTAATTGGATAACCACTGTAGTGGGGAAGCAGGCCTGAAGCACCTACGGTGCACTTCTACTCCTACAGTAGTTTATTAAAGTATCAAAGAAAAGACGCAAAGGCTTCAAAGGCAGCACAGCTGATGGCAGCCCATTGGCACTGCCTTGTCGAAGTACAGTTTTCCTTGCACCATAAAGCCCAAGAGGTCAAAATCGCTTGGCCTAACGGGGAGAAGATGAAAGGTGGACTGAATGTCACTCTTTGCCATCACTGTCCCTCAGCCTAAGCTGTGTGCAGTGTTGAAGGATGCATACCTCACTGTACTGTCCTCCGGAGTGATGTAGTCATTGACCAAGCTGCCTTTGGGGTAGGATAGGTGATGTATGAGACGGTACTCCCCCGGTTTCTTCTTAGGGATTATTCCCAGCAGAGAGACTCTAAAACACTCAGCTGGTGGGTATCTGAATGGACCTACCACTCTGTCCGTTTCTACCTCCTTTTGGATTTTTGTGGTAAGTATCATAGTGTCAGTGGCTTAGCAGGTAGCACACTCACCTCTGAGGCTGGGAGATCAGAAGACTGTGGGTTCTATCCCCACACCAGGCACTTGGGTTGAATCCCAATACTGACACTGTAGTGCAGCATGAGTGGGGTGCTGCACTCCTGAGGTGCCGTCTTTCGAATGAGACGTTAAAACCGAGGTCCCATCTGCCTGTTCCGGTGGATGTTAAAGATCCCATTGCACTTCTTGAAAAGAGATGGGGAATTTCCCCAGTGCCCTGGTCAAATTTCCCCCCATTCACTAACAATACCACCAACAGCTGAATCTGGTTACCCGTGAAAACGGCGACTACAAATGAGCGACGCAAATTAGCGACTAAAAAATCGCTACTGCTCTATCAGCGACCAGCACAATTGAACGAATATACAATTTGGGCGACCGCGCTTTGCAATTTATTTGTCATAATAGCGACTCTGCTGGCAGGATTCAGCGACTGACAGTTTAAATTGACAGTACGTAGCAGAATGATAACAAGTTTTTAGCCATCAGCAGACAAATGTTCGATCCTGTCAAACGCCTCATTTTGATCCATGCTTACCAAAACTTCACCCTCATTCCCTTTTGTGACACTTTCCCTTAAAAGGATTAAAGCAGCCGCAATCTTTCTAGATTATAATATACAGAGCCACTAGTTCATCACCCAAGTCAGCAAATAACTGGGGCAATGAGCATAGCATGTAGCTCATACGGACAGTTTAAAGTGCGGGAGGCATGTTACTGCATTACCAGGATTCAGCGACTGACAGTTTAAAGTGCGGGAGGCATGTCATAATAGCGACTGATGAATAAAATTTAAAAAAAAATTATTCCCGAAACAAACCAATTCAAAAAAGCCAAATCAAGGAAACAAACCAATTCAAAAAGCCAAATCAAGGAAACAGACCAATTCAAAAAAGCCAAATCAAGGAAACAAACCAATTAAAAAGCCAATTAATGTGCCAGGTGCTCTTAGGTGCATTCACACCTGAAATTGAAAGTTGTAAAAGCGGACCCGGAGATAATCGTACAAGCTTCTTGTTCCATAAAAGCCACTATAGCTACAATCGGCGTTGCTGTCCTTGTATTTTTTCCAGTCGGTATATGCCCCAAACACAATTTGTTCTAATCTAATTTCAGTGAGCCTCTGTTCTTCTTTAAGTGATTGAATCAACTTCAGGCCTTTAGGATGACAGGCACCTAATCTGAATTAGATCCTATTGACCCTCTACAGCGTTATTTGTTCGTGCAATTCCCAACATTGTAGCACTGTGGCAACTCCACTGATGAGGGGAATGCTGCCCTCTACGCCCAGAATGGCCCCATTGCCTTCCGACCCAAGTGGTCTCAAATAGTCAAGTAAGGGCAACAGTAGTTCATCATGGTGTTCAAAAATTCAAACTGACGATATCGTCAAATGCATTAGCTACATCAGCTGGTGGTATAAAAGCAAGTGATAGAAGCATGCAATGTGTAAAGCAAAATCAGGGTCTGCACTATAACGTTCATGTATATCTGGTAACTTGAATCTTTCTCCAGATACATTGTACTGAATGGAAAAAGCACCCACGCAGGTCTGCAGATGGAAAAGCATTGGCGAATGCTTTCCATGCAGACTTCTCAAAGTCAAGAATAGCTGTATGCGGTGTTAGGTTTGGCAACAGTGATTTAAGTTGGGAATATACCCTCTCATATGTTGCAGTTCTGCGTGAACACATGAGTACAAAAATAGCAGTGACAACTGTTCCTGACTTAACACCATGTATGATGTATAGTTGGTCAAATAGCGTGGGACACGATTTGAATGTGCCATCCATCATCCAATCAGTGCACTCACTGAGAAATCTTACATTTGCACTGGTTGCAAACATTAGAATCCTGTCCTGCTCCTTGCCACTATCGAACAGCAGGAAAGTTTCACCACCTTCAGTGACTGTAAATTCAGGTGGAATGACCAATTCCTGCACTGTGCTGGGTGTAGCGGGGCAACCGCGTTCTACCTGACGTATCCTTTGCACAGTTCTTTTAATGAACTGTACATCTGGCAATCGACCAGCAACTGAGTGAGGTGCAGTAGAAGTGCATTGCACTACAACCTGTGAAGTGCTCTCTAAACAACCTCTTGCACGCTCTCTTACAGTAGCCATGACTTTACGTACACCAACTCCTCCAGCATCCACAACATGAGTATGTTCTCTCAGTTGAGCAGTTACCTTACCTTCTATTGTGTGGATGCGTGCAAGGCAGTTGAAGCGGTGTGCATCCACACATCACCAATACACCTTTCCTCCTTTTTCTTTGTCACGGCGATAAAGGAAAGCAGAAAATAAGGCTAGTGGCTTTCCTTCTGGCTTGCAATAAGCTCCCGCCATGACCTCGATCTCGGTACCGACATGGTATTGGTACCTTTAAGAGTTAGGCTAATGCATTGTGGGATCCACGAAATAGGAAGTAATATAAATCATAATATATCTTGATAAACTATCAGAAGAGCAGCTTACTAGACACAGACTCTGTAAATAGTAAGTAAACACCAGCGCTATTATTACATGGTAGCTGAGATTGTGGGGCGCTGAAATTTGCGAGCACTATTAATGCAGTCGCGGAAAAGGAGGCGCTCAAATTGTAGTCGCGATTTTATAATCGCGATTTTCACATGGAACCCTGAATCTGGTTCAAAAATGTCAGTTGGCATTCATCTGTATCCCCCTCCCCCGGGTCGTGCCTGCAAATAAGCAGAATTTGTCTAGTGCACTTACCCGGTCAACAAAAACTGACTAAATAAATGAATAAATCTCCAGGAAAGCTTTGGCAGATTTAAAGTTCTGACCCTTGTGGCCACTCTGGGTCCCTAGTATGGAATCTGAAAGACCTTGCTGAAACCACTTAACAAAAACCATGCTGCATAATTGTCCGGGTACTAGGAAAGCCAGGGATTTAATTTAGTTAGCTCAACTGGAGTGTTAGTCAGACTTACCAGCTCTGTGCTGTTTGAGTCTGACCATTGTTGCTTTAAACCAACAAATTGTTGCCCTTGCAGCTAGTGACCTTGTGGTCTCCAGTGCAGTTCTTGTAGACATGACTGAATTTACAGAAGGCACAAAAACATTGGCCTTTGTTAAAAATATAGCATGCCCCCTTGTGGCCTCTTCTTTGTTCCGTCCTAACATCCCCTGTACCCTGTCTAGCTATCACATGCCCACTGTCGGTGTATGTCATGACGTTGAGCCTCCCCGAGTCATGTCATGAGCCCACAGATCTCTGTCATGTTTTCCCATTTCAAGTGAGTCTGCCTCACTGTTTTTAGACAAAATTGTTCATCTTATTTGAGCCATGCATAGCCACTGAAGGTCAAGGGGGCAAATTTAATGGTGTCCTGTGCTTTAGGGGATACATCAACTTTTCAGGGTATTTCATGCTATAAACAGACATATATATATATATATATATATATATATATATATATATATATATATAGATACATATTTTTTCATTGCAAAAACTTCGTTAATGCATCAGTTAGGAATGAACTAAAGAGACTGACGACTCCAAGTCATACCCCCGACACCTGTCAGTCTCTGCAGGGTGAAGGTGGGGGCATTAGGGCCGACTACTACAAGGCAGCTCCCCAACGCCTGTCAGTCTCGGCAGGGTGGGGGTTGGGTGTTAGGGCTGTAAACGCTAACACCCCATTTCTATGTTTCTGTCACTTTAGTTCAACCCTAACTGATACATTAACGAAGTTTTTTTGCAATGAATGTCCTTACTTTTTTCAGATAGTATAATCATATCTTTATTTGTCTGTGGGCCCTGCAATCCCATCCCCCCACAGATGCGTATATGTATGTAGCCATGGAAGCAAGGCCATGTTAACTATTTGGTGTGAAAAGATTAAAAACTGGCAGAGTTATACATAAAAGTTGAAAACCCCACTTAAATACATGGAAGCAAAGCACAAAATAGGATCCTGTTTCGCAAAAGGATCCTTTATTGTCCTTTGCCACTGACTACAATGGGATTAGTGTGATGTACAATCCTGTATCGCAAAATGATCCTCTATGATGCTTTCCCATAGTAGTCAATGGGAAAGCACGATAAAGGATCCTTTTGTGACACAGACTCCTAATGCGACATAGAATCCTTTTTTGTGCTTGACATCTATGTTTTCCATAGGAAATAATGGGACATTTAATGTTTTGTAACTTTGGAACGGATTAATATTGTTTCACCAAACCTTCAAAATGCACATATGTGAAGCCAAGGCTTTCTACCTTGAAAATTTCAGCACAGAACCTAAAGTTGTTTCTGAGATACAGGTGAGCAAAGAAACAGCACAAAAACAAAAAAACCTTTATTTTCAGCACTCTCTATCTCATAAATGACAAAAGCAATTCAAACAAAATTTGCCACATAAACAGACCTGCCCGCAGCACTTCTACAGCCCAAATTTCATGCAAATCCATTAAACCATCACCAAGTTATTAAGCTGCAAAAGTGCAACACAGAATCCTTTTTCTCAAGCTACTGCAACAGAATCTTTTTTCGTGCCTGACATCTACTGTATTTTTCCCATAGGAAATAATGGGAAATTCTACATTTAATAATTTTGGAACAGATTAATATTTTTCCACCAAATCTTCAAAAACCACATCTGTAAAGTCAATGCTTTCTACCCTGAAAATTTCAGTCCAGAACCTAAAGCCGTTTTTGAGGTACAGGTGAGAAAAAATATAGCCAAAACACACAAAGCCTTGTTTTTTCAGCACACTGCATCTCAAAAACGACAAAAGCAATTCAATCAAAATTTGTCACATAAACAGACCTACTCCCAGCGGTTCTACGTCTAATTTCATGCAAATCCATTAAACCATTACCAAGTTATTAAGCTGCAAAAATTGCCCTTTAACATTAAACACCCTCATCAACCGTAACTATACTGTATATATCGAACGCTGCTGCCCACTTCTCAAAGGTGTGCAGGACTTTTTGGTCTCTGTTGCCTGTTCCTCTTCCTTTTTTGTCATCCTCCTCCTCTGGCAGCTCGTGATGTAAGAGAAAAACATGTCTATAAATTCCCCTCTCCATATCTTTTCTCTCATGGCATCTGAAAAGTGATCCCTAGCAGGTCATCAACTCCCATGCATGCCGATTTTTCAGTACCTTTGTTCCCACTGCTGTCTGTAGTCATCTGATCCTTGGTGTAGTCACCTACCCATAAGCTGCCAGGGCCTTGTGGGCCAGTGTCATGGGTTGCCAAACTGCGCTTTGGTTAGGTGACTTCCTTGGCTGCCCTGCAGGTGTCCTCATTGCTCCCCCCCACCCTAGAACTGTGCACCACTGCATTCTGTGGGTTTTCTGTGGGTACTGCACCCATCCATACCTGTAACACAGTCCCTTGCTCGGTCTGAGTGCTCTGCTGTTATGTCCCTCCTGTGGTGGCTGTTTGTGAGGTACTTGGTGACCCTTGCAGGGCAGATGCATTGGTCAGGACAGAAAAGAGGAAGATCAAAGGACGGATAGTAAGGCTAAAAGGGGAAGGAGGAGTTTGTGTGGAAGAGGACCAAAAAAAGGTAGACATATTGAACAAATACTTTCGTTCAGTATTTACAGAGGAAGGGGTAAGTGACGGGCCACAGAAAAAGGACAAAGGCATTAAAGGAAGGAAGGGGGACACTAATCCCTTTACATAGGAGAGAGTCCTCAAGGAAATAGCACAACTAAAAGTGGACAAAGCAATGGGGCCTGATGAGGTACACCCTAGGATGCTGAGATAGCTGAAGGAGGTGCTGGTTGCACCTCTGACAGCCCTGTTCAACCTATCACTAGTTATGGGGGAAGTTCCGGGGGACTAGAGGAGGGAAGATGTGGTACCACTTCACAGAAGTGGTAACAGGGAGGAGGCAGGAAATTACAGACCTGTCAACCTGACTTCGGTGTTGGGCAAAGTGATGGAATCACTACTGAAGGAAAGGACTGGAGAATGCCTTGTGACCAGTGGATTACAGGATCCAAGGCAGCATGGTTTCATAGGAGGGAGATCTTGCCAGACAAACCTGATCTGAGTTCTTTGACTGGATGACCAGGGAAGTGAATCAGGGTAGAGCAATGGATGTGGCCTGTCTGGATTTCAGTAGGGCTTTCGACACTGTTCCACACAGAAGACTGGTGAGCAAGCTGGGCGGCCTAGGAGTGGGTCCAAAAGTAGTAAAATGGGTAAGAAGTTGGCTAAGAAACAGGACTCAGATGGTGATGGTAAATGGTGCTCACACTGAAGAAGGCACCAGCAGGGTGCCACAGGGGTCAGTACTAGGCCCGGTCCTCTTCAATGTCTTTATTAGTGACACTGCAGGAAGGCTAGATGGGAAAGTATGCCGGTTCACGGATGACAAAAAAATCTGCAACAGAGTGGACACACTGGGTGGGGGAGGGGATGAGGGACAATGTGAAAAAACTGGAAAACAGATCAAGGGTTTGGCAACTGGGTTTCAATGCAAAAAAGTGCAAAATATTGCACTTGGGGCACAGAAACCTGGAGGCAATGTATCAACTGTGCGGGGAGGTACTGGCAACCACAAAACAGGAAATGGATCTGGGGTTAATAATTTCTGATGACCTGAAAGTAGCAAAGCAGTATAATAAGGCAGTGGGGAAAGCTAGCAGGATGCTTGGGTGCATAGGGAGGGGTATCACCAGTAGAAAATGGGAGGTAGTGTTACCCTTGTATAGATCGATGGTGAGGCCTCACCTCAAGTACTGTGTCCAGTCCTGGAGATCCCATCTTTGGAAGGACATAGATAGGATGGAGGTAGTACAGAAGAGGGCAACCAAAATGACATACGGCCTGCATCAAAAGCCCTATGAGGAAAGACTCAGGGAATTAAATATGTACTCTCTATTGGAAAGAAGAAAATGGGGGGACATGACAGAAAAGTTCAAATACCTCACAGGAATTAATAAGATACATGAGGGTAGCATTTTACAAAAAAAAATATGCTCGAGGACAAGGGGTCATGCTATGACACTGGAAGGTGGGGGGGAGACTCGGAGGAAATACTTCTTCAAGGAAAGGGTGGTGGACACCTGGAACAGCCTCCCAGCAGATGTGCTGGGTGCTAAAACCGTAACAGGATTCAAGTATGCATGGGATAGACACAAGGGGACCTTATAAATAAGGCAAGGGGCAGGGGAAGACCAGAGATCGAGTAGGGTCTGCAGTGGCACTGTAGGTAGAGAAAATAGGGCAGACTAGGTGGGCCAAAAGGTCCTTATCTACCAACAACTTCTATGTTTCTAGGACAGGTGTCACAGGAGCAACATGCATCAGAGGCTCTATGGGCATACACCAGTGTTCCTGGGCCATGCTGTGGGTTACCCACCCCACCCAAAATGCCTGGCCACATGTGTGGCCCCCAAGGAAAGCTTGGCCACTGTGGTATTTGAGGATTCTCTGGTGCGGTGGGTGAACTCAAGAAAACCCCTGTCGACACTCCCGAGGCGGTTGTACCCCTTGGCAGCTGACTGTCTGTTGGGGAATGTCCACCTTCTACCTCCATGTGGGGACAGGCAGCTGTCTGTACCCTGCTTGGACTGCTGCATGTTGTAGCTGCACCCTGGACTTCCTCTTGAGCAAGCATTGGTCCCCAACTTGGGTTGTCCTCTGTGAAGGAGCAACTTGAGTTGATCCTTGCAAAGAGAAACCTGCATCTGCCATTGCCCTGGCTGTAGTTCACTGGACTGCAGCAGTCCCGCTGCACCATGGGAAGGGTTCATTTTTTTTTTTTTACCCTAAAGGCCACCACATTATGTTCATATTGAACTGACCCCCATCATTCTCACCCTCATACTCACCATCCGTTGCCTGCTCCAGGTCAATGAAGGAGCAATCATCTTGAATGCCTATGGTTTCTTCATTCCATCTTATGGCACCGTTTGTTGTCCCAGTGCTGTCCTCTACAGGGTAGACCTCTGCATTCTGCCATCTCATCTCCACTGGAGTTCCTGCTTTTCACTTTGCTGGCCTTCTTTGCCCTTTACTACTGTTTCTATTATCTTGAGTCAGTGACTCAAGGAGCCAGGTGGATCACTGCTTCCACCTGCAAGAGGGGCCTTCCTGCTCTGAATCTGGATTGGTAACCTGTGCCATGTTCCATTCACCACCACTGGCGGTGCCCTCATGGCCTTTCCCAATGACAACTTGTAAATAAGGCTCCAGGTCGGACGCGGCCTACATCCAGTTGGGACCCCAGACTCCTTCAGGCACTGCACTGGCCCCTGGTTCACATTGCTGAAGAGGCAGAGGTTGCCCAGCCAACCTGCAACTGACAAACCTGATTGGGAAGGTATACTTACGATTAATGCATTACTCTAACACGACAAGGCAGAACCAGACAATAGTGTCCTTCTAGTAAAATTAAAAAGGATGAAGAAAAAGAAAAATGTAGTATTTACATTCTGCCACAATGAACAGTTTTTGTATTTTTTTAAAGTCAGTATTACCTACAAAAGAGTGCCATACCTAAAAACTACCGAGCCTACGTGTGATTGTGGAGCACTACCCGTTAATGTCTGTCAATGTACCTGTCATCAACAAACAGCATAAAACTACAGAATAAAATATGCCATAATGCAGCAGAGAAAGAACTGCATGAAAAATCTGGCAGGTCCTACTATGCCAAGTACCAGTGGCCCTAACTGAACTCCATTCAAGAAAGGAAAACAAACAAGCTCAAAGGGATCTAGAAAAGAACTGATGATAGACGTACAACAATGAGCACTAAAATACAATAGCCTGATGAATAAGTGTAGAAACAACAATGAGCGCTAAAATAAAATAAACCCATGCAGCATCCAATCATCTACATCCCTAAGGGGTTTCAAGAAAGAGCTCAAATACCATGTGCTGAAATTGAACCACTGTTCCTGTTATAAATGATAATGATTTAATTTAGTCTCAGAGGCACTGACCTGTGAGCTATATGAATTGTATAGAGATCCACTGTCCCTCTAAAATTATACAATATCCTGGATATACTTATCCCCTACTGTACTGTGATGTTCCCATGCCTGCCTACCCCCTCTTTTCCCTCTCCCCTTGGTTAAATGCCCTTGCACATCCAGTGAACTCCTAAGGTACTGACTGTCGTCTCTTTGTCTTGATAAGAACTGATTGTGAACTGTTTTGACTAATAATGCTGTACTCCTCTGTATGATGAATCTATTGCTGTTTTATGTATAATGTATATATCACCGCTTTTTGTCTGTCTGTAATTAACCCCGGATCACCCCTGAAAAAGGGACCATCTGGTCTCAGTGGGTCTACCCAGTTATCAAAATTAAACAAATAAATAAACAAACCAACAAACAAATAAATAAATATGTGTAGAAACAGCAATGAGCGCTAAGAACCTAGCTCAGAAAACAACTGAAATTTACAGAGGGAGTTATCTGTATTCTCTGTCCGTTCTGTATTTCACAACTGCCAACTGCCCCCAAAAAAGCTGGAAAATCTAATCCCATCTGCTGCCGCAGCCTGATCACCTTCAGAGAGATGATCCCCAAACAACGCAACCTACCTGCTTCCGGAACCCACCCACCTCCCATGAGGTCCAAGCGGCTCCCTAAATACACCCTCCTTTACAGAAAGACCCACCCACTGCTGCAACCCTCCCGCTACCCACATTCTACTACCCTTCCAAAGGACACCACCACCTGTTGAAGAAATAAAACACCCTCCTCCCATCAGGCCAGCCAACAAAATGTTAAAAAACCACCCTCCTCTGCAGCACAATCCCATCCCTTTCCACACCGCACATGAAGAGAGCGGCTGGGAAAATGACTCAGCAGATGGAATGACAAGGAAATTGACTAAGCAGATGCAGAAGGCATCTGGTAAGGGGGCCAAATGAAAGATGGGCAGGAAATAAGGAAGGGGAACAAGGCCAGTTGAGGCATAATCAGGAGGGACCAAAAAGGAGGTAGACAGGTGGTGAATAGGTGGATACCACCATGGAAACTGACTGCAACCATGAGATAGAAGCCACTGAACAGAACAAAAGCTGGGAAAAGGGAGAGCAGATAGACTACAGGCTAAAGTGTGGGGCAGGAATAAACTGCAGACTAAAGTGTGGGGCAGGGAAAATGAATGAGCAGATGGTAGGGCAGGGGGAAATGACTGAGCAGATGCAGGAGGCACTTGGTAGTGGGTCCAAACATAAGGCGGGCAGAGAATAAGACCGGCCGAGGCACAATCAGGAGGGACCATAAAACAAGGTGGGCGGGGGCGGATAGGCAGATGGTGCCATAGGAACAGGCTGCAGTCACAAGGTGGGAAGTTGCTGCATGAAGCGAAAGCTGTTAGGAGGGAGAGTAGATAAAATGCAGGCTAGCAGAACTGGGAAAGTTGGAAATAAGAAGCAGGCAAGGGATGAGATGGAGGGAAGGGACAGGCACAAGTAAGTGGCACCAATGTAGCAGGACAGCAGTTACAAGCTGGGGAGCCACCACAAGAAGAGGAGGAGGAAGAAGAGGAAATCAGGGTGGGCCATGAGCAGCATGAGCCATGATGACTGGGGGATGGGGTAAACTGAATATTGAGGTAACGGGCAAAACAGAAAAATGATTTGTTGAGACTTGTTTGCCCTTTGGTGCTCTATGGAAAACAACATTCCAATCCTGGGGACCAGTCAAGGGAGAAAATACATGGCTGTGACTGGGCATGGGAACCGCTACTGTGATTAAGAACAAAGCTGTTCCAAAACAAAGTAAAATTAAAGCCAAGAATAGCTAGAGGAAGGGGTGGTGCTTTGCTGGAAGGGAGTGAGGGAACGAAGCAAGGAGACATGTGGAGAGGTGGATGTAAAGGGCAGAAAGCCAGTGGAACTGCTTTGATAGCAAGCCAGTTGGAAAACACAGAAGGAGCTAAAAATGGGAGAGGAGAAGCAGCGGAGCCCCCAGGGTGTGCAGACAGAGGGGACCAGATGGAGAGGCAAAGGTAAGAAAAGAAGAGGAAAAAACAAAAAGGGGGGGGATTAAAAGGAACAGGGGACAAGTGGAATACACCAGAGTGCAGATCTACTTGAAAACAGTTCTGTAATGCAGGTCCATAGAGGGCACAACTCCCTCTGGGCCAACTTTTATAGGGGCACAGGCCCCTTCCCCCTGAAGTGGATTATACTGGCCCCTCCTGGTACTAACACACCTGACTGGGCCAGCTCGGGCTGCCTTCTGGCCTGAAGGCTGTCGGTCAGTCCCAGATACAATAGGGGACCATGTATAAAGTTAGCCCCCCTCAAGAGGCCGGGTGGGTAATTTCCACAGCAAGGTCTGCATCCCTGGCACAGGGTCAGCTGAACATTTCAGATGCTTTTGCGGTGAGTCAGGGAATGGCTGAAATCACTGTATGGAGTCCGAATTGAGAAGAGAACAACTGTCAGAGTAAAGTCCTGGTCACAGCACCACATTTGGTGAGTCCCCCAATTTTCAAACCTATAATTTAAGTAAATATAAATGTTTATGGTGATGCACCCTTTCTTGAGAGCTGTTCCACTGCCAGAAAATCTCTTAGACTGGTGGGGGAAGGCAGGCCCTACACAATTGCATGTTTGATTCTGATGGAAATAACACCTACATTTGAATTTTATGCTACCTCTGATTACCTACAGCTTGGTTGTATATGCCAGTGCTGGGAAGAGTGCACTATTGAGGATTCAAGTGGAATAGAACCTGTCATTTTTTTGGGGGATTTCCATCCCCAGACACATGCCTACGCCTTATACAGCTTTCTATTATGGTTGCCGCTGAATTTGAGATCATCAGATTACTCTGCCCTATGTATAAAGATTTCTGTTTATAATCAGTCGTTATTTTGCCATTTAAATTGTAAATCTGTTGAAAATAAATACTGTCCAAAAGGCTATGCTGGAACACGGACTACCACCTCAGTTAAAGAAAACTGCTGAGGGTCAAAAGGCCTTCGTTTCTCATACAACAAAATTTGGAATAATCTAACATCTGAGATTAAATTTACTTCCAACTCAGTACATTTAAGGTATATTATATTTACCAATATTATTTTACCAGGTAAATATACAGATATACCCAAAAATCTTGTTTACAAATGTAACTTAGGAAGGGGGATAAAATGTATCTGTTTGTTACCAAAGATCGCACTTTCGTTGATGTGTCAAAAACTGATGCTTACTTAATTTGTGTAATTTTAGGACACAAGTTTGTCTTAAAATCAGCCAGAAGCACAGAAGTGTAAGACCATCTAAAAGTTGGTCTAGCAGATCCTAATAGATACCGACACAAGCCTGCTGTTCAAAACAGGGCTGAACAGATGCTAAGAAGCGGTGATTCAAAAGGCTGACCTTTGTCTGCCTTACTTGATGCTTGCAAGAACTCTGCAGAGACCTGTACTTTGCCAACTTGAGGAGACTCCAGATTATTTCAGCTTTGCCCAGTCTACATCTCTAGCTTTAAATATAGAGCTGAACCTTTGGCAAGGCTATTCTGTAGCTTGCTACAGTCATGGGTGGTTCAAAAAGATTGGAGGCTAGCAGACGTAGTTCTGCTCCACCACGGAGGAGACAAGGAGCAACCGGGAAACTACAGACCTATTAGTCTTACCTCCATAGCAGGTAAACTAAAGGAGGCACATGTGAAAGAGGACCTAGTAGTGGAGAGAAATGGGCTCAAGAATAGTAAGCAGCATGGGTTCATTGCAGGGAGATAGTGTTCTTGAACTGGGTTGGTAACTCAGTCATGCCGCAAACTCCAGGGACTGAGGAGGCTCAGTCCTGCCATATAGGACCCCACTCCCCCTTCTTCAAAACCACCTACAGATAAGTGGACTCCATGGACACCCTGTCCCTGCCAGACTCAGCTGTGACCAAGTGAGCAAGTAAGCGAGCCCCCTGGAACCAGCCAATCACATCTTGAGGACTTTCTTAGTGCCATTTTGAAATGGTGAGAATAATCAGGCTTCTGTGTTCAATGCAGTTGAGCTCTGGGGGCTGAGGAGGCTTCGTCCTACTATATAGGATCCCCTCTTTCCCTTCTTCAAAGCCACCAGTGGACCACAAAAATGCTCTGACCCCGCCAGAATCAGCTGTGACTGAGTGAAAGAGTGAGTGAGCTTCCTGGAATCAGCCAATCACATCTTGGTGCCACTGTCAAACAGTGAGAACAATTGGGCTTCTGTGTTTTAGCATAGTTGAGAGCTCTCAGCTAACAGTTGTGCTGCATGCTTCGGGGACAGAGGAGGCTTCACCCTACCATATAGGTCCTCCTCTCCCCCTTCCTCAAAGCCACCAACAGACCAACGGACCACAGGTAAGCCCTGCCCCCACCAGACTTGGCCGTGACCAAGCAAGCGCATGAACAAGCCCCCTGGAACCAGCCAATCACATCTTAAGAACTTTCTTGGCACCATTTCCAAACAGCGAGATCAATCAGGTTTTTGTGTTTAAGCGCAGTTGAGCGCTCTCAGCTAACAGTTGTGCTGCAAGCTCTGGCAACTGAGGAGGATTTGTCCTGCCATATAGGACCCCCTCTCCTCCTTCCTTAAAGACTCCAGTGGACCAACAGACCACAAGGATGCCCTGTGCCGACAAGACTCAGCCATGACTGAGTGAGCGATCCCCCTGGAACCAGCCAATCACATTTTGAGGAATTTCTTGGCACCATTTTCAAACAGTGGGAGTGCTCTCAGCTAAGTCATGCCATAAGCTCCTGGGACAGAGGAGGCTTCGTCCTGCCATACAGGACCCCCCTTTCCCTTCTTCAAAGCCACCAATGGACCAACAGACCACAAGGATGACCTGCCCCCACTAGACTCAGCCATGACTGAGCGAGGCCCCCTGGAAGCAGCCAATCACATCTTGAGGACTTACTTGGCGCCATTTTCAAACAGCAAGAACAATCGGGCTTCTGTGTTTAAGCACCATTGAGTGCTTTCAGCTAACAGTTGTGCCACAAGCCTTGGGGACCGAGGAGGCTTTGTCCTGTCATATAGAACACCCCTTCCCCCTCTTCAAAGTCACCAACGACCAATGGACCACAAGGATAACCTGCTCCTGTCAGACTCATCTTCTGTGTTTCAACGCAGTTGAGCGCTTTCAGCTAAGAGTTATGCTGTAAGCTCTGGGGGCTGTGGAGGCTTTGTCCTGCTGTATAGGACCCTCTCTTCCCCTTCTTCAAAGTCACCAATGAATCAACAGAACACGAGAACGCCCTGCTCCCTCCAGACTCAGCCTTGACCGAGCGAGCAAGTGAACAAGCCCCCTGGAACCAGCCAATCACATCTTGAAGACTTTCTTGGCACCATTTTCAAATGGTGAGAACAACAGAGCTTCTGTGTTTAATTGCAGTTGAGCGCTCTCAGCTAACAGTCATGCCACATGCTTTGGGGACTAAGGAGGCTTCATCTTGCCATACAGGACCCCCTCTCCCCTTCTTTAAAGCCACCAACAGACCAATGGACCACAAGATGCCTTGCCCCTGCCAGACTCGGCTACGACTGAGTGAGTGAGTGAGCAAGCGCCCTGGAATGAACCAGTCACACTCCTGCTTCACCATACATATTGAGTGCAGTCACAGCAGTCCTCTGTGCTAGATGTTCAAAGCGCTAAGGGCCGCAGTGCAATGGGTATCACACTGTGGGTGTCAGCTGTGGGAGTTGGCCATCATCCCGCTGTGTGCCCCTTTCAGTACACACTCTGCTTCACATCTGGTCTTCAATTTATGACTCTTGGCAGGGTGCACAATCAACTCTAATGAATCTACTGCAATTTCCTTGGACTTGTAAACAAGCATATAACCACTTACTTTGCTGCAATGTTTGCTTCTACTGTTTGTACCTATTTAAAGTTGTCTGCAGTTTAAGATATTTTGCCCATAGTCCTGCCTGTTTTACCATCAGCTGTTACAATAGCTGTATAGCACAGTTCCTGCAGCTAGCTTGCTATTGCAATTTAATTTTATCTGCTAACTTCTTACCAATTTACAGGAATCACTCTATGTGTTATTAGGTGTTTGCCTATAATTCTGCCTACTGCATAGCAGTAACCTGCAAGATAAATCTTCCTACAGTAACAACATTTTGCCTGCTTTCCATGTAGTGTAATTCATTGCCATTCTGCCTGTCAAGTTAAGGTTTGCAAACAGCTAATGCTTATAGCCATTATTTCAGCCTTCACAGCCACTGCTAGTTAATTGTGTTTGCTTATCCATAGCCTAAATAAATCACTTCTTAGCTCACTTGTTAGCTTTTGTTAATCTACTTACAATCCATCTCACCATGATCAACACCTTTCCCCTCTATTTTATCTTTCTCTCCCTCCTATTCCTAACCCTCTCCCCCCGACCTATTCATTTACCTCTTTTCCCCATCCCCCCTCTCCCCTCTCCACCTCCTCCCCAACCTCACCCTTCTCTCCACTCCTTCCTCCACCCTCTTCTTCCCACCTCCCCTCTCTTTTAACCTTCCAATCCATCCTGGAATTCTACATACTCCCTCCCTCCCTTAATCTCGAATTTCTTCATTGAGTCTGTCTCTATTCTCCACTCTTACACCTCTCCCACCCTTCCCTCATTCAAAAGGGCGGAAGTCTCATTCTTCTTTTCATCCTTCTCCTTCTAGCTTGTAACGTTGCACCTAACCCCAGCCCCTCTTCTTCTTCGTCTCCCACTACTCTACCCAAATGTCAAGGTTTCTTCCATCTCAGTGCAAGGAGTCTCCACCCCATGCTTGACTCCCTTAAAGTTTTGATCTCTCAGCACTCTCCCAACCTCTTGTGTGTCACTGAAACCTGGCTGTCCTCCAGGGTACCTAACTCCAGTTTAGCTCTCCCCAACTTCCACCTCTACTGTCAGGACCAAAGCAAGCATGGAGACGGGTCGCCTTCTATGTCCGTCAAACCCTTCCATGCTCCATCTCCCTCGGTGATTCAGTCACTTCTTCTCCTGAACTTCTGCTAGCAAAGTTATCCCTCCCATCCACCCTCCCTATCTTTGTCGGTGTTGTCTTTGCCTCACATTAGATCTCTCCCTTTTCGCTTGTATACTCTTTTACATCTCTCATCTCTCATGCTACCTCTGGTGAGCTCATCATCCTTGGGGAGATCAACTTAAATTGGCTCTCCCTGCCTCCAAGCCCACTGTCTACAAGAATGAGTCCTTGAACCTTTCAAAAATAATCACTGAACCCACCTGACTCAGTCCACACTCCCAAAACCACTTCCACCTGGACTGGGTGCTCTCCTCCCACCTCAACTGCATCACTTGCTGCAGACATTCTCCCAGCCATCTTCAGCAACCACTGCCTAACCTACTGTGTTAGGAAAGTGCCTCCCCCTCAATCTGCCCCAGATACCTTTGGTATAGGCCTCTCAGGTCTCTCGACACTGATGCTCTCTTAAACGACCTTGGTGCCCCTGATTGGTCTCCTGTCTACTCAGTCATAGACATTGATTTTGCCCTCTTCTTCTTCACTGCCATTTTTAACAATACCTGGAATACTCATGCTCCCCTTAAAAAGGCCAGGGTAAAATGCTCTCACCACCCGTGGATTACAGCTGACCTTATTGATTTGTGCAAGTCCTGGGACATTGTGTGGTCACGCTTCAAGTCCTCCCAATCTCTGTTTGACCTCCAACACTACAGGTCACTCAGGAACACCTGTACAAGGGTTGTCCACACCACAAAGGCCCACTATTTCAAGGCTAACATCCAATCTAAATTCTCCCTCAAAATTTTGAAAGGTTATCCACTCTCTATTTGATCCCCCAGCTCAGTCCGCCCCCTGTCCTGCTGGTGGATGACTCACTGGTCTCCAATCCATCCTCCATTGCAGCTCACTTCAACAAATTCTTCACAACCTGTGCTCTACCCTGTCACTCATCTCTGGATTCCACTGACTCATTTTCATCCCAATCTTTAGAAGGCTTCCACTTCCCTCCTGTCTCCCCCAGGAAGTCTTCCATGCACTATTGTCACTTAACCCTTCCAAGTCTAGCCCTGATTGTTTGGTCTCCAAATGTCTTCAAATCTCTGCACCAACTACTGCCCTCACTCTCTCTCACCTTCTGAACCTCTCCTTTTTCCTCAGGCCTGGAAAGTTGCTAAGGTTCTACCTCTGCACAAAGGGGGAGACCCCTCCTCCCCAGGTAACTACAGTACCGGCCAATTTCACTATTTCCTTCTCTTGTTAAGCTTCAAGAATCATTGTCTACTCTAGGCTTGCTAATTTCCTTGCCTCCTCAAACTTCCTCACACCGTTCCAGTCTGGTTTTAGGAAGAACCACTCACCATCTCATCCCTGCTTGTGTAACTGATTCTATCCTCACTGGAATTGATCAAAGACACATCACCACAGCCATTTTTATTGATCTAGCCAAAGCTTTTGACTTGGTGTCCCACCCTCTCCTACTGGATAAGCTGAACTCTACTGGCCTTTCAGCATCTGTTGTGGGCTGGTTGTGTTCATACCTTACTGACTATCAATAGTCAGTTCAGGTGAGTGGTGTTCCATTCCCCCCCATCCAAGCAGGGGTCCGATAGGGCTCCATCCAGGGGTCTGGTCCTATTCTCAATTTTCCTAAATGACCTCGCTCTGCCTGTGTCTTTTCACACATCCATATGTATGCGGATGACACGGTTATCTACACCTTTGGCCCATCAACGCCAGCTGCTGAGGTCCCACTCCAGCACGACTTCCATAATGTACTGCACTGGTCGCAAGCCAACCAGCTCAGGATTAACACCAAGATGACAGTGTCCATGACCTTTGGCTCTGGCCAGAAATTCGCAAGCCTCTCGCCTTCCCCAGTCTTCTCCACCTTGGATGGCACCTTCCCTGAGGGGGAGCACACCTCGCACAATGCCAAGCTTAAAATGGTATAATATAGCTTAATATAGGAAGTCTACTCCCTAAGCTCGCACTGCTCAAAGCCAGAAAGGAACAGATCAAACCTGGCATAATAAGCATAACAAAATCCTGTCTGACCCATCAAAATACCCGACTCTGCCATCTCTTGGACTGGGTACAATGTATTTTGGTAGGACAGGGTGGACAAAAGGGGTGGAGGGTGTCTTATTTATCTCCGTACCTCACCCCAGGCCCAAAAAGTGTCACTCAATTCCTCCTCACCCAACTGTGAATGCCTAGCGGTGAGAATTCACATGGGTAGCAGCCCAAAGGTCCTTAACCTATTAACAGTATGCATTCCTCCAGGGAAACAGCAAGCTGGCCTCAACTTGCTTACCAGCTACTACACCCAAGTCTGCACTGCTGGGGAATCCACAGTCGCTGGTGATTTTAACATCAGCTGGTCATCTAGCTCTAGTATCTCCCATAAGGATATAATTGCTAACCTCTATGTGACACAGGTAGTAAAGGAACACATCAGGGTGAATTACAGAACAGGCATCAAATCACTAATAGACTGGGTACTTACCAGCAACCCTGACAGGCTGGTAAGGGTTCAAGTACTGACAGATGCTATTAGTGACCATTCACCAGTACTGTGTGAATGGTCGGCATAGATCCAGAAACCTCCTCCCATAACCATAAATAGCAGGGTACTGCAGAAGCACCTAATCGGGGACTCCAAGGAGTATTTCACCAGAACTGATTGGACCCCACTGGACAATTACACGGATATAAATCAAGACCTTGCATACTTTATAAAGCTCCTTACAGCAGCCTGTGACAAATTCACTTCTCATAAGAAGCGAAAAGTTAGAGGTTCTTCTGCAGACTGGATCACACCACCCCCTTCTTGCCCTAATGTGGAATCGAGACAATCTGTGGCACACAGCCAAAGCCACAGGGGCTACTGCTGATCTTACCAAGTATAAACAAGCCCAAAATAAATGCACCAGGGCAATAAGAATGGTAAAAGCGGACTACTATAAAAAGCAGCTCAGGGACAACTACGGTAATAGTCAGACATTATGGGCAACTCTGAAAGAACTAATGGGGAAAAGTAATGAAGCCTCCCCCCAAACCATACTATCCACCACTGTGGGTGATGTCATGTCACCAATAGACATAGCCAATGCATTTAATGCTGCCTTCTCTGACCTAAGCTCAGTACTCCCAGCAAGTCCGACATACTTACCATCAGAGGCCAGGGGCAATAGCCACACTAGTCCAGCCAACCCAAAATTCTACTTCAGGTGAGTCACTATCAAGGAAAGCATCAAATATGTTGAACGTGTTCTTACCAAAACCAAGAGTGGGAGTGACAGTGTGGACATGAAGCTGGTGGCTATTGCCTTGAATGAACTGGCTCCTCCTCTTAATAAAATCTTCAGCTTCTCATTGAGGCTCTCCCAGTTCCCTCAGGTCTGGAAGAGTGCTGTCTTTAAGTGTGGAGATAGGCCTATAGTTAGAGATGCTTGTGCTATCTCGATTCTGTCTCCACTGTCTAAAGCTCTAGAAAGGATTGTGTCGGAACAGCTTGTGGAGTATCTGAATAAATATAAACTCCTATGTGCATAGCAGCATGGATTTAGAAAAATGCACAGCACTGTCACTGTACTCACTGACTATACTTCCTTCCTTCCTCCATGAGGCCCTGGATAGAGGGCAGGCAGTTGGTGCCATCTACAGAGATCTCATAAAAGCTTATGACCTTGTGGATCACCCGCTGCTAGTCTGCAAGCTGCGATCACTCGGTCTATCTGAGGAAGCTGCATCGTATTTCCAGTGCTACCTGACTGACCGTTCACAGAGAGTGAAGATAAATGGGACCCTCTCAAGTGCTAGGAGTGTTACCGTAGCAGTTCCACAGGGGTCAATCCTGGGCCCCTTCCTATTCAGGCTCATTGTCAACGGCCTGCCTAATGCTTGCCTAAGGTCAAGAATGCTGCTTTATACAGATGATGCTGTGGTTAACAAGAGCTTAGCTTCCCACAACAACCTTACTTGGAAACTACAACAAAGCTTTGACGCCCTAGAAACATGGTTTACACTCAATAAACTAGTTCTCAAGTATAAAAAACCAAAAGCTATGCTTTTCTCAGGCATACATCACAAAAATAAGGTACCACCTCTCACCATACAAAACGCAATGGGTTCCACCCTAGAGCAGGTAAAAACATTTAGATACCCAAGTACTATCCTTGATGACATGCTATCCTTCGCTGAACTTGTGCACTCCATTGTAGGGACAGCAAATAGGAAACTTGGAGTGCTGTATAGACAAAGACTGAACCTAGCCCAAGATGCCAAATGAATAGCCGTCTCCAGTTCAGTGCTCTTACTCACAGACTACGGGCTCCCAATTTGTGGGTCAGCCACGGATACGGTGCTGGATAGAGTCAGGATGCTACTCAATAAAGCCTGCCAATTTGTTTCTGGATCGCACAAATTCACTCTCACATGCAATTTATATGAGAGAGATAGGCTAAAGAGGGGGTGGCAGCATACATCCGGGAGGGAATAAGTTGCATGAGGGAGGAAGAAAAGGAAAAGGGGAACTTAGAAACATTGTGGCTCCAGTTGCAGGCTAGTAGAGGAAGGAAGATCAGGATTGGGGTTGTATACAGACCTTCCAACCAAGGTGAGGACAAGGACAGAGAGCTATGTTCCCAGTTGAGGACTGCAGTCAGAAAAGGGGAGGTGGTTGTACCGGGGGATTTTAACCTGCCTAAAGTGGACTGGGTTACTCCTGCCACATCCTGTGCCAGAAGTCAGGAAATCCTAAATGCAATCCAGGACTGCTTCATGACTCAGTGTGTGTGTGTGTGTGACTGATGCCACCAGGGAGGGGGCAATCCTGGACCTAGTGCTCACCAATGGGGAGCATTCTACAGGAGATCGAAGTTAGGGACCCCTGGGTGGAAGTGACCACAATATAGTGTGATTCAGCTTGGACCTGGGCATGGATGACATCCCCACTAAGACCAGAACACTGGATTTTAGGAGGAACAATTTTAAAAAGAAGAAACAAGTGCTAAGGGAAAACCTGGAGAGCATGGAGGAGGGTGTGGGGGTGGACCAATTATGGGCCACCATTAGGGAGGCCATTCAGAAGGCCACAAGCAGTTGTATCAAAATGAGGGGGAAGAAATCGAAAGCCAGACCACCAAGTTGGTTTAATGGGGAGGTGGCCAGAGTGGTAAGGGAAAAGAGGGAAGCCTACAGAAGATTCAAAAGAACAGCAAAGGAAGAGGATGAGGAAGAATACCAGAGGTTAGCTAAGGTGGCAAGAAGGGAGGTGCAGCAGGCAAAGGCACAGAAAGAGCTCTAAATAGCCAAAGGAATAAAGAATAGGGAAAGGCCTTTTTTCACTACATAAGTGAAAGGAGGGATAAGAAGGATGGCATTGTTAGGCTGTGGAAGGGGGGTGGCTGGGTTGATGAAGATGGAAGCAAAGCAGAGGTATTTAACAAATACTTCTGCTCTGTCTTTACAAAGGAAAAGGATGGACCAGTGCCATGGGCAGGGAGAAGGAGGGAGGGAACAGGGGGGTAAGCTGTATGGAGTAATCAGGATTGAAAGAGTGAGGAAGAGCTGATGGCCCTGAGGGTGGAAAAATCCCCAGAGCCAGACAAAATACACTCCAGGGTGCTGAAAAAGTTAGCAGAGGATCTGGTGGGACCGCTGGTTGTTCTCTTCAATAGATCTCTGGGGTCAGGAGTGGTGCCGTTGGAGTGGAGAATGGCACATGTGGTGCCACTCCACAAGAGCAGACCCAATGATGACCCAGATAACTATAGGCCAGTCAGCCTGGCCTTGATAGTTTGTAAACTCATGGAGACCATACTAAAGGAAAGGCTGGTGAGGTACATAGAGGAGAATAGTCTACTGATGAAAGACAGCATGGGTTTGTGGCAGGCAGATCATGTCAAACAAACCTGATTGAGTTGTTCGATTGGGTCATGAGGGCAGTGTACAAAGACCAGGCAGTGGACATCATATACTGTACGTAGACTTCAGCAAGGCCTTCGATTCTGTACCACACAAAAGGTTGATAATGAAGCTGAGGGATCTACGGGTGGAGGAGAATATGGTAAGATGGGTTGAAAACTGGTTGAGGGGTAGAACCCAGAGAGTAGTGTTTGGGGGTGAGTTCTCCAGCACCAAGGAGGTCAGCGGTGTCCCGCAGGGATCAGTGCTGGGGCCTGTGTTGTTCAATGTCTTCATAAGTGACATAGGGGAAGGTAATAGAGGCAAAAATTGTCTATTTGTGGATGACACCAAACTCTGTGGGAGAGTGGACACCAAGGAGGGGATACAGGACCTGAAGGAGGACCTCACCAGACTACACAGATGGTCAGGAATCTTGCAACTTAGTTTCAATGCCAAAAAGTGCAAAGTGATGCACATAGTGGCCAAAAACCCTAGTACAGAGTATTATATAGGAGGAGCTCAGGTAACTGCTTCCAAAGAGGAACAGCATCTAGGGATAGTGACTACGAGTGACCTGAAACACGTCTCTTAGTGTGAAAAGGCGGTGGTGAATGCTAACAGAATGCTTGGGTGTGTAGCTAGGGGATTCAGCAGTAGGCAGAGTGAGGTTATTTTACCATTGTACGGGTCATCGATGAGACTACATTTAGAATATGGGGTGAGGTACTGGCATCCTTACCTTAAGAAGGACATCAGCATGCTAGAGGGGGTCCAGAGGAGAGCAACCAAGATAATCGAGGGGTTACAGGATAGGTCCTATGAGGAGAGGCTGGGAGCCCTGCGTATGTACTCCCTGGAAGAGAGGAGGCAGAGGGGTGATATGATAAGAGACCTTCAAGTACATGAAGGGAATTAACAGAGTGAAAAGGGATCTCTTTAAAATGAGTGACAACAGCACTACCAGGGGGCATGGCCTAAAATTGGTGGGAGGGGAGATTCAGAAGGGATGCAATGCAGCATTTCTATGTGGAGAGAGTGGTGTCAACCTAGAATGAGCTGCCAGAGGAGGTGGTATCTGCAAGGGCAGTGGGACTATTCAAGAGAACCTGGGACAAGCATAAAGGGAACCCTTGGGGCAAAGGAAGGGGAGAAGGGAGGAGAGAGAGAGGGACAGTTGGGGTGGGGGGCAAGGTCATTGGCGTAAATTGTAAGGCCAGACCCTGCATCACTTAATGAGCAGACACGATAGACCAAGTGGTCTTCTTCTGCTGGCTCTTTTCATATGTTCATATATGCACTCACAAACTGGTTCCCCCATCTGCTCGACTCTGATATCAAACACTCCTATTAGCCAAGAAAGCACGCACGGGCCTTACAACCCCAACATTGGCTCTCTCGTCAGGCCTGTCCACAACCAGTACACCACACAGAATGTGACCCGACAAGCCCTAGCCATACCACTGCGAAGAACTAGATAGGGACAACGCTCCTTTGCAAATCGGGTGGCCCAGTGGTACAATGAGCTCCCAGCCAGCATAGCCAGCCTCCACAACATCTCGCAATTCAAACAGGCCCTCAAGTCTTATATTGCCCTGAACTCCAGCTGTCACTGCTTTGACCTGAACAACTACCCCCAGCCTCCTGCCTGAATCCATACTAGTTTTCTTCTCCACCTCACTGTAGTACCCTTCCACTGCAGTCGACTTTGCCTGGGTGCACGACTTATGGCTCCTCAATAAAAACTATTATAGATCGAGGGAGCACTTCCAACCAATCGGAGCACTCCTTTCCCCTGCGCATGAGACAGTCTTATTCTGTGAAGAGCATCTCACGCGCAGATGCCCTGGCAATGGGCACGTTCCAGGAACAGTTTTTTTTTAAATATATTATTGATCACTCTCGATCAATAATATATTAATACGTTCCCCGTCACCACTCATTCCTGTATTGGAGTGGTTTCACTTGCCTTCAGCTTGAGCCAGAACATCTCAGGTTTGCTTCGCTGTTCTCGCTCCAGCCGAAGGCATGTGAAACCACTCTTATACAGCAACAAGTGGCTCCGGGGGATGTATTAACATATAACTACTCCCCACTACTAACCAACTGCTACTAACCTACTGCAACCACGCTGGACTTCTATTTAATCTAATCAGTATCTTTACGTCTTGTAATCTACCAGACCATGTTTACCTGCTGGAATCCCTAATCCTAATTGCTTGTACAATATCTGAATACTCTGTATATAAATATAATATAATATACTCCTCCTAAACCTGTACAATATGTCTGAATCGCTCTGTAATTTACTGTAATATGACATACTCATATGTACTGTACCTCCTAAAAAACATGTAACGCCTGTTGACAAGGCTCTACTCGAGCTGACTTAAACTGTTTCTTGTCCTCTGCATATGTCCTCCATCTGACGCAGAACCTTTACAAATGAGCAAGTTGAGCTCAAAGGCTGTTACTGATTATTTCAATAAATAAAAATAAATACATTTTGTACATCTGTTTGGAGGCTGGCCATGCTTTTAATTAAATAGGATCCCCTGTTTCAGAAAGAGTTTTGAGTGTGGACATTCTGTAATTTATAAAGGTGATGTTGTCTAACCCTTTTAAGTCCCGCTCAGCCCAGCACTCAAAGAGGCACCCCAGCAGCACAGAAGGACCCAGCAATGCAGCCAAACTTGGTAAGATCCATTGGATAACTTAGGACTGTGGCTTTCTGCTGCTGTTACCCCTTCCCCCTTAGTTACCATCAGGCATAGCCCTAGACATGGGGATGGGGGGCTTGCAAATGTGGGGGCTCATTCGGGATCTATTTTTTTGGGGGTGCCCTGACGCAGGACTGGGTGCTGGGCGTGAAGTTTGGATTGTGGCCAGTTGTGCCCCCACACAGATTTGAAGACAGGATAATGTGGTGCAGAGTAAGAGATTCATGCCTTTTGGAGCACTGTGGTATCATGGAGTCTGTGAGGACCGCAGGCAGCTAGCTAGTACATGTGAGCATATGTTAATGTTGCCAACAGACGCTCGCTTATTGGACACTGGGCTAGTGGTTGGCACATTTGTGATCTGTGTGAAGGACTGAGCCATGAGGGACTGGGACAGTGTGTGAAGATGCTTGAAGTGAGCACTGAGCTTATCTGCCTGGAGATCTATTTTTCTTAATAGCTTCTGGAAGAGAATGAAAATGGCTGCTGCTCTGGATCCTTCAGAAGTTACTGTGCCATCAGCCATGCTGAAGTGGCTCTGGAGGATGGTAGAAAAGTCTTTGGCCTCCACGTGTGCTTGGTACAGATCCAAGGTACCAGGGGTGACATTTCTGCCAGTTTGTTCTAGCTTCAAAAAAAGGGCCCCGGTGCAGTTGATCCAAAGTTTTTCCTCTGGTTAAGTGGGCTAAAAAGGATCAGTCACCTCTACCGAATATGCACTGGAGAGTTGGGATGAGCTGGGAATTGTAACTGCATCTACTGCTGGCTTGGAAGCTTGTCCCTCATCAGCTGCAAAGCCCAAGACTGAGAAGTACATGAGTGAAACTGAGAGGTCTGGTAGCATTGCTGTGCCAAAATTTGATGCATCCGGGATGAAACCCCTGTCTCCCGGCTGTGGTTGTGGCTGTGGGCATGGTGTTCATCTGAGGCTTCTGACTCCAAAGGTCTTTAAGGAGCCAGACCAGCCTTTGCCTTCAGTGCCCCCTGAGCCCACTGGACCAGCTGTTGTAACCATGGAAAAGTTAGCTGGGGAACTGGAGGAACTATCTTCACCCTTGTCCACTCCCGAGAAGTCTGGTACAGTGGCAGGTGATGTGCCGCTATTTAAGGGAGAGAATCATGTCAGTGACAGTGGTCTTGAAAAGTCAGGAAATTCCTTCATACCATGAGTTCTTGTATGTTATGTCCTGGAAGGACCGGCCTAGTTTAGCTGACAAGAGCTGGTGTTGGAGGGAGCTTTATGAGGGCCAAACTGATGGAGATCCCAACATCAGGAGGTGCCGGGAGGAAGTGTGGCTGCCGGATGGGCAGACCCCTCATTCCAGCATAAGTCAACTGCCTGAATAGAGCCAAGCAGAGTGCATCATCTGAAAGAAAATTCTGTGGGACTATCCCCAGTACATCTACCCCTACTTCCCGGAGAGACTGTGGGATATCACAGAAGAACATTGACAGGATTGGGTCTATTGGGGTACCCTAGACAAGCTATATAAGAAGCACCGTCTAGAACCAGAAAGCACCAACTATGCCCTCCAACGAATCCAAAACATCACGAAGAGCAAATGTGCCAGCTATGCATGGGAAGATCTTACCTTGTTTAAGACATACACCCTCATCCAGGATCTAATGGGAAAGAGGTACATAGCCTGTGTGAAAGCTGTGGACTCTTTCTGTCAGGCTACCACCAAACCCCTGCCAACTTACT
The DNA here is from genome assembly GCA_016271365.2 of Neoceratodus forsteri. Taxonomy (NCBI): domain Eukaryota; kingdom Metazoa; phylum Chordata; order Ceratodontiformes; family Ceratodontidae; genus Neoceratodus; species Neoceratodus forsteri. The sequence continues at coordinate 1,329,737,115 of CM028131.1, read as the reverse complement.
ATTTCTCCCGGAGTTAAAGATTTCTGTGGCCAGCAGTGCATCTGTCTTCCCCCCGAAGATGCTACTTCAAATGAACTCTGAACTAAGACTCTTACTGCAGTAAATCCCAAGGCACCTTTTTCAAAACACAGCTCAGCCACTGCCTTGCTGTACTGCTCTCTTAATAGTTTTTTTGCCCACCCCCACACACCCTCCTCCCTCCTTTCTTAAATACACTTCCCCAGTGATCCCTGCCCCCTGAGGCCTCACACTGGTCAATTACAGCAACTCCTTAAAGGGGCTCTCCTTCCTGTAACTTCTTAAAGGGGTAATCCTATCTCATGCTCAAATGTAACTTATCGTCCTCAATGCATCCAGGATCAAGTGCATTGACACTGACTATGGTCCTCCTCCTACTTTCTACATCAGCCCACCTCACTTGGGATCATCACCCTCTACCCATAGTACCCCCCTTATCTACAACACCTCTACCAGACCCCCAATGTTGACCACCTCCCCTCGGTACCCCCCACACTTCCACCCCTGCTACCTCTTACTTCCCACTCATACCTTGGTCTCCTTTCCTCTATGCCTTTACCACCCTTCGTACTCTACCCACCCCTTGCACCCCAGCACCCGGCCTCATGTCCAATCACAAGGGGAGATGCCACAAAAACTACCATGCTTTGGTGCGCCTAATCACCCTCCTGTTGCTTCTATCACGTAACATTCATCCAAACTCTGGCCCCATGCCCAACCTTATAAACAAGCCTGCCCAGGCTCAAGGACTCCACATAGCTTCCATGAATATTTGCAGCCTCCTTAAGAAGACTGCTGCATTCCAATGCTAGGTTACTCAGTACCAACTGGACATTGTCACGCTCATCAAAACCTGGTTATCCAAATCCACCCCGACTCCTTCGTCTCCCTCCCTCCCTCCCTGGTTACACCCTTTTCAGGGAAGATCGGGTGGGTAAGCGTGGAGGTGGTTGTGCTGTCTACATACATAACTCCCTCCTTGGACATGCACTTCCACCACTCAAGCTTGATAATGGGGCGCAAGCCTTCATGCTAAAAATCTCCCCCAACCCTGGTAAGGGCCCACTCTTTCTCACCGTTGCCTACATTCCCCCCAGAAAGCAAGACCTCGCCATTCAGACACTTGCTGACTACCTCTCTGGCTTACCGCCCAAAATGGCCCAGATAATTGTTGGTGACCCGAATATCAACTGGTTCTCTGCCATGGCCTCCCAAACCAGAGATATCTTTGCCACCCTTGACATGTCTCAGCTTGTCACCACCCCAACTAGATTCAATCCCTCTACTGGCACCAGCACCCTCCTGGACGTCACCATTACCAACTGCACTCAGAGGGTGCTCGATATCAGTGTACTTCCCAACTCACTTAGTGACCACTCCCCAGTTGTATTCTCTTGGTCTGCTACCAACAGCAAACCTGCACCACAAACCACCCAGTGACGTCGCCTACTCCCAGGTGGCCTGCGTCGCCTTAAACTGTACCTCTCACAACTGGATTGGTCCCCAAACAGGCTTGCACCATCCACAGATGAGGCATTGGATTTTTTCACTCGTACTTTTAACACTGCCTGTGACCTCTATGCCCCCTTCGCTAGAAATCGTACCAAAAAGCAAAGCACGCCCTGGGTTACCCCTCCCTCCTTCACAAACTTAAAATGAGAGACAACCTATGGCACATTGCCGTGGATAGGCAGCTGATAGGCAAGCGTACAACGCCAAGTGCAATAAGTGTACTTGGGCCATTTGACAGGCCAAAGCCCAGTACTACCAATCCTCTCTTGTCTCCTCCTGGGGGTCGGCTAGGAACATTTGGGATAATGTAAAAGAGCTGAATAGAAATCCCGCTTCCCACCCCCTCAACTCTCCTTTAGTGAAACTGTCTGCTCTGACCCCCTTGGCATTGCAGACTGCCTAAACCACACTTTCTCAGACCTGAGTTCAGTCCTGTCCAGTAACTTCTTTGATCCCATCCCAGTAGTGCCCCTGCCCACTCTCCAGAGACCTCCTTTCTATCTACGTACCATCTCCCTGCTGGAGGCTAGACTCCTTCTGCAAAAAGCCATTAGTAGTAACAACCCCAGCACCAACCTACTGGACACTAGGCTACTTTGTCTGATGTTGGATGCTATCCTGGTCCCACTTACTGAGCTGCTCAACCGCTCTCTGTGCCTGGGGCAGTTCCCCAGCACACGGAAAACTGCCATTATCACTCCCATCCTATTGACCTATCTCCATCCTCCCCCCACTCTCTAAGGCCCTTGAAAAAGTAGTTGCCAACCAGCTTGTTGAATACCTGGCCATGCACAATATCCTGTGCCCTGAACAGCATGGCTTTCATGCAGGTCATGGCACCACAACTGTGCTACTTGAATTCTCCAACTTCCTGCACTCTGCTCTTGATGCTGGAAGTCCTGCCGGTGCAGTGCTCATTGACCTCTCCAAGGCCTCTGACATGGTTTGCCATCCCCTCCTGCTTTACTCCCCTGGCCCCCTTGTATGGTTCACCAGCTACCTCTCTGCCAGAACTCTGTGTGTAAAAATAAATAGCACTCTATCTGACACACAACCTGTCCGCTCTGGGGTTCCCCAGGGCTCCATTTTAGGCCCTCTCCTCTTCAGTCTCTACCTCAACTCCCTCCCCTCGGCCTGCCCAAGTAAGATCCTCCTCTACGCAGATGACGCTGTGTTCTTCGCCTCTGACCCCAACCCCAACACACAGGCCACCCTCCAACAAGCTTTTGATAGAGCTGACCATTGGTTCACATCACAAAGGCTAGTCCTGAACCTAAAAAAGGCCAAAGCTATGCTCTTCTCGCATCGCCAAAGCAAAGCCAGTGGTGCCCCTCTCGTGATACTGCCTAGCACACTAAACCCCATTGTGCAGGTTTCCTCCTACAAGTTTCTGGTCATTACCTTTGATTCGGCACTCTCCTTCTATTCCCATATCAATGCCCTTTCTGCTGCCATCAATGTCAGGATTGGACTGTTATACCACCACAGGGACTGCCTGCCACAAGAGGCCCTTAGATTGGCAATCACCTCCTCTATCCTGTCGCTAATCGACTATGGGCTGCCCATCTATGCTGCAGCTGACAACACTGTGCTTGCAAGAATCCAGCTCTCTATAAACAAGTCCTGCAGGCTAATGCTGGGAGCCCCTAGGTGCACCCATATGTGCCTGCTGTACTCCACCATCAACTTGCTCAACCTTGAAGAAAGACTCCGCTTCCAAACCTGCCTTCTTGTAAAAATGACCCTGATAGGGCTCTCCCCACGGGGTTGTCCCCTCCCTGCAGTGTGCCTCCCCCTCAGTCTCCACTCGCAGCACTGTCAAAACCTCCCTTATTGTCCCCAGGGTAAGGACCTCTATGGCCCAGAGATTCTTTTGCTATCGGGCTCCCTCCTGGTTCAATTCGCTCCCAGCCAACGCAGCTGACTCCACTAAGCTTGGTCCTTTCAAAGTCTCCCTCAGAAGCCATCTGACAAGCACTCGCTGCTGCAACTACACATAATCCCCCACCTGCCACTTACCCTCACCCATAGGCTGGGTTTGCCCAGTCTACTTTTGCTGTATATGCCTGGGGTCTCAGGCAACACCTGTTGACTAATGTAATAACATATCTCTGGTTGCTACCTGACGTGGTACTCGTGTACCTATATTATGACTACTGTGATCTTCCTGTTACCAAGCTAGTACCACCAGTGAATTTCTGTAACACTGGTTGCTTTTTTTAATCTAAGCATTATGTAATGTACTGTTTTGTTTGCTGTCTTAAGTATTGCTCTCTCGACGAGGTGCCTTTGTAAATGAGTCTTTGATTCAAAGGTCTGTAAACCGATGATCAAATAAATAAATAGGTGAGACTAACCCCCTTTTTTTTGGTCTACCTCATTTAGTTTAAAATGTGTGCAGCGACTTGGTTATGATAAATAAATAGTGGGTTTTATTATGTGAACAGTTACCCTTTATTTTACTGTACTGTTTGCTTTGAAGGACACCTTGGACTCTGCACCCTGGTGCTGCTATTAAGGGGGGGGGGGATGTATTATTGAATGCCCAGTGCCTGAACTTTCGCAGCTTTTGTTCAGACTGTTTATTATCACTGCAACAACAACAGATGGGGACTCTGCACTACAGTGCTGTTTATGAGAAAAAAGGAGAGACAATGTGTTAATTATTGTGGGGGGAGTTGGTTGTTGGGGTCAATATTTGAAATGTTTAACTGAGAATGTTTAGAATGTGGTTGCCTGTTTTTGAAAATGTTTTGGGTGTTATTTAAAGGAGAAGCATGTGTTAATGGGTGCAGCAACTTTAGGCAGCATTACTGTTTGTATTAGGTGGGTAGTGTTAATTTTGGGACTGGAATGCCACCTCTGTGGTGCCAGGTAGATAGCTCTGGGCATTACAGTGGGTGGACTGCCAGTGACTGGGATTTGGGATGCCCGAGTTAGGTCCCTGTTTTGTTTTGGGGTGAGAAAGCCTGGAAATAGGTCCTAGTTTTGATGTGTGGGTGGGGGATGTCTGAGTCTAGGTCCCGTAGAGTGTTAGTTTTGGAACTCCCTGTTCTGGCGATGTCCCAGTGGGCTGTGTCTCTCATTGCTCCATGAGGGAGTGCGCATAACTTGTGGTAGTATGGGGCCATGGTAGCTGGTGTGTGTGATGTGCTCACCGGGTCAGTGGGCATTTGGGGGGGGGAGATGTAACCCACCTGGGTTGGTTTACTAAATTTTCCCCTACTGGCCCGTATCCGATTTTAATATGTATGGCCTCCAACCATCAGTGGGGCCTCCACAGGATGAAGGTTGTCACCAAGGAAGGCCATATATATAGAGGTCTTTTGGCGCCTTGGGGGAGAGAGTTCCCATGCCGCGAGTCTGTGGCATTGGGTTTAGCAGGAGCAGGGACAATTGCCTGCTTCTGCCCAAGCTGACGTCAGTCAGGATAGCAGTGCAGAATAGCTGCGGCCGTCTGGTGGATGGTGCTGGGATGGCAGGGGATTTGAACCTTAATCCCTGTACAGCTTGGAGGGACAGAAGGGAGTGGTAAGACTTCCGAGCGCCTGATACAGAAGGGAGAATGCAGGAAGGAGGTGTGGGCCCCTGCTATGGATCATAGACCCCTTGGATCATGCCTTTTCAGCAAGTGTGTTGTGCCATGCTCATTTGGCAGCTCCCACGGTGAGGAGCTATTAGAGGCAGGATGCTGATATGCTCCAGAGACCACTGTGTGTGGACGCCTGCTCTGAGATGTCAGAGGGGAGAGTCATCTGAGGGTGAGTGATGATCCAGAGAGGCAATGCTGCCACTAGTTTGAGGGGGGGTCACTTGGCTCCGAGTGGTGCTGCTGCCCAAAACCCATATGTGGCCACTCAGCCCAGGGATTAACTGTGAAGGGGTGGAGGGTCTTCATGACCATGAAGAACCACTGATATATGCCTGAACTTGTTGTGGGCTCCTGGGCCAAGAGTAAATCAATTGTGTACATATGTTTGGAACCTGGCCATGCTTCAGATTAAATAGGATCCCCTGTTCGAGAAAGAGTTTTGAGTGTGGACATTCTGTTATTTATAAAGGTGATGTCGATCAAACCCTTTGAAGTCCCGCATAGCTCAGCACCTAAAGAGGCACCCCAGCAGCACAGAAGGACCCAGCAAGGCAGCCAAACTTGGCAAGATCCATTGGATAATTTAGGACTGTGGCTTTCTGCTGTTGTGACCCCCTCTCCCCCTTAATTACCATCAGGCATACCCCTATACATGGGGATGGGGGCTTGCATAGTTATGTGGGGGAAGCAGTGGGGCAGGGGCAAGGGGGAGTCGAGGGCAATAACCCCGACTAGAAAATAGTTCCTGGGGTAGGATAGTGTAAAACAGGAAAAATGGATGGACCGATGGTCTTTTTTCTGCTGACATTTTCTGTTTCCATGTTACAGAGAAATACGCTGCCAACTCAGCTGTGTTGCCCTGGAGTCTCCTCTTTATCAGATAGGCAAACATATCACAAATTGGTAGAAAGCTGTGTTAGAAAAGATCCAGAGTACAATGCCCAGAGACCAGACAACCTGCTTCAAATCCTGTAGGAACACTAAACAGTTCAGTTTGGAATACCTCACTGATTGCATCTGACAGGACTATACTTTCAGCAACAGCAGTAGATTCACACTAATCCTCTGGAAAGTTCCTGCATGACCATCCTTTTCCTTGCGTAGTGCTGCTGACCCCAGTTAGTAGATCTAATTGAATCAGAATCAGTTCTCTCAGTCTCATTAAAGGTGAAAAGAAATATTTTTCAATACCTTGTGATGCCCTCATCTTCATCCTCCTGAAGGTGTCCATTTTTCTAAGAGTGATTTTTTTGTCTTAAAAAGCTGATTTTTTTTTTACTTCAGACAACACGTTTTTTTCTTCTCTCATTAAAAATTTATGTAAGTATATATTGGAGAATGTAGTATATTTGTATGTATAATCACAATAATTACAATAAAAAGATTAACTGCAAAAAAAAGGAAAAAGAAAAAAAGCTGATTTTGTATTACTTTTTTTTGTTACATTCACTTTGTTTGCACCTTATTAAGGAGGCAGTGTTGTTTACTAGTTAAAGCAAAGGTTTTGGGACTACGAGATCACAGGTTCAAACCTCATAGCAGCCAAATACTGTGAGACCATGGAAAAGTCACTTAACTTCCCAGTGTTCCAGTCTCATCCAGTCTACCCAGCTGTTGAAATGGATGGGAGCAGGACCCCACAGAAAATTAAATGTTGCATCTCAGCTGGGTTATCTGGGGTAAATGAACTATAATTAAATTCTCCCACTACATTGTGTACTTCTGTCCATTTTTGTGTTTCTTAGTCATTCTATGGTGCAATTTTTCATGGACAGTACTGTTCAGTGATGACTACCATAACTAATGTCATACAGTGTCTAGGAAACAGAAACAGACAGCAGTAAACAGCAAAGAATGCAAAACTGACTTGGTGGCAGTTCAAAATGTAACAAAAATGATATTTATGTAAGCCCCATATTGGGAGCTTACTTAGGTGTCCAATTTAGGTACCTGCTGAGTCTCCGTAGACCCCTTGCTGGTTGGAGGGGTCATGGGGTTCCCAGGTATAAAATGGTAAATGTTGGCGTGAAAAGGGAGAGAGCTGGGTTAGAGAGAGAGAGAGAGAGAGAGAGAGAGCTCGGCTGGAGAAGAGAGTGCGGCTTGTTTCGGTCATGACAGCCAAGGTTCAGGGCCAGTGTTGCCCCCATTGCCATCCCTCTTGTCACCCATGAAGAACAGTGGAGTAGTGGAGCAGTCGGGGTGCTGGTCTGTTATCAGGAGCCTCTGCGCACATTTGGGAGCTGAAGTCCAGGGTAGAAGGTGGAGCCTGCCTTCTGAACTCCAGCACCAGGGTGAGCAGCAGCGCAGATGTGCCCAGAAAGTGTCCTGGAGAAAGGAGAGGGAAGAGTGCGGTGCACAGCCTGGTAGTGGCAGCCCAGGTCATGGTGGAGAGGAGATGAAAGCCCATTCCATGATCACCCCTTCTGGAGGTTGTGGTGCCTTGTCACACCAAGCTGGAGTGGTTGGGGACAGGTAAGAGGTTTCAGTGGAGCCCTGGCCATCAGTCTCTGCAAGCAGCCCCCCTGTGAGATAGTCCTTGGCCACTGCCTGGAGCACCCTTCGTGTCATCCGGCTCTGGTGCCCTGCTCTGTGTTTGGACTTGGAGTAGAAGCCAGTATGTGGACTGCCCCCGTTAAGCCCCTGTACCCTCCGTTTAGTGGAGAAACCACCAGGAGGCAGCTGTACAAGCTCTATGCTGCTCTATGGGGTGCTCCCACCGTATCATGGGGATTCTGTAATTTTCGGGAGCCAAGAAGTGTGTGCCAGAGGAAGACGAGTTTGGACCCTGCAGCATGTGTGCTGCACCCCAGTAAAAGCTGTTGTTGCCATCAATTAGAGCCTTATTCGGCTCTGGGAAGAGCAGTGAAACTAAAGATTTTTCCAAATCTGAAGGTTGCTGATGCGGTTTCTGCCACACTAAGTGATTGTACCTGCATAAATCAAATCTGCATCCAGTTTACTACATGGAGCTATGTTTTACCTGTAATAGTTCAATCTGGTTTTTGCACTGATATTCTTTATGTGGACAATGGATTTTGTCAGAGTAACCTGTAATTCTGCTAACAAGACTTGCCCCAGCAGCTGTCAGCACACCTCAAGTATGAATTGCCTGCACACACACACCCTCCCCAAAGACCATTCAGCAGAACCCAGGTAATGAGTTTAATATTCTGTGACTGTGTTCCTGGCTGCAAGTGCCCCCCTCCCCCAAACACCTGGCATACTCCTAGACCTGGGAGGGACGCTTACATTTATTAAAAGAAAATGAAACAGACAATGATGGTCAGAAGTGTGAGTACTGGCCGGGGCAATGGTGCAGCAGCAGCATGTAGCACTGCCAGCCGAGACACCAGTTCATGTGCAAACCCTGGAATCCCACACTGGGACTCGCTGCCAGTTGAGTGTGTCATGGAGGTCCCACAATGGGGCTCACTGTCAGCTGAGTGTGTTATGGAGGTATGGCCCTTGGCTCCCAGGGAGAGCATGAGCCAATGTTTACCCCCATACGGGCCAGACAAGTAGCCTCACTGGCATCAGTTGTGAAGGCAACCACTTGCCCACCCTCCCAGCCAGAGTGAGGCTGGATGCATACAAAATCACATATACACCAATAATGCAAAGCATCATGGGATATCCATGCTGTAAATCACCATGAAAGAATTTAGACTGGCTGTGCTTCAGGCAGGAGTGACTGGTGCTAAATGGCCTCTATTAGCACCATGCACTCTTGTTTAAAGCAGAACCAGTCTAAATAATTTTGTGGTGATTTCCATATACATCCCACAATGCCATGTATTACTGGGGTATGTGTGATTTTGTATTTCTTTGAAACCAGCATTGTTGCCAATGTTAATTTTGTTAATTTAATTTAGTCTTTGGTAACCAGGTAAGGCCCACTAGGCACAAGTGCCTGTTTTCAGGGGCGACCTGGGAGCACTGGGCAGTTAAGTGGCTTGCTCAGAATCACACAGTATGCAAGTGGAGGTTGTGAGAATTAAACCCAGGTCTGGTCTGCTGGATGTACCAAGCACATTCACAGCTCATTAATCTAACCTCTAGGCTATACTGCCATGTTTTATTTATTTATTTATTTATTGAAATGTTGCACCAGGAAGGCACACTGAGCAAAAAGTTGCTCGTCTCCCGGTGCGACCTGGGGGTAGGGGAACATGAGGATAGTTTACAGAGATTTGGTACACAATATAAATTTACAGTACATTACATTCAAATAATTTGAGCAGACTGTACAAGAGTAATGAAATAGTAGAATGTTAACAGTTTTGAACTAGATAGATACTATGCCAACGTTTTTGGGCTAGATAGATGCAACAACACAAAATAACATTTAGGCATACACTAAATGACACTTAACTGTGTAGCTGGAAAATGGCTGAATAGAACTGTTGTAGTTTGATCTAGGGAAGTTAGTGAGGAGTAAACACAGGCAGAACAGGTTGGTTAAGGTATAACAGAAGTGCAAGTTAACTACAAATGCAGTAGAGATTAGGGGTCAGCCATAGCTAGGGCTGTGTAAGGGGGAGAAGGGAAGGTGAGAGAGAGGTAGGTATGTCAGTAGGCAGAGAAGCAGGGTGGTGGTGGAAGGGGATGGAACAAGGACGCGAAGGAAGAGGTAGTAGGAGAAAGGTCTGCTGGGGCCTGACCCCTCCAGTATGCTGAGGAACCTGCCTGCACAAGGCAGGGGTCAAGGACGACAGGAAGGGAGCAGGTTGTGGCAGCTAGAGGTAGAGTACAATAGGAGGGAAGCAGGTTGTAGGCAGCAAGGTGGGATAGGCTTCAGAAGGACAGAAGACAGGGTGAAGGTGAGAGAGAAGAGAGGCCAGTATCCCAGCCCTTCAGGATATGGAGAAGTGGAGGGAAGAGTTGGGTTAATGGTGTAAGGGTAGGGACTGGCCCTTGGTACAACTCTGAATGATAGAGAAATCACAGTAAGAGACAATGAAAGGTCTGAATGGAAGGAATTGGAGGAAGGGAAGGGAAGGAATGCTAGTTTTTAGGTGGGTGGGGTGGAGCTGCAGCAGGGGCATTACACGGGTACTGAGAGGGATAGAGTTTGTCGGGCTTAGAGGGGGGAGTTAGGGAGGGTTGTAGCAGGAACAGCTAGGTGCAAGGAAGTTTTTAAGGGCAGAGCTGATGGAGTAGTAGGAGGATGAGCGACGAATTTGAGGGGGGAGGGAATTCCACATTTTTGGAAGGCGGTGAGAGTAACCAGATTGGCCGATGAGGGTAGCTCTGCAGGGGACCGCCAGTGTACGGGAGTCAGATGATCTAAGGGAGTGAGAGAGAGTGGGGAGGTGTTATAAATGAGGGGGAGAGGTAGGAAGGGAGTTCACCCAGCCAGTGCTTGGAGGTAAATTTAGCACAGTGGGAGACTCGTCTGTTTGTAAGAGGGGGAAGGATAGGGCACGATAGAGATCACAGTGGTGGGTGCAAGAGGGAGCATCAAGGGCAAAATAGCAGAAGGAACTGAAGAAGGTATCCAATCTGGCCAAGGAGGACTTGGGAGCAGCACTGTAGACTACATCACAGTAGTCGAAGATGGTCAGGACCATCTTCTGAACAATTTCATGCCTGACCATTGAGGAGATACAACTACGGTTCCTGAACAGGGCACCAAGTGTGGGGCACAATTTTTTGGGGATGGCGTCAACATGTCAAGTAAAGTCCCATCAAGGGTGTGGAAAGTGGGCAGGGAGGGAAACCTAGAGAGTCTCTGCCTTGTGCCAAAGGTCATGAAGACAGTCTTCTTGGTGTTGAGAAAAAGTTGATGGTTAGCAAACCAGAGCTGAACCTTGTCGAAGTCTTGCTGCAAGTTGGATGTAACCTCAGCTGGGCAACAGCCAGATGCATACAGGACTGTATCATTGGCACACATGTGTATGGCAGTGATAGAGGAGCAGACAGGTGGAAAGTCATTTAGGAAGATAGAGAATAATAGGGGCCCTAGCACTGAGCCCTGAGGGACTCCAGTATTAATCGGGAGGGAAGGGGAAATGACATCACAGATCCTGACTGACTGGGTTCTACCAGTGAGGTAGACCTTGAACCAGCTAGTGGCTGAAGGAGATAGGCCAGCTGCTGAGAGGGAGTCAAGGAGGAGGGAGTGGGAAACAATGTCAAAAGCCTTGGCAAGGTCGACAAAAATGGCTGAGGTAATTTGGCCATTGTCCATCCCAGCAAGGACAGAGTCAGTGAACTGAAGTAGGGAGGTTATGGTGGAGTAATTTTTCCTGAAGCCAGATTGGAAAGGGGTGAAGTAGAAGGTGCCAATTAGAAATGAGGTAAGCTGGGAGAGGACAAGTTGTTCTTGTAATTTAGCTAGGGTAGGGTAGGGAGGAGAGAGATAGGGTGGTGATTTCCAGGGGAAGATGAGTCACCAGAACGTGGAAGGTGAATTTATGTTTGTGAGGAAGGCTGTATTAAAGTATTCAGACTTTGCTAGCCTTGTGGCCCTGGTATAGGCATTACAAAGCTAGTGGTAAGTCATGAGATCGCTAAGAAGCTGGGTTGCTTTGTGACGTTTCCAGGCGCGATCTCTAGCTCTGAGGCAGGACAATAGTTCTGGAGTAATCCAAGGTAAGTGGATTCCCCTAGGCTTGCTTTGTTCGAATGGGGCAAAGGTATTCCAATTCTATAGGAATATATCTGTAAAATAAGTAAGGGCCTTATCAACCGATTGGATGCTGGCCAGGGGAGACCAGTCAGAGTAGGCTAGGTCGTGCAAGAGAGGTTCCAATTCTAAGGATTTAAAAGATCGTAGTTGCAAGGTTTTATGCAGGGATTTGGGTCTGTGAACTTTCCTGACTTCGAATATGGGATTATGGTCGCTAAGTGTGTCAGAAAGGATACCAGAGATGATGACTACGTGGTGGTGGGAGGTAAGAGCCATGTCCTTTCTAGGTAACCATACTTTTGTGCCAAGATTCTTTGTAATTTTATATTTGTTTTTGTTGGCTGAGAAAGGAGGGCTAGGAAATATTTTCCTGTTTCAGCTTTGTCTGGGGGTGGGGTGGGGGCAGACTACATTAAAGGTGATATGAAACAGTTTTTACACCTCTAGATGCCCTTTAGTTTTCTTTTATTGGCTACCCAGCATTCTGATATGTTGTCGACCTTTTTTGTTAAATTAATAATCTAATTCTGTTGCCTTTGTAACTACCCTGAATCCCTCTCTCCTGAGCAGCTGCTGCTCCCTCTTTTTATACTGCCTAGACATTCTATGACATCAATAACACCATTCCAGACCATTCAGATAAGTGGCATGGAATGGGGGTTATTGATGTCATAAAATGTCTTAGAGATAAGAAAATCATGAGTAGTAGCTGGTGAGGAGAGTGGAACTCTATGTAGATCTGAAGGCACCCCAAAGCTAGCATATTTATCAAAAAATCATCAAAGCATATCAGAACACATAACTGGCATGCAAAGGAAGATGGAAGGGCAGTTAACTACGTACAAATCATTTTCTACCTCCTTTAAGAACAGATTGATACTGAGCAGGTTCAAATGTGGGTTTTTTTAAGTGAATGGGAAGAATTTGGCCAGGACACTGAGGAAATTCCTCTGCTCTTTTTTCCAGAAGAACCATGAGATGTTTAATGTCCACTAGAATGGGCAGATGGGAGCTTAGTTTAATGCCTCACCTAAGAGACGACACCTCATGACCACCCAGTGTCCCTCAACACCATGCTGGGGAATCGGTATGGTTACTTATAACCAAGGGAAGAGTGTGTCCTACTGAGCTACCATGGTCATTAGAGGGTAGGGGGAGGCGCAAAACTCGGGTGAACACAATGTAAAACATGTACAATGGATACTATTGAAAGAAACTAGTGCATTGGCATATTTATTTATGTATGCATATATGCATGTATGTATTTATTTAATCATTCGGAAAGTACCTCGGAGCACAAATGCTCATTTACAAAAGTTACACGTCTGAGGTAAAAAGTAAGGATACACATAACAGTAAACAAGATGAAAAGTAAGAATATACATATCAGTAAACAAGATAAAAAGTAAGGATACGCATAACAGTAAACAAGATAAAAAGTAAGGATACACATAACAGTAAACAAGATAAAAAGTGAGGATACACATAACAGTAAACAAGATAAAAAGTGAGGATACACATAACAGTAAACAAGATACAAAGTAAGGATACACATAACAGTAAACAAGATAAAAAGTAAGGATACACATAACAGTAAACAAGATAAAAAGTGAAGAAACACATAATAGTAAACAAGATAGCAAATAAAAACAGCAACTCCAGAGCAGCGTAATCAGTAGCAAACCATGGATGCATTTGGTAAAGGATTAGATAGAACAATGAAAGGTTATCATGTTTGGAAAAACTGATAAAAAAATCAAGCTGCCGTGTTGAGAATATAGAACGGCTGTTTTGATAAAGATCCACCTGGTGGCACTGTATGTTTGAGAGACTACTTCTGTCAAATGGTAACCGTAAGCAGTGCCATCCGAATAAGCAGCAATCTAAACCTCATCTAGCAAATTCTAAAATTTCAGAGGAGTTGTATAGGGGATTCATTAAAGGATGCTAGGGGAAAGGATCTTTTACGGATCCCATGTACTGTTCTTCCTGTAAAGCCTCTTCAGCATGTTCACTCTAATTGTTCTAAAAATCGAAAACATACGGTTTGTTGTTCATGGTAATAACCCATGCATGCAAATGAATGTATTTTACAGCTATGGTAAAAGAGTATCTACAGCTGCTGAGACAGTGACATAAACTTTTTTTTTAAATACTGTATTGCAATAATAGAGATTCTGCAAACATTTAGCTCACGTGAAAAAGGGACTTTTAGTCTCATTGGGCTTACCTTGTCAACAAAATTCAATAAATAAATACTTTGTTTAATTGCTGTGCTCCCACATCCACTGTAACAAAGTAAAACATTTTAATAAGCATCACAATGTGAGAAGAACCCTGCATTTGAGTTAGTTTAAAAATTGCTTTTCTTTTACTCGACTGATGCAGAATGCTGTACACCTATTCAGTATAAACTGCCACATTTACCTGGACAGGATTCAAGAACCAAGCTGTGAACCTTGAGACAATGCAGACCTGTGGCTGAAACCAACAGCTGCTGCTTACATACTGTGTGACCCTGTGCAAACCAGTTAATATCCTCCTTGGATGCACCAGGAAACTTCAGCTCAGTGTGCCTTTCTGGCCAAAAATTCTCAAAAAAAAAAAAAATCAAGTGCACGTCTTAAAGAGCTAATAGTACTGCCTGAAATTAATATTACCTTCCAAAAGTAGTGAACCATTACTCCATATATCTGAAATATGTTTTTTTTTGCTAAATACTTGTGTTCTGTGGAACAGAGCACGACCTGCAGACTGGCGAAGCTGGTTCAATTCCTCCTCATACAGTTCATCACCAGCCCTATGATCTCACTGCATGTGAGATCACAACAGACAAAGAAGAGCAACTAACCAACAAGATCGGTCACTTGTGATAATCACAGGTAGTAAAGTCACAATGCTGATGAGGTGTGAAGAGGAATACAACTAAACATGTCAGCGTCCAGGTAAAGGATTTTTCTTTACATCACAACAGTTGTTTCTACAGTTCATGGGCATTCACTCCCTATCACTCAGATGTTGGCTGGCAGAGGGGTGAATGGAGGGGCTGTGCCATTCGCCATCTGTGGACTTGGAAGCACATAGTACAGTTACGTAAGAACTTACTGTAACAGTAGATATTCGAGAGAGGCTCTTGCAGTAGGTATTCACAAGTAGGACTAAGCCGCCAGGCATCAGGACCCCATGGAAAAATCTCTAGCTAGCAGTCTCTGGCAAGGACCGCTACCACATCAGGTGACCGGCATCATCAGACATCAGTATAAAGGGGGGGGCGGTCCTGACACCTGCCCTCCAGTTCTTTCCCACCAAGAGCCAAAGGTCTGACAGGAGAGAAGAGGATATGGCCCCCATATCTGAAAGAAGAAATTGAGGGGTGGGAGAGAGGGAAGGTAATACCTACTGCAAGAGCTTTTCTCGAAGATCTACTATTACGGTAAGTTCTTACGTAACTGTACTATCTTACTTCGAGAGGGCTCTTGCAGTAGGTATTCACAAGTAGGACTGAGTCTCAAGCAGTCTGGAACAAAAAGAAAGCGGGAGGAGGAAACACTATCCACAAATGTTGAGTTTCTAGACAGGGATCATGAGAAGATTCCCCTGCAGAACAGCTAGCCTGAAGCCTGCTGTGCGGCGAGAGGCAATGTCCAAACTGTAATGTTTTGAGAAGGTATGAATGGACGTCCAAATTGTGGCTGCACAAATCTCAGCTGCTGACACATTTTTAAAGCAAGCGGCAGAGGCCGCAACCCCTCTAGTGGAGTGGCCTTTGACCTGACCTGGAAGGGTCTTGTGATACTTGTAACAGAAATTGATACAATTGGCCAAACATCTAGAAAGGCATTGCTTGGAAACAGGGTTGCCTTCTCTCTTGTGAGCGAAAGACACAAAGAGTTGGTCTGTTTTTTCTGAGATCTTTAGTCCTATAAGTGTAGTTACATCCAGGGTATGGGGGAGATACTCTCCTTGATTGGAGTGCTCCGTGAAGAAGGCTGGAAGCTCGATGGACTGATTCAATGTAGATTCAGCCACCACTTTTGGAAGAAATTTAGGATCAGTACGTATGGCCACTCTATCCCTGTGGAAAATCAAATAGGGGATTTTGCACATCAGGGCTTGCAACTCAGAAATCCTCCGAGCTGAGGTAATGGCCACCAGAAATAAAGTCTTCCAAGAAAGAAACTTTAGCTCTGCCTCCGCTGCGGGTTTGAAGGGAGGCAGAGTAATCTTCTCCAGAATGAAATTCAGGTTCCAAGAGTGAGCAGGGTTGTGAATCGGGGGTCTTAGGTGCAAGACCCCTCACAGAAAAGTCTTAGAGACTTCCAGTTGTGCAAACGTCCTGCTCCCGAAAGGGATGTGGTAGGCTGAAATGGCTGCCGTATGTACTTTCACTGACGAGTAACTAAGGACCAAGTCGTACAGGTGCCTAAGGTAGTCCGGAACCTTATTGGCTGGACAAGAAGAGGGTTCTAGGTTATTAGAACCCACCCAGATAGTGAAGCGTTTCCACTTCATGGCGTAAGTGGACTTGGTGGAAGGCTTTCTGGCCTCCACCAGGATATCTGCTACAGCGCGTAAAGGTGAAGAGACTTGAGGCCTGGATGGACCAGGGTCCCCTGCTCCTGGTTCAGCAAGTTTTGCGACAGTGGTAGAGGAAGAGAAGGTTCCTTGGAAAACCGTTGCAGAAGAGAGAACCAGGCTTGCCTCGGCCAGAAAGAAGCGATGAGGATCATTCTCGCCCCTTCCGACCTTAGCTTGTTGAGCACTCTCGGGATCAGAGGAAATGGAGGGAAGGCGTAAACAAACTTGTCCTTTCAGCACAGAGACAGTGTGTCCTGACAAAAACGTCTCGCCCTGGAGCAAGTGAGCAGAAGACGGGAAGTTTGGCATTGTCGGGGGAGGTGAAAAGGTCCATTTGAGGGGTCCACCAATGCTGGAAGGCATTGTTTCGCACGGCCTGGTCTAGTTCCCACTCGTGAGACTTGGCTGACGAGCGACTTAAAGCGTCCGCGAGAGTGTTCTCCATCCCCGGCACGTGGACAACCGTTAGGCGAAGGCTGTGCTGGGATGCCCCATGCCAGATTCTCATGGCTTCCCAGCAGAGGGGATAAGAATGAGTCCCCCCCTGTTAGTTGAGGTACCAGACAACACACATGTTGTCTGATTGTATGAGAAGATGACCGGGACAAACAACCGGAAGGAGAGCCTGGAGGGCATAAAGGACTGCCCTCAGCTCGAAGATGTTTATATGGAGTCTCTGTTCGAACTGAGGCCAGCTGCCCCAAGTTCGATGAGACCCGAGATGGGCACCCCAGCCTACCCCCAACGCAACCATCGCCAGGGTCTGGGTGGGTGGGTGGAAGGTACAGAATGGGGTCCCCAGATTGAGGTGATCTGCAACTGTCCACCACTGCAAGTCCTTGACCACAGGATCTGACACCAGGATCTCGTGATCCAGGTTGTCCTGGG
Organism: Neoceratodus forsteri; assembly: GCA_016271365.2. NCBI lineage: Eukaryota > Metazoa > Chordata > Ceratodontiformes > Ceratodontidae > Neoceratodus > Neoceratodus forsteri. The sequence continues at coordinate 1,329,719,896 of CM028131.1, read as the reverse complement.
ACTGATCCCATTGAGTCCATAGGGTCCACTGAGAGATCCTCATGTGGAGACGAGCTAGTGGGATGGCCGGGATGGCGGCTGCCATCAGGCCAAGAAGGCAGAGGACCTTCCTGGCTCCAGCCCTTCTGAGACCCGATATGAACCGATTCTGGATTGATAGTGTCTCGGCTCTGTCCGGGGCCAAAAAGGCCTTGCCCAGGGTCGTATCCAACACTGCCCCTATGAACTGCAGCCGTTGGCAAGGGATTAGATGGGACTTGACAAGGTTGATTGTAATCCCCAGGTCGGAGAAAACTTGAAGGGTGAGGGAAAGGGAGCCCAAGAGTTCCTCCCCGGATGAGGCTGCCAGAAGCCAATCGTCCAAGCAGGGGAAGACTTGGACCCCCTTGGTATGCAGGAAGGCCGCCACTACCACCAATCACTTGGTAAATACTCATGGGGCCAAGGATAGACCAAATGGGAGGGCCCTGAACTGGTACTGGGACCCCTGAAAACAAAAACAGAGGTACTTTTGGTGGGAGTGGCAAATGGGGATATGGAGGTAGGCATCCTGCATATCCAGGGCACATAACCACAGGCCCGGCCAAAGCATGGGAAGAAGGCTCTGGAGGGAGAGCACTCAGAACCGTTTGTACTCCACAAACTGATTAAGGGAGCTGAGGTCAGGAATGGGCCTCAGATCTCCGGTTTTCTTTGGTACTAGGAAGAAATGAGAATAGTAACCTGTCCCCTAAAGATGGAGGGGGACAGGTTCTATTGCCTCTTTCAACAGAAGAGAGTGTATCTCTTCCAGTAGCATTTGCAGATGAGTAGTGGAGTACGATGAGGGAGGGGGTTGTCTGTGAGGTGGTTTTTGAATGAATTCTATCTAGTGTCCCACTGCAATCAGCTGGAGCACCCAGGCATCTGTCGTTATCCTCTCCCAGCCCAGCAGATGGGAGAAGAATCTCCCCTACTGGTTCCTCTGAACTGGACAGAGGCAGTGGGAGAGGCAGGGAGTCAGGAGTCAGGAGGCAGAGGGCAGAGCAGCAGCTGAGGCCCTGGGAGCTTTCTTGCTGGGGGGGGGGGGCCTTGGCAGCTGGTGCGGCCTTACGTTTATTGGGACATCTGGATTGCGTCTGCTTACCCTTTGGCAGTTGGGGTGCTAAAAGGACCGTTTCTGCCCTTGAGAGGGTTTGTACATTGTCTGAACAGACTTTGATGCCAAACCCTTCTCCTGTAATTCGATGATGATGTCCTTGACATCACCGCTAAACAGCACAGACTCTCTGAAGGGAGCATCGTGGATAGCCGATTACACTTCAGGGGCCAGACCTGACACTCAGAGCCAGGCGTGACGCTGCAAGGATACGGCAAAGGCCGAGCTCCTGCCTGCTGTGTCCACCACTTCATATGTAGCACGAAGCATGTGAATACAGTCCAAACGTGAGAAGCGGACAAGATCTTTCAGTTCCTGCTTAGTCTGGGAGTCTGGAAGGGAGTCCAGTTTTGATTCCATATGACTAAGGATAGCCTTCTGGTAGTCCACCATGTGGCCGACGTAGTTGAGGGCCTTCATTCCCAGAGTGGAAAAAACATAGACCTTCATCCCGTACTGGTCCAGAAGACGTGATTCCTTGTCAGGAGGGGATGAGCTAAAATGCTTAGGGTTATCTGAGTGGTCGTGTGCGGCACTAATCACTACTGAATCAGCCTTGGGGTGAAGGCTAAGGAAATCTTTCCTCTCAAGAGTCTGGTATAGCCTGTCTGCCTTCCAAGGAAGGGAGGATAACAAGGAAGGTTGCTTCCAAATAGTGGAAACAAGATCCGCATGAGGCTCTATCCAGGGTGGAATCAGGGTAGGAGAAGTCTCCGGGAGATCCAGATGGGCCGCGAGCTTCTTACGCTGGGGGTCTGGCTCCACTGATTGCCACCAACAGGCAGCCTGGATTTTCTTCAGCAGCTCCAGAAAGGAAGGGTCTTCCAGAGGGGACTTTGGAGAACCTTGTGACCTAGGTCTGTCTGGAGTGCGGGGCTCATCCTCTCAGTCAGAGCGTCCAGAGTCCAGATCTGACTGAAGATTCTGATGATGATGCAGAAGAAGAGGAGGAGTCCTCCCTAGGAGGAGGATAGCCCTCTCTGGGGGTTCCTCAGGAGGAGCATGTCCTCCCTGGCCCAAGAGCCAGAAGGTTCAGCTCTGGTGACAGGAAGAGGTAGGGGAGTCTCTTCGTGCCAACATAAGGGGTCTGGCGTCGGGACCGGCATTGGTATATGTTTTTCAACCTCTTGGGTGATCTGTGTTTTAGCCTCAGCCCACCAGGAGGCCAAGACCTCCCTCAAGTCCACCTGAGGCTGTGGGGTAGGTTGAAGAGGGGGAGGAGGAGGTGGAGGAGGGCTCGGATATGGGTAACCTGGAAATCCATAATAAGGGTACCCGTAACCTGACGGCGGGAAGCCTGGCATCGGGTATTGAGACGTTGGGTATGCCGGCACCGGGGGCGCCAACGGAGTCGAAGGTCCCAGCATCGGCCCTGCAGGTGGACCAGATGGATCAGGCGTTGGCCCGGAGGGCACAGAGCCCAAAGGGGGACCCGTCGGGAGGTCCGGGAACCCAGAAGGCTCTGACGGTCTCTCGTCAGGAAGCGGTATGCCGGAGGGTGATGTCGGATTGTCTGGCGTCGGGTCCGGCATGTAAGGAGCTGGCGTTGGGGGGCACCCCCAATGGCAGCGTTTCAGGCTCCTCGACCCCAGCCGGGAAGGGAGGAGTGAACTCCTCGGGAGGAGCTGAAGGAGACGCGGGGACCTCAGCAGGCAACGCAACAGGTGTGCGCTGCGGTGACTCTCGGGCATCAGGAGTGGAAGGAGAGCCTGACAACGGGTCTCCAGCTGAGCGGACATCAGGTATACCAATGACTGACTTACCAGCTGAGTCCAGGCAGTCATCAGTGGGATCAACGCCTGGCTTATTGGACACACTCTGACCAGTTGGCCTGGGTTTAGAGGCCGTAGTGGGAGTGCAGGCCTCCTTTGCCCCGGAGGCTCCCATCGGGCCCGAGCACAAGCGGGGGGTCGATGCCGGCTTAGTTACCACTAGGCCGGCAGTCGAATGACGATCCCCTGGAGAGGAAGTTACCTGGAAAGCTGCGACTCCAGCCGAAGTTGCACCCACTGTGGATGGCGAGTCCTGATCCTTGTGTTTCTCCTTGTCCCTCCTTTTCTTGTGATAGCCCTCAGGAGAAATTGGCACCTGCCTCAATTTCTTCAGTTCTTTTTCCATGGATTCCATTTTCTTTTTGAGCAAATGGGCTTCCAGGGACTGCTGCCTTCATTTCCGAGTAGCAGCGTTGAATTTTCGGCAGCGTTCACACTCCTCCACATGGTGGTCTGGGCCCAGACAGAAGAGGCAGAGAGAATGGCTGTGCTTGTGAGGGAGCTGGGATCCACATGAGTCGCATTGGTTTTTATGTGATTCCGATGGTGTCGGGGATGACATGCACAGTGAGGTAGTAACACGCAATTATCAGAATAAGAAAGAAAATTGTCAAAAATGGTTTATACTTATCTAAATGGCAAGATAAGCGAGCGCTGTTCTTCTGCAAGGTACTTTCGCAAGCCAACGGTGGGAAAGAACTGGAGGGTGAGCATCGGGATCTCCCCCTTTATACTGACGTCAGATGATGCCGGTCACCTGACGTGGGGGCGGTCCCCGCCAGAGACTGCTAGCTAGAGATTTTTCTGTGGGGTCCTGACGCCTGGCGGCTTAGTCCTACTTGTGAATACCTACTACAAGATCCCTCTTGAAGTAAGATCTACTGTTCCTTAGGAGGGGTGAATCATGTGTCAGTGGTATGTCTGTGGGGGAAGGGATGGTGAGTGTTCAGTAGTTGGGCCAAGGATAGTAGCTTTTTGTATTTATTTAACTTTGGTGATCGGCTGAGTACATTGGCATGAAAGCCTTTTTCAGGCACAACCTGGCACAGGTAGCACAGGCGAGACCAGAGATACATAATAACAGATGTAGCAATATTTACAGTATTCATTTACATGGCATAGTATTTACAAAGGTGAAACAGTAGTGGTTTTGATGGCAGGTGGAGGTGGGGTCCACTAGATTACCAGGGCATGGGACATTATACTGTAACATTGGTATGGCAATGGGGGTGGGGAACTACTACACTACCAGAGAATGAGATATTATATTGCAACATTGGTATGGTGATTGGGGAGGCACTACTTTACTGGCTAATGGGATATTCTATTGATGCATTGGTACAGTGACTGGGGAAGGGTGGGGAGACATTAACCAGACAGGGACTGACAGCTCTTGTGATCAGTCTGCTACTCTGGGATCGCAGTGGGGGGGAGGGGGAGACGGGAGGCCAAGGCTCTGCATACAAACACTGAATGGGTCTGCAGAAAAGGACCAGTAGGCCCATCTAGTCTGCCCTATTTTCTCTGCCTAACACTACACCTTGGACTCTGTTTGGTCACAGGCATCCCTCCCTCCTCCCTTACCCATGTTTATTATACCCATGTGGCTGTTCAATGCATATCTGATGTTCCCCCAACTGTCTTTGCCCCAGCACCTCTTCTGGCAGGCTGTTCCAGGCATCTACAACCCTTTCAGTGAAGAAGTACTTCCTTACATCCCTCTTCAACTCCCCCCAAGCTTCATAGTATACCCGTGTTCTGGTGCTCCTCCTCCTGTGAAAGAAACTCCCCTCCTGCACCTTGTTCACTCTCGTGAGGTACTTATAGGTCTCAATTATGTCCCTTCTCGCTCTCTTCTCCTCCAGGGAGTGCATATTGAGCTCCCATAGACTCTCCTGGTATGGTTTATTGTGCAACCCCAGCACCATTTTAGTATCCCTCCTCTGGACTGCTTCCACCCTGCCGATGTCCTTGGGGATGTTCAGCCTCCAGAACTGGACATAGTACTCCAGGTGGGGTCTCACAAATGAGCGATACAAAGGCAACATCACCTCCCTTCTCCTGCTAGAGATCCCCAGCCCTATGCATCTCAGCATCTAACTTGCCTTATCTATTGCCCTGCCACCTTGAGATCATCAGATACAATTACACCATGGTCCCTCTCTTGTTTGATAACTGTAAGTAGCTGGGTTTCCTGCCCTAGGTGCATGACTTTGCACTTTTTTGCATTGAAACCCAGCTGGCACTCTCTAGACCACTCCTCTAGTTTCCCCAGATCCCTTTTCATTCTCTCCACCTCCTCCTGGGTGTCCACCCTGTTGCAGATTTTTGTATCACTTGCAGAGATACACCTTCTCCTCCATTTTCTCAGCTATGTCATTTACGAAGACACTGAAGAGGACACGGCCCAGAACCGATCCCTGTGGTACTCCACTGGTCACTCTCCCATCATCCGAGTGGCTGCTGTTTACCACCACTCTCTATCTCCTATCTTTCAACCAGTTAGATGCCCACCTCTCCACCTTCTTCCCTACCCCCTGGGCTGCTAATTTACTTTTTCAGCCTCCTGTGTGGTACAGTGTCAAAGGCCTTACTGAAGTTCAGATAGGCCACATCCACTGCCCTCCCCTGATCCACCTACCCAGTTAACCTGTCGAAGAAATCTATGAGATTTGTTTGACATGACCTCCCCCTGTGAAGCCATGCTGCTGGTGGTCCCGAAGCCCATGTCTCCAGGTTCTCCATCAGTCTCTCCTTCAGCAGGGCCTGTAATTGCTAGCCTCCTCCCTGCTGTCGCTGTTGTGCAGAGGGACCACATCGCCCCTCCTCCATTCCTCGGGAACCACCCTGTCTTCAGTGAGGTGATAATATAGTGTTACTACCAACTCCTGGATTAGTAATTCACTCACCCAATATATTTTCACAATTTTTCCTTTTTTATTTTTTTCTCTGGTATCAGCACTGTTTAAAATTCAGCAATGTTTCGAGAAGATACCTCCTTTGTATCAAGGCAAAAACAGTTACTGGTCTATTTTTTTTAGTGCAATGCACTTTTTTAAAATGTTTTGTACTTCTAATTCCGCTTCTGTTATATTTCATATCCTTACTTCATTGGCATCTCAACTGGAAATGGTTTCTTAGACTGTTTTCACCTAATCAGTGATATCTTGCTTATCCTAGCCATCTTCTTGAAGTTGGAACAGGTTGCTGCTTTGAAACAACTGAGAGCTGCATGGGAGCAAGGGTGTAGACAGGCATACTCACTGTACACATTTGTGTACAGTTTTGTTGAGTGCCTGCCATAAACCATAAGCCACTCTGTTAATATTATCATTCTAATCTGTAGTATTTGGGTTAGTGTAGGCCACTGAGGAGTGTCCAATAATGTATAACCTCTTTAGGGAGTAGAGGAGTCATCTGACAACAATCTGACTTGTTTGGAAGGGGGTGCCATTTGGAAAGGATGTGTACATTTTTTAATTGGGAGGGTGTAACTGTTGGAAATTGTGTACAAAATGGAAATTTCTGGCTACACTCCTGCATGGGAGACACTATATTGGACTAGAAATCTGCAACAAATCTCACTCTTGCTCAAATCTGAGGCAGGTGTACCTTACTTTACATTCTTACATTGGTATCGCTTTGTGTTTAATTATTTTAGTTTTTAAATCAAGAAGGGGGGTTTGCAAAACTGCTGATCTTGTGAGTAACTTCAGAAGGGTTGAACTACTGCATATTTGGTTTTCCCTTGTGGGTAACTAGACTGTCTACTAGTATTCTGTGGCAGTTTGCATCAAACTATTTTTAAATAATTTACTGGTGGCTGATTAGTTATCATAGCAAAGGCTGCAAGTTTGTGTATTTGAATCCAGACAGAGCCTCAGGTGGGGGGAATTGTCTTGCCCAGATTGCTTTCAGAGCACACAACACCAGGTTGTATTGGGTCAGTGAGGCTTACCTGTGTTGGGCTGAACTGCTTGATTTTTCTGTTTTTTCCTTTGCTGGGTATTTTTTCTGTTAACTCATTGTGGAGGTTGTCTTGCTGAAAGGAAGGTCAACACTCATCATAGTGGTATGTTAGAGCTTGTAGTTGATTGTGTCTGGAAGGCACGGCTTGAGCCCGCCCACCTGCCCCTCACCCCACCCTTGGTGTCACTTCCTTTATGCCAGGGGTTCTGACAGCATTACTTATAGGGGCATACAAGTGTCATAACCTTACCAGCACAGCACACTGCATTGACAGTAAAAGCACGCACACTATTAAAAAAAAAGACAAATTTACACAGGGTAAACTGGAAAGAAGTCAGACATGTGGGGAGTAGTGCAATGCACTGCCTGTGGAGCAGCAGTCTTCCGGGAGACTTTCTGGAGGCTGAGATGCTGCCCTATTTGCAGGCAACTCTCTGCTCTGAGGGAGGAGGTTGCCCATCTCTGGGCCAAACTGGACAGGAGTACAGGAACCTCCCCCCATGCAGGGAACACCAGGGCCACCACGTCTGCCTCACAGGTTGCCAAGAAGGAGCAGCAGTTGGACCACAGTGGGCTCAGAGAGGGTGAAGGTGGTGGAACAGAGGTACATCCCTTCAGACGTACCACTCCACAATCCATATGCCATTCTGGTGGTGCATGGTTCCCCTACGGAGGCACACAAGGAGACTGAGGAGGTTGCTGGCAACCGTCACAAGGGAGGCCCACAGGAGGGTGGCACAGGACACCAAATGGAAAGGAAGCAGCTCCTGGTGGGGGACTCAGTTGTCAGGGGGATAGAACTGGGGGGTAAGGAAAAGTGAAGTAAGGTGCCTACTTGGTGGCATGGCTTGGAGGGACAGGAAGCGGATTCTGAGGATCACGACAGCAGTTGCATGGGAGATGGTGCTGGATGTCATTGTTCACCAAGGGCCAAGTGACTTGGCCGGGCATGGGATTAGATCAGTGCAGGAGGAGTTTGTGGAGTTGGGAAGGGGCCTTAGACAAGTAGCTCATATAGTATCCTTCTCGGAGGTGCTGCCTGTCTAAGGCATGGGTGAGGCGAGGGTACTCTGCACCATGTAATTCAATGAATGGTTGAAAAACTGGCGTAAAGCACAGGGTTTTGGCTTCATTGGATACCCACCTATACTGGCATGATGGTCTGCATCTGTCCAGGAAGGGAACCAGTCTCCTGAGTGATCGGTTTAAATGCTTCATTGGCAAGCTTTTAAACTAGCCAAGGGGGAGGCACTGATAAGCAGCAGGGAATTCCCAGCCTCCCCCTATAAAACAGGGTACTAAATGAGGTAAAGACCAAGGTAGAAAGGTCAGTAGGGAACAGGACTGGGGTAAATGGAGAAAGCAAAGTCAGTAAGGGCAGGGATGGGGCTAGAAGAGGTAAAGCCATCAAAAAATGGAGACTAATGAGTACCAATGCCCGTAGTCTGGGTAACAAGCTTCCTGAACTAGTGGCCTTGATGGAAGAGGAACATCTGGATATCGTGGCAGTCACAGAACCATGACTAGGATGTAAACATACCAGGATACACTATCTACAGGAGGGACAGGGAGGGTAAAAGAGGAGGAGGAGTAGCTCTCTACATAAGGGAAGGAATCAAAGCAACAGAACAAAAGGGTAAGCAGGGAGGAGAGGAAGCACTGTGGTTCAACTTGGATACAGGCAATGGCACCACAATCCACACAGGGGTTATATACAGACCCTCATCTCAGGGGAAGGAAATGGACAAGGAAATGATAGAAGGTATCCTTAGAATGGCAGAAAAGGGGGAGATATTATTGATGGGGGACCTGAATATGCCATATGTTACATACATAGATACATAGATACATAGACAGTGTCGGCAGATAAGGGCCTATGGCCCACCTAGTCTGCCCATTTGAGCTTGTAAGTTCAGTTTGTTTTCCTAGAAGTCTATTTCCCCTTACCCCTGACCTCTAGAATTCCTTTATGTCTATCCCATGCATTCTTAAATCCGTGATTGTTTCAGCCCCACCACTTCCTCTGGCAGGGTGTTCCACTTGTCCACCACCCGTTCTGTGAAGAAATTCTTTCTCATGTTTCCTCTGAATCGTCCTCCCTCCAACTTCATCCCATGCCCTCTAGTCCTGAAACATCTTTTTCGCTTAAAAATAGTGTTTTCCTGCACCCTGTTCCTCCCTGTAAGATACTTGTATGTCTCTATCATATCCCTCTCTCCTCCTCTCCTCCAGGAGTACATGTTCAGTTCCTTCAACCTGTCTTCAGAGGACTTGTGATGCAACCCATGCACCATCTTTGTTGCCCTCTTCTGAACCTTCTTACCCTGTCTATGTCCTTACGTAGGTATGGTCTCCAGAACTGTACACTGTACCCAGGTGGGGCCTCACTAGTGTCTTGTATAGCGGAATTATGACCTCCCTTTTCCTGCTGGTGATGCCCCTGCCTATACATCCCAGCATCCTATTTGCTTTACCTGATGCCTTGTCACACTGTTTCCCTACCTTGAGGTCATCAGAGTGACAACCCCAAGATCTCTTTCCTGCTTGGTGCATGCTATATCCTCACCCCAACTGATATATTGTGCCAGGGTTTTGTGCCTATATGCATTATCTTGCACTTCTTGCACTGAATTTCAACTGCCAAACCCTTGACCATTCTTCAAGTTTCTGCAGGTCCCTTCTCATTCTGTCTACACCCTCTGGTGTGTCTACTCTGTTACACAGCTTTGTGTCATCAGTGAACAGTGAAATTCTGCCTTCTAGATCCTGTGCAATGTCACTGATGAAGATGTTGAATAGGACCGGTCCCAGCACTGATCCCTGTGGTACCCACTGGTCATCTTCCTCTGTGGAGTGACAGCCATTTACCACCACCCTCTGTGTCCTGCCACCCAGCCAGTTACCTACCCACCACACTACTGCCCTGCCCACACCCATATTCCCCAGTTTGTGTAATAGTCTTCTATGTGGCACAGTGTCAAAGGCCTTGCTGAAGTCCAGATAGGCCATGTCCACTGCCCTCCCCTGATCCACCTCCCTAGTCACCCAGTCAAAAAATTCAATGAGGTTGGTCTGACATGACCTCCCCCTGGTGAAACCATGCTGCCTTGGGTCCTGTAGCCATTGACAGCCAGATGTTCCACCAATCTCTCCTTCAGTAGTGCTTCCATGATCTTTCCCACTACCGAGGTGAGGCTGACTGGTCTGTAGTTCCCTGCTTCCTCTTTGTTCCCACTTTGTATAAGGGGACTACATCTGCTGTCCTCCAGTCTTTGGGTACCTCCCTGTTTCCAGTGATTGGCTGAACAGGATAGCCAGAGGTTCAGCCACCACCTCTCTTAGTTCTTTAAGGACCCTGGGGTGCACCCCATCTGGCCCCATTGCTTTATCAGCTCTTATTACTTCCAGTTCCTTCAGGACCCTTTCTCGTTAAAGGACTTGTGTCCATTTCTGCACCATTCTCACCCCTTGTACTCCCTTCAGACCCATTACCCCCTCTTCCTTAGTAAAGACTGAGCAGAAATACCTGTTCAATATGTCAGCTTTACTGTTGTCATCCTCCACGCTCCCATCCTCCCCTTCAGTCTCACTATCCTCCTTTGTCTTTCTTTTTCACTTATGTACCTGTAAAGGTTTTGTCCCTTTACCCACTGATTTTGCAATGTGTTCTTCTGTCTGAGCTTTGGCTTCCTTACTGACTTCCCTGCCTCCCTTTGTTTCTCCTGGTACTTCTCCCTATCCCCTTCTGCCTTTGTCTTTTGTATTGCCTGAATGCAATCTTTTTGGCTTTCACTTTCTTTGCTACCTCTTTGGAAAACCATAATGGTCTCCTCTTCCTTTTCCTCTTGCTAACCTGCTTAATGCATAATTCTGTTGTTCCTATAATCCCCATTTTAAATACTGCCCACTGTTCCTCAACCCCTGATTCCTGTCCCATTCCCCTTAATGCCTCTTTCAAGTATCTCCCCATTTTCCCAAAGTCTGCCCCCCTAAAATGTTAGCTGGAGTGCATTTGCTGCAGCCACATCAAAGAGCGGGGTCATTCTAGATGCCCTGCAGGGGGCATGCCTTAGACAACTAGTACTGGAACCCACTCGGGAGGAAGCAATCTTAGACCTGGTACTCTCAAATGGAGATGGAGAAAGGATCACAGATTTAGAAGTGGGTAGCCATCTGAGAATTAGCGACCATCGAACAGTATGGTTCACGATAAACACAGCAGTAGAGTCAAGCCATACAAAGGCAAAGGTCCTGAACTTCAGGAGGGCTGACTTTGCCAAAATGGGTGAGTGCCTAAGGAATGCACTAGCAAATGGGCAAGATGGAGGGGTGGAAGAACAATGGGGAATAATCAAAAACTGCCATCACTGAGGCAACAAGCCTTTGTGTAAAGCAAATAAACAAAACAAAACTATGTAAAAAACCACTATGGTTCTCAAAGGAGGTGGCAGGGAAGGTTTGGGAGAAAAAGATAGCATTCAGGAAGTACAAGGAACCACAGAAGGAGCAGGACAGATAACTGTATCAGTTAAAGCAGAAGGAAGCATGGAAGGCAGTCAGAACAGCAAAGGCCCAAACCGAGGAAAAGATAGCCAACTCAGTTAAGAAGGGGAATAAAACCTTTTATAGGTACATCAGGGAGCGAAAGAAGACCAAGGGAGGGATAGTGAGGCTTAATAAAGGGGAGGGGAAATGGGCAGATGATGACTGTGAAAAGTCAGATACACGAAACAAATATTTTTGCTCAGTATTCACAAATGAAGAGGGGGGGAGGTACCTAAACCAAACAATAGAAACACTCTGGATAAGGAGGTTGATACCAGCCCAGTCACAGAAGAAAGAGTTCTGAAAGAACTCTTAAAACTGAAGGTGGACAAAGCAATGGGGCCTGATGGGATTCATCCCAGAATTCTAAAAGAACTAAGAGTAGAACTAGTGACACCACTGACCACCCTCTTTAATAAATCATGGGAGGATGGGGTTGTACCTGAGGACTGGAGGAGGGCAGATGGTATTCCACTTCACAAATGTGGGAGCAGGGCAGAGGCAGAAAATTGCAGACCTGTTAGTTTGACCTCAGTGATTGGGAAAATGATGGAATCACTTCTGAAGGAAAGAATTGTTGAGTACCTAGAGGCCAGAGAGGCACAGGACCCAAGGCAGCATGGATTCGCAGCGGGAAGGTCATGTCAGACAAATCTAATAGATTTCTTTGACTGAGTGACCAAAGTAGTAGATCAGGGAGGGGCTGTGGACATGGCCTACCTAGACTTTAGCAAGGCATTTGACACAGTCCCACACAAAAGATTAATATACAAGTTAGCCAGCCTTGGAGTGGGTCCCAAGATGGTAGCCTGGGTAAAACATTTGCTGGAGAACAGGACACAGAGGGTAATAGTAAATGGAGTCCAATCTGAAGAAAGGGGGGTTACTAGTGGGGTACCACAGGATTCAGTACTAGGACCTCTCTTCTTCAATGTCTTTATAAGTGACATTGCAGAGGGACTGGAAGGAAAAGTATGTCTCTTTGCAGACGACACAAAGATCTGCAACACGGTTGATACACAAGGTGGGGTGGAAATGATGAGAAGGGACTTGGCAAGGTTGGAGGAATGGTCAAATGTATTGCAGCTTAGAGTCAATGCTAAGAAGTGCAAAGTAATGCACCTGGGAAACAAAAACCCAGGGGAAGAGTACATCATGGTAGGTGAAATACTAACAACAACAAAAATGGAAAGGGACCTGGGGGTAGTCATATCAGATGACCTAAAGGTGGGCAAGCAATGTGAGAGGGCAGTAAGGAGGGCTTGGGGGGTCTGGGATGCATAGGAAGAGGCATCACCAGTAGAAAACAGGAAGTTGTTATCCCTCTGTACAGACAGCTGGTGAGACCCCATCTGGAGTACCGTGTGCAGTTCTAGAGACCCAATCTTCGCAAGGACATAGACAGGATGGAGGCAGTCCAGAGGAGGGTAACTAAAATGGTGCAGGGTCTGCACCAGAAGACATACGAAGAGAGACTTAAGGAGCTTAATATGTATACCCTCGAGGAAAAGGCGGGGGGGACATGATAGTAACTTTCAAGTACCTCAAGGGAATCAACAAAGTCCAAGAGGGTAGCATCTTTCCGAAAAAGAGGTGTGCAAGAACAAGGGGTCACAATTTGAAGATGGGGGGGGCTCAGAGGTAATGTGAGGAAGTATGTTTTCACAGAGGGTTGTGGATGCATGGAACGGCCTTCCTGAGGAGGTTATGGAGTCAAAAACAGTGGGGGAATTCAAGAATGCATGGGACAGACATAAGGCAATTCTAGGGGGTGGGGGTAGGAGGAAGTAGGCTGTTGGTTAACTAGGATCCACAGCTTATCCATTAGATAGGGAAATGGGCAGACTGGGTGGGCCAAGCGGTCCTTATCTGCCATCAAATTCTATGTTTCTATGTATCCGGTGGCTCTTAGTCAAATAGTGTTGCCAGAGGAGCGGCTAGCACTGTGTTTCATTCCTTACTTACCTTGGGCGGATCCCATCCTGCCTCATTGCCTTGTTTTCATTTAGGGTTTCCAGCCCCCAGCAGACTCTCTCTTTCCATAAATGGACTTGTGTCCACCCCCCCATGCCTGTTTATGCATGTTGGCCCATCCCCCCTTCCACTGTGAAGATTGAGCAGAAGTATTTGTTTAAAATTATAGCTTTTTCTTGGTCTTCGCCTGCACAGTCCCCCTCTCCTGGTGTCCCGATCTTCACTATACCACTCCTTGACATCCTCTTTTCGTTCATGTAGTTGAAGAAAATCTTATCCCCATTCTTGACCTCCTGAGTGATCCTTTCCTCAGTTTGCGCCTTTGCTATTCTTACCCTTTTTCCTGCCTCCCTTTGTTTCTCTTGAGATACCTCCCTGTCTTCTTCCATTTGGGTCTCCTTGTACTTCCCAAAACCTATTTTTTTCTCATTTAGCACCTTAGCCGCCTCCTTTGAGAACAACAGTGGCCTCTTTCTCCTCCCACTCGTGCTTATTACCTTTAAACAGCTTGCCGTTACCTCAGTTATTCCCTCTTTTATTCTATTCCATTATGCCTCTATCCCCCAACTATCCCCCCTTCATGATATTTCCAAAGGCAGTCACCCATTTCTTCAAAATCTACTTTTCTGAAATCCAGGACCCTTGTCTTGGTGTGTTTTTTCTCCTGCCCAATCCGTATGCCCAAACACACTGTATGATGATCGCTTGTACCCAGGGGCTACCCACTGTGATGTCTACAATGCTGTCCCTGTTCATAAGTACCAGATCCAGGAGTACCCTGTCTCTAGTGGGATCTGTAACCAGCTGCCTGAGAAATGCCCCTTGCAGGGAGTCTAGGATGACCCTGCTCCTAGCTGTAGCTGCTGTCAGGATATTCAGGCTCACAACTGGCAGAGTAAAGTCACCCATAATCATCACTTCCCCTTTGCTTGCCATTTTGCCTATGGTCTCCCCCCAAACCCTGTCAAATTCCTCCCCATGTTGGTGGACTGTACACCACACCCACATGTATAAAGGCCCCAGACACCATCTCTAAGCCAACCCAAAGAACTTCCAGACCGTCCTTTTCCTCACTGTGTCCTTGTATTTCTGTGACCTTTACACCTTCCTTTACACATAAAACAACCCCTCTGCCATTCCTCCCCACCATGTTCTTTCTAAATATGTTGTAATCTACTATGGCCACCTCCCAGTTGTGGTTGCGGGTGCACCACAATTCTGCTATGGCCACCAGATACAGATCTGCCTCTGCAATGGTAACCTCAAGGTCAGGAATTTTATTTCCTAGGCTCCTTTCACTGGCACACATGCCTCTCCACTCCTTTTGTTCCTCCCTGCCCCTACTTTGCCCTCCCTTCCTGAGTCCATCCTTCACCCTTCTTTTGCCACTGGTACTGTCCTTCCATTTTTTATCCTCCCTCTACACACCTCCATAGTGCTTTTCTCATCCCTAATTCCACCTCTCCACCCTCCCATCCCTTTCCCCCCTTGCCTCTACTCCCCATTACCCCAGGGGAATTTATTTCTTCTGGGCTTTTCATCACTGCTGCTCCACTATTGGGGCATTCACTACCTTACTCAAGCATTTAAACCTTCCTCCCAGGACTGCTGTTCCCCTTCATCCTGGAGGGATGATGGTCATCCCATTTGTACAGGCTTTTATCCTTCCAGGTAAAACCCTGGTCTCCAATGTAACAAAACCCCTCCTCCCTTCAACATGCCTTCAACCATCTGTTGAAGACCATGGTGCAGTGTGCCCTCCCCCCCCCCAGCCTTGCACAGGTAGCACCTGAGTGAAGGCCACCGTGTGTGCTACCTGCTTCAGGCCCCTCCCCAGCTCCTAAACCTATTCTGGACCACCCCGGCTGTGTCCCCTGCCAGGTCATTTGTCCCAAGAGGGAGAATGACATCCAGCTCCCTCTCATGCCCTGCTGCCCTAGCAATCCTAAGGATCTGCTCCCCATCCCTCCATGCTGAGGTGCAGGGTAGGCACCTCACCTCCCTCCTTCCCTCCTGTGGTGTTCCCAAAACTACCCCCGCCCTTGATGACTGAGTCCCCCACCAGAAGTTGCTTTCTCTTCTACTGGTCCTTCTCCTCCCACCTTGGAGCCTCCACTCTGAAGGACCCCCACATCCTCCCTTGCCACTACCATGGGTGCCTCATCTTAGTAGTCCCTTCCTGCCAGGGCAGCAAAAGAGTTCTGTAGTGGCACTGGCTGGGGAATGTGTTCCCTTACCACTATCACCACCCTCCCAGAGCCCACCACAATCTTCAAAATGCCTCTGCATATTTGTGTATGGCTGCAATGTGAAGAGATTCTTATGACCACATAATAACAAGCATATGTCCCCTTAGTACTGTGCGTGGCATATGTGTTTTAATTAGCATGCTGGCTGTTGAATATGGTTCATTGGAGCAAAGGCGCTATCCCGTTTGGGATATGCTATCTCCCTTTCTTTCTGTGGGTCACTTTCCTGCAGGGTGCTGTATTACCACAGCACATAGCAACTGAGCACGGCCCTAACACAGCCCCACGTTCTGACAGGCAGCATGCACCAGTTGGGGTCTGTCTACATATGACTCCTAGGCTAGATGTGCACTGTCTCACTTGCACCACTAATGGGTTCATGGTGCAATAGCCCGGCTTTGAAAATGGGACCCTGTAGCTTAAATTAGGCATAAGGATGTCTTGCGCTATTGCCTTGTGAGCTTAAGGGGTTAGATACAGTATTGTTTAACTCTGTATGTAAGGCACAACTAAGAGTTTGCAGACTTACAGACTGCATTCATGCGCAATGACAACTCATGGATATTATCAAACGTAACACCTAGCTATTTAAAAAAAGTCAACCTCCTTATGAAGAGAGCCATCAAGACACGCTATTTGCAGTATGTTAGTTCCACCACACAGGTTTTGTGCAGATCCAATCATGGCCTGAGGTTTGCTTACATTAAAGCAATCTTAATTTAAAAAAGACAGTTATGAAGTGAGATAAAATTCAGATTAATATGTCTGTTGAGGTCAACAATACGATTTTGAGCTATATAGGAGGGCAAGCTCATCTGCATACAAAAGGAGAGTGCAAGAGGAAGTGCTAATGGCAGAATACTAACAGCAACAATAGCAAGGAACCTTATGTGCATCCCTGTGGAACAACCACTAGTTTATAGGCAACTCCCGAGGTCCCTTTTCCAAATTTCTCAAGCTTTTTCTGTGGATAAGGTAGTTTCTAAACAAGGTTAGTGCAGTAGGGGAGACTCTCAGTTCCTTAAATTTATTGCAGAACAATGGGTGGTGCACAAGGTTGAATGCCTTAGTCAAATCTACGAACATGGCCCCAGTCACTTTCAAGATAAATTTCTTGAAAATAAAGGCCTACAGTGGAATTATTAGGGATAGAAATATGAATTGCTAAGCTTTTGAAAGTATTTATAATTGAAATGATCAATAATTGAAACTATATCAATAGAACTCTTCTATGATCTTGCCTTGTCCCCTGGCTTTCATTAAAAAAAAATTAAAACATAGCTCTTACAGTTCCAAAGTTAAAACTTTTGAAGGTTAATTTATTTGAAACCTGCTGTTATTTGAACCGTTTTTTTTTTTAAAAAAAGCTTGGAGTTATGTCAACATAAATGAGTTGTACCGAAACAGTATACAATTATCGATACATTATTTGTTTGGTTTTTCAAGCATCCATTAAACTACTCATACAATTTTGACATATTTAACATTATCAGTATAGATACATAGAAGATGACGGCAGATAAGGACCGTGTGGCCCACCTGGTCTGCCCCTTTTCCCTACCTAATACATTACCACAGACCCTAGTTGATCTGTGGCTTACCCTCTCTTCCCTGTTGCTAGAGTACTCTTATGTCAATCTCATGCATTCTTGAATTCCTGTACTGTTTTTGCCCCCACCACCTCTGCAGGGAGGCTGTATCAAGCATCCACTACTCTTTCTGTGAAAAAGTACTTCCGCACGTTGCCCTTGAGCCTACCCCTCTCTAGCCTCACATCATGCCCCCTCTTTCTTATATACCTTCTTTTCTGAAAAGTGCTACCCTCCTGTACCTTGTTTATACCCCTGATGTACTTGGATGTCTCTATCATACCTCCCTCCTCCAGGGAATACATACTGAGGTCCTCTAGTCTTTCTTCATATGACTTTGGGTGCTGTCCTTGCACCATTTTTGTTGCCCTTCTCTGGACTGCCTCTATTTTGTCTATGTCCTTCTGGAGATGCAACCTCCAGAACTGGACACAGTACTCCAGATGAGGTCTCACTAGTGATCTGTACACTGGCATAACCACCTCCCTTTTTCTGCTGGTGATACCTCTCCCTATGCACCCTAGCATCCCACTGGCTCTCCCCACAGCCTTCTCACATTGTTTAGTTACCTTTAGGTCATCAGATATGATTACCCTCAGGTCCCTTTCTTGACTGGTGGCCGTCAGTACCTCTCCCTCCATTTTATACTCCTCCCTTGGATTTCTGTGCCCCAAATGCATGATTTTGCACTTATTTTATTGAATCTTAGCTGCCACTCTCTCGACCACTCCTCAAGCATGTTTAGGTCCTTTCTCATTTCCCTGTTACAAATCTTAGTGTCATCTGCAAAGAGGCATACCTTTCCCTAGAGCCCCCCTGCAACGTCGCTTATGAAGACATTAAAGAGGACTGGTTCCAGCATGGATCCCTGTGGCACCCCGCCCTCCTCTGATTGAGCGCCATTTACCACCACCCTCTGTGTCCTGTCACTCGACCAGTTTCTGATCCAGTTTACCACCTTGGGGCCCACTCCAAGGCTGCCAACTTGTTTATAAACCTCCTATGTAGGACGATGTCAAAAGCCTTGCTGAAATCTAGGTAGGCAACATCCACCACCCATCCCTGAGGTACCTCCCTTGTCACCCAGTCAAAGAAGCCTATCAGATTTTTTTACAAGACCTTCCCTCTGTGAATCCATGATGCCTTGGATCCAGTGCTCCGCTGGATTCAGGAACTATCACAATCCCATTTTGACATATTTAACATTATCAGTATTTTAAATAATAATGAATCAAAGCTTTACTTATCTATGTGGTTATAGGCCTTTGCACTACATCGCGAGGTTGAGGAGGCCTGCGAGCCCTCGCTTTCCGAGCCGCCCTCCGATAATCCTCTGTCATCTGGAATCCCCGCAATATGAGCAGATTTGATGGACCAAATGGCCTTCTTCTGCTGGCTTCTTTGTATGTTCGTATGTTTCTCTCCACCCAACTTGTGGGTTCAAGGTTTTTGGGAATTCCTATCTTGCAGGAGTGCTTGGATACACCACCACAAATAGGTAATTTATTATAGATCATGTCAAGGCTTCTCTCACACCAGCACTGTTTTATTTATTTTTCTTTCCTAGATATGGTTTACCACACCTTGTGACAGATCCCTGCAAGTAAGAACTACTTCCTGGAGGGAGATCGTTCCAGCTCAGAATATATGCTTGATTGAAAATTCTGGTAATGTAATTCTGGTAACAATCATTTGAGGGTTGGAAATGGAACCAGAAAGACAGATTTGAATAGCATTCGAGAGCTCTGGTGTCAGACAGTATGACTTGCAATGTATTTTTTAAAATTTCTTGTGTTTTCCTTACAATAGTAAGTTCTGATACCACCCCGGCCGCGCAATAATACTGGGATAAGTGACAAAGTACAAGAGATAAGACTTTGAGGTGATACACTGATGTATACTGAAACTATGAATTTATGAAACTGTAAATCTCTCAGCATTGTTGATGGTTTGATTTTGAATGTGCCATGTCATGATAAGCTGACTGAAGCCAACTTTGCTAAACTCTGCCTCCTGATGAAGGTCATAGACCAAAGCCCCGGGGCAGTTTTGCTGGCAGTTTTAGTGAATTCATGTTTGCCAGTTTAGACAATAAATTTATTTTCACTGTGCATTTGAGCTGCTTAACACTGTCTCCTTTCCTGTGCGTTGTTCCTGTTTTGTAGTTGTGCATGTGCCTGTTATAAGTTACAGCAGCATACACAGACCGCCACTGCCCCAACAGCATTATAATGCTCTCTATAGTCCTGCAGCCCCTTCTCTATGTTACATCATCAAAATGCGGCTTTCTGGGCGAGGCTGCAGTGCGCGCTCAGTGGCTCTGGAGTTACGAGGAAGTAGGATTGAGTGTATTGTAAGTTACAAAACTCATTAACCTCTTGGCAAAAAAATTCAAAATAGGGTTACAGTATTTATTAGGGCTGTGTGAATCCCTTTTCCCAAATATTTGGCAAATATTCGGTATTTGGGTCCCAGGTACTTGGTATTTATCCAGGAAAGTTTTTTTTTTGTAAAAGATAGCTTAAAAAGTACTTAACACCATTATGCTCCCTTCGAACCTCGTGTACCATATACACCTCAACAACCAACACAGAGCTGTCACTAATGCAGCATAAGCTACATGTGGCACACTCGATCCACCACACTACATACATAGCACCGCAAAAACAATATCATTCACTGTGTTGGATCAACAATGTTCATGGTCACAGGTCACAGTCACAGGTGAAGAAGGTGCTGTGACCATGGGCATAGGAATAGTGGTAACAGTGGCTACAGTGGTGGTGACAGCTGAAAGGGTGGCTGCTGCAAAAAATGGCACTGATGGTGGTGGGAAGTACACTGGCTGCGGATGTAGCAGCCATAGTGGTAGCAGTGGGAACACTGGTGGTGGTATCTGCTGCTTCCGGCAGAAGGCATGTACACTCTAACGCCCTCCTTCTACTGGCATATAAGGATGTGACACTGATTGTGCAGGTGGAACAAGTGGTGACACTAGTACTAGTAGTACTACTGGTGTTATTAGTAGTAGTACTATTCCCAGTGCTACCAGAACTAAAAGGCCTGCTTGGGGAGAAAAATATTTGAGCCCGCTGAATACGGAGACACTAGTCAGTCTATGTATTCTATCTCACCTCCTTCTCTGGAATTTGATTATGTATCAGTAATATACAGCAGAGAAAGACAGGGTGCAATTCAGAATTCTGCAGTAAATGACATGTCACAAAATAGTGCATGACAAGAGGGCTTAATTTCCATTTAATTACTCTGCTCCTTGCAGCATACTGAGGCATTTTGCAGTAATTTTGCAAGATACTGCACTGCATACTGTCTGGCGCTGCTTTATGAACTGATCTTATGATGTTTTGTAATCTTGATGCAGTGTTTCATCCTTGGGTCTGTTACTTTAGGATTGTTAGAAGGGCATCCCAATCTCATGTATTATGAATTCACTTGTTTATGGTGTACTTCTCTTATTAAAGGTTACATATTCATAGTGTGTTTCTATGTTGTTGACATGCCCCTGACAAAGACCAGGTCCCCATAAATGGACTGGGACTTTGTTGTCATCCTCCAGCTGGCACAAATAAATGCATTGGCAACTTTATGCTCTGCTCATAATCGTGTTTGGTTACTTCACTCCCCTCCATTGCTTCCTTTAGTTTACAGAAACTGTTTTGGGGTTTGATGGCCCAAGGACAGCTACTCCCCTCAAGGGCTTTGTCTTCCATGGGCTTTGCTCCTCAAGGGATTGACTGCTACATTGCCTTGTGGGCCTTGCACTCAGAGGAGAGAGTATCTGGGCAGGAAGGCAAGCAGAGGAACAGAGAAGGAGAGTAAAGGAGTATTTTACTGCCAGATTTGCACGATTTACTCCCACATTCTGATTTTAGGAATTAGTTTCCCACCCTGCATATTTACAGTATATTACACTGAGGCAAAAAAGAATGCTGGGTTCCGATTGGTCAGTCTGGGACTGTACCCGTGATGTTATCCAAGCATAATATCACGGATCTAGTCCCAGCACAAAGACGACCGAATCATATAAAAATAAGGCACTGTCCATTCGATGCCGCCAGTCCACCGATTTCACACTGTATTCGGCTTCAGTTAAATGCAGTAAGCAGCTACATAAACCTGTCCTCCGAGTGCCACAAATTCAACCCAGAACTCCTCACCACACATCACAGGTCTCTCACACCTTTTATTTTGTATTTAAAAATGACTCCTTAAAATAAGCCGATCATGCACACTTTGTGGAAACCGCAATCAGCTTCACTTCAGTCCCCACTCTCCACTCCCAGATAACAAAAACATCGTACTGCGGTAATCTGTATGCTGCAGGCTCACTTACCACTCCCATCACACTTTGTTGCTTGTTCTTGTGTCTCCCGATAGTAGCAACATCATTTCCAGCAGAAAACAGAAAAAACAATATCAAGAGTCAGTGAGGCGGCGCCGAGTGACACACGGGAACCGTGAGGACAGCAATGGGGAAACCGAAAACACCACTGAGCTTTGTCACTACAGTGAAGCGGGGAACTTTAAAAGTAGGCAAAACAACAAGTCAGCACACCAAGGTAGCGCTTAAAAGAACACCTGGGCAATCAAATATTTAAAAAGAGAATTGGGGGTGGGGGGTCATCTCCAACCTGTCTACTAACAAGGCACAAGAAAAGACACCGCAGAGCAGAGCTACATTAACATGGCAGTAGCTCCACCTACAAGGCAAAGCAAATAATCCGCACTATTTCTTTATTAATTATTCCTACCCCATTAAAATAACAGAAAAATATAGTTTTAATAAACGTTTTAATATTTTTTCCTTTTTAATTTAAAATGAGCCATTGTATAATAGGAATAATGTACTCCAGGATGTGTGTCATGCTGGGATAATGCCACTTCTTGGGTGTTGAACACACTCGGCCTGCGGCCTTGTGCCCAATCACCTGAGGCATGGCGTTATCCCAGCACGACACTTACCCTGTTGTGCATTATTCCTTTATTGGTATATATGCACAAAATTGTCCGCACCATTCAGTGCCACCAGCCATTGGTCTACATACAAACAGACTGTAATCAGTAGAGGTGGGATCAAAAAACAGTATCGGTATCAGTTGCATACCTGCAGGAGACTGTTGGAAGAGTTATTCACTGGATGGCAAGAAGGGCAGTTGCAACACAAACTGTTAAAAACAGGGTCATATCACTACATAGCAGCGAGAAAGTATCTCAAGACTCTTCACTAGTATCAGAGACAGAGGCTCAGTGGTTGCAGATACCCAGTAGAACTGTGACCTTTTTTAGAGATGGGGGTCCGAGACAGGTCAGTACATGGTATTATTACCATGTAGATGAAAATACTACCAGGTGAAAGCAGCTAGCAGTAAATACTTCCCAGTTCTAAAAATTAGCTGGACCCCCTGCAGCTAGGCCTGAAGCAGATGTATGTAAGTGTCCACACACCCCCCCCCCCGCGATTGCCTCAGCAACCCTGTTATTCCTTTGGTACCAGGCTCTGGGCTCCAAGTAGCTCCCTTCATGTGTGGAGTCTTTCTGCATAGGGATTCATTTGGTTGTACAACCAGCCCTGGAACACCTGTGGAGGGTGGAAGCCTAATTCGAGACAGGAGTAGGCGAAGCATGTCTAAGGTTCTTACTCCAACATGATTAAACTATTTTTAAGCCTGAAGGGAAGGCAACCTAGGCCTTGGGCCCCCGAGGTTTCCTTAACAGGAGTTTTTTTTCCTTTCTTCCATGCTGAAGGTCTTCACGGTAACTTGAAAGGGTGGTAGATCTTGCAACATGGACAGAGAAAGCATACATCAACTCTGTGTTGCACAAGCATTCAATCAGCATTACCTACAACAACTGTATTCACTCCCTCAACTACTCCCAGTACAATCTTACTCCCTAACCTCCTAACCATTAATTTGACCAGTCATTCCAATTATGTTGCCTAAGCATTTCTACAAAAGTTGCCTAATAGACTATAAATTACAGGGCTATTCCCACAGTTCAGTGGGTGGCACGTGCCACATACCCCCACTGAGTGGTACTTAAACCACGCATGCAAAAGTGTCCCCCCCCCAAGGACTGGCATCAGGGACAAGAAGAGTGAAGAGGAGTGCAGCTTTGTTTGGCGCAGGTGGTGTGCCCTTTGATTTTTCATTACCCCATGCCATACAACCCTGCCACTCCACTGCTACTGATGGAGCACATTGGCACTGCTGACTGAAAACGGGAATCCCTGTCAGTCATCCTGACCCAACCAGACAATGGAGTGTGACCATGCAGAACACCACAGGGCACAGAAAATGTTCTAGGGCCTGGAGCTTTTTGAAATAAAACTTTTGTGTCAGTGTCCCTCAAGGACTACAAATGTGGCAGGTGTATCACCCACATCTGATCCCATTAGAATGGTAACAGGATCGAAGGGTGGTAGCATAGCTAATCAGGCTCCAAAGCCTGCCAGGGAGCCAGAGAAGGCTCAAAAAACATTGGAGGACTTCATCAATTCACCCAGGACTGAGGTGATCAGTCAGCCATCGAGAGGCAGCCTGTCAGACAGACCTTCCCTTGGGACTTGACAGATGGTCTAAACGAATGTGAGCACTGGATCCTCGAGTGAACAGCAGGAGCTATTCCAAAACTTTTTGATTCTGCTTCAGTTCAGCATCAGAGAGGACTTGGAGGCAGAACTGCTGCCTAAGCATGCCAGGGTTGAAGGCCTGCCTGAGGCTTTCACAGCCCAGAGAAATGAGACAGTCTGCTGGGCTTTCACAGCCAAAAAGAGAAGACTGCAATGTACAGGAACTGAGACAGTGAGAGAGATCCCACATGCAGCTGCCAAAGGCAGTATAGCGCAGTGGTTTAAGGCTCTGAGCTGCAAATCTGGAGACTTGGGTCTGAATTCCACAGCCCCGACTTGCATACTGTGTGACCCTGAGCAAGTCACTTAACGTCCCTGTGCTCCCAGGTTGCACCTGTAAACAAGCTGTCAGCTTAGTGTGCCACTCCTGGTTAAATAATTGGAATTGGAAAAAAAAGAGGACAGTCAAAACTGAAGTCAGAATCTCTGATAGGTTCTGATTTGAAATCCAAATGTATTAGCCTGTCCTTTATGTTATTGCTATATTTAGCAACTATCAGGGTGGGGTAGGGGGATTCCTAAAGGCTCTGTCACCCTGTCACTTGATTTGCGTATCCTCCAATTCTTTTTTCTTTTTTTTCTTTATTGCTTTTTGCTCCCCCGTTGCCACCTTGCCTTACTTGGCAATGGGGGAGACATTGATCTGTATTTTCTCCCCCTAAGTCCCGGGACCCCAGATTGCAGTTACTCATGCGCATCACGGCTCTAGTGATGGCCTCTTCCACCCTCACAGCCTAATGCCAGATTCACCCCGTGGCTTGGTGCTGCCACCTAACCTCCACTGGGTGGCAGCCAAGAGCTGGGGAAACCACACGTCCCTCCCCGGAGAGCTGCCTTATGGCTACTCAATCCAACTCCTTGTCCCCCCTTCCCGGCAGACCCTGGTGGCCTGAGCTCGCTCTCGAACTCAGGTCGCCGGCATGGTACGAAGTGTGGCATTCAATGCCTCAACCCCCAGTGCCACCAGGCCGGCCTTCTTCCAATTCTTTTTAATAATAGACTTAATATGTCCAAATGCAGTACAATAGGGAGTCAAAACCATGACTCTGTCTTTATTATTGTATATATCTATATCTTTATTCTGGGTATCCTTTTTTTTTCAGTTGATAATTTTTATTGAATTTTTCACAAAACACATATACAAAAAAAATTAGGCATGACAGTCATACAAAACAAAAAAACAGCAGCAGAGAGAGAGAGAGAGTCATCATGCAGATATAGCCATAACTCCATGCTGAAGGAGGCAGTGCACATATACAGTGAAACAATAGAGTTTCAAGGCTGCCGCCAGGGCGCAGAAGCTCCCCAATATAAAGCCAGTGTGAGCTAAAAGGAAGCAATAACTGATTATCATAGAGGTCTTTGCTCACTTACCAAAGAGGAAAGGGGGGCAAGCTCTCAGCTGCATACAGTAAACATTGATAACAGTAAGAAACAGGGAAAGGGGGAACCGGGTGTAACTGGGTATCGGGTACAGTACCAATAGGACAAGATTAATATCAACTAGCATAGGTAGGCTGGTCCATTGCAAGGGAAGAACTTGGTGAGTTAGTTAAGGAGATGACAGACAATGACCACACTGGTCTCATCTGATACCTGTCCGTGGTTTCAAACAGGCAAGAAACGGGGCCCAGCAGGCATAATACACGTCTGATTTGTTAGTTGTAACATGAGACATGTGGTCCAGTGAGGCCAGCTGCATAAGTGCATGAAGCAGCTCCGGGATAGAGGAGATTTCCATGGACCACCATTGGCACAGGATAAGCCGTTTGGCTGAGATGCTAAGGAGAGCTAACCAGTGGAGTTGCTGGCCCTTTAGCCAAGTGCCTTGAGGTGGAAGGCCCAGAATCCAAACCAGTGGGTCTAGATCTAACTGAATTGTGCAGCCTAGGGTTTGGGTGGTCAATAGGACAACTTTTTGCCAGAATGGAGACGGTAGAGAGCACTGCCAAAGGATATGGTACAAGACCCCTACTTGAGAGTTACACCTCCAGCAAAGGTTATTGTCTATGAGTTTGGCTTTGTGTAGAACATCCAGTGTTCTGTACCAATGGTGCAGTATTTTGTTTTGAATGAGTCTACTTTGCATTTCTGGGTAGCTTACGTGGGCAAACGTCCAGCATGATTTCCAGCTGGTCTCATCCAGCCACAGGCTCAGGGCTCTTTCCCATTTCTGCTTTGACTCTTCAGACTGTGATGGGACGCTTTCACGGATATCAGTGTAAATCCTACTGGCTTGGCCTTTGGAGAGCTGGAGCCAGCTCTCCAACTTATGAGAGCTAGTTGGGGTAGGAGGATGAGCTCTGTGATATTCTGTTAGGGAGATGCGCAGCTGTAGATATCTCCAGAAGTCCTCCTTTCCTTGCCCTTTATCCCTAGCAAGGTTCTGGGAGGATTGCATCCTATGCCCGGCTTCCTCCATTATATCTGCCAGTGTCATGACAGTTTTATGCTCCCATTGAGGCCAAAGAAAAGGCTTTTTGTCAACCAGAATATGGGCATTCTTAAAAATGGGAGTATGAGAGAGGGGCATAGGGTCGACCTTGATTCTGGCACGTACTTTGCCCCAGATTTGGACCGCAGGGACAATCGTAGGGTGGGTGTGCAAGGCTTTGGGTAAGGAATTATACAGCAGAAGAGGGAGGCTGTGCACCTGAGCCAGCGACTTTTCCATGGATAGCCACTGTGGTGATTTGGGGGAAACTGTTGAGAACCATTCAGAGTTTGAGCAGAAGAATAGGCCCAAACATGTCCCTCAAGCCACGGGAACCCCCATCCTCCCAGTTTTCAGTGGGAGTGCAATTTGTTCCTACTGCACCGGGGCTTTTTGTTTTCCCAGAGGAAGTTGCTGATGGCTGAGTTGATGGTACAGAGCCATTTAACAGGGAGGGCTGGAGGAATATGGGAAATAGGACACAGGAGCTTGGGTGCAGAGATCATCTTGAGAGACGAGATTTTGCCAGCTAAAGTGAGATGGAGTGTTTTCCACCTGTCCAGCTCAGTGTTAAGATCGGCAACTAGCGGGGACATGTTAAGATCCCAAATTTTGGTGAGGTTTGGGGAAATATGGATGGCAAGATAAACCAGTGAGCTGGTGGTCCATCTGATCCCTAAGGGGGCTATCATATCCTTGGTACACTTGGGGTTGAGAGAGAGCACTTCTGTTTTGGACTTATTCATCGTGAGACCTGACAGTGCCACAAAGTCCATGAGAAGAGAGAGAAACGCCAGGAGAGACGCCCTCACGTCCTCCACTGGGACCAGCAGGTCATCTGCGTACATGAAAGTAGTGTAGGTGTGTGGCCTAATTGTGATTCTCAAATGACAGGGTGCTGCCTTATAGCCACTGCCAGTGGCTCAACTGATAGGATGAAAAGAAGAGGGGATAAGGAGCAGCCTTGTTGGGTGCTTCTGCCCAGTTGGAAGTGGTCAGAGGTCTCCATGTTGGTACGAATACGGGCCATAGGCTGTTGGTAGAGTGCGATTATCCAACTCCGAAATAGGGCCCCAAATCCAAAACGTAACACCACCTGTTCTAGGTAATCCCATTCCAGGGAATCAAAGGTCTTCTCAAAGTCTATGGCCACAGCTGCTGCAGGAGTAGGGAGGGCCTGGGCATGATAGATGATGTTGATTAGAAACCTGATATGGTCTCGACTAAAGCGCCCCGGAACAAAACCTACTTGAGAGACGTGCATGATATAGGGAAGGAGAGGGTTTAATCTAGAAGCCAGGATCTTGGCAAAAATTTTGCTGTCTGTATTGATAAGCGATATGGGCCAGTAGCTCGCAGGGAGCGTGGGATCTTTACCCTTCTTGGGAAAGACTGTAATTACTGCCTCTCGCATGGAGGTGGGGAAAAGGCCTTTGTCCAAGGCCTCATTATATACCGAGGAAAGAAGAGGGGCAATACGGGGAGTAAGGAGTTGCTAAAACTATGGGAAAGCCATCGTGCCCCAGGGCCTTAACAGAATTTAAGGCTCTGATGGCATCCTCCACCTCAGATGGCGAGATGGGCTTATCCAGATCCTCAACCTGGAGAGGCTGAAAGGTAAGAAGTTGGAGAGAGGAGAGGAAAGGCTCCGCTGAGCCAGCACCCTGTCCTCTGGTAGAGGTATACAGGTCTGAATAGAACTGTTTCATGGTGGGGTTAATCAACTGAGGGTCCATTCTGATAGCACCTGACTGGTCCATTAACCCAGAAATGTGGCGATCAGCCTGCTGCTTGCGTAGGTGGCATGCTAGCAGCTTGCCGGCTTTTTCTCCTCCCTCCCAACAGTGGTGACATAGTCTCAATATGGCAATCTCTGCTTTACGAGATAGGAGGTCGTTGATCTCCATATAGGTCTTAAGCATTTCGTTACTTAAAACCGGGTCCAGCCGGGTGTTTGATATCTGTTTGACTTGGGACTCTAGGGCCTTCATGCATGTTTCTAAGGAGTTTAAAAGGTGTTCCCATTGCTTCCTGCACCTAGAAGCATACCCAATTATTGCTCCGCGCAGAGTGGTCTTCAGTGCCTCCCACCTGATACCTGGGGAGGTGTCCTGAGGAGAGTTTTCTGCCAAGAAGAGGTCTGCCTCAGATGATACCTACGTCACAAAGTCAGGGTCCTTGAGGAGAAGAGGGTCTAACTTCCAAGAAGTGGATCTCGGAGAGGGTGGGCTCCATAAGATATGCAGATGAACTGAAGCATGATCTGAGATAACATTAGGCATTATCTCTGAGTCCACCGCCCTCTGGCAGACCCTGGCCGACACTAGCCATAGGTCTAGGTGACAGTGTGACCCGTGCACCAGCGATGTATAGGAGAAGTCCCTCTCCCTAGAATGAAAGGTTCTCCAGATGTCGGTCAGACCCATCTCAGCCATTAGTTGCTGGAGGGCTAGGTGAGCTTTGGGGTGTGGCACAGCTGACGGGGCACTGCGGTCCATTTGAGGTACCAGAGCCAGATGGAAGTCCTCTCCCAGGATGATCGGTGTGGAGATGGGGCCAAGGGAGCAGAGCTCATGGGCCACCGTATGAAAGAAAACAGGGGCGTCTTTGTTTGGGGCATAGATACAGCCTAATAGTAAAGTGCCATCTGGGGTGGTTACCAGGGTTAGGAACCATCTGCCTTGAGGGTCTGCACGAATTTGTGAGGGGGACCAGGAGAGGGATTTGTGAAACAATATAGCTACCCCTCATTTCCTAGAAGGGGGGAGGCAAAGAATACTTGTCCCACCCAATTCCTGACCAATTTTGCGTGGTCTTGTTCATTTAGTTTCTTGTATGAAGGCCAGCATGGCCCTCAGCCTCTTGAGATGGGATAAAACCTGTTTACGTTTTACCGGGATATTCAAGCCCCGAATGTTCCAGGTGTAAGCATGGAGATCACCCATGATCTGGAGAAGTTGTAAAAGTGCAAGAATGGGTCATAGCAACATACTTAGGCAAGGCTGAGGGTGGAGCTGCCCACTCACACAAGAAGCTCCCACTAAAACCTTGCAGGTTAGGACAGATATACTATGCAGATACACAGACATTAGAACCCCTTAACTGTACCCAGTTATAAACAAGCAAACTGCAACTGTTTGGGCTAAACACCTGAGGTAACATCCAACTATTTATGAACAAAGCTAACATCTTAGAGCATCCTTTGTGTGGAGGGAGACAGTAAGACCGGCAGTCCATCCGCCAAGGCTATCTATCTCCTTCTCGCGGGGTGGGTGGGAAGAGAGAGTGAGCATACCAGATCTGGCCAGACATTAATAAGTGGTAGCCGCTGGCAGCCTGTCACGTCTCCCCCTTCAGTGAGGAAAATACTACAACTGCAGGGGGCATGAGAGGGAATATAGAGAAAAACTGTTGAAGGTCTCTTGTGTCAGGGGAGTACAGCCCACGGCCTTGGGAGGGTTCCCCTACCTTGTTGCCCCATAGTGGTGAAACAGGTCCCCTTCTCGGCAGATTGAAAAGAGGGACTGCAAGGGGGTTCTCAGAACCAAACATGGAGAGGGGGAGCATATCTCACTCCTTGGTCCCTGGCCCCAGACCACTGAAAGAAGTCCACGGCTTGCATATGGAGAGAGCAGTATATGCCCTAGTATCCTAGGAGAGTAGGGTGTCCCCCCATGGAAGTGAAGCAGTTGCATGTGGAGGACAGTGGGTGTAACAGCCCTTGTAAGGAAAAAGCAGAAGTTATGCAAAAAAGGAAAAAGAGCAAAGTAGCACAGTTAATCTTTCAAGGAGCTCAGTCTGTCTGGTAGGGAAGGGGAAAGACACAATATCATGGACAGCACTGCCCAAGAGGACAAGTTTGATGAGAGGCAGTGTGAGGCTGTATGCAGCAGTCACTATGGTAATCAAAGCGGGATGCCTTCTAGCCTCTTGGATGTGCACAGTCAGACAGTCTGTGGGCCCCTGGAATAGAAGGTGGCAAGTCCAGAAACTTGTTAGCATGCTGCGAAGCAGGCCGAAAAATGCTGCATCTCCTTGAGCCCTCCAGGGCAGTCCATTGAAAGCAGAGGAACTCTTAGCTTAAGCCAGGTATGAAGGGGATAGCCCAACACAAGTCTGACGGATGGGGATTGGAACCGGGGGGGGGGGGAGGCAGGCAGAAACACGGCACCTAAAAAACTCCACTAAGCCCTTAGAGCCTGGGAAAAAAGGCAGAAGCAGTCACTTATCTGTCTCTTCATGGTGGTGCATTGGTCTTCTGGATGAGGGGAGCTTTGTTTGAGGCTTCTTGATCCTGTGTCTGCATCTGACACCACTACTGCAGCCCAGGATTTCCGCTTGATCTCTGATGTGTGGGGAGCCAATTGAGCTCCTTCCTCTGGAGCGGTGTCCACCACAGTGAGGAGCAGGCTGAACTTGTTCAGCAAATGAAATTGGGTCAGGACATCTGTGCGCTGGGCAGAGGGCTCTCCCACATGTTGCCTGTCAGCCGGGTGTTGTCGTCACTCATGTTGGTGTGAGGTCTGGCGCTTCCTGGTTCAGGAAGGGAAAGAGGCATCGAACCGGTGGACTTGAGGTCCCAGTGGCTGCACAGGCGACCCCGGCGAGACTTCCATGCCATGACCCATCTCGGGGATATTCCTAGAAGCAGTGAATAGTTTGGGATTTTGGAAGTCTTTGGGGAATTCACGCTGCAGGTAATCCATTAAGCTCTCTGGGGTGGAAAAAAGGGTGGCAGTCCCATTCACAGTCACCTGCATCGTCGCTGGGTAGCGGAGCGAAAAGGGAACTTGGTGAGCATGGAGGATGCAGCAGCAGTCAGAGTAGGCTTTCCGCCTCTCTGAAAGCTCCCGTGTATAGTCTTGATAAATCTGAATTCTGTGCCCATTCCAAGCAATTGAGCCCTTCTCCCTGGCTGCAGTAGAAACCAGTTCCTTTTGTCTGAAATCGAGGAATCGGACCAGGATAGGGCGCGGGTGCTCCCTTGATTTAGGAACCGGGGCCAGCATGCGGTGGGCCCACTCGTTGTGTAGGACGGGAGCGAGGACCAGGCCAAGGATATTGGGCAGCACCTCCTAGAGAAAAGCAGTGGCATCTCACTGTTCGGCCCCCTCTGGGAAGCCAAGAAACCGTAGATTATTACAGCGGCTGCGGTTCTCCAAATCATCCACTTTATCTTGGAGCATGTGGATGAGATGGGCCTGTTCTCTGGTAGTTGCAGTAAGGTCCTGGATGGCAGCATCGTGAGTCTTGAGATGGCACTCTGTATGGAACAGATGAGTTTCTGTAGCTTGCAGCATTTGGGTATTAGTGTGACAGAAATGGGCAGGAAAGAGTTAATGGTTTGGATTCTGTAGGTGCCTTACTTTTTTAGTAGTTTGGTAAAAATACAGTCAGGCTGAAATCCTCTGTCCAGCAGCATCCAGCTTGTGGAATTCCTAGCTGCTAGATAAGAGAAGAAGAAGAAGAAGAAGAATCAGCATTTATATAGCGCTTTTCATACACAGTATCCCAAAGTGCTTTACAAGCAATGTTAGACTGGTAGTGAAGTGACTGAATGTGTGGTGGCGGCCATATCGCACATCATCACCCACACACAGCCTGGATAATTGCATGAACTGGTTTATGGGAAGGGGAATGTTGGCCAGGACACTGGGAATGTTCCCTGCTCTTCGAAGAGTGCCCTGGGTTCTTTACTTCCACCTGGACACCCACCAGGATGGGCAGAAGGGACCTCGGTTTAACATTTCATCCGAAGGACGGCACACCCCAGCAGTACAGCACCCCCCAATACTGCACTCGGATGCCAGCGATTTTTAGGTGCAAGTCCAATCCTGGTGTGGGACAAGAACCCACGACCTTCTGGTCCAGAGGCGGATGTGTTACCAACTGAGCCACGCTGAAATAAATCTCGAGTGGACATCTCCATACCCACACAGACCTGCAGACACGTACACAGGGCAGTTTGAATGGATTGGATCATTCAAATATAAACTTAAGGTGTAAAGAGAATACAATTAGTCACTGATAGGTGTTCACTCTGATTGGGACAATTAAATACATACATGTTAGTTGGTTGGTGCATTCAAGGGGAGAATAGGAATGACCTATTCTCCACAGAGTATATAACCTTCTGAAAGACAGAGAAGGCTCTCTTGTGCTTTGGAAGCTGGGAGGGGAAACATAAGTTTGAAGCCTACCCTGCTAGCTATGTCCGTGGGAGCTGGCAGTTAGAACAGGGTCCAGTGTCTCTTGTAAGGACAGGGAAGGGTAAGTTTAGTGATAGCATATTTCAGTAATAGCCTTCTTCTTTTGCCATCTGTTATTTAAAAACATTTGTTTACTCTTCCTGTATGAGTGTTATTCTCTTGTGTTGTAAATATATATCCTGTAAATGTTCAGTGCACTTTCTGTTAAGTAAAAGCTATTTATTTGCTCAACAGTTGCGACTGTGAAGTCATTTTTCTAAGGTAATATTTGGTTTCCACTGGCTGAGGTAAACTCTGTGTAGCATCCTCCACCCAAGAGAGACACACTACCAGACTTTAACTTGTGCAATTGCATGTTTAATTATTCAAGTTTGTACACTTGAAAGAGGTGCCGGAAGGAAAGTCCGGCTGGTGGCAGCGAATACCCGAGGACAGACACTTCTCTAAAAGCTGTTTCAGCCCAGAGAGAGAGGTGGGTTGTCACAATTAGTATTCAAGGTTGTTGTCATTTGTGCCATCTGAGCTAGCAACTGATTAAACATTTGCTCCATTTTTGTAGATTCTGCTGATGGTGGGGCCAAGGAGGCCATCTTGCAGGCTGCAGAATTGAGAAGGACCCAAAATATGGGCTGAATCTCCCTTGATCGAAGCGAATAAGGACTCTAAAATGTAGCAGGTAAGTCCCTCTTCTTATTCCTATGGAGATATGTGATGTTCAAAGCCCCTCTTGTGCTGGATGATGAAGGATTCTGTCCTGCAGTCAGGGAGCTGAGCAACTATGCTGCCATTACAGTCAAAGGCTAAGCCATGTCTCCCCCCACCCCATGCCGGGTATCCTTAGATGTGGAAGACAATAATTCATCCCTAATCCTATTTCCATCCTTTTTTCTCAGCTTCAAGCATCACTCCTCTGTTGTAGCCTCTATTCTCACATCTGAACCCAAATTTCCCTGACTCCTCCCTATAGCCCTTGGTCCTCAAATAACTGTGTTTGACCCTCAGAAACTGACCATAAGGAATAATATATGCCATAGCATCATACTTGCACAATTGTACTCAAGTTGTAACTAAAATATCATGTTACAATGTACACCACCCAGGTGATCGAATATGGAATGCCCCTGGGCTCCCAGCTGCAGTTGGTACTTTTTTCTATTTTTATCAACTCAGACTGTGGTGTTTGTACTACCTCAGATTTCCTGCTTTATGCACATGATGCAATGATCTACATCCATTCTAAATCTGCTGATGAGCTCATAAGTACTCTTGGTACTGACCTTAGACATTTTTATAGCTAGACAACAGGTAACCAGCTACTATTAAATAACCCCAGGACCAAATCTGTTATCTGCATCCAAGGCTACATTGAACCATGCTAGGTATGTGTTTCACATAAAATCCTTACACGGCTTTAGATTGGACCCTATGGGCCATTTCAAGTACGTCGCGATACAGTTGGACTCTGAGATTACCTTTATGGCACACCTCAATTCCTTGACAGTCACTAAATCAATGCCCCCCCCATGGGGCTACTATACCATTAAGGTTCCCTTGTACTCACACATCAAAGGTGCTAGCTACTACTGATACCGCTGAGGCATCAGTACTACCAAATGGATCAGGATTCACCCAA
Source organism: Neoceratodus forsteri (assembly GCA_016271365.2). NCBI lineage: Eukaryota > Metazoa > Chordata > Ceratodontiformes > Ceratodontidae > Neoceratodus > Neoceratodus forsteri. Next base: position 1,329,685,732 of record CM028131.1, on the reverse strand, counting down.
TCTTTACACTGGCCAAAGGGGATGAGTGATCCCACCCATGCAGGACTGTTTGGGGTGTGGAAAAGGTTTAGACTGCAGAGTTTTTGTAAATAAGGCCTTCTGCGGAAAAATGCCTCTGAACTATGATTCAGCAGCCATTTTCATCACCTCTGACCCCCGATGATACGGCAACAGGGTCAGAGGGTGACTAGCCAACAAATCAGGTATAGCTGTCTGAGGAGGGAGCCACAAGGGCCCTTGGGCTTGAAATGGACCTACTTAATTCAGATGCCTTTGCATGTATCATGTGACAGACTTCCAGGACTGCCAGAGTAGACTGATAGCTCAAACTACCAATCAGAGCTAAAGATTCTCCAGTAAACAGCAGGGGCAGTTCAGGACCTCAGTCAGATCTATGTGAGATCCCAAGGAAAACCTATTTGCAAGTGACTACTATGAGTGCTGCTGAACGAGACAGCTTGTGCTGCACAGATAGACTGCACATCTGCCTGAGACGGCAAGATCAGAGTGAGAAGCAGAATTGTTGCTTACTGAAAGGTAATTGCATGCTGAGCACTGTATAAGTTTGAAGCTGATGTAACCCCTAGGTGGCGCTATTCCAAGGGCTACTACCCCTGCCTGTTTGGCTAGTAGCAGGTTAAGGGGCCTGGGTACTGAAACGGGTGCCTCCACCTGGAGGTCAGCGTTGTTAGTGGTTAAGCTAACCTGGGCACAGCCCTCCGGGACACTGTAACCCCCCTCTTTCCCTTCTAGTGGCCTGAACAATATACAATAATCACTTTCACAATGACCCTTATTTACCATGCAATTACCCACACTGTTTGCACTTACCACCAGGGCTGCTTCCTCTAGCTTGACTGTGGAGACCCCCTGAAAAACAAGGTTATGCACAACAAATAGCAACAGTACAGTACTGTTGGCACAAACTGGAACCACAGTCAGGTTAAATGCAAAAAAGAGTTAGATCTGATTTATTCAGGGGACTTAAACAAGGGAGGGGCATAATCAGGTTGATTTGCTTAAAGACTATATCAATCAGACAGTTATGCATGCACTTCAGAGTCACTACACAGTCACACACTCTGGGTACCCAGGTAGGAAGACGGTGGGCTATCCAGGAATGTTGCCCGGCGTAGGCTGGCTCGCAATTGGTTGGGGCCCTGTGATGGAAGAAAGCGACATGCACAACACACACTATTTGTAATCTGGAGCCGGAGGGCTCAGTTCGAGACAGAAAAGACAACAAAGCAATCAGATTACAACACTTTAGGATTTAGCTGTTGTTGCAGGGAGCTACCCTGATGTTTACTCACGATACCCAATACAGGACACAGGCAGGACAAAATCGAGACAGCAGGTTGTCGAACTGGAGTGCCAGGAGAAGCAGGGCCCACACGAATCACCGAGGAGTCGTTCCTTTCAAAGCGTGAGCAGGGGGCTGATCCCTAGGCAGGTCTCTCATCCAACGGCTTTCTCTGTGTAGTGGATAGTCTGGCTGGGCCAGTGTGGTAAAGCCCAGTCCCAATGGAGATGAATACGGATTCAGTCCGTGGGAGCTGGATGCAGTCTTCAGCAAGCAGAACACAGTTCAGCACACAGTGGGGAACCACATCACGACCTACTAACAGCACGCAGCACATTTACATGTAAGAGATTCTACTGTACCAGGCAGATTGCTATCCAGTCACAATTACAGAGTCTCTGCACAAACCGGGAGTTCAAAGGTGGCTGGAAATCCTGATAGGCCGATCGCATTCAGCAATTCTTCGGCCTTCTTCAGGTTAAAGCCTGGTCACAGTTCTGTGCCTTAAATCGTCCTCACAATTCGGATTCAGTCCGGATAAACTTCAATTTCCCTCTCAGGGACAGCAGGCAGGCAGACAGGCAGGCCAAAACTCAGCCCTTTCACAGTTCTCCTGCGCGAATTACACAGGGGCTGCTGCTTGAATCACTCAAGCTGTTACCACTTTCACTTCCCAATTCAGACTGACTAGCTGTAAGCAGCCTGGGACTTTTCCCAGGATCCAAAAGGTTCGGTTGGCTGATTCCTCTGTTAATCACAACAAGGGCTCCCCCTCCAGGTTCATTTAGGCGCCAAAAGCCCCAAACTACAATTCTTACAGAATTTTGCTCCCACAAAGCCCCTGGGGACAGACTCCATTTTAGAGTCCCCAAAGGTCCTGATTGGCCCATTTCAGCAGTCCAGGACCAAGATGGTGGAGATAAACAGAAATGTCCATGCTGCAAAGAAGGCAGGTTAGACAAACTGCAGTATTATTACTGTTCTAATAAATGATCAGCAAACAAGTACATCTTCTAACAGAGCTCCCTCTGCGCTAATAGCGATGGCAGAACGGAGCAATTATTTGGCAGCCTGGGTGGGACTCAAGCATAGAAACACTCAGCCCCCTCCCAGATTAATTATGACTGCAATCAAGGCAACTCTTAAAGAGACAGTACACAGAGGCTTTACAGGCACTCTCTGGCAATACATTTGAACTGCTAAAATGCAGGACACCAGCCTGGCAGTGAGCATTTAGGCCAGCTCAAGGAAGACTTTTCTGGAACCCCCATTTGTAGGGGGGTTACACCATTCCCTGTCTGGAGAAAACTTGGCATCCGTGTCAAGTCTGTACCATCATAATATTGAAAATATATACGAGACATATAACATCTGCTGCATCAGTTAACGTAAACTTATACCTTATTACTATACATATTCACTTCACAATACTATATCCATAATGACAATGCTTATGCACATTTAATACATGTGATACTGATTCCGCTATGATTAACATACTTGTAACATCACAATACTGATTCATGTTATAACTTCCTGTACATTAAACAATGTAGGAGGGGCCCTTCCCTATCAGCTAACTTGGGGCTGGATGGGGCAGGGGCACCATACTGAGAAGGAAGAACAATCAACCTGGAATTGGCCGTTAAGTTCAGTTTGGGTAGTGAGCGCTGAGAAATATACACACCTTTGTGAATCACATTGAGAAGAAAATCCACTGGCCTCCCAGGAGAATCATAACTGAAGCGCAATATTGGCTTGACAGCTCAGCCAGTCTTTCTGGAGGGGACAGCCACAGTCTCTGTACTTTCAGCACTAACTTTGGAGCTTTCATCATTTGTGAGGGGTGCCTCGGCATGGATGGGAATGTCCAAACTGGGAGCACTGTCAGCTCCTTGCTCTGTTTCCATAACACTTGGCTCATTTAGAGAAGGTTCTGGCATAATTAGGCTTTGTGGCACTGAAGGGGGGCTGTCAGCACTCTCATATTGTTGTTCAAGTTCTAGTGTGTCACCAGAGAGACTCAAACCATCAGCCCCTTCTTCGGGCAAGTCACACAGTTCCATTAAACACAGGGAGCAGCCTCAGACATGATACTTTGCACTTCACTTTCAGGGAGCATTTGCTCAAAGGACGAAGCTGGGGGGTTAGGCAGTCCAGAAAGCCCAGCTTCATCCCCATGATTCTGCATAGGATTTCCACGAAACAACTGACTTCGTTCATAGGAGGGATAATAGGCATTACCATAGTTACTTTCATCAGAGGTGGACTGACAGTCACTATCATTCTGGGCCTGCTGTGGGGGAAACCTTAAATCTGTAACTACTGGGGTAGGTTGACTCTGTCTCTTTTTTGCAGCAGCATGAGTCGCCGGCCCAGGGGAGGCAATGTCTGCTGGCTCAGCTTCAATAACAACTTGGCCGATAAGCAGCAAGTGGTTATGGTGCATGGTCTTGACAGCTTTGGAGATATTCTCTGGGCATACCTTGTACACTGGTGGATCATCCAACTTTCCAACTACTACATGAGGAAGATGGTGCCACCTTTCAGCAATTTAGTGCTCGCCATGTAGTCCCAAATTGTGTAACAACACACAGTCTCCGGGCCGTAGCTCTTGAGCCTTTACTTTCTTATCGTGCCTCTCTTTGTTGGCGAGATTTCTCTTGCCGGCCATTGTCTGGGCCAGTTGATATGCATGGTTCAATTGAGCTTTCAGTTTCTGTACATACTGCAGGTAGTGTGCGGCTCAGACCTCATCTGGAGAGACACCAAAGCAGACATCAACTGGCAGTCGGGCCTCCCTCCCGAACATGAGGTGATAGGGGGAGAACCCAGTATCATCATTTTTGGTGCAATTGTATACGTGTACCAAGGTGCTGATCTGCTAGCTCCATTTATGCTTGTCTTTTGGATGGAAAGTGCCCAGCATGTCTAGAAGGGTGCGGTTAAAACATTCTGGTTGAGGGTCCCTCTGCGGGTGATAAGGGGTGGTTCTTGACTTCCGCACCCCCCACAGAGAGAGCATTTCTTTGATTAGCCTACTTTCAAAGTCTCTGCCTTGGTCAGAGTGGATCTGCTGGGGGGCACCACAATGGACGAAGAGTTTTTCCACTAGCACCTTGGCCACGGTACAGGCTTTTTGATCTTTAGTTAGAAAAGCTTGTGCATACCGTGTGAAATGATCTGTAACCACTAACACATTGCCAATATTCCGTTGATCAGGTTCTAAACACAAAAAAATCTATGTAGACCAGTTCCATGGGGGCGCTGGTAGCGATATTAACAAGGGGGGCAGCCCTCTGAGTCACGGCTTTTCTTTGGAGGCAATGACTACAGGTCTTTACATGGTGCTCAACATCGGCCCCCATCTTGGGCCAGTAAAATCAAGATCATACCAGGTCGAGAGTCCTGTCAATACCGAGGTGCCCCATGTGATTGTGGAGGGACCTCAGTACCAAGTGTTTAAAGGACGTGGGCAGGACCAGTTGTTGCTTGTCTACTTGACCACTACGATCCACTGTCTCTCTGTATAACAACTGATTGAGTAACTTCAACCTGGGGCCTTCTTTAAACAATAGAGCAGTTCACAAGTCAGGGGAATGCAACTTAGACACATCTTTCCATGCACGCAGGGCATCAAGTGCGGGTTGAATCATAGTATCTTGGGTTTGAGCCCACTGAATACTGTCATTGTCAAGTTGAGGTAGTGCACTAATATCTAGCACAGAAATGGCACTAGGCAGCCGGTATGCAGGTATCAGGAGGGCTCAAGCAACCTACTAGACAGTCCATTGTGTCCGCAGACATCTATTCATCTCTGTCAAACTTCTGGCACAGTGCTCGGATGTCAGGTTCAGACAGCCTGACCCAATCACTCTTGGAAGCGGGCCTTCATGACAGGCGTCAGCATCAATATGGTTCAGTCCCGGTCTGTATTCGACAGCATAATTATAGGTTGATAAGGCAGAGAGCCACCGGTGCCCAGTGGCGTCTAACTTAGCTGAAGTCTGTACATAGGTCAACGGGTTGTTGTCGGTCTTCACCAATATCTTTGCCCTATAAAGGTACTCATGAAATTGATCACGATGGCCCATTTAGGGCAAGGAACTCCAGCTGTACTGGGATGGTTTTGCTCCAGCGGTCAAACTCCGCTGGCGAAAGCGACCGGTCTCAAACCATCCTCATGGTCTTGATACAACACAGCTCCTAGGCCCTGCAGACTAGCATCCATATGCAGCACATAGGGCTTGGTAGGGTCAGCATAGGCGAGGATGGGGGCGTGGGTGAGCTGGTATATTACTTCGTGGAAGGCTGCTTCACATTCAGGTGTCCAGCAGGGCCCAAAAGGTTAATCTGTGCAGAAGTACACTTTCTCTGGCTCTTTGACAGCCCCTTTCTTGTATTTACGGTTAGTAAGGGGGTAACCCTGGGTAAGATTCAGGAGTGGGCGAATCACCTTTGAATAGTCTTTAATGAACCTGCGGTAGTAGCCACAGAACCCCAGAAAACTTTGACGTTCTTTCAAGTTATGGGGCTGGGGCCAAATAGTCAGAGACTCAACCTTACTGGGATCGGTCTCTATTCCTTCTGCAGATTCTATGTGCCCAATATACTTCAAGGAGGTTTGAAAAAACTGGCACTTGTCGATGGACAGCTTGAGGCCGAAGTCTTCCAATCGGTCCAGCACTTTAAACAGTCAGGTCTCATGCTCCTCTAATGTGCGTCCGAATACAATGACATCATCTAGGTACACTAGACATTCCAGCAAGTTCATATCTCCCATCACACATTCCATCAGTCGCTGAAAGGTGACCGGGGCGCCCGAAATCCCCAGTGGCATTCTCAGGGATTCGTAGAACCCCAAAGGACAGATGAAGGCTGTTTTCTCACGGTCCTCCGGGGCCATCGGAATCTGGTAATATCCACTGTGAAGATCCAATACCAAGAACCATTTGCTCCCATTCAAGCAATCCAGGACATCTTGTATATGGGGCATGGTGTACTGATCTGGGATGGTCCGCCGGTTCAGGGTTCGATAATCAACACACATCCTCACGGACCCATTCTTCTTACGCACAACCACAATGGGAGAGGCATATGGGCTCATTGATTCTTGTATAATGCCAGTAGCAAGCATTTCCTGCAGGTGCTCCTAACATCATCTATGTCCGCTGGGAAGAGGCGTCGGGATCTCTCTCGAAATGGCCAGTCATCATGCAGGCGTATGTGATGCTCTGCACCCTGGACACACCCCACATCCCATTCTTTTAACGAAAAAACTTGGTCTCTCTCTGGGCGAGTTTCTTGCTAATTCTAGCCTTCCATTCAGCTGGCAATTGGAAATCACCAAAGTTGAATAAGTCTGGGGTCACTCTTTCCTTTTTACCAGATTACTTGTTGCTGGGTAATACAGCAGTGTCTGCACAGTGTACTGCAGCTAGGTTGCACCCTCTGTTCGACTGGACCTCCCGATCTGACAAATTCTGAATCTGGACCATCACTCGTCGTGCATAGGCATGGGCACAGGCAGGCACAATGCTGGGTTTAACCAATAATCCCTCTGGCAGTTTTCCATCACTCGGTGCATCCAACATTAATATTTTATTTTTCACTTCCTTTCTAATATGAACCTCTCCCTGAATGGTGTACTGAGCATTGGGAGGGAGTACCAGAGAATCAGGATCTTTCTTCCACACTATCCCCACCAGCTCATCTCTGTTGGCTTCAGTAGTCCGTTTTTGCAGATCACAGGCTCTCTTTATCAGGGCTGGGATTCTCAGTGCCCACCCAGTCCATTTCCCTTGTTTTATGTGATGCAACTGCACTAGTCTTCCAAACATGTGGGCGTTAGTTCCAATGAGCAAGGGAATCCCATCATACAATCCCGTAGGAGGGCACGCCAGGGCTAGTGTCTCTACCAGTTACAGTCATAGGGAAAGACAACCAGAGCCAGACATATCCTAGGTAGAGATAAGACTTGTCGCTCAGGCCCCACATATGCAAACCTTCCAGAGACTGTAGTGGCATGTCAGATAAGTGTTTGTCATACCAGTCCTGGAATACAATGGTCATTTGCGACCCGCTAACGAGCACTGCCCGAGCATGGATACCATTGACAGTCACAGAAGTCTCCATCCAACGGCCCACTATTCTGAACCAGTCTGGAGAGGCAGTAGCAAAGCCCTGGACAGATGATTTAGCCACAAAGAAATTTGAGTTAGGATTTCTCAATCCTGCACTGCGGTCATTTCCGGTGGTCCTCTGCCATGGTCTCGCTTTCCGAAGCTCCCCTTGAAGTCTGTATACAACTTTATCTAGGTCTTTTGGGGACCAGCATTCTCTCTTCATGTGCCCATCCTTCCCAAAATTATGGCAAAATATGCTTTCTGGGGTCTGGTGTGGCTGAGACATCACATTGGGAGCTGAGGCGGGGGTACTACCAACAGAAAACCTTGGTTCCACCTCAGTCTGCAGTGTGGCAAGCATTTGGAGACATCTCGTCAATTCTCTCACTTCCATGGTCAAGACATCAATTTTTGAGCTGCTGTCAGCAGGAGATGCCTGGGTGTGCACCCCACCCCCACCCCCATAGCAGATGCAGTCAGATAAGGATTGGGGCCTGTACTCACAGGAACGGCCTTCATAAAGAGACTGTTTTTTGTTTCTCTGAACTCCCTCAGCAGTTCATCCCATGACGGAGCATCCATAGCAGTCCCTCTCTGGCTGGACCCTTCGGGGCTGACATTTAGTTCTCGGATTCCATCATGTGACTGCAATGATTCCAGGCCATCAGCGACTGACCCCGCGCCTGGAGCAGGGGTTGCAGCAGCTACGACTGCGCAGGGCTCCGAAAAGCCTTCCTCCTCCTCAACTTCCCGTACCTCCTTCTTCAACAGATGGAAGGGCAAGGGACCAGATTTCCTTTGATGCAGTTGCAATTTGTGTAACACCCAGCTGGAGTGCCGGGCAGAGCAGAGTATATGATCCAGTCTTACCCGGTCCACTTCACTAGAGGCCCAGCCTCCCTTCTGAAAAATGGTTTGTAGGATTCCCTCTAATCGATACATGTACGCAGATAACAATTCCCCTGGCTGTTGTCTAACATCTTTAAGTTTCCATTTCAAGGCCTCAGCACTAGTGGTGCCCCCAAACACATTTTCAGGGGTGACTATGTACTCTTGGGCTTTGGCGTCAGGGTCACAGGACCTCAGGGAGCGAAAAGTACGTAGGGCGGGTCCCTGGAGGCTTCCTCCGAGGTGGGCCCTTTTTTTGGCCTCTGAGCATTGCCAGTCTTGTACCACAAGAGTAGCAGAGTCTATCCAGGTCTCCAGGTCGACTTCCCCATTAGGAGTAGGGCGGATGCCAGAGAATACCTTGAGCTTGCGGTAAGGGCCATGACTACTTGCTGGCTCACAGGTAGGTACAGAAGTTGGTGAAAGAACAGGTTCTGGGGCGGGTGTGGACAGTGGGGAGGTGACACTCCCAGGTGGCAGAAATAATTTTTTTTAACTCCTCCACAGTTTTGCCCTCCTCCAGTAAGAACTTGGCAAACTTCCCCTCAAAAGACTCAGATAATGGTATGGGCTCATCCTCCAAGGGAGTCCTTGCTCTCTTTGGTTATCACCCTCCAGGCGGCTGGGAACCCTTTTGGAGTGATAGTTTGGGGCATCTCTGAACTGTTCAGGGGGTCGCTACACTCCACCAAGGCCATGAGAGTTTGGGCAGTTAAATCAGCCTGTCGATCCACCACTACAGCTTTTTTCAAACATTCAACTTTAGAAAGTGCCCCTTCAGTAGTGTCCTTACTAATGCCCACAGGTATATCCAGTATTAGCAAAGCATTATGGGGGTCAATCTCTTGCCCTGTACAGCACCCCACCAACTGGTGCACAGCCACTTCTGTTGGGGTAGCCATTTATGTTTGACAATAATTCATAATTTCGGCCACTAGAAGACACAAAATCCCAGCAGTGAGCCTCCAAGATGTAACGCCTAGGTGGCACTATCCCAAGGGCTACTACCTCTGCCTGCTTGGCTAGTAGCAGGTTAAGGGACCTGGGTACTGAAACGGGTGCCTCAACCCAGTCAGGGTTGTTAGCGGTCAAGCTAACCTGGGCACAGCCCTCCAGGACACTGTAACCCCCCTCTTTCCCTTCTAGTGGCCCGAACCATATACAAGAAAAAATTACTCACCATAGTAATGTTGTTTCTTCTAATGGAGTCTTGCTGTATTCTGACTATATGCAGTTAGCCCCAGCACTTGAACTGCTCCGGAGAGTAAAGGGCTAACTCTATGCAAAGGCATAGAATGTTGAGCTCGAGCTCGGTTTTCAAACCTCTCTCTGGTACTCTGAAGTGTAACTGTCAGATTCTCATGAGCACTAAACTAACTAACTCAAAGGTAGAAATTGTTTCTAAAATGTTTGTGCCAAGTGGCAAAACAAGGTTTTTAGGGTCAAAAGACTCAAGTTGAGAGCCCCAAAAAGAACACAAGCAGGTAGTGAACTAACCCAAAAACTTTAATAATAATAACTAGAAGAAAGTCCCTAATGAGATGGAGGCAAGTCCAGTACGCCTCTGGGGTGCAGCACTGTGCCTGCCCCACCACATCTCAAAACTACTAGGTTCCAGGAGGGGAGGCAGGGAGGGAGGTCAGAATACAGCAAGACTCCATTAAAGAGAAACAACATTACTATGGTGAGTAATTTTTTCTTCAAACAACATGAAGTCTTCCTGTATTCTGACTATATGTAGACTGCCAAGCAATAACCCCTTGGAGGAGGGGGGCACAGAACCTATTTTGGGAACAGGCTGTGCCGCGCAGCTGTGCCAAACCTAGCATCACTTCATGACTGAATGTCCAGAGAGTAATGCTTGGTAAATGTGTGAACAGATTTCCAGGTGGGTGCTTTACAGATGTCCACTAAAGGTATATCTCTAGCTGCTGCGACCAAAGCAGCTGTACCTCTGGTAGAATGAGCCCTCAGGCCTGAGGGAGGTTCTTTCCCAAGCTTTGAATAGCAGAACTGGATACAGGAGACAATCCACCTGGCAATTGTTCTCTTGGTAGCAGGTTTGCCCTTTCCCACTTCTCCATAAGTGAGAAACAACTGAGAACAGTCATTCCTATCTGCCTTAGTATGCTCCACATAGTACAGTAGCTAAGAGCCCTCTTTACATCAAGACTGTGTAATCTTCTCTCCCCAGAGAAAGAATGGTTAGTGAAAAATACAAGCAATGGCACAGACTGATTCAAACGAAAGTCTGATACCACCTTGGGAAGAAACTTTCTGTTGGTTCGAAGGACCACCTTATCCCTGTGAAATGAAATGAAATTAGGTTCCACTGATAAAGCCTGTAATTCATTGATTCTCCTGGCAGAAGTATCGGCTACCAGGAACACAGTTTTCCAAGTCAAGTATTTCAACTCAGCTGAGGATAAAGGCTCAAAAGGGGGCTGCATAAGCTGTGCTATACAGATATTCGGATCCCAAGAAGGGGTAGGCTCCCTGAAGCGAGGATTAACATGTACTAAACCCTTGACAAATTTCTTGAAAACTGGATGAGAAGCTAGGGAAGATCTCTTACCAGCAGAAAGAAAAGCAGACACAGCTGCCAAATGTGCCTTAAGAGTAGTAGGCCGGAGGCCTAAACTGTTAAGATGCGCCAAATAGTCCAAAACAGTGGCAATATTAGCCAACTCTGGCTTGACATGCTTTTGGGAACACCAAAATCCAAATCTTTTCCATTTGGAGTTGTAAGTCTTTCTAGTAGCAGGTTTCCTGCTAACCTGCTCTATTTGCAGACAACTCTCTGCCCTGAGGGAGGAAGTTGCCCATCTTCAGGCCTCACTGGACAGTAGTAAGGGAACCTCCCCCCAGGCCACACTGGACAGTAGTAAGGGAACCTCCCCCATCCAGGGGGCACCAGAGCTACCACCACTACCTCAGAGGTTGCGAAGGAAGCGCAGCAGTTCATAGAAACATAGACTTTGATGGCAGATAAGGACCACTAGACCCACCCAGTCTGCCCATTTCCCTACCTATTGGATAAGCTGCAGATTCTAGTTAACCAACAGCCTACTTCCTGCAACCCCCCACTATAATTGCCTTATGTCTGTCCCATGCATGTTTGAATTCCCCCACTGTTTTAGACCCCACAACCTCTCCAGAAAGGCGGTTCCATGCGTCCACCACTCTCTCCGTGGAAAATAATTTCCTCACATTACCCCTGAGCCATCCCCCCTCTAACTTTAAATTGTGCCCCCTTGTTCTTACACATCTCTTTTCTGAAAGATGCTACCCTCCTGACTTTGTTGATTCCCTTTGAGGTACTTAAAAGTTTCTATCATGTCCCCTGTCCTCCTTCATCAAGGGTATACATATTAAGCTCTCTCAGTCTCTTCATATGGTTTCTGATGTAGACCCTGCACCATTTTAGTTGCCCTTCTCTGGACTGCTTCCATCCTGTCTATGTCCTTGCGTAGATGAGGTCTCCAAAACTGCACGCAGTACTCCAGATGGGGTCTCACCAACTGTCTGTATAGAGGGATAACCACTTCCCTTTTTCTACTTGTGATGCCCCTCCCTATGCATCCCAGTATCCACCTGGCTCTCCTTACTGACTTCTCACATTGCTTACCCACCTTTAGGTCATCTGATATGACTACACCTAGATCCCTTTCAATTATTGTTGTCGTTAGTACCTCCACTTCTATTGTGTACTCTTCTCCTGGATTTTTATTTCCCAGGTGCATTACTTTGCACTTCTTTGCATTGGACCACAGTGGGCTCAGGGAGGGTAAGGGTGGTGGAACAGAGGCACACCCAGTCAGTTGTTCCACTCCATAATCCATACACCATTCTGGAGGACCATAGTTCCTCTACGGATGCACCCGCAGAGGAGACTATGGAGGTTACGGACAACTGTCACAAGGGAGGCCCACAGGAAGGAGGCAGAGCACACCACAGGGAAAGGAAGCAGCTCCTGGTGGGGGACTCAGTTATTAGGGGATAGAACTGGGGGGAGCAGGGAAAACTGAAGTAAGGTGCCTGCCTGGTGCCATGGCTTGGAGGGACAGGAAGCGCATCCTCAGGATCACGAGAACAGCTGCACGGGAGTCTGAGCTGGAAGTCATTGTCCACCTAGGGACAAATGACTTGGCTCTTCATGAGATCAGAGCAGTGCAGGAGGACTTTGTAGAGTTGGTGAGGGGCCTAAGAGAAGTAGCACACACAGTATCCTTCTCAGAGGTGCTGCCTGTCTATGGCATGGGTGAGGCGAGGGTAGTTTGCACCATGCGATTTAATGAATGGTTGAAGAAATGGTGTGGTGCACAGTGATTTGGCTTCATTAGGAACTGGGGTTCCACCTGGAGGGACACCAGCCTATACTGGCAGGATGGTCTGCATCTGTCCAGGAAGGGAACAAGACTTTTGGGCAATTGGTTTAAATGTTTCATTGGCAAGCTTTTAAACTAGTCAAGGGGAGGCACTGATAAGCAGCAGAAATTCCAGCCTCCCCTACAAAGAGGTACTAAATGAGAAAAGACCAAGGTAGAAAGGACAGTGGGGGATACTGCTACAAAGGTAAAGCCATCAAAATGGAGAGCAATGAGTACCAATGCCCGTAGTCTGGGCAACAAGCTTACTGAATTAGTGGCCTTGATGGAGGAGGAACATTTGGATATATGGGCAGTCACAGGAACATGGTAACACACAGACCCATGACTGGGACATAAACATACCAGGATACACTATCTACAGGAGGGACAGGGAGGGTAAAAGAGGAGGAGGAGTAGCTCTCTACATAAGGGAAGGAATCAAAGCAACAGAACAAAAGAGTAAACAGGGAGGAGAAGAAGCACTGTGGGTCAACCTGGAGACAAGCAATGGCACCACAATCCACACAGGGGTTGTATACAAACCCCCCCTCTCAGGGGGAAGAAATGGATAAGGAAATGATAGAAGGTATACTTAGAATGGCAGAAAAAGGGGAGATATTGCTGATGGGTGATCTGAATATGCCAGATGTTAACTGGAGTGCAGCTGTAGCAGTCACTTCTAAGAGTGGGGTTATTCTAGATGCCCTACAGGGGCATGCCTTAGACAACTAGTATTGGAACCCACTGAGAGGGAGCAATCTTAGACCTGGTTCTCTCAAATGGAGATGGAGACAGGATCACAGATGTAGAAGTGGGTAGCCATCTGGGAACTAGTGACCATCGAACAGTATGTTCACAATAAACACAGCTGTGAGAGTCCAAGCCATACAAAGGCAAAAGTACTGGACTTTAGGAGGGCTGACTTGCCAAAATCGGTGAGTGCCTAAGGAATGCACTAGCAAATGGGCAGGAACGAGGGGTGGAAGAACAACGGGGAATAATAAAAACTGCCATCACAAAGTTAACAAGCCTTTGTGTGAAGCAAATAAACAAAACAAAATGATGTAAGAAACCACTATGGTTCTCAAAGGAGGTGGCAGTGAAGGTTCAAGAAAAAAAGAAAGCATTCAGGAAGTACAAGGAATCACAGAAGAAGCAGGACAGAGAATTGTATCAGTAAAAGCAAAAGGAATCTGGGAAGGCAGTCAGAACAGCAAAGGCCCAAACCAAGGAAAAGACAGCCAACTCAGTTAAGAAGGGGGATAAAACCTTTTATAGGTACATCAGGGAGCGTAGGAAGACCAAGGGAGGGATAGTGAGGCTTAATAAAGGGAAGGAGGGGTGGGCAGAGGGTGACGGTAAAAAGGCAGCGATACTAAACAAATATTTTTGCTCAGTACTTACAAATGAAGAGGGGGAGGTACCTAAACCAAACAATAGAAACACTCTGGATACAGAAGTTGATACCAGCCCATTTGCAGAAGAAAGAGTTCTGAAAGAACTCTTAAAACTGAAGGTGGACAAAGCAATGGGGCCTGATGGGATGCATCCCAGAATTCTAAAAGAACTAAGGGTAGAACTAGTGACACCACTGACTACCCTCTTTAATAAATCATGGGAGGATGGGGTGGTACCTGAGGACTGGAGGAGGGCAGATGTGATTCCACTTCACAAAAGTGGGAGCAGGGCAGAAGCGGGAAACTACAGACCTGTTAGTTTAACCTCAGTGATAGGGAAAATGATGGAATCACTTTTGAAGGAAAGAATTGTCGAGTAACTAGAGGCCAGAGGGGCACAGGACCCAAGGCAGCATGGATTCACAGCGGGAAGGTCATGCCTGACGAATCTAGTAGATTTATTTGACTGGGTGACCAAAGTAGTAGATCAAGGAGGAACTGTGGACATGGCCTACCTAGACTTTAGCAAGGCATTTGACACAGTCCCACACGAAAGATTAATATACAAGTTAGCCAGCCTGGTAGTGGGTCCCAAGATGATAGCCTGGGTAAAGAATTGGCTGGAGAATAGGACACAGAGGGTAATAGTAAATGGAGTCCACTCTGAAGAAAGGGGAGCTACTAGTGGGGTACTGCAGGGTTCAGTATTAGGACTGGTCCTCTTCAATGTCTTTATAAGTGACATTGCAGAGGGACTGGAAGGAAAAGTATGTCTCTTTGCAGATGACACAAAGATCTGCAACAGAGTTGATGCACAAGGTGGGGTGAAAAGGATGAAAAGGGACTTGGCAAGGTTAGAGGAATGGTCAAATGTATGGCAGCTTAGATTCACTGCTAAGAAGTGCAAGGTAATGCACCTGGGAAACAAAAACCCAGTGGAAGAGTACACAATGAGGGGTGAGATACTAACAACAACAACAATGGAAAGGGACCTGGGGGTAGTCATATCAGATGACCTAAAGGTGGGCAAGCAATGTGAGAGGGCAGTAAGGAGGGCTGGGGGGATGCTGGGATGCATAGGAAGAGGCATCACCAGTAGAAAACAGGAAGTTGTTATCCCTCTGTACAGACAGCTGGTGAGACCCCATCTGGAGCACTGTGTGCAGTTCTAGAGACCCAGTCTCCGCAAAGACATAGACAGGATGGAAGCTGTCCAGATGAGGGCAACTAAAATGGTGCAGGGTCTGCACCGGAAGACATATGAAGAGAGACTTAAGGAGCTGAATATGTACAGCCTCGAGGAAAGGAGGGAGGGGGGGACATGACAGAAACTTTCAAGTACCTCAAGGGAATCAACAAAGTCCAAGAGGGTAGCATCTTTCAGAAAAAGAGGTGTGCAAGAACAAGGGGGCACAATTTGAAGATGGGGGGGCAGCTCAGAGGTAATGTAAGGAAGTATTTTTTCACAGAGAGGGTTGTGGAAGCATAAAACAGCCTTCCGGAGGAGGTTGTGGAATCAAAAACAGTGGTGGAATTCAAGCATGCATGGGACAGTCATAAGGCAATTCTAGGGGGTGGAGGTAGGAAAAAGTAGGCTGCTGGTTAACTAGGATCTGCAGCTTATCCATTAGGTAGGGTAATGGGCAGACTGGGTGGGCCAAGTGGTCCTTATCTGCCGTCAAATTGTATGTTTCTATGTTTCTTTAAAATATCCAAGACTGATTGGGACAGGTGCAAGTTTGTATATTCTAGCTCTTCAACAGCCAGGCTTTGAGCCTGAGAGTCTGAAGGTTGGGATACAGAATCCTCCCCTGGGAGGAAGTGAGGAGATTGTACTGTCTGGGAAGACACCAAGGCATTGTTACTGACAGAGACAACAGTAGAGGATACCAAGGCTGTCTGGCCCAATCTGGAGCCACCAGAATCACTTTGCAAGGTTGAGACCTGATCTTGATCAGGACTCTGAATATCAGAGGAAAGGGAGGAAATGCGTACAGAAACTTGCTTGTCCAATTCAGTAAAAGAGCATCCTGAGGGACAGGACCCAGAAGAGGTGGTCTGCAACAATAAAGAGGAAGTTGATGATTGTCTGGGGCTGCAAAGAGATCTATCTCTGGAGTGCTCCATCTCTTGAAAATGACTTGAAGAGCTAGAGGGTTCAGGGTCCATTCGTGGTGACCCTGGGAAATCCTGCTGAGAGCATCTGCTAGAATGTTTTCCTTCCCTGGGAGATGCACAGCCATCAGGGAAGCCTGAAGGGAATAAGCTAGAGACCATACTTTCATGGCCTCTGTGCACAAGGCCGAGGACCAAGTGCCTCCCTGCTTGATGTACCACATGGTTGTGGTATTGTCTGTCCTGATCTGCACCACTTTCCCTTGAACATCAGTTGAGAATGTCTGAAGTGCTAGAAAGACAGCTCTCAATTCTAGAAGATTTATGTGTAGAAGGAACTCCTGGTGTGACCAGGTTCCCTGAGCTGTAAGATTATCTAGGTGAGCCCCCTAACCTAGTAGAGAGGCATCTGTGGTGAGAATCACAGAAGGAGCCTGACTGACAAAATGGGACACCTTGTTGAAGATTGTTCTCCTCCAGCCACCACTGGAGGCCCTGAACTAGAGTTTGAGACACTGGAACCAATTTGGAGTGAAGGTCTCTTTTCTGAGACCAATAAGATCTGAGATGAAACTGAATATCTCTCAACTGAAACCTTGCTCCCTGGACCACAGCTGTGGATGCTGCCATGTGGCCCAGCAACTGTAGAAAGTGTCTGGCTGGATGAGAAACTAGAGGATGAAAAGAGGAAGTCAGAGTGACCAGGGAATGAACGCTTGAGAGAGGGAGAAATGCTCTCGCCTGAATAGTGTCTATTTCCACCCCATGAAGGTGAGAAGCTGGGCTGGTTCCAGAACAGATTTTTCTAGATTCAGAATGAAACCTGGGATTCCAGAAGTCTTTGAGTGACCTCTAAGGCTGACTTGTCTCGATCTGAGGACTGGCCCACTAGAAGCCAATCGTCCAGGTATGGGAACAGAAGGATATCCTGTCTCCTGAGGAATGCCACCACTACTGCAAGGCACTTGGTGAACACCCTTGGAGCAGATGTTAGGCCGAAGGGCATAGCTCTGAATTGGTAATGCCTGAGGGCAACTCGAACCTGAGGTACTTTCTGTGGGAATGTCTGATAGGTATGTGGAAGTAGGCATCCTTGAGATCCAGAGAAGCTAGCCAGTCTCCTGGTCTTAGAGAGGGAAGAATTACTCCGAGAGTCACCATCTTGAATTTTGGTTTTGTTAAATGTTTGTTCAGGTACCTTAAATCTAGGATGGGTTGCCACTCCCCTGTCTTTTTTGGGGTAAGGAAGTATCTGGAATACAGTCCTTTTCCCCTGTGACAAAGAGGTACCTTCTCTACTGCTTGCAGAAGCAGAAGAGAGAAGACTTCTGCCTCTAAGGCATTTGTCCCTAAGGAAGAGGGACGACTGAAGGACCTTGCTCTCATTCTTGGGAACCTTTTGAAACTGAGAGCAAGTCCCTGGCTCACTACTTCCAGGACCCATCTGTCTGAAGTAATAGACTCCCAGGCCTGGGAGTAGTGAGCCAGCCTGCCCCCTATTGGAAGTGGGGGGGGTGGGGCGACCCTGACCGACACCTCAGGGTGTCTGCTTGGCAGGGGGCTTAGACTGAGTGGATAATGAGGTCCTAGTCACCCCTCGTCTGCCTCTTCCCCTAAAGAACCCCCTCTGCTGGAAAGAAGAGGAGGAGGAGGCCTGAGCTTGGTAAAAAGGCCTGTGAAAAGGCCTGCCCCTGCCCCTAAACTGCTGCCTCTGAGGAGTGGTCTGCTTTTCTTTGGCTGCAGCACTTCTATAGGTGGTCCTGTATGCATCCATCCTCTTCATGTAATTCTCTGTTTGGTCCCCAAAGAGAGAATTATGAGTTACAGGAAAATCCATGGCCTTAGCCTGGGTATCCTGTGAAAGGTTGGTACACCTAAGCCAAGCAAATCTCCTCATGAAGATAGATGTAGCCATGACCCTGGAATGAACATAATTTGAGTCTACAGCAGCGTGGAATTGCACCTTGGATGCCTCAATACCATTTGCAGCCACTTGTTCCAGCTCCTTGGCTAGCTGGGGAGGGGCATTCCAAGCCAGCTCCAGAACCGTATCCCACACAGATTTCTGCTACCTGGCTGTATATGCCATGTAATTCAATTGCCTGAGTCCCAAAGAGGATGCCAAGTAGTGTTTTTTTTGCCATGGCATCCACTTTCCTGGAATCCTTATCTGGGGGGTGAGATGCCAGGCAGATAATAGCCTTGTCACAGGCTACAGCTTACACTACCCCAACATGGCTGCTATGATTTGAAAGGAATTCCATCCCAGGACCTGACAAAGCATATCTCCTGTCCATTCTTTTTTCCACAGGAGGAATGGATGTAGGAAACTATAACATTTTTTGTGTCTGCTTCCCCAAGGATTTATGTAAAGGGATAGACACTCTCTTTGACTCTGGGACATCCATCATTTCCAGATAGTCAGGTTCTTCCTGATCCTGTTCAGCCTCTTCCACAGGAAGCTGAAGAGTCTCAGCCACTTTCTTGTAAAACAAGAAATGGGAAGGGGACTCAGAAAGCCTGGGAGGAGAAGCCTGAGAAGGCCTGTCTGGGGAGATGTCAGGCTCTACTGGTTCATTTAGGCCTTCACCCTCTTCTTCATAATCTTCATCCTCCTCCCAATCGCCCTCATAGTATGCTTCAGGATCTATATTGGAGGCAGTTACTTCCGACCGAACAGATCGGCTTTGAATCGATAACGGTTCGGTCGGAACCGGGCAAAGCGATTGCACTATGGAAATCGCTTTCGCTATCTCCTCAGCAGTCAGACCATGGAAAGTCAGATCTGAACCGGCTGACTTTCTTTTTCTCTTAGCCGGAACCGATTCCACAAAATCGGCTGTCTGTTTGCCCGAGGAGGTATTGCCCAGGTCAGTGGGCACCTCCTCAGTTTCGGTTGCAACCGAACCGGGCTGGCCATCCGGGTCAGCGGACTTCTTGGCCTCCCTCTCCCTCAGCCTACTCAAACATTTTTCCAGAGTGGCTTTGGGAAAGTTCTTACAGATCTGCCAGTTCTTCTTTGAGGTGGTCAAACCCTAGACAATACACACAGACGAGGTGAGGGTCGGCCTTAGCAAAGGCCTTCTTACACTCTGTACAGTGCTGAAACCCAGAGGGCCTGGTTTTCTTTTCGGGCTTCTCAGACATGCCTAAATATCAAAAGTCACCCTTGTTAGCGGTTAAGCCAGGCGACTAACAACTTATCGGTTCCACCCGTGTCATGGGTCGGTTAAAAAAATCCTTAAAATATCGAATTTTTTTAGGAACCGATAAGCACCGGAAAACCACACTACAAATGCAGAAAACAACAAATCACAATAAATTTCGGTTCTGAACTGGAACGATAGGCATAGAACCGAAGGTAAAATAATTTCTAACAAAAAATCACTAAAATAACCACTACCTACTACTACCACTTACTGTTACCGAGACAGAGGTAAGAATACCGAAAAATACAGATGTTGCTTCAGTATTCACAAAAGAGGAAGTGGTGGAGGTGCCTAATCCAATTAACAGAAGCACTCTGGAGAGGGGTGTCAATCCCAGTCCTTTCACAGAAGAAAGGGTTCTGAAAGAACTCCTAAAACTGAAGGTGGACAAAGCAATGGGGCCAGATGGAATTCACCCCAGAATTCTAAAATAATTAAGCAGGGAACTAGTGACACCACTGACTACCCTTTTTAACAAATCATGGGAGGATGGTGTGGTACCTGAGGACTGGAAGAAGGCAGATGTGATTCCCCTTCACAAAAGTGGGACCAAGACAGAGGCAGGAAACTACAGACCTGTCAGTTTGACCTCTGTGGTAGGAAAAGTGATGGAATCACTTCTGAAGGAAAAAATTGTTGAGTACCTAGAGACCAGTGGGCCACAGGACCCAAGGCAGCATAGGTTCACAGCGGGAAGGTCATGTCAGACGAATCTAATTGATTTCTTTGACTGGGTGACCAAAGTAGTAGACCAGGGAGGGCTGTGGACATGGCCTACCTAGACTTTAGCAAGGCATTTGACACAGTCCCACACAAAAGATTAGTAGTCAAATTAACCAGCCTGGGAGTGGGTCCCAGGGTGGTAGCCTGGAAAAACTTTACTGAACAACAGAGACACAGAAGGTAATTGTAAATGGAGTTCACCTGAAGAAAGGGCGGTTACTAGTGGGGTACCACAGGGTTCAGTACTGGGTCCAGTCCTTTTTAATGTCTTTATAAGTGACATTGCAGAGGGACTGGAAGGAAAAGTATGCCTCTTTGCAGATGACACAAAGATCTGCAACAGGGTTGATACACAAGGAGGCGTGGAAAAGATGAGAAGGGACTTGGCAAGGTTGGAGGAATGGTCAGAAGTATGGCAGCTTGGATTCAATGCAAAGAAGTGCAAAGTAATGCACCTGGGAAACAAAAACCCAGGGGAAGATTACACAATGGAAGGGAGGTAGTAACAACAACAATAAGCATTTGTCAATGCCGAATGTTGCTTGCTTGTATGTGCTGTGTAGGTATTTGGAAGTCAGTGGAGTGCAAATATTGAAAATTTGCAAACTTACGAGGAACTGCGCAACGCAAGCTCGTGAAACAGTCATTTTTAGGAAGTTTGTGACCAAATTTTCAACATAGTCATTTTAAGACCTCTGCTCATGAACAGCGTCACTGTGATTTTCTTAATGTGTCCCATACATTGATTTCGCACACCAACTGCGCCATTGTGCGCTAGATGGGCGGAAACACGTTGTGGGCGAGATGTGAAAAATGACAGCTGTACTGCTCATAAGGAGGTGTGGTAAAATGACAATGTTGAAAATCTGGAGTGAAATATTGGAAATCCGCAAACTTACGTGTGTGTGTAAGAAGTGCGCAACGCAGGCTCGTAAAACAGTCATTTTTAGGAATTGTGTCACCAAATTTTCAACATAGCCATTTTAAGACCTCTGCTCATGAACAGTGTCACTGTGATTTTCTTAATTTGTCCCATACAGTGATTTCGCACACCGACTGCGCCATTGTGCGCTACGTGGGCGGAAACACGTTTTGGGTGAGATGTGAAAAATTACAGCTGTACTGCTCATAAGGAGGTATGGTAAAAAGACAATGTTGAAAATCTGGAGTGAAAATATTGAAAATTCGCGAATTTACGAGCGTGCATAGGAAGTGCGCAACGCAGGCTCGTAAAACAGTCATTTTTAGGAATTTTTCCACCAAATTTTCAACATAGGCTTTTTGAGAGCCCACCTTATGAACACTGGCAGTGTTGTTTCATTAATCAGTGCAGAAAGGTGATTTTGCGCAGTGACTGCGAAATCACCCTTCGGGCCCGATTAACGCCATGACAGTGCAAGAATTCATGATGAGGGGTCCCACAAACCCCATGTAGAAAATTTGATGCAAAAATTCCCAAAAATGCCTGAGATATGCAGCAAAGTTGAAAAAACCCTATCTATCCCATTATACAGCTTACCGGCATTTCCTCAGTTCGCGGTCGGCCTTGAAGAGTGCAGACGTGTTCCCGGTCCACCGAAGATCGTCGTGCCAAGGTCCGGAGGTAAGTATGGGGTGTGGGGAGGCAGGGTGCGCAGGGTGGGTGCAGGTTGTGGGGAGGGGAGGGAGAAGCGCCGAGGGGCAGTTTTGTTGCAGTTTTTTTTTTAAATGACGACGCGGGCGTTTGCCATGCTGGGTGGGCTCCCAGCGTGGCACAAGGACAACTGGTTGGGGGCATGGAGCCGATGGGGATTTGGGCACTCCGTGGGCCATAGCATCTGTTGCCACGCTGGGGTGGGCTCCCAGCGTGGCACCCTGTACTGGGGGGAGGACGAGTGGGGCCGGCGGGGACTGGGCACCCCGTCGGCTATCGATAGTTGCCACGCTGGGGTGGGCACCCAGCATGGTATGTGCAACTCTGTTTGGGGGGCACAGCACAGCCAGCGGGGACTGGGCACCCCGATCCGGCCCATACAGTGTGGGAGGGCAGCGCAGTATGCATGGGTGTGTGTGTAAGGGGCGCATACGAGCAGGCGATATCTTATCCCTGCTCACTGAAGCGTAGCTCCCCTTTTCAACTGTACTCCACTGCATTTTGGAGCTGTCATAGACAGCTCCAGCAGGCATTGGAGAACTGCGGCCGTGCCTGCAAACACACTGACTGAATTGGAAGAGGGCTGCCACACCTCCGAAAACTCGGATGATGGCACTACATTTCTTGCACATGCGTGCAAGAAACATAAAAATGGAAAGGGACCTGGGGGTAATCATATCAGATGACCTTAAGGTTGGCATGCAATGTGAGAAGGCGGTAGCGAGGGCTGGGTGGATACTGGGATGTATAGGGAGAGGTATCACCAACAGAAAACAGGAAGTTGTTATCCCCCTGTACAGACAGTTGGTGAGACCCCATCTGGAGTACTGCGTCCAGTTCTGGAGACCCCATCTCCACAAGGACATAGACAGGATGGAGGCAGTTCAGAGGAGGGCAACTAAAATGGTGCAGGGTCTGCAAGAGAAGCCATATGAGGAGAGACTAAAGGAGCTTAATATGTATACCCTTGAGGAAAGGAGGGAGAGGGGGACATGATAGAAACGTTTAAGTACCTCAGTGGAATCAACAAAGTCCAAGAGGGTAGCATCTTTCAGAAAAAGAGATGTGCAAGAACAAGGGGACACAATTTGAAGATGGGGAGGACGGCTCAGGGGCAATGTGAGGAAGTATTTTTTCACAGAGAGGGTGGTGGACGCATGGAACAGCCTTCCTGAGGAGGTTGTGGGGTCTAAAACTGTGGGAGAATTCAAGAATAAATGGGACAGACATAAGGCAATTTTTGTGGGGGGTAGGAAGAAATAGGCTGTTGGTTAAATAGGAACTGCAGCTTATCCTCTAGGTAGGGGAAATGGGCAGACTAGGTGGGCCAAGCAGTCCTTATCTGCCATCAAAGTCTATGTTTCTATGTTTGCGGTTGAAAGAACTGACCGATTCAAACTTTTACTGAACCAAAGCGCAGGAGGGATCTCTGGAGTGACTTCACAGTTAGGCGGAGTAAGAAATCTGATGGTTACACTTCAGAGTACCACAGACAGAGGTTTGAAAACCGAGCTCGAGCTCAAGGTTATATGCCTTTGCACAGAGTTAACCCTTTACTCTACGGAGTAGTTCAAGTGCTGGGGCTAACTGCATATAGTCAGAATACAGCAAGACTTCATGTTGTTTGAATAATCACTTTCACAATGACCCTTATTCACCATGCAATTACCCACACTGTTTGTCCTTATCACCAGGGCTGGTTCCTTTAGCTCGACCCTGGAGACCCCCTGTAAAACAAGGTTATGCACAGCAAATAGCAATAGTACAGTACTCTTGGCACAAACTGGAACCACAGTCAGGTTAAATGCAAAAAAGAGTTAGATCTGATTTATTCAGGGGACTTAAACAAGGGAGGGGCGTAATCAGGTTGATTTGCTCATTCCTTCCTGATGACGCCATATGGCATCATAAAAAAATACCTCTTTTTCCTGATGACGCCATATGGCGTCCTAAATCATGTGCTGTAGTGCCTGATGATGCCAATAGGTGTCCATATCTTTCTCTTGGTGCAGCTCAAGCATTTATTTACATTTGATGAATTGAGTTGTACCAGCTAATAGGGGACATCGTACCCTTACTGATTTTACCTAATATAATATGCATTCCCATTGGCTATTTTTGAGAAAACAAGCCTTAATACATAAATAAATAAATAAATTTACTATTTTTTGCATGTGCTGTGAAAAATGTATTATGTTCATTATGCCATTAGTTTGTCTTGTAACAACAAATAATCTTGTTTTAGTGTAACATGTTAAGCTGATCAGGTTGACACTATAATTAATTTCATAACTTATATTTTTTTTTTATTCGAGCAATCCAATTGGCCTTCACCACTCTGGTGTATTTTTTTGTCTTTTAGGGTATTTTTCTACAATAACATGTTGTCACTGATATCATGATTGTTGTAACTATTAGTCCATTTATACCACTAAGTGAGCTGAATATTTCTGTGTTTAAAAATAGAGCTCAGTGATTGGTTGGATTTTCTGACATCATCAATTCTGAATTTAACTGGTATAAAGAGATTGTCTTAGATGCAGGCACCACCCTGCTGATGAAGCCTTAGTTGTCGGAGCACTAGGGAACCTGCACGCAGATCTTTTGTTGTGCCTTCCACTATTCTATTCAATGTGTGTGCCTGAAACGTTAGACTAAATCCTTATTTAGCATTCAAGCAAGGACTCGTATTTTTTTTACAACCGTCACTGGAGGGAAAGTGGCTCTCTGGGCTCTGGAGTGTACAGTGACTTTTTTTTTTTATGTTTCAGTTAGGGGTGACAGCCCTCACCTGCACCTGCCCTAGCTCTGTAGTGCATCACCATCTGGTCATATTGATCCTCACTGTTGCCATGCTTGCTCTATGCTCATTGTACACGTCACTATTTCCACTAACCAGTCAGAGCACACACTGGTGCAGGAAGAGCATGGTGACTGGAAACTTAGTTTCAAGATGGAGGTGCTGCTCTTTTCCTAAAATACTCACTTCATTTTGGTGCCAAAACCTCGATTTGTAATCTGTATTTACTTTATTTGTTTTTATTTATAATGAAAGTTTTCATAGTTGTTACTTTGTTCATTTTGGGATAATTTCTGGTCATCCTGTGTGATCACATCTTATGGATCCGGATGGCATTCCTGATGGGAGAGAGCGTTTCTTGTGCATGTACTAGATGAAGTCACATGAATTCAGCACCTTGTGTTACTTTTTAAAGAGTTTATGTTCGGATCATGGCTATGTCAAAATTTATGTGGCATGTTGCTCCCTGCGTTATGGATGATAAGTGGGTTAGGGTCAGTAGCATGTTTGTCTCATGCTCTGCACTTGAGTTTTCTCCCTAATACGCAGTTGCTGATTGTTTAAAATGAAAAAATAATGTTGTTGCCTTCAACTTATCTGGCATCAGTCCAGCCCCAATCTCTGAAGCATTTTAAAGGCCAAATCAGTTTTGAATCCCTCCACAGTCACTGGTGTTGTCCATCGACTTGTATGACATCAGTCCAGACTCAACCTCTGATGCACTGTAAAGTGTTCTTCAGGTTAAAATCCCTCCACAGCCACTTGTAAGAACTAGCTCCTTACCGTGCATCAGTCGAGCCCTAAACTGTAGTGAACAGTGAAGTGCATTTCAGGTTCAGATCCCTCCTCAACTGATGGTGTTGTCCATACGCTTACCATGTATCAGTCCAGACCAATCCCATAATGCACTGTGAAGTGCATTTGATGTTCAAAACCCTCCACATCAACTGGTGTAATCCATCAATTCATATGACATCAGTTCAGCCCCAATCTCTAATGCACTGTAAAGTATTCTTCAGGCTCAAATCCCTCCACAGTCTCTTGTAAAATCTCAGGCTCAAATCCCTCCACAGCCACTTGTAAAATCTATCTCCTTATCATGCATCCATCAAGCTCCAAACTGTAATGAACAGTGAAGTGCATTTCGGGTTCAGATCCCTACACAGCCAATGGTGTTGTCCATTGACTGATCTGGTGTCAGTCAAGCCCCAACCTCTACTGCACTGTAAAGTGCTGTTCGGGTTCAAATCCCACCACAGTCACTGATTTAGTCCATCTGTTCATCAGCCTTCAGTCCAACCTTTATCTCTGACACTCTGTGATGTGCATTACTGATGTGGATTCCTCCTCAGTCACCATGGTGTAGTCCATTGTGCACATCAAGATTCATTCCAACACTACCCTCAGATGTACTGTAATGTTCTATTCAAGTTCGAATCACTCCACAACCACTTTAGTCCCTTGTGCTCATAATGCTTCAGACCATCCTTTGCCTCTAATGCACTGTGATGTGATCAGTGCCAGTGTACGACTTATACAGTCCATTCAAATGAAACATAGCACACAGTACACATGTGCACCATTGAGCATCACTCCATGGTGCAGGCATACCCACACTCCTTCCCACCCACACAGTGTGCCATACTGAATGTTGCAACATATCACATGTGTATGCAGGCAAACCATGAGACACAGCATATAGTATACAACCTTTACAGGTGCCCATGTCATCACCCTGTATGTGTACCCACAATGTTTCTGCATGGCATATGAACACCATTACCAGGTGCAGGCAGCCCAACCTGCTTCCCTACAACTGAGTATACCCCAAGGACGGGTGCCAACTCATAACGCAAAATGACTGCAGTGCCTATGAGCATCATTCCTTGGTACAGGCACACCCACCCCCTTCCCCATGACATAGTATACCCCAAATTACCAGTGCCTTTTCAGCAATTTCATCATCCTATACGTATACCCATAATGTATCTACAGTGTCTGTTAGCACCATTATTGCATGCATACAGCCCCTCTCATTTCCCCAGAACATATGAAGTGCATCTGAGCCTGTATTATGAATGCAGGACCCCCCCCCCACTAACACACAATGCTTCATCATATAGTCATTCCCTCACCTTAAACCATCCCATAATACAACCCCCAAAAAATAAACTATGCCAGGAAATTAAATAATGCACAAATTTATGTAACATGATGTTTACTGAAAGACTGTGAACCTTTATATGAACAACATCATGCTTCATTTACAGTATGATAAAGCAAACAGCACAAATAAAATACAGTTTCCTATACTTATTATGGGGATTTTATTACAAAAATAAAATAAAGCAGTTTATTTCAATGAAATTACACATTTTAACTACAGCAAATATGCAATTAATCATAGAGAGACCTCCAGCACTAACAAATGTATCCATTTCCTGTGTCAGCTCACTGACCCACACTGTAACTGTTCTTCCTAATTACATCACTTGACCTCACAAAGCACTTCCTTCCTGCATCACTTCCTGATATGTCCTTCTAAGGTAATGTGTAAATATGTTCTTACTAAACTAGGGGAAAAACAAAAAAAATTGATAATCAGATTCATAAACTAAAATCAGTGGGTAAGAAGAATTAAACACTGCAAAAATTCCAACCAGTGGAGTGGAACAAAAAACTCAAACTGTAATAACAAGAGATTCAGATATTGATTTCTGACTAAAAAAAATGGTAAAAAACTTGCAAAATTTATATTTAGACAATGACAGATGTTCATTGTATATTTTTAACAATTTTAATCAACAATTTTACAGAGATTTAATATTTTTGCATGACTAAGTAAACAAAGCATAATTATATTTAGATAAAATCATCAGAATTTATTAAAATATGAAAACAACCTTACACAACATTAAATCCACTTAAATAGACATTACCAAACCTCACTCATTTTCAAAAACTTTTTGTCCTGAAAAACTTTTCTTTTTACAGTTTTAAAATTGGATGTATGGTTTTTAAGATATGTAGGTTTAAGCACAGTGTGTTGGTATGAATGCTGCAGATCTAAAACCCCTTCAGGCACACAGATGTTCTAGCAGCAGGCAGAGGGTACCTGAACATTCTAAATGACAATAGGATAGAATATCAATCAGACAGTTACGCATGCACTTTAGAGTCCCTACACAGTCACACACTCTGGGTACTCAGGTAGGAAGGCGGTGGAGGCTGTAGCCAAGGCGTTGTTGGGATAGGCCGGCTCGCAGCTGGTTGGGGCCCTGTGATAGAAGAATGCAACATGCACAACGCACACTATTTGTAATCTGGAGCCGGAGGGCTCAGTTCGTGACAGTAAAGACAACAAAGCAATCAGATGACAACACTTTAGAATTAACTGTAGTTGCAGGGAGCTACCCTGATGTTTATTCACGATACCCACTACAGGACACAGGCAGGACGAAATCGAGACAGCAGGTTGTTGAACTGGAGTGCCAGGAGAAGCAGGGCTCACACGAATCACCGAGGTGTCATTCCTGTTCAAAGCAAGAGCAGGGGGCTGATCCCCAGGCAGGTCTCTCGTCAATGGCTTTCTCTGTGCAGTGGGTAGTCTGGCTGGGCCAGTGTGGCAAAGCCCAGGCCCAATGGAGATGAATACGTATTCAGTCCGTGGGAGCTGGATGCAGCCTCCAGCAAGCAGAATACAGTTCAGCACACAGTGGGGAACCATATCATGACCTACTAACAGCACACAGCACATTTACATGTAAGAAATTCTACTGTACCAGTCAGATTGCTATCCGTTCGCAATTATAGAGTCTCTGCACAAACTGGGCATTCAAAGGTGGCTTGAAATCCTGTCAAGCTGATTGCATTCAGCAAATCTTCGATCTTCTTCAGGTTAAAGCCTGGTCATAGTTCTGTGTCGTAAATCATCCTCACAATTTGAATTCAGTCCGAGTAAACTTCAATTTCCCTCTCAGGGACAGCAGACAGACAGGCAGGCCAAAACTCAGCCCTTTCACAGTTCTGCGCGAATTACATAGGGACTGCTGCTTGAATCACTCAAGGTGTTACCACTTTTCACTTCCCAATTCAGACTGACTCTAGCTGAAAGCAGCCTGGGACTTTCCCTGGGATCCAAAAGGTTTGATTGGCTGATTCCTCTGTCATTCACAACAAGGGCTCCCCCTCCAGGTTCATTTAGGCGCCAAAAGCCCAAAATTACAATTCCTACAGAATTTTGCTCCCACAAAGCCCCTGGGGACAGGCTCCATTTTAAAGTCCCCAAAGGTACTGATTGGCCCATCTCAGCAGTCCAGGACCACAGTGGTGGAGATAAACAGAAATGTCAATAGAACCTAATAGATTTCTTTGACTGGGTGACCAAAGTAGTAGACCAGTGAGGGGCTGTGGATATGGCCTACCTAGATTTTAGCAAGGCATTTGATACAGTCTCACACAAAAGATTAATATACAAGTTAGCCAGCCTTGGAGTGGGTCCCAAGGTGGTAGCCTGGATAAAAAACTGGCTGGACAACAGGACTCAAAGGGTAATAGTAAATGGAGTCCACAGTGAAGAAAGGAGGGTAACTAGAGGGGTACCGCAGGGTTCGGTACTGGGACCAGTCCTCTTTAATGTCTTTATAAGTGACATTGGAGAGCACCTGGAAGGAAAGGTATGTCTCTTTGCAGATGACACAGGGATCTGCAACAGGGTTGATACACAAGGTGGAGTAGAAAGAATGAAAAGGGACTTGGCAAGGTTGGAGGAATGGGCAAATATGTGGCAGCTCAGATTCAATGCAAAGAAGTGCAAGGTAATGCATCTGGGAAACAAAAACCCAGGGGAAGAGTACACAATGGGGGTGAGTTCATAACAACAACAAAAATTGAAAGAGACCTAGGAGTAATTATATCAGATGACCTAAAGGCGGGCAAGCAATGTGAAAAGGCAGTAAGGAGGGCTGAAGGGATACTGGGATGCATAGGGAGAGGCATCAACAGTAGAAAATAGGAAGTTGTTATCCCTCTGTACAGACAGTTAGTGAGACCCCATCTGGAGTACTGCAGTGCATCCTGGAGACCCCATCTCCTAAAAGACATAGACAGAGTGGAGGCTGTTCAGAGGAGGGCAACCAAAATGGTGTAGGGTCTGCACCAGAAGACATACGAGGAGAGACTAAAGCAGCTTAACATGTATACCCTTGAGGAAAGGAGGGAGAGGGGGGACATGATAGAAACTTTCAAGTATCTCAAGGGAATTAACAAAGTACAAGAGGGTAGTATCTTTCAGAAGAAGTTTAGAAGAAGATGAGATATGCAAGAACAAGGGGGCAGAATTTGAAGATCGAGGGGAGATGGCTCAGAGGTAATGTTAGAAAGTATTTTTTCACAGAGAGGGTTGTGGATGCATGGAACAGTCTTCCTGAGGAGGTTTGTTGAGTCAGAAACAGTGGGAGAATTCAAGAATGAATGGGACAGGCACAAGGCAATTCTATTGGGGGGGTAGGAGGAAGTAAGCTGTTGATTAACTAGAATCTGCAGCTTATCCATCAGGTAGGAAAATGGGCAGACTAGGTGGGCCAAGCGGTCCTTATCTGCTGTCAAATTCTATGTTTCTATGTCCATGCTGCAAAGAAGGCAGGTTAGACAAACTGCAATATTATTACTATTCTAATAAATGATCAGCAAACAAGTACATCTTCTAACAGAGCTCCCTCTGCACTAATAGCGATGGCAGAATGGAGTGATTATTTGGCAGCCCGGGCGGGACTCGAGCATAGAAACACTCAGCCCCCTCCCAGATTAATTATGATTGCAATCTAGGCAGCTCTTAAAGAGACAGTACACAGAGGCTTTACAGGCACTCTGGCAACACATTTGAACTGCTAAAATGCAGGACACCAGCCTGGCAGTGAGCATTTAGGCCAGCTCAAGGAAGACTTTTCGGGAACCCCAATTTGTAAGGTGGGTTACACCGAAAACTGCAACCTGTATGAACTTTGTACTTGTGCTGCAGCCTGCGACTGTGACTGAACTGCCTGATCAGTACCAGAAACAGGTGATGGTTATTGCTACCCCTGTTGGACTGGATGCCAAGATGTGTTGGGTAGGTTGGATCTACGCAGGTTGCCACAGGAGCAGCTACCTTGTGAACAGGAAATTCGGCTACCAATTGCTTGAGCTAGGAGAGGCCTGATCTGCATCAAAAGGATGGCCAGAGTCCTGTGATATCCAACACCAGCAAAGATGGGCACAGAGGAGAAGCACAGAATGAGAGGGACACCAGCCAGAAAGGGACTTGCTGCAAACTGCACCATAAGCCACTGCATGGCAAAGGAGTCCCCCTGGTTTGGGACACTGAGGAAACTCAGGGCTTGCCATGCAACCTCAATCACATTTAACAGACTAGGTCATCCAGCCTGGAGTACAAATACTTCAGTTGAGGTTTAAAAGCATTCGTGTTTGAGGATTTATTTCACAAAGCATTGCTAATCATTTTCTTTAACTGCACCACTGCCAGCTAACCACAAGAAACACTATCAAGCCTACATCATTTCCATGACTGGGTATCCAGTGAGATGACAGGAGCTGCCTAGGTAGCACTAACAGTTCTGCACTGGTACCAATGGGGAGAGGGTAGCACCCCCAGTGCAAGTGCTATCTTACGACTCCCATATAAAATCAGTCAGGAGACTAGCTTTTTCTTTAATTTTAGCAGTATCACTAAAGTTAAAAAATATGTGTGTGATGCACGTTTGAAAACTTTAGTGAGTGCATTCATTATCTCCAGAATTGACTATTGTAATGCCTTGTTATCAGGTCTCCGTAACTGCAAACTTGACAAACTGCAATATATTCTCAATGCTGCAGCAGAACTTGTTTCTAAGGTGGGTTTTTGTGAGCACATTACACCGGTACTTAGGGATATGCACTGGTTTCCAATGAAATTTAGGACTCACTGCAAGGTTCTCCTTATCATGTATAAATGTCTATGTGACTGCCGTTTATTACTTGAATACTGGCTTCGATTTCTACTAACAGTTTGATTAAAATACTGAAAAAAAGCTTTTAAAATGAGACTCCATAGACTTACATGGAGCATGTCCCTGAGTGGTCCTATAGTGACATCACAAAACAAGGAAGCGCTGGGACGAAGCGGCAAGTCAGGAAGTGGAAGGGATTGAGCGGCTAGCCCCTCAGGGGCAAAATAGGATCCCTTCCCTTCCTAAGGGGGCACAGCATATAGTTTTAAAACTTGTAAGGAGGAACTCCCATTCAGGTAGGGAAGCCTCCTATTTGTGTTTTAATGCACCGAGAAAGGTGCTCTTTGAATATAAAATGGTTCAAGTTCTTCTTTCTAAATGTGGATTCAAAGGTTTGTTTCTAACTGGTAGGTGGTGATTCCATGGGCTTTTGTTTCACATATGCAGAACTTCTATTTAGTAGTAAAATATTTTAGTTTCATACAGGCATACATGAGTGCACTGACGTCATTAGGGCAACAGGGCCCTATTTTCAAGGTGGTCCTGTTTCAGGTTACAGTTTAAATGTTCACAAACAATATATTTATTTATTTATTTGTTTGTCTACCGGTTAAGCGCACTGGTTCAGTGCACCATTTTCAGGCGTGACCCGCACCATTCAGATGGCACATACAATAGGATAGTCAAAACATTATATTGACTGACTTCCAGTAACACAAGTGTCAGCGTGGCAGCCTGATTTTGCTGAGCTTTGTCCCTGGTGGATAAAATCCATATCGATCGTCCCTACCAGCTCAAAATAAATAAGCTTAAAATCATCCCGCCAATTATCTGAGCATCCGCACAATGGCTAGTGCAAAAGGTTTTTTTTAAAAACTCCTCAGATCAACAGAACAAAGCCAAACTGTCCTCGTGGCCTAGAGATAGAAGTCCGACGAGCTTGATTGCCTCTATACATACGGCACGTTGAGGGGAAGATGAGGAGGACTATGCCCTGGATGCGGGTCCACAAATGGGCAGGGCCGACTCAAGGGCCATCATGCAAATATTGCATAGAATTGAGAGTAAGGTCTCGGGAATTAGGCAAGATCTACAAAAACTGGAGAAGCGCACCACGGATAATGAAAGCCACCTGGAAACCTTCCAGACTGAACATATGGCCTTCGGAAGCTCCTTAGTCTACTTGTACAGAAGGGAGTGTGATCTTACCAGTAGAGCCGAAGATGCAGAGGCGAGATCCCGCAGAAATAACATTAGGGTGTTTGGAGTCCCAGAGGGCTCTGAACAAGCAGGTGTTGCAGGCTTCACGGCCACTTGGCTTCAAAAGGAGCTAGATCTTTCAGATGATTCAGAACTAGGAATAGAGAGGGCACATCAGGCACTATTTCCTAAGCCTGCGCTGGGAGCCCTTCCAAGATCCATCATCACTAAATTCCTGAGCTTCCCGGTCAAGGAGAGTGCTCAGAATGGTATGGGCCAAAAAGAATCTAAACCTAGATGGCCAGCATGTTTATGTGGATCAAGATTATCCTCCGGTACTATTAAGCGAACAAAAAAAAGTGCTCCAAGTAGTCAAAGTGCTAAAAGAAAAGGGCCTCAAAGCCCAGGTACGCTATCCTGCTCAATTATGGGTGCAAACCAAAGACTCGGTTAAAGTATTTGAAAACCTACTGACCGCTACTCCATTCCTGAAGTCACTGGAAATACGTTTACCAGACATGAAAGAAGAGGAAGCGGAGGCACAGGTTGAAAGTCTGCTCTGGAAGGTGGTCCCTCCAACTTCAAGAGTAGGAAAATGCAAGCCCAGGGACCTATTATCACTGCAGATGGAGCTCTCAAAGTGGCTGAGAACGATGGATCCATCTACCTGAATCTACAGATGCGATCTAGGGCTTTCTCTATCTAAAAGCTTTTACTCCTATGAGGGAAATAGAAGTCCCATCTTGCATTTCCCTGTTGGTATATTTTATTTGAATAAGAACTGACCTGCTCCTGATGTTGCCTAAGGACTTGTTGTGCTGGGTGAGGGGTAAGATGGGAGGCACTGTACAGGAACCTAACAGAAGGAACTCGAGTTTCCACCTGACAGGTGATCGGGAACATTGCCTCTTCAGTTTTGCTTTTGTTTCGGTTCCCCCGCGAACAGTCGAGCAGCATGGATGCAACGCAGCTAAGAACTCCAGGCAACTCCACAACTTCACCGAGGAGGATTTCTATTGAGGTAACTTCAGGATGAAAAGTTTTTAGTTTTTATGTGGACCTTCAGTCACCATTTTATTTTATAAACCTCGGACAGTTTGATTAAAACCTATGTGGTTAATCGCTCCTCTCAACCCAGACAGAAAGACTTACAGCACAAACCTTTAGAGTTAGCTGCCTCATGGAGCTCTGGTCAGATGTTGTAAACCAAGAGACTGTTTTCTATTAGAACTCGACATGGAATTTAAAGCACGATATGTTTGTAGTGGAGCCAATAGATCGAAAGATAACATCAAGCTACTGTTGGTTAACAGTTCTATTTGATGTAAAACCTTAGATAAATGGGTTAAAAGCTTTATAAGGCAGGGATTCCATCTTTTTTGTTAATTTAATGTACCATTCATATAAAGTTAAGTAGTTGATGGCTACAAGATACTAGCTTGGGGGAAGGGGGTGTTAATTCAACAACTGACAAGATCAAATGCAGAGCAGCATATGCTGGGCAAAGTCTGTGCAGCACCAGAGAGCTGCTATTATCATACTGATAATTAAAACACCCCCAGTTAAGGTTACACTGCTGGGGACGTGACCAGCTGAGATTCCGGTGGTCCAACTAGAGGGAAGAGAAGTAGAAGTCCAGCAGAACTTCAGCGCTCTATACCCAGCCAGGGTGCTCTCTCAATTCTAAATGCCGAGACACTACCTCGGCACATTCAGAGGACTCTTTGTCTTTTACCACGTTGTGTTACTATTTGTTAATTGTTCTCATGTTACTATGAATGTTCATGTTTCTGCACTGCCTTTGGAAATGGTTGCAGGTGCAGTGTTAAAATATGTTAGGGAAATTTTACTCTGTGTTTTTTTCATGTTGTTTTCCTTCTCTTTCTTATTTATCCCCGTAATATGCCTTATAACACCCAAGTGGATCATACTTAAAAAAGAAAATCAGGGATCTCTGGACAATAAGGGAATAGGACAGCAGACAAGGCTGATACACTTGCTGATTCATTATGGATAGTTTGACAGTCTGCACATGGAATGTCAAAGGGGTAAATAATGTGATCAAAAGGGCAAGGATGTTGCAGGAGATACACAGGACTAATTGTGATGTGGCCTGTCTCCAGGAGACTAGACTGTCCCCAACTGAACACCTTAAGTTAAAGAGATCCTGGGTGGGCCAGGTATTTGCGGACTGTAACCCACAATCAAAGAAAGCAGGGGTTGCGATATTGATTCGCAAGGGGCTCCCATTCAGTGTTACCAATACCCATTCAGAGGGTTCAGGAAGGCTGGTACTGGTATCGGGACAGCTACGGGGCCATCTCTTACACATAATTTCAGTCTCGCTCCAACTCCTCCTATTGGGGAGTTTTTGAGGAGGGTCTTTCAATTAATTGCCTCGCTCCCTGAGGGACAAATAATGTGCACAGGCGATTGGAATTGTGTGGAAGATGTACGATTAGACCACACACCAGCACACAAGTGGGGACAGGGAGCTTGTTCTAAGTTATTACACACCTTAAGAAATGAGTCCGGACTGGTGGACCCCTGGAGATTAACCTTTCCAACGGGAAGAGCATATACTTTCTTCTCGCCCGCCAGTAACTCCTATTCCAGACTAGACAGGCTCTATACGCAAAAGACCTGGGCACACACTGTTAAAGATATAACCTTTTACCCCATAGCCCTGTCTGACCACTCTTTAATAGCATATCAATTGCAATGGGGTAGCACAAAATCAAAGGGGACCTGGGGATTCAACGTCAGTTTGCTTCATGAAAAAAAACGTCATATCCAGCACTAAAGAGGACATAAGTAATTTTCTTAAAGAGAATGATAATCAGGAAACTCAGCTGAAATATGTTTGGGACTGTCTCAAGGCAGTGGTAAGGGGTCACTCAATATCATTTGCAGCTCATAAGGCAAAACAGCACAGAGCGGCACAAATCAAGGCAAAGGATACTCTACGACAATAAAGAAGCAGAGCATAAAAATACCAGGGCTGCTGATCTGTTACCTAAAATAAAACAAGCTCGTGAGCAAGTAAATGCTATATCACTACGTAGGACAGAAAACACTCTCCAGCTCATGCAACAAAAGTATTATGAGTGGGGAGACAGGGCTGGTCGCCTTTTGGCGTTATGCCGTAAAAAACAAGAAGCTGAAAGGCACATAACTACAATAAAGATTCTAATCCACAAGACTCAACAAACAACCCAGAGGAGATAGTTCAAGAATTTATAAAATACTATTCTCATTTATACAAGGAGGGAAGACCCCCCCCCCCAGATCAAGCCCCAAAAAAGAGCTGAATTTTTCGGGCAAATCATTCTCCCCTCCATCTCCCTGGACCAAAAGAAATTCCTAGAGGTACCTTTCTCAAATGCACAGATCGTGACAGCTTTGAAATCCTTTAAAGGGGGTAAAGCACCGGGCCCTGATGGCTTCCCGGATAAATTTTATAATACCTTTGCTAAGGAGCTTGCTCCCCTATAAACTCGGGTCTGTAGCTCAGCACATGAGGAGGGACAGATTTTGGACTCCTGTAGTAGAGCCCTGATAACTGTTCTCCCAAAACCAGGGAAGGACCCAGCAGTGTGCTTGAATTACTGCCCTATCTCCCTGCTTAACCTGGATACAAAGATGTTTGCTAAGGCAATTAGCACAAGACTATGCTCTGTGATCACTGACCTGATACATCCAGACCAGACTGGATTCATACCCGGCTGTCATATACAAGACAATATCCGCCTTCTTTTAAACACGATGGTGGAGGCCGAAGCTCTCCCCAAGGGTACATTACAGGCAGTGATGTCGGTCGACACTGAAAAAGTGTTCTACCGTCTTGACTGGCATTACCTACAAGAGTCTCTGGACTGTTTTGGATTCAGGCCTTGTTTTAAAGCATGGATAACCAATTTATATAAAGCCCCCATCGCCCAGGTCAAAGCAAACGAACTGACTTCCATGTCCTTTAATATTCACAGAGGCATGCGACAGGGCTGCCCCCTCTCTCCCCTACTTTTTGTTCTGAGTATAGAGCCCCTCGCGGCTTATATCAGGCAAGCCCCAGACTTTAAAGGGATTTGGGTGGGAGGGGAGGAAGTACGTATCTCGTTATATGCAGACAACACCCTTCTTTATATAAATGACCCAACGCAGACAATCCAAAGTGTAATGCAGAAGCTTAAAACATTTGGGACTATTTCTGGGTACAAAATCAATGAGTCAAAAACAGAACTGCTCCCTGTGGGAGGTGGAAAGGGTCCCCTTCCCTAGCTCGTGGGTGGCCTGAGATGGGTTTCAGGTGGATTTTGTTACCTTGGAGCTTGGATACCTAAAGACTTATCCCAGTTATATCAAAAAAATCATTGTAAATTGCTCAGTGAGACTCAAGGAGATTGTAAAAGAAGGAAAGAAGTACCTTTGACCCTCACAGGTAAGATTGAAACCATTTGCATGAATTTGCTACCAATATGTTTAGTTTTATTCACAGTCCACCCTCTCAGGCTGCCTGCGAGCTTTTGGAAATCACTTAGATCTATACTATCCAAATTTATATGGGGCGGGAAAAGGCCCAGAATTCGGTGATCAATTTTGGTAGCCCCCAAAGAACGCGGTGGGCTAGCACTACCTGATTTTAAACTGTACTTCTGGGCTTCTCAATTACAATACTTTATTCCATATTTAAATAAGACAGAGACACCTCTCTGGTTGGAACTGGAGCAAGGAAAGGGGGAAATATCCACCATGGGAGATAGATTACTGATGGATTATCAAAACATTCAACTATTTACACCCAGCAATGTCTGGTCCCAACATCTCATACAATCATGGGTTGAGACATGTAAAATATATAACCCAACCATGACTCAAACATTAGATTCTTCACTGAGGGCATGTATGGATTTCCTGCCCTTTAGATTTGAAGGGGGCTTCAGATTATGGGAGAGGCGTGGCTTAGATACCATTAGGCAATTTTTTCGTGAGAGAGAATATTAAAATCCTTCCAACAACTATCCCAAGAGTTTCAGTCACCACAGAAAGAGTTCTTCAGATTCCTACAGTTTAGGCATTATTTCACAGATGAGCCGTGTAAGGCTCAACTTCAATCAGAAAGTAATCAGCTCTCACAACTGCTGATCACTTTGGCAGGAACACCAGAACGTAGGGGCAGAATCTCACAGATTGTACACTTGCTCACAGGCCTACAGTCAGACTCAGTAAATATTGTAAAGGAAAAAATGGTCTCGAGAAACAGGGCTTAGTCTGGCTGAGGCAGACTAGGCAAAAATATGGAGGGCGGTCTTCCCCACCTCGGCGTCCCCATCGTAGAGAGATTTTAGTGGAGGGTGGTGACATGCTATTTTCGTACGCCATTCATCACCAAGCATTATGGAACTCACCCCTCAGACCTGTGTTGGAGAGAGTGTTCTGGTGTGGGAACCCACACACACATTTTCTAGTCATGTCCCAGGCTACAATCACACTGGACAGAAATTGTTGGAGAATGTACTAAAATACTGGAGGCGACCCTACCTATAAACCTACCCACTTTTATTCTGGGATTACCCCCTGCAGAGTTAAAAACCAAAGCCCACATTTACCTGTTCAACATCCTGATTGCAGTAGCGCTCAAAGCTGTGACCCAAAGATGGTCGAGTCCAGATACCTCTAATAGAGAGTCTTGACTTTCTAATATTTCCAAACTAATGGAGATGGAATGCCTTACTGCAAAATTAAGGCTACAAAAAGATAAATACATAACTCGCTGGCTCTCATACTTTCATTATATGGCTGAAATACACCAGATAAATATTCTGGACATTCTGGCAGAGCAACAATTATAGATCTTGTAGATATGTGAGACACTTATGATCTTACCAAATAATGTCATAATTTAGCTCATGATGATTGAAAATTAGCACAATAATATCCAATGGACTTAAATCAACTGTTTAGAGAAATGGATTCCCAATTAACAGCGACAATGTATGTGGCCAGATTTTCCCTTTTCCATAGAAATACAATACCTGATTGTTATTAATTACCCCCCCACCCTTTTTGTTCGTCTCTATGTTTACCCTTCCCCCTTGAATACTTTGCTCTTCGATTATTATGGTCTGTTATTTTAATGGATTAATTTTATACTGGTGTTCTGGTACTGACTGTTTGTATGTTTTGTGTATCATATCTGGAAATCAATAGAGTACAAATTAAAAAAAAATTACATTACAGACTGAACATGTTTAAACAGTGTAAGTTTTAATATTCACAAACAATACTGATAATGAACACATAGTTATAGACAAAAACATGTTTACATAGTGCCGGCTTTGAAAATATGTATACAAAATCATGTGTAGGCTCATTTTCCTCTAGTGCAGCTTGTCTGCATTTTCACCAAGCGCTCAGCACATAGACACATACAGTTTCTCATTATGCTTCCTAGGTTTATAAGGTTTATTTTAATTAAAAAGGGGGGGGGTCCTCTTTTAAACTTAAGTTTTACACATGCAAACATGCTGTTCTAAATGCTTAGAACGCACACACACACACACACACACACACACACACACACACACACACACTATCCAAATGTCTAAAGATATGTGTTTCATACATTTCTAATTAACATACATTAGCGCGCACACACACACACATTTTCTTTAATTTATCTTCAGTGAGACTTGTAACATCAGATGATTTATTACATAAACATTCCATTCTGTGACATTTGTCTTACTCACTGCTATAGTCCCAGGGATGTCTTCTTATCTCTGATTGTATTTCTTAACTAATTGCTAATCTGTTACACTCATGTGTAAAATGATTTTTTCCTCTGGGTTTTTAAAAGTGAGTTTTTTTAAAACATCTGCCATTTCTTCTGAAGAACTCTTAAGTTCAAAAGTTTAAGGTTTTTCCTGTAATCTCTGTTGGTCCAATAAAAGGCATCAAATCACCTAATTTGTGTGTCGTTGTTGTGCTAGGACCAATATGGAAACAAACATTTTTTTTTAGTTTAATAAGTAATAAAAAAAAAAACAAAAAAAACCACAAACTGCCTACTGTGCAAAAGCAGCACATTCACCCTATAGCCTCCTTGTAGGTGTTTCACAAAGCAGGTCCACCCTGATCACTTACGATTCCCAAGGCCGATCCACCTCCGAACATTGAAGCAGTAAACAAGTTACCACAAGTGAGCTGTGTCCTAAATTATGTTATTACCGCCACAAACTGAAAAGTATAACAGAGCTCCTGTGTTAAACCTCAACATAAAAAACATTTACACTGCTGCTGTACCTCAGCGTACGTCCTGGTTCGCAGTTCCTGCTTTTTGCATGGCAGGGCCATGCAAGGTCGTGTGCCTAGGATTCCAAGCACTAGCAGCAACTCCCCAGTTACTGCTTACCTCGCAGTGCCATTACAGCTACACATACTGTATATACAACAAAAAACAATCACATACTTTTAATAATAAAATTCTGTCTTACCTTCCTGTTCTTCATTCGGGGAAGGGATGAATTTCATGGACCCAAAAGGAGGCCTGAAGTATTCGATTCTTCTTTTAGAGAAAACCATAAGTCCGCAACATGCTTCATAAGAATCACCAATCAAGCCGGCCTGTTGGCACTGAGGGCACCTGAGAAGGTGATGGTGGGTCCAGTGGATGTCTCCCATGCTCAGCGCCGGATCTGCCCCAGCCAGCCTCCAGATCTCCTCCCATGCTCTGGCCACCCTACTAGATTCTAGATAGAGTGCCAGAGAGGAGTAAGTCAGTCCCACCTCAGGGGGCTCAGAGCTAAGGGGGTCAGAAGCGTGGTGAGGAGAGATCCTGGGATGCAGGCTAGGCCTGGGAGACCTCAGGCAGAGTGGGGGTAAGCCAGTCCGAGCGACCACACTGGAGAGAGTCCTAAGGGGGCCAGTGAGTGGAGCAGAAAGAAAGTTGGGAGAAAAAAAAAAGACTCACCAATCTGTGAACTGAAGCTAATACACAATGAGACATGTTCTGTCTCTGTATTTCTTTTTCTTTTAAAATGCAGATAAACTAATCTGTAACAAGAAAACACACCTCAAATAAATCAGCGGAACTTGTTAACCTGCAGATGCAGATAAATGGCATACCAGCCTACAAATATACTTATCAGAGTACAGCGCAGCAGAAAAGAGAGAGAGAGGGGTCCAGGTAGGGGATTTTTACAAAAAATAGACCTCTCTCCTAGCATGCAGGATAAGATTCTCCCTCAGGAGCTAAGTTCCCAAGCGGGTCCCATTGACAATGTTGGAGCTAACAGTAAAGGAAATTACAGTAAGTATGAAATTAATTTCTTCTTTCTGTAGTGCTCCACATTGTCAATGGGTGATCATAACAACTGGGTTCTAAGAAGCAGTACCCAGACAAAACCGTGAGGGGGTAGAATATTATCCCATACTCCAGATGTTTCAGCATTACCTGTGAACTGCTGCCTGCAACACTCTGTGACCAAAAGCTGCGTCAGTAGAACGCTGAACATCCAATTTATAATGTTTTGTGAATGTGTGGACTGAGGACCACGTAGCTCCCTTGCATAGTTCTGAGACTGTGGCTTCACCTCTCTCCACCCAGGAAGTTGCCATCACCCTGGTGGAGTGCACCTCGATAAGAACCGGAGGCCTCTTCTTTTTTACCACATTGGCCTTAGCAACAGAGGCCCATATACACCTAGCTAGGGTGGGTCTAAATGCCTTTTGTCCTTGTTTGGCTGCTCCGAAAAGCACAAATAGACTTTCTGACTTATGAAATTCAGATGTACGTTTAAGGTAGATCCTAGCTGCCCACCTCAGGTCCAGTTTATGCAACTCCTTTTCCTTGGGATAAGAAGGATGTGGACAGAAGGATGGAAGGCAAATTTCCTGGTTCACAAGAAAAGCCGTGGGAACTTCAGGGATGCATAGATACTGTCAGCAGATAAGGGCCCATTTGAGTTTGTAAGTTCCCTTTACATTTTTCTAGAAGTCTGTTGCCCTCTGACCTCCCAGATTCCCTTATGTCTATCCCATGCATTCTTAAATCCCGTGATTGTTTCAGCCCCCACCACTTCCTCTGGCAAGGTGTTCCACTTGTCCACCACCCTTTCTGTGAAGAAATTCTTCCTCACGTTTCCTCTGAATCACCCTCCCTCCAACTTCATCCCATGCCCTCTACTCCTGGAACATCTTTTTCGCTGGAAAAAAATGTATTCCTGCACCCTGTTCCTCCCTGTAAGGTACTTGCATGCCTGTATCATATTCCCTCTCCCCCACCTCTCCTCCAGGGAGTACATATTCAAGTCCTTCAGCCGTCCTCGTAGGACTTGTGATGAAGGACATACTAAGCTGCCAGAAGATTAGGCCAATCGGTCTATCAAGTATGCTCGAGTTATAGCCCACAGTTACATCACTATAGCTGCTCCCTCCCCTTTTATGTCCTCTTTCTCTGTTCCCACCCCTCAGAGCATCCCATCCTCTCCCTGCCCCCTTCTCCAATACCCTACCCATGTATCTGTCCCAGCCCCTCTAGAAGCCCTCCACTGTGCCCAAAGCCACCAGTTCCATTGGCAGTGCATTCCATGGTGCCACCATCCTCTCTGTGAAGAAATGTCTCCTCACCACGCCCCTGAATCTCCCCCAACCAATCTCAGGCAATGACTCCTCATGGATCCCTCCTACTTTAACTGGAACAGACCGTCAGTGTTGACCCAGTTTTTCCCCTTCAAATATTTAAAGACCTCAATCATATCCCTCGTCCCTCATCTCCTCCAGGGAGTACATATTCAACTCCCCGAGCCTCTCCTCATAGGACCAGTCCCCCAGACCATGAATTATCCTAGTCGCCCTTCTCTGGACCTTTTCCAGCTAAGCAACATCCCTCCTCAAGTACGGGTACCAAAACTTTACACGGTACTCCAGGTGTGGTCTGACCATGCAGTTGTACAGGGGCAGTAGGACCTCTCTTCTCCTCGATATGTTATCCCCCTGGCAATGCACCCAAGCATTCTATTAGCTTTTGCCGCTGTCCTCCTACACTGCTTCGAATTCTTCATTTTGGCATCTATTATCACCCTGAGATTCTTTTCTCCCTTGGAGACTGTCAGCTTTTCCCCTCCCAGAAAGTAGTCCTCCTCGGGGTTCCTAGTACCCAAGTGGAGTACAGTACACTTTTTGGCATTAAATCTCAACTGCCAAGTGTGTGACCAGCTTTTGAGTGCCTCCAAGTCTTCCTGTAGTGTCATTCTCCCCTCTTCCCCATCAACCTCTGCCCCCAGCTTGGAATCATCAGCGAAGAGAGACAGCCTGCTCCTTACTCCCTCCCTGGCAGAGATGAACACATTAAACAGGATCAGGTCCAACACCGACCCTTGAGGGACTCCACTGATGACCCTTCTGGGAGAGGAGACCTCACCCCCAACTACCACTCTCTGAGACCGCTCTAGTAACTAGTGAACCATCCTAAGCACCACTTTGTCCTTATGCATGATAAGGTAAGACTCCTTATGGGACAAGGCCCGGAGTTCGCCCACTCTCCTGGCTGGACACATGGACACCAAGAAACAGACCTTGTAGGGCAGCATATCCAGTGGCATGGATGCCAGTGGCTTGAAGGGTTCAACAGAGAGAGCATTCAGAACCAAGTTAATATCCCATGGGGGAACCGGGGATCGAAAAAGCAGTCGTCTCCTGCCAACCACATGCAAAAAATGAATAATTTCTCTATTTGTTTCTAGGGAGAACCCCAAAGAAGCTCCAAGAGTAGAAACCTGACCTTTCAGTGTGCTCAAGCCAACCCCTTATCCACGCTGTCTTGAAGGAAGTCCAGGATTTGAGGAATGGAGACTTCAGAAGGTTTAAATCCTTTCTCTCTGGACCAAGAGGAAAAGACTGTCCTGACTTAGATGTAAGCAGCCAAAATAGAGTTTTTTTTGCTGCCATCAAGGTTTCAATTACCTTCTGTGAAAAATGTAATTTTAGGACCCTCCTCCTTTTAGGAGCCAGGCTGCGAGTTGCATTGCACCTGGGTTCGGGTGGAAATGGGACCTTGCAGCAGGCGGTCCCCTTGTACTGGAAGATGGAAGGATACTTGCTGGGCTAGGTTCACTAGATCTGAGAACCACGGCCTCTTTGGCCACTCTGGGGCTAGCAAAAGAAAGTTTCTGCTTGAGTGTCTTATTTTTCTTAAGACTGTTGGAAGGAGAGGCAGTAGAGGAAAGGCATATGATCTGCAGAAGGACCACTTCTGAGCTAGAGCATCCACTGCCTCTGCCTGCGGACACTGATACAGACTGAAGAAACTGTGGGTCTGAGCATTGTGGCTTGAAGCAAACAGATCTATCTGCAGTTGTCTGAACCGATCGGTTAATGGTGTGAATAGTTCAACTGCCACTCTCTGGGGTGAAAACATTCGCGACTTAGCCAGTCCACTTGAATGTTCAGTTCCCCCACCAGATGTACTGCTGACAGAGAGAGAAGATTATCCTCTGCCCAGCTCAAGAGTATGGAGGGTTTCCGAAGCATTGCGCTGCTTTTTGTGTCTTCTTGGTTGTTTATGTATGCCATTGTGACAGCACTGTCTGACAGTACCTTTACTGCAGTGTTCCTCAGTCTGGACTGAAAATGAAGCAGAGCAAAGTGAACTGTGCACATCTCCAGGACATTTATATGGAGATGCTGTTCCTGTAGGGACCAAATACCCTGAGTGGGAAGTTGGTCC
Source organism: Neoceratodus forsteri (assembly GCA_016271365.2). NCBI lineage: Eukaryota > Metazoa > Chordata > Ceratodontiformes > Ceratodontidae > Neoceratodus > Neoceratodus forsteri. The sequence goes on along the minus strand of CM028131.1, from coordinate 1,329,641,258 downwards.
AGGACTGCCCCCCACCTGTGCAGGCTTGCATCCATTGTGAGAATCACCTCAGGTGGTAATTCCAATGGAACCCCCTTGTTGAGATTTTGCACATTCATCCACCAACTCAGGGAGTGATGCAGCTGAGGGGGTGAGGAGAATCCTGGCTTTATAATCCTCCGATGACAGGTCCCAGGCTGTCAGCAGCTCCATATGGGGGGGGGGCATGTGGGGAACTAAGTCAATTGCTGCCACTATGAGGCTGAGAATCCACAGAAGACTGTGGGCCAACGCTGAGGAGTGATTCCTGAGCCACCGTATCTCCGACAGCAATGTCTCCTCCCTGGAGGGTGATAGGAACACCATCCCTACTTTCGTGTCGAAGACTACCCCCAAGTGCTCCAAGGACTGAGATAGTTTGAAGGAACTCTTCTCCCTGTTCACTATCCAGCCATGTGATTCCAGGATCTCCAGGATCCTGAACTTCCTTGCAAGGTACAATGTTGGTGCCCAAATGAGCAGGTCGTCCAGATAAAGGAAGACATGATGACCCTCCTGTCATAGTTGAGCCAGCAGAGCTATCAACACCTTCGAGAAAACTCGAGGGGCTGTTGCAAGGCCGAATGGAAATGCCTTGTACTGAAAATGCTGGTCCAGTATTGAGAATCTGAGGTACTTCTGGTGGGACTGATGGATGGGGATGTGAAATTAAGCATCTGTCAGATCTATTGTGGCTAAGAAGTCCCTCGGTTGAACAACCCGGATTATTGACCTCAGAGACTCCATCTTGAACGTTCTGTGGTGAACAAACTTGTTCATATGCTTCAGATCCAGAATGGGCCTGAAACCCCCGGACTTTTTGTGAACTACGAAATAGATGGAGTAGAACCCTTGACCCTGCTCATTTGGTGGAACTGGAACATCGGCCCCGATTTGAATGAGATGGGTCAGAGAATCTGACACTGCCTGGCATTTTTTCTCTTGCCTTGACACTGGGGATGGCAGAAAATGTCCCCTAGAGTGAACCATTATGGCAAAGCCCAGTTGAAGGATTTCCAGAACCCAGGTGTCTGTCGTTGTTTGAGCCCATCTTGCAAGAAATTCCTGTAGCCTTCCACCAAGGGAAGGGGGGGCAGGGATGGGCCCATGTACCTTCATTGTGCGGTACCAGGCCTTTGTGCTGGTCCTCCTCTGCGGCACCTGGGAAAGGATCCTCTATTGCCGTAACCTCTATTGCCTGAATAGGCACCTCTGTTTCTTTGGGTACCGAAGTGGCGAAAGGGACGATATCCTCCCCGGGACTGCCTGCGCCAACCATCACCCTGGTCTCGTTGAAGAACTGTGGCCTGTGTTGCTGTTTTGACACTGAGAGTTGGCTCTTCTTATCCTGCACATCTTGCAAGCTAGAATCCACACCAGATTCAAACAATAAACTTCCTTCAAAAGGAAGGCTTAACTGTTTTGTCTTTGAAAACTGATCAGCTGACCAATGTCTGAGCCATAAGGCCCTCATGGCCGATGCAATGTGGTAGGCTGAGCAGGCTGTCATGCATAAATTGTTGGCCACCAACTGCAAAATGCTTACATCCTCTGCATCAGGAGAAATTAAGTCAGTCAGCATAGTGACCTAGAGGTTTAAGGCTCTGGAAACAATAAATGAAGCATAGGATGTACAAATGTTTGTGCCTGTTGAGGTGAAAGCCCTCCTGTATGAGGTATCCATCCACTTGTTGTGCGAATCTGATAGTGCCAGAGCACCCTCCATTGGAACCGTGGTGTGTTTTATAGAATTATAAACAGTCTTGTCTGCCAGATTGGGGGGGGGGGTGCCCCTTGTGAGACCTTCCCTTAAAAAAGGATAATTCCTAGTTTTTGGTTTGGGAAGACTTTTTCTGTTCTTCACACCTGCCCATTCTTGCTCTATAATTTGGTCACAATGTAGAAAACCTGGGAAACATTTTGGAGCAGAGGAGGACGCCAACAGAATTGGATTGACATCCAGTGTCTCCACAGATTGCTCCTCCTTTAGCTATGAGGATCTACAAGCCTCAGCTATCAAAAAGGACAAGGACTTTTTATTTATTTATTTCCATTTCGGATTAACACCTTTGAGCCAAAGGCTCGTTTACAAAGGCTCCAAGTCGGTTGATACAGAACAAAATGACAAGGTACATACAGGTGAACAAGAAATTAACATAAAGTGCTAAGTGCTAAAAAAATGAGTGCAGTTCAAATTCAGCAGTTCGATTCAGTACAGTAGGGAATACATGTTTTACAAAGATTAGTAAATTACATAAACAGTACTGCAGGAGTGTGGTACAGAACTTGGGAGAGTTCATATGGCAGTCATGGACAGAGCATCCCAGCCATGCTACCAGGTGGTAAGAAAGGTAGAAGCAGCCACACTGGCCTTGTCAGAGAGGCGGGGGGCAAGGGGTGGGGGAAGTGGCAAGGAGGATGTGATTGGAAGGAGAGGGTGGAGAGTGGAAGGTGTCCAAGGGCTATACTAGGGCTGGGGAAGGGAGGGTAGGTTGGAAGATGAGTGGGGAGGGGAGGGGAGGGAGAGTAGAGGGGATAGGTGGAGGTGGTGGGGAGGGAGGAACGGTGGGCAGGATTAGAGAGGCTGATAGAGGTGATGGGTGCAGAGTGGTGTGAAGGAAGGGTATGTAGGTAGTAGGGGCAGGGGACTGTCATCAGTTAGAGTGGCACCGGTAGTCATTAGAGTTTGTCAAGAGGGTCTGTAGCCTTGTTTTAAACTGACTGAGTTTGTTGTGTTGCATTCAATCAGGTCTGGAGGCAGATCATGAAACCACTTCGAGCCTCAGTAGGAAAGGGATTTCTGGGCTAGTGATGTGCGCTTAAAGGGTACTATAAGCCCTCCCTTTGAGGCAAGTCTGGTATTAATAGCTAGTACAGCAGATTTGTAGAGGGTGGAGGTGGATTCAGGCGTGAGCCCCTGCACTGACTTTTTCACTAGCAGACAGACCTGGTATTGAACCCTAAGATGGAGGGGGAGCCATCCAGTCTCGCTGTAAAGGGCACAGGTATGGGTTCAGTGATGGGCCCCCAGAGCTAGGCAGCAGGCTTTGTTAAGTAGGGTTCTGACCTTCTTCAGCGTGGAGTCAGAGCCAGCCCCATAGATCACTAACCCATAGTCCATGGCAGACAAAACTGAGCTACATGTCATGAGTTTTAAGGCTTCAGGAGTCATAGACTGTCGGTGGCGATAAAGTACCCCTAGTTTTACATTGGCAGTTTTGACAAGTTGCTCCACATGGGTTGAGAAAGATAGGGTGTCATTCAGGTGAACGCCTAAGTATTTAAATGTGTCTACCTGTTCAAGTGTGTCACCCTTATGACTCAAAAATCTTAGGGGGCTACATCTCTTCTTGTACTGGGGAGTGGAGAAAAGCATGCATTTATTTTTGGTTTTTTTATAGTTGAGTAAGAGTTTATACTGAGAGAACCATGATTCAAGCTTTAGAAAGTTGATTTGCAGTTTGGACAAGATTGAGGCACAATCCCTACTGGGTACTGAAATGACAGCGTCATCCACGTAGAGTACAAGGTGACCTGGGAAAGCTGAGGGTAGAGTATTGATGAAGAGGCTGAAGAGGAGTGGGCCTAGGATGGACCCTTGAGGAACACCTAGGCACACCTCCTGGGGCTCAGAGAGAATGCTGCTAATTCTTACACATTGTGACATGTTGGATAGGTAACTGTTGAACCAATCAACAGAGTCTTTGGACAGACCTGTGGATAGTAGAGAGTGCAGGAGCAGTTGGTGGTTAACAGTGTTTAACACCTTAGTGAGGTCTATAAAGATGGATCCCACTGCTAGCCCTCTGTCCAGGGCCCTGTAAAGCTGTGAGGTGTAGTCAACCAAGGCAGTGAGCATGGAGTGTTTTTTTTTTTTTTTCTGAATCCATGTTGCTGCCTGCAGAGTAGATTATATTTTTCAAGGTATTCTGTGAGTTGGTTGGAGACCATCCTTTCGAAGGCTTTGGAGAGAAAGGGGGCAGAACTGAAATGGGTCGAAAAGTTAGACAGGTTGGTTCTGTCGCTGGATTTGAAGACTGGGGTTACCTGTGCAACCTTCCATCTGTCAGGGAACACACCAGATCTTAGAGATGCACTGAAGACCTTGGTGAGTGGATCCACAAGTTCATTTAGGGTAAGGGCAACCAGCTTCATGTCTATTTGGTTGCCCCCCATTCTTGTTTTCCCTAGGACTCGTCTGGTGTACTTTATAGCCTCAGTTCTGGTGATGAGCCTAAAGTAGAAAGGAGGTGGGCTGCTGTTGGGTCCAGAGGATGAATTAAGGTTGGGTAGCTTGTCAAGGGGGATATGGGTGAGGTAGTTGCTGGGTAGAACATTGCTGAGATCGGTGAAGGCAGCGTTGAATGTGTTTGCAATGTCACCTGGATCCTGCATAGTTACAGAGGGGGTTACTATGAGGTCAAATGGGGCTCTGGAGGTTTTGCCCGTGAGGGATTTCACTGAGTCCCAGAATTTCCTACCTCTTCCCCGGCTCCTGCCTAATAGGTCCTTGTAGTATGAGGCTTTGGCGAGTCTAATGAGCTCAGTATACTATTCCTTGCTGCCTTGCAAGCTATGAGGTCGATCCGAGCCCCAGTTGCTCTGGCCTTGTGCTATAAGTTGTCTCTGTTGAAGTGAGCCAGAGAGCCATGGGTTATTGGACCCTCTAGCTTTTTTGGTTTTATATGGTGCAAAGATATTGCACGCTTTAGTGAAGATCTGGCAGAAGTAATCTAGGGCCTGATTCCTGTCCATAGCGGTGTCCAACAGGGACCAGCCTGCCTCCTTCAGGTACTATCTGAGGGTATCCAGATATACGGGTCACAGGGTACGGTTTCTGGTAGTACGGGATGCACATTTAGGGAACTTATTTGACCAGGTGCATTGGATAGGGGAATGGTCACTAAGCGCGTCTGGTAAGATCGACACCTCAGAGATCCGTTCCGGGCAGGATGTAGGTAGCCAGTCGATGAGGGAGCTAGTGCCTGTGTGGTAGTTCTGTCTAGTAACCTGGCTTACTATCTGTGTAAGACAGAGGCCAGGGTCTTTAACAGCAGTAGCACCTTGGGAAAGCCAGTTGATTGTTGAAGTCTCCAACAATGACATGCTCCCAGTTTTGTTTGTGTTGTTCTAGATTGTTTATAATCTGCTAAAAGCCAATAAGGTGCTTTCCAGGTGGAAGGTATACTGTGGAGATCAGCAGTACTTTGTTTTGCTGACCTATGGTGAGTTTTAAGGTTAGGATCTGTGCTTCCATAGTGTGGAGGCTGCTTGGCAGTATTTGACCTTTTATAAAGAATGTCAAGAATGGCCTGCCTTATTCACAGCTTCTTAGACTTCGCAGGTTATGCAGTGAAGAGGATGATTTTGCTGAGCAGACCCAAATAATGCACAGTTTTTTTTTATCAACAGGGGGGATACCCTAAAAGCACAGTAGACAGAGCACTCTCCCGGGTCAGTAACATGCCCCGTAACCTTGACCCCTGCAGGAAGGATACTGTCATGCAAGAAAAATGGCAAATTCCACTAGTGCTTCCTTTCCATCAGAGCACACCTTCTCTTCACAGGATCGTCACCAATAACTTTCACATTTTGCAAACTGACCCTAACATTGGTGCTTTCTTTACAGAACCACTATTGCCTCCTACCGCCGGCCACCTAACCTGCGGAATCTCCTGGTTAAAAGAAGCCTACCTACTCCTAACAGTTCCTCCCTACCAGGTACCAAACCTTGCAACAGGACTCGCTGCTACACCTGCAAATTTGTTTCCAGTGTGACTGAAATTCGGGGGCCTACAGGGGTTTTTCACATCACCAAGGAGTTCTCATGTACCTCCACTAATGTGGTATATTGTATACTTTGCAGGAAGTGTACAGCTATTTACATCAGAGAGACTGGTAGGCTCCTTGCTGACCGTTTCAGGGAACATCACAGAGCAGTCAGGAATGGTGACACTGCTAAACCCATTGTATCCCACTTTATCTCCAGGGACCACCGTGTCAATTACCTTTCTGTTTGTGTCCTTCAGCAGGGCTTCTGGGATTCTGACCATAAAAAAAAACATGGAAGCCAAGCTGATCATCCGCCTTGGCTCCCAGCAGCCCGCTGGTTTAAATGATAGACTTATTTTCCACTAACATATTTCAGCCACCCCTTATTTTCCCTAAAGTCTGTTTGTATCTGTACACATTTAATTTATTTTTCATTTTCACTATAAGTCTCCATCTCTGTTTCCTTTCCCCACATTTGTCACCTTTCAGCCTTCTTACTAGGCCCTGTTAATTAGTCCCCACCTGGGGACTTCTCTAGCTCTTTAACTCCTATTTTGCTTTATCTTTCCCATGATCACCTTTTTGTTTCACAGTTTCTCTCTTAATCTTGACATTTATCACTTCTTTTCCCTGAGCCTCCCCTTTTCTCTTTCCTCACATACTGTATATATATTCCTCATTTTACCTTCCCTCTACACTAACTTTGTTTTTTTTTTCTTTTAGATTTTCTTGAAAAAGACCTAAGGTTGAAATGTAGATTTTTAACTCTATATTTTATTTTCAGTGTGCATTTAATATAACCATTTTGTTTTGCTATTTGACCTTTTATATCACCTCTGAGGTAGACCCAACATCCACCCACCCCCCACCCCCATTTTGACAGGCAGTCCTGTCTAAACAGGTTGTAGCTGCCCAGGGCTACTACTTTGTCGGCAACCTTAGGGAGAGCCAGGTTTCTGTGAGTGCGATGTCGGGTTTGAGCCGTTCCACCCAGGCCTGGAATAGGGGGAGCTTGGGAAGAAGGCTACCTATTCACTAAAAATACCACCAACAGCTGAATCTGGTTCAAGGTCAGTTGGCATTCATCTGTATCCCCCTCCCCCGGGTCGTGCCTGAAAATAGGCAGAATTTGTCTAGTGCACTTACCCGGTCAACAAAAACTAAATTAAAAAAAAAAAAATGTTCAGAGAGAGACTATCTTAAGGTGGCCTGGGTTAGTGGAGTGGTTAGCGGTGGGTGGGCCAGGATTGGGGTGGATGTTCCCTGATAGTAAAGGCAGTAAAAGTATCAACTTTCTTAGGTAGCTGGACCAGAATGCCCTGGAGATAACTGCAGACTTTGGCAAAGCAGGCCTTGGTGTTCGTGAGGCAGTGGCAAGTCTGCGCCAGCACAGCAAGGTAGCTATTGGTATTAATCGAGGAGTAGGGAATTCATATGGTGAGGGTGAGAGCCTTAGCTCACGGGACAGTTTGGGGTCAGATGCTGTCCCCCGCTATATGCCCTGTAAGAGCTGCGTGGCACCAGAGAGTTTTGGAGGGTCTGTGTTAGGTGCCGTGGTCGCTGAGGCTGATAAGAAGGGATAACACGAGTGCCGGGTTTAGTAGAGCCTACATTTTGGATGTAACAATGGAGTGAGTGTAAAAGGGGCTATAAGTATTAGGAGACCCCGGGTGAGATCAGCGATCAGGGAGCAGGAAGGCAGTGGGGTGGAGAGAGTGGCAGGTCCAAAGAGAAGTTTGAAGCAACTCTGCCTTGTAGGAGAGACAGGGGCTAATTCTGTTCAGACAGCTAAGTCAAGTTGAAAAACAAAGACAGACACTGTGGAGGAGGGGCCAGGAATAGGGTAATTTGAACTAAGCAGTAAGAGAAAGCCAATGAACAGTGATTGGTCAAAAATGCACTGTAGGGTGGAGTCAGAGTGAAGTGAGTGCATTTAAAGAGTGTGCTGGGGGCAGGTGAGGGTGGGTGGGAGAAAAATTTGTAGATTAGGTAGCAAGTAAGGCAAGATACACCTCTGGCAACCGCAACCCAACTGGGGAAACACAGGCAGAGTCCCCAGAGAGGAGCAGCCAATTGGAGCGAGTTAGTTCGAGGAACCAGCCAATCGGCTGCTTGTAGTCGGCAGTGCCAAAAACTTGAAAATTCCTGGGTTTGCTGTGGTCCATGAGGCCTGTACCTGATTTGGGGAGCCGGCCGAGGAGTCTCTGCGTGGAGCGGGTGGTGGCAAGGACCAACGCCACAACGCCCGAGGAGAAGCACTGGGTCGAGGGGGCTTGAAGATCTGCAGGGGAGAAAGAGGGAGCAAGAGGATTAGTTAAAGGGAGCTGGCAGAGGAGGGGGCAGGGGGGTCACGGGCAGCAGCCAGGAGAAATAGCAGGGGGCCTGAGGCTGAAGGGATTTGCTTAAGTGTGGGGCGGGTCAAGTCACAGAGCACACAGAGCAGAGGGGGCAGGGCAGGTCAAGGCCAGCATAGAGAGGGGGTTTGGATGTGCAGCAAGGAGCAGGGCAGGGATCGCCTTACAGCAGTACAAGAAAAAGAGAGGAGGGTAGTGTGGGTGAGAGAGTGGGAAAAGGAGTAGAGAAAAAATAAAATAAAATAAATAAAAAGTGTTAGGACGAATGGAGCAGCAGCAACAGTCTGGTTACAGGAAGTTAAAATAGCATGTAAATAGCAGCAACACTAATAGGGCAAATTAATTCGCTTAACATTAATGAACTAGTACATAGCAGGCAAATTTGTACAGCAGACAGCAAGATAACTACTAAAAATAAGAAGTTAAAATAAGTAGCTAGCTAGCTAATACATTTCACATTTGGAGGAAGAGAGAGAGAGAGAGAGAGGGGCAGTAAAAAATTTGGAAATTAGGTAACAAGCAAGGCAAAATACACTTCCGGCAACCGCAACCTGACTGGGGAAACACAGGCAGAGTCCCCAGTGAGGAACAGCCAGTCGGAGCAAGGCACTTCGAAGAAGCAGCCAATCAGCTGCTTGTAGCCTGCAGTGCCAAAAACTTGAACATTCCTCGGTTTGCCATGGTCCATGAGGCCCGTACCTGACATGGGGAGCCGGCCGAGGAATCTCTGCAAGGAGCGGGCAGCAGCAAGGACCAGTGCTGCACCGCCCGAGAAGAAGCGCTGGGTCAGGGGGGCTTGAAGATCTGCGGGAGAGAGAGAACACAAGAGGATTAGTTAAAGGGACTTATTATCAAAGAGGAGTGGAATAGGAATCCTGGTTTTGGGCTCCGTCCACTCTCCTTCCTCTAACTCCTCCTCAGAGAGGGCGCCCTCCTCGTCTGAATGTAATTTTTTAAGGTCAAGAGTTTCCACAAGATCCCTGTAATCCACATCCTGACCTTCAAATAGCTCAGGGTTGGGGTCTGCCTGCATATCTGAATTCACAGCCTGCTCTTGCTGCGTTGCACCCGGACGTGCCTGTGTGGGCCCCCACGAACTGAAGGGCCTGGTTTGGAGTCAGGTATTTGCATCTGTTGTGATGTCCTGTGGGACATCGGTGCAAAAGCTCACCGAGGAGCAATAATAGAGATTTTCACAATTCTGCTTTGCCACTGCCAAGAGACGGACCAGGTGCCCCCCAGCTTGGTGGATCAGCTGAGGGGTACCGTGAGAGAGATATTATTCTGGGCAACATGAGGAAAATATATACCCACAGGAGAGGGTCTCATCACTCTTCTGCAGGTCTTATATCTTTTCATAATTAATGGTCTCCTGTAAGCTATGGTACCAATAACTGAAAATTGTGGCAGGAAAAAAAACAGAGTCTAACAGTGTTTTGATAATTTTGTTGTAAAAACCCCAGAGTCCAACTGTGTTTTGATAATATTGTTCCCAACAGTTACCAACTGTTAAAAAATTCCAGGAGCTTCAAAAGCTCTAACAGCGTGCACGCATGCCCCTGGGCTCGTGGTGGTGCTAGCGCTCCTGTGCGTACACGCACTTGCACAATACAATTCAATGGTGCTTAGCGCTGCACAATGCCATTAGTGCTGCGCACCCACATGACGGGCTCAGGACACTGGCGGGAAGCTGAGGGGATGAAGAGGTGCGCGGCCAGCCCTAATGGCGGCTGCACAAACTGTAAAAATCGAGGTTGAGGTGAGAAATCACCCAAAAACTCTCCCAAGTGTCCCAAGTACACAAGATTGCTCTAAAATAGTAAAAAAAAAATACACACCAAACCGCAAACTGAAGGGGGAAGGGCAAGGAACCAACGCCAAAGATGAGTGACTCCAGAGATCCTAAGCTCCCAATAATTTAAATCTGTACCTACCTGCGGCTCCTTTTTCTTCCTTTTAAAAATATTTAACAAGAGACCAATAAAAACATCCTAGCAAGGCATAAGTGGCTCCCAGTCCACACACGGAATGAGAAAAAAGGCAGGTTATTCAATTTGAAAGCTGCAGCTTAACAGGCACGATTTACATTTAGGGCTGCTCCCTGAAACAGGTAGTCCCAACCTGTATTCTCTCATGTCCAGTTTTTGACTTGGAACCTTTGAAAATGAGCCTGTACGGCTCAAAGGTTGTAATATGAAACTTTTTATAAATAAATAAATTCAGGACATCAAATATACATATGTAACTCCTAGGTGGCGCTATCCTATGGGCTACTACCCCTGCCTGCATGACTATGCACAGGTTGAGGAGCCTGAGTTCAGTGAACGGGTGTCTCCACCCAGAGGAATGGTACTGGGGTAGCATAGCTGCTTTTGGTAAAGCCCTCCGGGATGCTATAACTACCCACCAACCCTTCCAGTGGCCTAGACAGTTTAGCAACAAAACATTCAAATTTACCATATGACAGTAATGATGTGCTCACGCTCCTTACACTTACCACTAGGGTTGGGTCTTCTGCAACTGCCCTGGAGACCCCCCAGAAAACAAGACCAGTAATGCAACAATACGGTAATACAGCAGTAACCCAACCAATGAGGTACACACTAGCCAGGTTAAACGTGAGAACCACTAATCTGGTTTATTCAAGGGAAATGAACAAGGGTGGGGTGTAAATCTAGCAAGTGATTGATATCTCTGATTTGATTCAGGCTGATTTCAGCATGCACTGTAAGTCCCCTTGACACAGTCCCACAACCCTGGGTACCCAGTATGTTGAACAGGCTAGCCTGAAGCGTTGCCCGGGGTGGCCGGCGTTGCAGCTGTTGTTGGGGCCCTTAGAAAGAAAAACAATTAACATGCACTCAACCCAAATATTTGTAATCCAGAGCCTGATGGCTCAGTCCATTGCAATAAACCCAAAACAAGAAAATCAGATGGCACACGATTACAACTGATGTTACAGGGAGCTACCCTGTTTGTACTCATGCTACCCAGACCAGGATGCAGGACAGGTGAGATGAAGACCTTGTGGTGTTGTACTGAATTACCAGGGATGCAGGGCCTACACGACTCACCTCCTGGTGGTCACTACCTGCTCGATGGTGTTGAGCAGGGGGCCATATCCCCGAGCAGGTCTTTCACCAAGAATGTCTCTGAATTGGGAGCAGTGGCCTAGGCCGAGATAACAGGGCCCAGACAGAGCACAGAGTTCGGATGAAGTCCGTGGTGAAGCGCTGGAAAAGCCTCCAGCTGGCATAGCAGAACTTGCCGTGGAGACCAAATCGTGGCCCATGAAACACATTCAGCACACTTACAGCACTTAGCTTTCTTAGCCACAGCTCGGATAAAGTCTGTTTGCCAATCACAGCTTCACTGGTTGAAAAGATGGTGCAGAGCACAGGCGTTTGGCTTCATCGGGGACTGGGTTACCACCTGGGGGGATACCAGTCTATACTGGCAGGATGGTCTGCATCTGTCCAGGAAGGGAACAAGTCTACTAGGCAATTGGTTTAAATGCTTCATTGGCAAGCTTTTAAACTAGTCAAGGGGGTAGGCACTGATGAGCAGCAGGAGATTCTCAGCCTCCCCCTACAAAACAGGGTACTAAATGAGGAAAAGACGAAGGTAAAAAGGTCAGTAGGGAGCAGGACAGGGGTAACTGGAAAAGGCAAAGTCAATGAGGACGGGGATGGTGCTACAAGAGGTAAAACCATCAAAAAATGGAGAGCAATGAGTACCACTGCCCATAGTCTGGGTAACAAGCCTCCTGAATTAGTGGCCTTGATGGAGGAGGAAAATCTGGATATTGTGGCAGTCACAGAAACATGGTACACACAGAACCATGACTGGGATGTAAACATACCAGGATACACCATCTACAGGAGGGACAGGGAGGGTAAAAGAGGAGGTGGAGTAGCTCTCTACATAAGGAACGGCATCAAAGCAACAGAACAAAAGGATAAACAGGGAGGAGAGGAGGCACTGTGGGTCAATTTGGAGACAGGCAATGGCACCACAATCCGCACAGGGGTTGTATACAGACCCCCATCTCAGGGAGAGGAAATGGACAAGGAAATGATACAAAGTATCCTTAGAATGGAAGAAAATGGAGAGATATTGCTAATGGGGGATCTGAATATGCCAGATGTTAACTGGAGTGCATTTGCAGTAGCCACTTCTAAGAATGGGGTCATTTTAGATGCCCTACAGGGGGCATGTCTTAGACAACTAGTATCGGAACCCACTCGAGAGGAAGCAATCTTAGACCTGGTACTTTCAAATGGAGATGGTGCGAGGATCACAGATTTAGAAGTGGGTACCCATCTGGGAACTAGTGACCATCGAACAGTTTGGTTCACGATAAACACAGAGGTGGAGTCAAGCCATACAAAGGCAAAGGTACTGGACTTCAGGAGGCAGACTTTGCCAAAATGGGTGAGTGCCTAAGGAATGCACTAGCAAATGGGCAGGAAGGAGGGGTGGAAGAACAATGGGGAATAATCAAAACTGCCATCACAGAGGCAACAAGCCTTTGTGTGAGACAAATAAACAAAACAAAATAATGTAAGAAACCACTATGGTTCTCAAAGGAGGTGGCAGGGAAGGTTAGGGAGAAAAAGAGAGCATTCAGGAAGTACAAGGAATCACAGAAGGAGCAGGACAGAGAATTGTATCAGTTAAAGCAAAAGGAAGCAGGAAAGGCAGTCAGAACAGCAAAAGCCCAAACCAAGGAAAAGATAGCCAACTCAGTTAAGAAGGGGGATAAAACCTTTTATAGGTACATCAGAGAGTGAAGGAAGACCAAGGGAGGGATAGTGAGGCTTAAGAGGATAGTGAGGCTTAATAAAGGGGGGAGGTGGGCAGAGGGTGACTGTGAAAAGGCAGAGATACAAAACAAATACTTTTGCTCAGCATTCACAAATGAAGAGGGAGGTACCTAACATAGAAACATAGACTTAGACGGCAGATAAGGACCACTTGGCCCACCCAGTCTGCCCATTTCCTACCTACTGGAAAAGCTGCAGATTCTAGTTAACCAACAGCCTACTTCCTGCCACCCCCACTACAATTGCTCTTGTGTCTGCCCCATGCATGTTTGAATTCCTCCACTGTTTTAGCCCCAACAACCTCCCCAGGAAGGCAGTTCCACGCATCCACCACTCTCTCCGTGAAAAAAGATTTCCTCACATTACCCCTGAGCCGTCCCTCCTCTATCTTTAAATTGTGTCCCCTTGTTCTTACACATCTCTTTTTCTGAAAGATATTACCCTCCTGGACTTTGTTGATTCCCTTGAGGTACACCTAAACCAAACAATAGAAACACGCTGGATACGGGGGTTGATACCAGCTCTTTCACAGAAGAAAGGGTTCTGAAAGAACTCTTAAAACTGAAGGTGGACAAAGCAATGGAGCCTGATGGGATGCATCCCAGAATTCTAAAAGAACTAAGGGTAGAACTAGTGACACCACTGACTACCCTCTTTAATAAATCATGGTAGGATGGAGTGGTACCTGAACACTGGAGGAGGGCAGATGTGATTCCGCTACACAGAAGTGGGAGCAGGGCAGAAGCAGGAAACTACAGACCTGTTAGTTTAACCTCAGTGATTGGGAAAATGATGGAAGCACTTCTGAAGGAAAGAACTGTTGAGTACCTAGAGGCCAGAGGAGCGCAGGACCCAAGGCAGCATGGATTCACAGCGGGAAGGTCATGTCAGACGAATCTAATAGAGTTCTTTGACTGGGTGACCAAAATAGTAGATCAGGGAGGGGCTATAGACATGGCCTACCTAGACTTTAGCAAGGCATTTGACACAGTCCCACACAAAAGATTAATATACACGTTGGCCAGCCTGGGAGTGGGTTCCAAGATGGTAGCCTGGGTAAATAATTGGCTGGAGAACAGGACACAGAAGGTAATAGTAAATGGAGTCCACTCTGAAGAAAGGGGGGTTACTAGTGGGGTACCGCAGGGTTCAGTACTAGGACCGGTCCTCTTTAATGTCTTTATAAGCGACATTGCGGAGGGACTGGAAGGAAAAGTATGTCTCTTTGCAGACGACACAAAGATCTGCAATAGAGTTGATACACAAGGTGGGGTGGAAAGGATGAGAAGAGACTTGGCAAGGTTGGAGGAGTGGTCAAATATATGGCAGCTTAGAGTCAGTGCTAAGAAGTGCAAAGTAATGCACCTGGGAAACAAAAATCCAGGGGAAGAGTACACAATGGGGGGTGAGATACTAACAACAACAAAAATGGAAAGGGACCTCGGGGTAGTCATATCAGATGACCTAAAGATGAGCAAGCAATGTGAGAGGGTAGTAAGCAGGGCTGATGGGATACTGGGATGCATAGGGAGAGGCATCACCAGTAGAAAACAGGAAGTTGTTATCCCTCTGTACAGACAGCTGGTGAGACCCCATCTGGAGTACTGCATGCAGTTCTGGAGACCCAATCTCCACAAAGACATAGACAGGATGGAGGCAGTCCAGAGGAGGGCAACCAAAATGGTGCAGGGTCTGCACCAGAAGACATATCAAGAGAGACTTAAGGATCTTAACATGTATAGCCTCGAGGACAGGGGGGACATGATTGCAACTTTCAAATACCTCAAGGGAGTCAACAAAGTCCAAGAGGGTAGCATCTTTCAGAAAAACTGGATTGGAAAGGAGTGGGTGGGTGGATAGGGATAGTGGGGACAAGGAGACGCCCTGGGGCAAAATGGGTCCAGGAAAGGGGTTCCCCCCTGGCTGGTTACCAGACCCAAGGGTTCTGCTGGTAGTCAGCAGGTAGCACGGTCATCCTCAGATGTTCATCCTACTCGGGTGGTGTTATGTAACGCCAGGTCTATTAAAAACAAGACCGCTATTATAGCGGATCTTGTTGAAACATCTGACCTGGCGTGCATCACCAAGACCTGGCTGGATGAAAATGCTGGCCCGGTTTTGGCTTCAGCAATTCCAGCAGGGTACTCGGTGATACACCGCCCTAGGACGGATCGTAGGGGCGGGGTGTTGCCATCTGTTTTAGATCAGAACTCCGGCCTAGTGGAAGTACTGTGGGTAATACCATCCTTTGAATGTATTATGGGCGAGGGTGTGGGGCGCAGGATTCTTCTCGTCTACTGTCCACCAGGTGATGGGAATGTTTTCCTGCAGGAAGTCGCAGACTTCATTGTCGACCTGACATTGGGATCCCCCAGATGGTTGGTTCTGGGTGATTTTAATGCCTGGGTCGATAATGAACTCTCGCAGTTTGGTCAAGACTTCCACTAGTTAACGATTTCACTGGGCTTCACACAGATTATTTCCTCCCCGACCCATATTGGTGGTCATTCATTGGACTTGGTGTTCCTACTGGGGATGGAGATATCCAATTTGGTGGTGGAACCAGTCGGATTGTCTGACCATCATTCCATTGGGTTTAGTTTTGAGGCCACCCCAGTAGGCCAGCCCCTATGGAGATGGTCCGCTACCGCCCTTTGAGGGGTGTTTCCCCAGATAGCCTGATGGCGGTGCTGGACCTATCGGATTTTCCGAGTGATTGCATGGATCCAGGGGACTTGGTACTTGCCTATAATAAGGCAGTGACAGGGGCCCTGGATTCCATTGTACCTGTTCGTGTACGTCCTCTTACTCTTCGCCCTAGGTCTCCTTGGTTTGATGAGACTTTAAGGGAGTTGAGGAGAGTTGGACGAAGATTAGAGAGATGTTGGCGGAGGTCGGGCTTAGATTGTGGCAAACTTAGATTGATGGACCATTATGTGATTTATCAATCAGCAATCTCTCGTAAGAAGGCAGAATTCCTGTCCAGAGAGATTGCTGCTACTTAGAATAGACCAGCTCAGCTTTTCCGGACTGTGGACAGACTGTGCAATCCAATCTGTCTTCAGCCCAGAAGAGCCTTTTCTCAAGAATGGTGTGAGGAACTTGTTCAGTTCTTTTCAGATAAGGTTGCCAAGATCAGGTCTGATGTCCATCTGACGCTCTCTAGTGGGAGTAGTGGTGGTTGACAGGAGATGTCGGACACCGGTTTTGTGTGGTCTGACTTCAGCCTTCCTACAATCAATGACATTGTGATGGTCATCTGATTACTGCGTCTGACCAACTGTGGTCTGGATCCGGGCCCTACACATCTCCTAGTGGGCTGTGTAGATAAAATTGGTCCAGTTTTGGCTGAGATAGTCTGGAGGTCTTTGGAGAGGGGAATTTTTCCAAATCCCCTGAAGGAGGCTTTGGTGCAGCCCCTTCTTAAGAAGCCCTCCTTGGACCCGGACTGTCTGGCAAATTATAGACCCATCTCTAACCTACCCTTTGTGGGAAAGGTTATTGAGAAGGTGGTTGCAATGCAGTTAGATGATCATTTAACCAGCCACGATGTCTATGATTCTCTCCAGTCCGGATTTAGGAAGAGACATAGCACCGAGATGGCTCTGGTTCAGGTACTAAATGATCTCCTGATAGCGAGAGATCAAAGGACCTATTCTATCTTGGTTCTTCTTGATCTCTCTGCGGCATTTGACATGGTGGACCATGGTGTGCTGTTGGAACGCCTGCGGTTTATCTGTGGACTGTCTGGTACAGTCCTCAGCTGGTTTCGATCTTTCCTCGAGGGTAGGACTCAGAGGGTGGTGTCTGGGATTTTTTCCTCGACATCATTCCCACTATCCTGTGGGGTACCACAGGGCTCCATTTTGGCACCCATGTTGTTTGCTGTGTACATGCTGCTGTTGGGATCGATCATTAGGCAGTACGGTTTGAGTTTTCACTGCTATGCAGATGATACTCAACTGTACATGTCCTTTGTACCTGGCCAAGATGCCGTTTTCTTGGTCTTTAATAACTGTCTTGCCGAAATCCAGGACTGGATGAATGTGAGTTGGCTGCGGTTGAACCCAAGAAAAACTGAGGTGTTGGTCGTGGACCCAGGTTGCTGGGAGGCGGGTCTGTTGGCTGGATCTCCCTCAGGTTTATGGCTCGGGGATGTCCAGTTAACTACCTCAGATCAGGTGCGAAATCTGTGCATTGCTTTTGACAGCTGTTTGACACATAAATCACAGGTGTTGGCAGTTGTCAAAGCCTCTTTTTACCACTTGAGGAACATTGCCCGGGTGAAGCACCTGGTTCCCCCTGATGATCTTTCTACTTTGGTCCACGCCTTCATTACCTCCCATCTTGACTACTGCAATTCCCTGTATCTTGGGCTACCGGGGGTTGATATTCGCCGCTTGCAGCTAGTGCAGAACGCGGCAGCCAGACTATTGGCAGGTTCTTCTAGGACCAGTCATATAACGCCTGTGCTTCGTGGACTGCACTGGCTGCCAATATGCTGGCGTATCACCTTCAAGGTCGGTTTGCTGACCTATAAGGCCCTACATGATCAGGGACCTAGCTACCTGAAAGATCTTCTTCATCCCTACTGTCCCCCCGCTCTCTCCGATCCACTGACGAGGGATTGCTAGAGATTCCCAGGGTTCGTTTGAAGACTCTGGGGCCAGATCTTTAGTTTTGTGGTTCTCGACCTGTGGAATTTTCTACCTCAGGTACGAGAATGCCCGATCAGTCGAAACTTTTAAGGGAGCACTTAAAACATATCTTTTTAAACAAGCATATAATGATTTTTAATATATTATTAGTGTGGTTAATTTATTGTTTTATTAATATTGTCTTATCGTGTGGGGTACAGGTGCCTTGGTTTTTAGAAAGGCGCCTTTTTATAAATAAAGTATTGATTGATTGATTGAAAAAGAGATGTACAAGAACAAGGGGGCACAATTTAAAGCTAGAGGGGGGACGGCTCAGAGGTAATGTGAGGAAGTATTTTTTCACGGAGAGGGGTTGTGGATGTATGGAACAACCTTCCTGAGGAGGTTGTGGAGTCAAAAACAGTGGTGGAATTCAAGAATGCATGGGACAGACATAAGGCAATTCTCAGGGGTTGAGGGTGGAAGAAGTAGGCTGTTGGTTAGCTAGGATCTGCAGCTTATCCATTAGGTAGGGAAATGGGCAGACTGGGTGGGCCAAGTGGTCCTTATCTGCTGTCAAATTCTATGTTTCTATGTTTCACTGCACAAACCTTTTGATCTGATGCTCACTTCTCGCATCTGGTGGGACGATCACTTGTGGAGCAAGTCTTCGGTCCACTCACAAGTAGCAAAAACACACTCTTCTCTCTCCTGAGGCAGGTCTCAACCAGCAATCGGAGAAAGTCTGAATTTCACACACAAGGTGATACTCTAAGCTGGAAATATGACAGGCAGGCCAGCAGAGCCTTCCCACCGATTCTTCTATTGCTCCTCCCAGGTGCAGCTGCTGGATGGCTCGAGCTGTTCACTCTCCAAACTCCAACTCTTGAATCACTTCTGCTTCAGGAAGTTCTGGGTATTTCCTCTGAGATCCAAAGGGTTTGGTTGGCTGAGGGAACTGTCTGTCAAAGCAAGGGCTCCCCCTCCAGGTCCATTTGGGAGTCAAACCCCTAAAACTACAATTCCTACAGAATTTCAATCCCACAAGATCTCCGGGGACAGTCTCCATTTTAGGTCCCCTGAGGTTCAGTTGGTCCATACTGGAAGTCCAGAACCAAAATGGTGGCGCCTATTCAAATGCTCAAGCTGCAAATGAAAGCCGGTTTAACAAACTTCTCTAGCATTATAATTACAGCAGATAAACAGTAAATAATCACTTTCCCTAACAGAGCTCCCTCTGCTCAAGTAGCGACTGCAGAATGGAGCAGAACAGTGGCTGGTCGCGAGCCATGAATCATTTGGACCCAGCCTAGACTAATTTTCTAACATAGACTAGACATTCTCTTAAAGAAACAGGCATGGAGGCTTACTGGAGCACTCTTATACAGACAATTAGAGCTACTACAGACAGGACACCATCCTGACAGTAAGCATTAGGGAACCCAGGAAGACATTATAGGACCCCTATTTGTAGGGGGTTACATTCTTCCCTGCCTGGAAAATCCTGGCGTCCGTGTCAAGTCTATACTATACCATACCATACTATACTATTCTATATAGACACATTATACAAGAGTACATGCATGTTTCATTTGATATACCATAAAGAAAAGACTGATGCATCAGTAAAAATAAACTGGTTCTAAGCATTATTATACTTCTCCATGGTAATAACATTTCCTATAAGGATACAGGTTCCTGACTTTTTTCATAAGCATTTCAGCATATTTAAAACAGTTTCAAACAGATAACAACATTAATTTGACCATTTGGGTCTGTACTACTTCCTGTACTTTAACTCACATGGCTGGGGGCCTATCCCTATCAGCTGTATCAGGGCTGCATGGGGCAGGGGCACCAGGGTTTGAAGGTTTGACTATTAACTTGGAAGTAGTAGAACAACTCAATTTGGGAAGAGAGCTTTGAGAGATATACACCCTTTGTGGACAATATGCAAGGGGAGATCCACAGGCCTCCCTGAGGAGTCATAACTGAGGTGTATTACTGGTTTGGTGGCTCTTCTACACTTTGAGAGGAACAGGCACAGATTCAGTTTTTTCAACATTTGCATTAGGGTCTGCTCCTGTAGAGAGTGGTACCTCTACACTGGTTGTGGGTTTTATATTGGAAGTGCTTTCATCTCCTTGTTCTGTTAACTCTGTTTCCACATCATTGCTCTCAGTACTGGGGCCTGAAGGAGGCCTAGGTTAATTATCTAGGGAAAGTTCCATGGAATTTAAATCTTGCAATACTTGACTAATACTCTCAACATCACATATTTCATCATTGTCATTTGTCATAGCATTCTCGGGATCACTATTTTCACGCAGTTCTGTATTTACTGGTATGTCACCAGGGATGCTTTCTGTTGCAGGCTCTCCTTCTTGCAACTCAAATAGTTCCACCAGACACAAAGAGTCAGCTACAACAGTTCATTTTAAAGCAGGCAAAAACGCTGTAAACAATTTGATGCAGGGCAAGGCCACACTTTTTGGCTTTACTGCTCCTTGTTAAACAGTTGGCATTTTTAAACAGCAGCACAAGATCCACAGCACACAGCAACACAATAGGGAAATTGCTTCAGCTTTTTGGGCTACCCAATGCCAGATAGCCAAAACGCTAGCCCCCTTGCCCAAGCACCTTCCTTCCCAGAACGAAATCCAAAGCGGTGCCTCCATTTTTATAACCCCTCACCCCTGCCTTTTTAGCAAAACGACAGGGGACATGCTGTTGAAGCTGACAGCAGTACCTGGTGGGGACTGGGTTCGGGGAGGATGAGGTTACTCGGCACAAGGCAGCCTAGGTTTGGCTACTCTGCACAGGGTCACCCAAGTAAATCCGAACAACAGGAAGCAATAACTGCAATGTCCAGAACCAGGAATGGGATTCTTCAGTGTGGCTTTTATTCACATCCAATCTGAACAAACAAAGCATAGACGGACCCCCAAGGGGCTACATTTCCTGGTAATGCAGATTAGAGACAACAGAACACTTTATCACTATTTCCAGCCCTCAGGCTCTAAACCCACCAGGCACACAGCCCGGACTTGCATGCAGCTTTGGGTACAAAGCCTGACTAGTACACACTTGGGTTTTCCCCACTGGCCCGGCTCCCCCGCCGGCCACTTGATCCGCAGTCCATTTGATGAATGAACCAATTATTCTGTTGTGGCTCCCCAAACCACACTACAGTCTGCGACTCTTAGAGAGAATTTTCCTTACAATCCCACATCTGGGTACTTCCCCCATCACTGGCCAAGTGCCTGAGGCAAAGTAGAAATCCACAGAAGTAATCCGTAGAGGTGGACCTGGTCACTAAAGATGGGGGGCCACCCACCTCCAGCTCCCACAGCCCATACCCAGCCATTTCTCTGGAAAACTGAACAATTCCTTTACTGAACTTTTAAATGTAGATTAAGGGTAGACGTCTGTCACATCACCTCTACATATTATTTGCATCCCAATAAACTCTGGAACTTGAAACTACTTTTAACTTGCTTAGCCCATTTCTCTAGGCTTTCCAACATTTAGTAGTTCAATCCCCACATTGTCACACAAGTCCCAGGGTGATAAACATATGCCCTTTTAGCCAGAGCAGACACTCACCCTTACGTTGCAGGTGCCCCACAGGCGACTCACAAATCTTCTTTTCTCCCAAATAAATACTGGAAACAAACAGGCATCTTTCCCTCCACAAGCAGAACTAGGGGGTTGCCCCAGGAATCTGCAGAGAAATCTTCTCATCCCCCCCCCCCGAGGGAGGGGGCACTGAGACCGGAAAAACAGCGGTCTCTACCACTTCAGTAATCTTCTATGTCTCTCTTAAGGTGGAGACACACACCCTATTACTGAAAAGTAGCCCTCTGTCAGGGCTGAGGCTCCTAGAGCCTTTACTGAGCTGCTTTAACAGCAAGCTCCCTACTTCCAACTTCACTCACTGAAGACAAACTTGAAGACACTGGCTTTAAAACTCCCAACTTGCTATCTAACTCCATTTGCTGCAGATTCCAATGTGGCTCATGCAACTATGAAAGTTCTATTGGTGATGTCATCCCTCAGTCTCAGCTGAGACCGAGAACAGAGTGAGACAGTGTGAAACCCATTTAACTGGAATTTCACAAGCTGCCTTCCCTGCCTACCACTAGGTCTTACTGGGATTCTAGTAACCCCGGGTAACAAGGGGGTTACACTCGGAAGTCACAGTTCTTACCTCTCTTTGAGGGGGCACACGGTTGGTGGAGAAAGCTGGGGGGTTAAGCAGTACTGAAGGTCCAGCTTCATCTCCGAAACTGTACAGGGGATTACCTTGAAACAACTGACTCAATTCATAAGATGGGTAATAGGATGTTTCACACTCACTGTCATCAGACTCAGAGTGGCAATCAATGTCATTTTGGGCCCGCCATGGGGAAGGCCTTGAAACCTTGACAACTGGCGAAGGGGTGGTCTGTTTCTTTTTAGCTGCAGCTCTAGTTACAGGCCCTGGAGGATAATGTCTTGGGGTGCAGAATCGATGACTATTTGACCAGTGGGCAGCAAATTATTCCTATGTATTGTCTTGGTAGCTCATGAGTCATTTTCAGGCCACACTTTATAGACTGGCAGATCTTCCAGCTTACTGGCAACAATGTAGGGGAGGTGGTGCCATTTGTGAGCAATTGTATGCTTTCCATGCAATCCCAAATTTTGCAACAGAACATGGTCTCCAGGTAGCAGCTCCAGAGTTTTAACACACTTGTCATGCCTTTCTTTATTTGCCAAGTTCCTCTTTGCTGCCATGGTTTGTGCTACTTGGTAAGCATAGTTAAACTGGGCCTTTAGCTTTTGAACATATTGTAGATGACTTTCAGCTTTGACTCCATCCGGGGATACCCCGAAGCAAATCTCTACGGGCAACCGGGCTTCCCAACCAAACATCAGGCAGTAGGTGGAAAACCCAGTGGCATCACTTTCTGTGCAATTATAGGTGTGTACCAATGTGCTTATCTGCTGGCTCCATCTTGACTTGTCCCGGGGACGAAGTGTGCCCAGCATGTCAAGTAGTGTTCGGTTAAACCTTTCAGGTTGTGGATGCCCTTGGGGGTGATAGGGGGTAGTTCTGGACTTTCGTACTCCCAGAGTGAGAGCATTTCCTTGATCAGACAGCTTTCAAAGTCCCTCCCCTGATCAGAGTGAACTCTCTGGGGGGCACCGTAATGGACAAAGAACTTCTCAAGTAAAACCTTGGCCACTGTGGATGCTTTCTGGTCTTTGGTAGGGTATGCCTGGGCATATCGTGTGAAGTGATCAGTCACTACTATCACATTGCCAATATTCTTTTGATCTGGTCCAAGGCACAAGAAATCAATACACACAAGCTCCATAGGCGCACTCATAGAAATGTTGACTAAAGGGGCAGCCCTCTGGGCAAAGCTTTCCTCTGGAGACAACGGCTGCAAGTCCGGATATGAGTTTCAATGTCAGCCCCCATCTTCAGCCAACAGAACCGAGCATGGGCCAAGTCTCTAGTCCGGTCACAACCCAAATGTCCCATCTGATCATGGAGGGCCAGTAGAACCACATGTTTGAAAGCTGTAGGTAACACTAATTGCTGTTTGTCAGGTTGACCTTGTCGATCTATGGT
The DNA here is from genome assembly GCA_016271365.2 of Neoceratodus forsteri. Taxonomy (NCBI): domain Eukaryota; kingdom Metazoa; phylum Chordata; order Ceratodontiformes; family Ceratodontidae; genus Neoceratodus; species Neoceratodus forsteri. The sequence goes on along the minus strand of CM028131.1, from coordinate 1,329,618,028 downwards.
TTCTCTATAAAGTAACTGGTTACACAATTTAAGTCTGGGCCCCTCTTGGAATAACAGAGCAGTTTGTGCATCTGAGGAGCGAAGTTTGCACATATTTCCCAGCACATATAGCCTCAAGTACAGGCTTGATCATGTGATCTTGCGCCTGTGCCCACTGTATGTTATCAGAGGCAAGCTGGGCAATGCACTGAGGTCTAGGGCTGCAAGGTGGCAGTAGGCTGTGAGAACACAACTGTGAGGAGGACCTAAGCAGTCTTCTAGGCAGTCAACTGTTTCAGGAGAGGGAAGTTTATCTTTGTCAAATTTTTGGCAGAGGGCTTTCACAGACTGCTCAGACATTTTCACCCAATTGGTATCAGGGTTAGGTCTTCTAGAAGGGGTGTCAGCATCAGTGTGGTTCAAGCCCAGTCGATACTCCACTGAGTAATGGTAAGTGGAAAGTGCAGATAACCAGCGATGCCCTGTGGCATTCAATTTAGCTGAGGTCTGAACATAAGTGAGAGGATTATTATCGGTTTTGACCAGAATCTTGGCTCCATAAAGATATTCATGAAATTGGTCCACCACAGCCCACTTTAATGCTAGAAACTCAAGCTTGTGTACCAGATAATTTCTTTTCAGATGGGGTTAGGCTCCAACTGGCAAACACCACTGGGTGCAAACCTTCCCCATACTCTTGATACAGAACAATACCAAGTTTCTTCAAACTGGCGTCAGTGTGTAGTCCATAGTGTCTGGGTGGGGTTTGCATATGCAAGCACAGGGGCATGGGTGAGTTGATGAATGATGTCATAGAAAGCAGTTTCACACTCAGAAGTCCACCTGGCTCCAAATGAGTCATGTGTCCGAAAGTAAATCTTGTCTTCCTCCATAATTGCGCCTTTTTTATATTTTTTGTTAGTAGGAGGATACCCTTGAGTTAAGTTGAACAAAGAGCGGATGACTTTGGTGTAATCTTTTATGAATCAGTGGTAATAACCGCAGAACCCCAAGAATCTTTGCAGTTCCTTCAGGTTGTTGGGCTGAGGCCAGATAGTCAAGGACTCCACTGTGCTCGGGTCTGTCTGAATCCCATCAGCTGACACTACATGACCAACATATTTCACAGATGTTTGGAAGAATTTACATTTATCTATGGATAGCTTTAGTCCAAAGTCCTGTAATCGATCCAGAACCTTGAACAGATGAGCATCATGCTCCTCGAGAGTCCGGCTGAACACAATAACGTCATCAAGATACACAAGGCATTCTAGCAAGTTCATATCTCCCACCGTTTGCTCCATCAGCCGCTGGAAAGTGGCGAGTGCACCCGAAATACCTTGAGGCATACGTAGAAACTCAGACACCCAGGGGGGCAAATGAAGGCTGTTTTTTCTTGGTCTTCCTGGGCTATTGGGATTTGATAATACCCGCTCCAAAGGTCGAGGACTGAGAACCACTGGATTCTGTTGAGGCAGTCAAGGGCATCCTGGATACGGGGCAGGCATATGGATATTTCATCGTGTCATTTTTTGCCGCGGTCAAGCCGCTGCGGTCTCAATACCGCATCGTAATGTTGTCGCCTGCTTAGTGGTCGCAGTTAATTGAGTGATGTAGTGATCTGTGACTACATGATGCTGGCAGCATTTTTTATCGCAATGATTTTACAAACTGACAGTTCTGACAGTGCGACCTGACGACACAGGGTAGGCGACAAGTACATTCAATTACTCAGTGCTGCTGTAACTGAGTCAATCAGTGCATCCTAATTAGAAAAACTGTTTTTACCGGCTTCTTTAATCAGTACATGGCAATACAAAAGGCAGTGTTACAGTGCTTACTCATTCCAGTACTGTATGCCTATCGCAATGGAGTATGTGCTTTCACAAAAGGGGAAGCAAAAGATTTGTTTTCAAAACTACTTGTACACGAAGGAAAAGGATGGTACTGATGGCAAGATAATTTGGAGATGTGAGCAGAGAACTTGCAGAGCCAGACTGCACACCGTTTGTGACACAATCACGAAGGAGCCCACTGAGCACAACCATGCACCTCAACATGGTTGAGTCGAAGTGATAAATGCCAGAAGCAAAATGAAGCATAAGGCATGCGAGTCTGAAGAATCCACTCGCAATGTCGTGCATCAGGCACTTCAGGACATTGCGATAAGCCGTGCCCATTTGCTGCCAACTGTTGAAACACTTAGACGCGATGTCAGGATACAGAGACAGCATGGGGGGGGGCAAGTGACACAGACATTGATCAATACTCTTTGACAGTGAGTAATGAACCATTTTTGCGAATTAAGGATGATGGCATTATTCTCTTTGTTAGTGACAGTGACCTCAGAATTCTGAACGAGCAGCCTCACTGATTCTGTGATGGTACTTTTAGTGTTGCCCCTTCTGAGGATGATCAGATGTACACAGTGCATGCCCTTGTACAAGGAGTGAACAGGCCGTGTGTTTATGCGCTTCTGCCTGGCTGTAGTGAGGTCATTTACAAGAAGTTCTTTGGCTATCTAAAAGAGCTTTTGGGAGGCAAGATGTGTCCAGTCTCAATAATGATGGACTTCAAAATAGCTGCCATCAATGTTTTGAGGCAAATATTGCCTACAGCTGAATTGCCGGGATGTAACTTCCATCTTGGGCAAGCTATTTGGCGATGGGTTCAACAGGAAGGGCTTCAGCAAAGATATGTGCTTGATGAAACATTTGCACATAAAGTTAGATGTCAGCTAGCATTGACTTTCGTGCCAGAAGAGAGGGTGGAGAAGTATATTGAGATCCTGCAAGACGACGATGAGTTTGAAGATCTGCAGTGCCTATTTGATTACTTCGAGGACACGTATATTGGACGGCTGTCCCGTAACTGAAAAAATAGAAGGCAGACTACATTTCCAATTTGTTTTTGGAACCAACACTCAAGGGTTGTTAATGACCTGCCACGGAGCAACAATGATCTTGAAGCCTGGCATAGGGCTTTCTCGCACACAGTCTGTGCTGGCCATCCCACGTAAGCAAAGCTCGCTCAAAAACTTCAACAAGAACAGCATGCGGTGGCACTACAAAGACGACAGCTGGAGCTGGGGCAACAGCTCCCGTGAAAGAACAGCAAGTACTGCAGAATTAATAAAGTTTTTAAGTCAATATGTGATGATGTGAGTAAGAGAGAGCCTAAACAATATGTAATGGACATTGCCACAGTCACTGAGAATAACGTTGCCTGATGATTAATTGCTCTCTATTGCACAAGCATAAATTACTGCTTTTTTAAATGCACAATGCACTTTTTTTTTAGTCGATGTGGAATTACTGCTCTTTTAAATGCAAAATGCACTTTTTTGGTGTGGAATTAACGGCTCTTAATCAGTTTCTCTCACTCTGTATTGCACCTGTATTGAATAAAGTTTTGAATACGATACTGCGTTTGTTAATTATGTAAAAGCACTGCTAACACAACTCAAAATGACCATTTGTCTGGTTATAATTAATAGCAGCAACATATTTATCTACAACTATTTTAGCTAACAACATATACTGTAACAATCTATTGACCGTGTGACCAAACTTCCACAATCAGTTGTCCGCGACCAAATGTCCGGTAACGAAAAGTCCGTACACGACGGAGCATGGTGTATTGGTCTGGGATGGTTCTCCGATTTAACGTCCGATAGTCCATAATTGGACTACCACAATCAGGGAGGCATAAGGGCTTCGAGACCCTTGAATAATTCCTGCAGCCAGCATTTCCTGAAGGTGACATTTAACATCATCTATGTCAGCAGGTGCAAGGCGACGGGACCTTTCTCTGAATGACCTCTCATCATGAAGTCAGACGTAGTGTTCAGCCCCTGTGACACAACCTACGTCCCACTACTTCAAGGAGAATACTTGGCTTCTCTGAGACACTGTCTGGTCAATTCTGTCTTTCCATTCGGCAAGGGGGGGGGACTACCTGAAGTCAAACAGGTCAGGGGTCACCCTATCACCCTCGCCAGGGCACTTCTTGCTGGGCAGCACAGCAGTATCCACACAATACACAGTGGCTAGGGTGCACCCTCGATTCACCTGAACTTCTCGATCTGACATTCTCTGGACTTGCACCACTACCTGCTGAGCGTAGGCATGGGCCCAAGCAGGTAGAATGCTAGGCTTGACCAATAGTCCCTCAGGCAGTTTCTCCTCTTCTGGGGCATCCAGCATAAGGATCTTATTTTTAACATCTGTTTTAAGGCACACTTCACCACTGATGATGCACTGAGCATTAGAAGGTAGTACCAGTGAGTCAGGATCCTTTTTTCCATATTAACCCCACGGGTTCATCTTTCTCAATCTCCTGTGTTTGCATCTATAAGTCTTAGGCTCACTGTACTAGGGCCAGAATGCACAGGGCCCTTCCAGTTCGCTTGGCTTGCTTTTCCTGACAAAGCTGAGCTAACCGCCCGAACATATGTGCATTGGTACCAATTAGTAAAGGGATGCCATCATACAGTCCAGTTGAAGGGCACACCAAGGCCAAGGTCTCCACTTGCTCATCCATGCCCACTGCAGCAGTAGGGAAGGACAACCAAATTTGTACATACCCCAGGTAAGGATAGGATTTCTCACTCAACCGCTATACATGCAGTCCTTCGAGAGGTTGGAGTGGGAGGTCAGACAAGTGCTGGTCATACCAATCTTGAAATATAATGGTGACTTGCGAGCCACTGTCTAACACAGCACAAGTGGAAATGCCATTAACTGTCACTGTAGTCTCCATGGAGGGGCCCACCATCTCAGACCAGTCAGTTTGGCAGTCTGTCCCAGAGCTGTTTTGGAGGAGTATGATTTTCTCGGAGGGCCCAGCTGGGGCTGTATCTTGCCCTGATGAACCAAGTTTAGCAGCTTGGTCGTTACCATCCGCAGGTTTTTGGGAATGTTACAGCTCCATCGGGTATGTCTGTCTTCTCCACACCGATAGCAGAACACCTGTTCCCTGGAATCATTGGAGAGGCTAGGTTCTTCTTGAACTTTGTGCCGGTTGGAGGAAGGAGTTCTACTGTCTTCCTTTGACTTTGGCTCAGGTTCTCTGCTCCCACCACTTCCTCAGCAGGCAGAAGTATGGGTGGCACGTATGAGGTCCCCCACTAAAGGCTCTCAGCGCTCTCATTTCTTCCACTAACTTGGACTCAATCCGGGGTTCGGAAGCGATGGCATGGGTTCCCACACCCCAAGTGGAACCTCACTTCTAGTCTCAGTCGGCAGCGGGCAAGAGTGGGAGCTCCTGGCCGCTTCAGCCGTGGCTTGTTGACTGGCTCATATCTCCTTTATCTCTTTGAGCAGTTCTCTAACTTGCTGGGTTTCAACAGATTCCTCCCTTCCTTTGGATCGATCTGAGACTTGGCTGGTGCGGGCAACCCCCGCATAGTGCTCCCCTCCATCCTCATCATTTTCAGCCTCTCGAATCTCCATTAGCCAGCAGTATTCGGGAGGGTTAGCATTCCTGTCCTAAAACTTCAGTTTCAGCATGAGCACGCTAGAGTAATGGGCAGATCTGAGAATGTGTTCCAGCCTGACTCGGTTCAGTTTGCTAGCTGGAACTCTCTCTTTCCTATTGGCCCTTTGCAAAGCCCATTCAATTTGGGTGACAAAAGCAGACAACCACGCAAAGAAGTGCAAGATCATGCATATAGGGAAGAGATACCCTGAAGCCACCTATAGGTTTGGAGGGGAGTTGCTGGCAATCACAAGGGAAGAAAGAGACTTTGGTATCATCATCACAGATGACCTGAAATCATCCAAGCAGACCACTAAAGCAGTAGGTAAGGCTAGAGGGATGTTGGGGTGTATTAGTATGACTATCCAGGGTTTTAAATAATTGATTAGCAGTTTTTTTCCTTGGGACAATACTAACTATACTGAAAGTATTTATATAGGTTTTCTTGAAGTGTTAAGTTTGTTAAACACAGTGATGCAAGTGCTATGCATTTTCACAATGTTTTAGCACTTTTATGAGCAAAACGGTAATCAATTTTTAGAGTTAAATAAAACCCTGGGTATCACAAGTCGTAAGAGGGAGGTAATAAATCCTCTTTACAAGACACTGGTTAGGTCCCATCTGGAGTACTGTGTGCAGTACTGGAGGCCGCATCTGCACAAGGACATTAACAAAATGGAGGCAGTCCAGAGAAGGGTAACTAAAATGATGCAGGGACTGCATCAGAAAACATATGAGGACATATAAATGGAGCTCAATATGAATACCCTGAGCAAAGGAGGGAGTAAGGTGATTTGATCAAAACATTCAAACATCCTAAAGGCATTAACAAGGTGAAAGAGTCTAACATGTTTCAATATAAGAAAAATAGCAGGACAAGAGGACACAGCATGAGATTAGAGGGAGGCCGATTAAGGGGGAATGTGAGGAAGTTCTTTTTCACAGAAAGAGTGGTGGATGCATAGAATGGCCTACCTCAGGAAGTGGTGGATATGAATACAGTGCCGGGCTTCAAACAGGCATGGGACAGGCATAAGGGAGCAATTAAGATGAGAATGAATAGATAGGCCATTGACAGAGTACAGGCCTATGGCACATTCATGAGGTAGAAAAAATGGGCAGACTGGATGGGTCTTGCAGTCCTTATCTGATGTCAACTTCTATGTTTCTATGAAACTTTTCATTTTTCCACTGTTTAGCAGACTTGAACTCCCACATTAAGTCTTCCCCAGATTCTGTGCTGCCAAACACCCCTAAGGCAGAGAGGTACTCAGCTGCAGTGGCTTCTGGGTTGGTGGATCGGAGAAATCGGATAGCTTCCAGTGCAGGGCCCCTTAAACTTTCTATAAGTCTCTTTCTCTTCTCCCCCTCTGAACATTGCCACTCTTGGACCAATGGAGTACCATAGTACATCCATGTTTCTAAGTCGTCCTCCCCAACTGGTACAGGAACTGCACCGGAGAACAGTCTGAGCCTGTGATAGGAGTCCAGGTGTACAGAAGGTATTACAACAGGGGAGGCCACAACGGGAGATGCCCTAGGAGTAGACAGAGAGGCCAGAGGAGACTGTATGGGAGTGGTCTCTTCCGAAATGTCCAGAACCTTTAACAATTCATTGGCTGTCTGACCTTGAGTAGCCAACAACCTTAACAACTTGTCCTTGAACCCCTCCACCCTTGGGGACCCCCACAGGGGAAGATGAGTCACTATGCAAATTAATAATCCTCCACCCCTTCTGGGACCCTTCAGGCATGATAACAGTGGGTACCATTTCAGGGTCTATAAGGAGGCTATAAGAAAGGTGGGCTATTAAGGTCTGATCAAATAGATCTGAATCCTGTCCCCGTACTTCAACCTTCCCTAGACATTTAACTTTTGTCACAGTTTCTTCAATCATGTCATTAGTGGTCCCCAAAGGGATATCAAGTAGCAATATGGCATGTCGGGGATCTACCCTCTTGGCCTCACTCCACCCAATAATATAGTGTACAACCAATTTAAGAGGAGCAATTTTCCACTTGGGCGTAGTAAGCACCTCCATTTCAGTTTCTGCCTCAATTTTACACTGGGTGTTAGTTCCCACTTCTGACCACTAGAGGGCGCAAATCCCAGTGGTGCCTCCAAGATGTAACCCCTAGGTGGCGTATTCTATGGGCTACTACCCCTGCCAGCGTGACTATGCACAGGTTGAGGGGCCTGAGTTCAATGAACGGGTGCCTCCACCAAGAGGAATGGTACTGGGGTAGCATAGCTGTTTTTGGTATAGCCCTTCAGGATGCTATAACCACCCACCAACCCTTCTAGTGGCCTAGACAGTTTAGCAACAGAACATTCACATTTACCATATTACAGCAATGATGTGCTCACACTCCTTACACTTACCACCAGGGTTGGGTCTTCTGCAACTGCCCTGGAGACCCCCAGAAAACAAGATCAGTAATGCAACAATACAGTAATACAGCAGTAACCCAACCAATGAGGTACACACTAGCCAGGTTAAACATGAAAACCACTAATCTGGTTTATTCAGGGGAAGTGAACAAGGGTGGGGCGTAAATCTAGCAAGTGACTGATATCTGTGATTTGATTCAGGTTGATTTCAGCATGCACTGTGAGTCCCCTTGACACAGTCCCACAACCCTGGGTACCCAGTATGTTGAACAGGCTAGCCTGAAGCGTTGCAGCTGTTGTTGGGGCCCTTAGAAAGAAAAAAAATTAACATACACTCAACCCAAATATTTGTAATCCAGAGCCTGATGGCTCAGTCCATTCCAATAAACCCAAAACAAGAAAATCAGAGGACACACAATGATTACAGCTGATGTTGCTGGGAGCTACCCCGTTTGTACTCACACTACCCAGACCAGGATGCAGGACAGGTGAGATGAAGACCTTGTGGTGTTGATGGAATTGCCAGGGGAAGCAGGGCCTTCATGACTCACCTCCTGGTGGTCGCTACCTGTTCGGTGGTGTTGAGCAGGCGGCTGAATCCCCGAGTGGGTCTTTCGACAAGAATGTCTCTGAATTTGGAGTGGCGGTCTAGGCTGAGATGACAGGGCCCAGGCAGAGCAGAGAGTTCGGATAAAGTCCGTGGTGAAGCGCTGGAAAAGCCTCCAGCTGGCGTAACAGAACTTGCCATGGGGAACCAAATCGCGACCCATGAAACACATTCAGCACACCTACAACACTTTGCTTTCTTAGTCATAGTTCAGATAGAGTCTGTTTGCCAATCACAGCTTCACTGTGCAAACCTTTTGATCTGAGGCTCACTTCTTGCATCTGGTGGGCCGATCACTTCTGGAGCTAGTCTTCGGTCCACTCACAAGTAGCAATAACACACTTTTCTCTCTCCCGAGGCACGTCTCGACCAGCAATTGGAGAAAGTCCGAATTTCATACACAAGGTGATACTCCAAGCTGGAGATATGACAGGCAAGCCAGCAGAGACTTCCCACTGATTCTCCTATTGCTCCTACCAGGAGCAGCTGCTCGATGGCTCGAGCTGTTCACTCTCCAAACTCCAACTCTCGAATCACTTCTGCTTCAGGCAGTTCTGGGTATCTCCTCTGAGATCCAAAAGTTTTGGCTGGCTGAGGGAACTGTCACAGTGAGGACTCCCCCTCCAGGTCCATTTGGGCACCAAACCCTTAAAACTACAACTCCTACAGAATTTCAGTTCCACAAGATCTCCTGGGACAGTCTCCATTTTAGGTCCCCCTAAGGTTCGATTGGTCCATACTGGAAGTCCAGAGGCAAAATGGTGTCTCCTAGTCAAATGCTCAAGCTGCACTTGAAAGCAGGTTTAACAAACTCCTCTATCATTATAATTATAGCAGAGAAACAGTAAATAATCACTTTCCCTAACAGAGCTTCCTCTGCTCATGTAGTGACTGCATAATGGAGCAGAACAGCGGACTGTCTGGCTGGTCGCGAGCCTTAAATCACTTGGACCCAGCCTAGACTAATTTTCTAACACAGGCTAGACGTTCTCTTAAAGAGACAGGCATGAAGGCTTACTGGAGCACTCTCGTGCAGACAATTATAACGACTACAGACCAGACACCATCCTGATGGTGGGCATTAGGGAGCCCAGGAAGACATTATAGGAATCCCTATTGTTAAGGAAGTTACACATACTGTATAACCTGTTTGGAGATTAGATTAGACAGTGTTCATTCATTTTTACAATAAATTCAGGAAAATTTGAAAATCTTCTGTCAATTTGATAAGTTTAGACCCTGTTCTCTTATACAGTATATTAAAAAGTACATAATAAGAAGAAAGGGCGGCATTTGGAGAGAGTAGTACAAAACTGAAATTGTTTTGGGATATTTTGTATGTACAGATTACAGAATTGGCTTCAAAACCATATGGAACCTTAATGTGCTATAGGACATTTGGACTAAGGAAGTAACCTCGACTCAATGTGCTCTAAGCTTCGTCCCAAACTTGGAGTGCTTTATCATAACAAAAACTCCATTTCTTTATACCTGCGCCAAATCCTAGTAGCTAAAACCATACTCCCTAGTTTTGATTATGGCGACATTGTCTACGCCTCCTCTGCCAGCTCCCTCTCCCGCCTCGACACCACCCTAAAGGCATTCTGCTACCTGGCTACTAACTCCCCTCCTCGTACCCACCACTGCAATCTTCTCTCCTCTCTGAACCCCCCCCCCCGAGATACGTTCACTCCTTTACGTTCATTGTCAAGTACTGGTTCAACCTCCTCCCACAAAAACTCTCTACCCTCCTCTCGCCAGCCCCTGCCCCTCATTACTCCCTGAGGTCCAGCCACCCACGTACATTTTCTAGACCCACTGTCACTCCTCCACCGGAGTTTCAGCCTTCTCCGTCTGCCTCCCCATCTCTGGAACCAGCAACCCTCCCTACTCCTTGATTTTCTGACATTCTGTGCCATAAAGTGGCAAATAAACCTCATCCCCCCTCCGTCCTGTGGCTGCATCCCCTCATCCCTCTCCTCCCACTCAACATCTAGCCCTCCCTGATGGATACTCTACTACCATCATCAATATCAGTTGCCTATATATACCTCTTGGGAGACAAGTCTTGTTGCCTAAACTTGTTTATGTAAATATTGCTCAGCATTTATTGTATTATGTTCAGTGATGTACTATATACATATGTTTTTACTTACATGTGATTGAATTGTAACTTTCTTTCTTTATGGTGCTGGGTAAGTTACTTTTTCTGTTAGGTTTGGAAACTTGTTCCAGGAAGCTCTGTGCAGTGACTAGCAAGGATGGAGAAGTACTAGAAGAAGTAATACATCTTACAATTATAGTTACTCATTTCTTTTAATACAAAAATAATAAATAACTATAACAGATTACATTTTTTGAAAGTAATAGGTTAGTTACTACTTTCAAATAAATGTAATCAGTTACAGTTATGTATTCCTTATGTATAAAAAGACGTAAGTAAATGTCACTGTAACTAATGTAAAAGTATAAGTTACATTAAATGTAAATGTACAGTAAATACTGTAACTGTATTACATCTTCCAGTACATCATCATCCTTGCTAGTGACTGCACAGAGCTTTCTGAAACAAGTTTTCAAAAGTAATAGAAAAAGTAACTTATTCAACACGGTTCTTTATCCTCCTGTACCCCCTTCCCCGAGTCGCACCTGGAATGGAGCGTGCTCACTGTGCCTTTCCCATTTACTAACTTTAAACAAATAAATAACCAGGATTTCAAAAACGGACGGCCTAAGAATAAGTACATCCTGTTTAGGGCACATTGGTATCCACTGTCAGCTGAAGTAAGGCATGATTTTTACAAATGTTTAACTTTGAATCCACACGAAAGCTTAGGCCTTCAGGCTACCGCCTGGCTACATCCCCGGCAATTACAGTATGCGGCTCCTCCGCCTCTAGAGACTGTTCTGACCTCGGGTGGACCCGCCTACCTACTTGCAGTTGCCAGGCTCCTTCCCACTTCGGACTACAAGAATGCAGGGCGGGGCTCTGGAACTCCGCCCCTTCGGGCTTTCCCCAGCTGCTGCTCTCGCGCTGGTCCTCTCACTTCCAGGGGAAAAAAGGAAGGTAATTAAAAGGATCATGGCGAGAGGGAGAGTGAATCAACGTCCTGTAACAGTACACCCTAAACTTCTGATCGCCGAATCACAACAGTTCAGAGTCTGTGCCACGTTCGGACTGAGAAAGACAAAATGAGAGGAGGAGGAGGAGCAGGATCAGCAGTCCCGCTACACGGCGCGTACTGTACTATGGAACAGAAGGTCTGACTGTCAGACTGACCTCAACCGAGCAGGGACTCCCAGACTGCCGCTGGGGCTTGCACAAATCAACATAGCCTGGGAGTCAGATCTGTTTATTACTGGGTGGGGGGAAAAAGGACCGCCGCTTGTATGAAGCTCAAGTGAATATAGGACTGGTCGTTTGCAGAATGCAGCGAGGATTTTTTATGCTGTGCGCACATTATTTGCTGCTGAACTGCCAGAAGACATGAATCCCATCATATGATAAATGTGCCCCTGAGATCCGGAGTATATTGCGCGTGCCTTATAGCTAGCGCCTGAGCTGGTATTACAAACGTAAAAACACCAATTTTTTTTCATGAATGATGTACCGCTAGCTGGCACCACCGTCTGTTCTGCTGCTTGACGATTTCAGCGTGCTTTCTGTTCAGCCTATCGGTCGCTGATGAACAGTTTACAGATCTTCGTTGTCTGGAGAGTGGTAAATAATAGCATACATAGTATAGTGTAACCAGCAGATAGGCACAGCATGGATTGTATCTGAAGTACCTACCCTGATGTAATATAACAATAAATGCTTCGTTACGCTCACTTATTATTTCGCAGTTTATAGACCTGAAAGGGTGTGAGGATCAGTGATCGAATCCCCACATATCCGAAGTCTTAACTTGTGTATGAAATGGCTTGTGCCACCAGCAGCAGTTTAAATGCCCGCTACAATAAGTGCCTCTCTTTTGCATCCGATCTTGCTACGAAGGTACCAGCCATGGTAGAACAGAAGGACTGGTCTCCATCCCCAGCCGGCTCTTCCGAAAGCAGCAGGAAGCAGCTCGGGGTGAAGAGACACCATCACAAGCACAACCTGAAACACAGGTACGAGCTGCAGGAGACCCTGGGCAAAGGCACCTATGGCAAAGTGAAGAGGGCGGTCGAGAGGTTTTCTGGCAGAGTGGTAAGTCAAGAAAGAATATACACATTTTTTTTTTTTTATGAACTTCATATATTTATTATGCACAGTAGTAAACATACTCGGCTTTTGTATAAGAGGTTGAAATGAAGATTTGTAGATGGTAGCCACTTGATTGCAACTGTGAACTATGTCAGTACTATGTCTTTTGCACCAGTTGCTCTCCCCCCACCCCTTTCCAAAAGCTTTGTTTTGCCATAGACGCAAAGTGGAAAAAACACATGTGAATGGGCCAGAAATAAAACACTTCTTTTTGCTGTTAACGTAGGCATTAAGAAACCTGTAGATTGTGTAGTTATAGAAAACATTGTATATATCTGTGGTTATAGAAAACATTTTGCATTGTATGTTTTTTTTTTTTTTTAAATGGAACCCGAAAGTTCCACCAGATTCTGTTCCTCATGAGTGGAATAGAATTGTTTTTTTTATATTGTGCCTTTCATTCAGCAGTATTTTCAAACCGTGTTGCACAGCAATGAGTTAGATACTGCTAGCGCAGTGACTTTATGAAGATAAATGATCAGTGTTCGCAAAACTTGCCACACAGCTGTGAACAACTGCATTAGAACAGTTTTACTGTGAGAAGAAATGTTGGCAAGGGGATTGATGGTAATCCCCTACTCTTTTGTGACATGTGGCTCTTAAACTTCCACCTGAACAAACAGCAGAGGCACAGGGTGTGTGTTGACACTAACAAAGTGGGGGTCAGACTTGATTCTCTGCTGTTAAAGTAGAAGGCCATTCCAACAAATTTAAGGGTCAGAAATTGACTTGAGTGTCTTTGCACCACTTCATTTGACACTTTTATTGCTAGTGGGAGGCTGTCTAGCCTAGTGATTAGCATACAGTGCTGTGAATGTTGACCTATCAGAATCAGACCTGAATTCCACATTTACTTACTCTGTGACACCCCCCCCCAGCAAGTTTTCTAACCTAGGGTGCTTTATTATCTCACTTTTTCTCTGTACCTAATCCTCTGACCTTAAACCTTTCCTGAACCTTTATGTGTGCTAATGGCTGCTTCAGACTCGTTATAGATTGTAAAGCCCTTTAGGTATACAGTGTGTATAAAAGGCACTATATAAAACCAAATTTCTTGCCCTTCCAATCTTTCCATATATATATACGGTGGTAAAGTGCAACGATTAATTTTGTGCTTTGAAATCTTTTAGAATCCTACTTAGGGATGTTAGGGACAGGGGCATCAGTTAAAGCCTGGAGATGGCAGATGGGATCTCGTTTTCATGTCTCATCTGACGGAACTAAGAATCCTTTTTTTTTTTCTTCAGAATGCATCAGTAATCATTGTATACCCTAAAATGATCATATGGTTGCACAGGGGATCAAAAATTGGCACCAACCCACAGGCCAAATACTGCCAGGTTTGCAGCAGGACTTGTACAGGAGAACATAGCTTTTATGAAAGTTCATCCATTTGGCTAATGAAATTTCTGTGGGACAACTGGGTTTTCCCAAGTCACTGGCCATGCTTGCTAGAGGCTGCAAAATGTAATTTAGACCCCTGGTTGTGTTTCTTATTTCTGCAGCAGGTGTTTAAAAGCTATAAAGTAAAAAAAAAAAAATACAGCCTTGTGGTTATTTAGATGCAGGTTTTGCTAGTAGTTCTACAAGTGTCATACATGGCATGGGTCCATTGGTTATACTTTCCAGTACCACATGTGCTTCAGCTGGTCCCAGGATAGTGACTTCTCCGGGACATCAAACAGCTTGGAACTGCACTGTGGTCAGTGTCAGCAATGTATCTGCCAGCAACCTATCAACCTCTCCAAACTGATTGACATAGAGAGTTGAGAATGAAAACTTCTCCATCTGTGTGATGCACTGTGTGTCGACTACGTTTCTCATCATCCTTCCATTAACAAAAAAATCCCTGGCAATGCTGAATCCATACTCAGGGATGCCTGTGCACCGCTGGTTTCTAAGCTGGAACTTGTCTTGGTTCTTGACACATGTTAAATCTTCAGGATGACTGTGGAGTGGGCTTTGGTCTTTGCATGTGATGCATATGTTTCTCTAATAAAGACTTCACAGCTAAGCAGTGGCAGCTTTTCAATCATTAGTTTGCCAGGGTTTTTCATATAAATTTTTTTTATTTAGATCTTCACTCCCTGCCTTCTCAGAGGCCCTCAGTCCGTGGGACCCTCCGATTTGCCACCCCCTCGACCCGCTGTCTGGTAGCCCCACAGCTTATCCCCCTCAGTGGGAGCCACTTGTGTTGGAGCCAGGAGTACCTGAAGCCAGGGGAGGCAGTCAGAGTGGACCCAACCTATCATCTCATTGCAGGGCCTTCTCTCCACCTTGTGGCCCCCCCTTCCAGGCAGCAGAGTACTGTTGGCTGCAGGTGAGGGCATACAGTGGCAAGCTCACATGGAACCACCTTGTAGCTCCCCTTCCTGGTGGTGAGACTGAGCTGGATAATTGCCTCCTTGGACCACTAGGGGGCAGTTGCATACAGAGGTCAGCTACTGAAAAACAGCTCGAGTCTAGCAGACTGAACTCTCAGCCGGGGGGCCCTCTGGCAGTACAACCATTTATTGTAAAAACAAACAAAAAAAAAAGTATAAAGGCTTCTTTAAGTTAAAAACAAAATAAGACTTTGTCTCAGTGATTATTTTTCATTTAATTCAACAAACAAATATGACCATGCCACTCAGATATCCCTGACTTTCAGGAATATTCCTGACATTGCTAGAACATTTCTTTGGTCCATCCTAAATTTGGCATTTCTGTCAATGAAGAGTGGGGACTCCTAGCACAGAATAATGTTAGCAGTCAGGTTTATAGCCTAGGGTTAATAACTATTTTTAGGATATGGTCCTGATTTGGGCCCTTTGTCCCTGATTTGGCGTCAGCATGGCTTGGTTGGTAGCACATCCACCTCTGGGTCAGAAAGCCATGAGCTCTAGTCCCACAGTGGGAGTGTACTCCTACCACAAAAATGCAGGCACTGAAGTGCAGTACCAGAAGGGTGCTGTAGTGTCGGGGTGAGCCGTCTTTCAGTGAAATGTTAAACCGAGGTTCCTTCTGCCCATCTTTGGTGCCATCCTAGTGAAAGTAGAAGAACCCAAGGCCCTTTTCGCATGAGTAGGGGATTTTTCCCTGTGGCAGCATTCCCATTCCCATAAAACCAGTTCATGGAGTTGTCCAAGGCTATGTGTGGGTCTTGATGTGTGAAATGGCCGCCACTACACATTTAGTCACTTCACTACCGATCTGTCATTGTTTGTAAAATGCTTTGGGATACAGTGTGCATGGAAAGTACCATATAAAATCTAATTCTTCTTGCAAGCTTTGTCCCAGTTTTGTGAGGCAGTGGGTTGAGAGTTATGGCTGGGACTGTGTGCCAAGAGCGATTCACAAAAGAAAAACTGCAGATGTTGTACTGGGCAGTGGTCTGCATTTTTGCAGGTTTTAATTTTACAAGTACCATATGCTGCATGAGGTTGTCTGGTTAAAGGTAAATGGTATTCGTTTCAAAGCTGTAACCCAATAGTCTGCATTCTCCAGTGTCATTTCAGATGTTGCTATAGTTCGAGCAGGTATGCATTACTGAACTGTAGTGTGCTCCGTGGGCCTCTGCTTGGTGCTTGCTGAGTGAAATTTGGAATCCTCACATATTTATAAACATTTAATATATATATAATGTATTTGACAGTCAACAATTTGTTCCAATTAGGCTACATACTGGTTTATTGCTTTCTATTTCCATTTCCTTGGTTGTGCACAGGGCAATTAGGGTAACAGCAGGATGTCATTAGCCATTTTTCAAGTACAAGAAGGGGAGGTTCAGCTTTCAAATTCAAAGTCAGATAGAAGCACTGAGGGCAGGCTGCTACTGTAAGACTTCTTTTGGGATTTCAAATGAATAGAATTCATGTGTTTTTGTATCGTTTTATGAATTGCTGGTTGAACGTGAGTTCAGTTGTGTGCCTCCAGGAGGCGACACTCATCTGTTGGCATGGTAAAACAATCATGTGCAGGGCTGATCTTGTATGTTGGCTAGTTGCCACTTTTCTCTGCATCTTCAGCAGGTTCAAGCTCTTGACAAAGCTCCACGCCCAAGCATGAAATGTTTGGCTGCCTGTCAGTTTTGTTTGCCATGCTCTGCACAATTACACTTTTGGCATGCTGCTAAATGTGCATGTATTTTTTAATAAAGGAGACATTTGTTCACTAAGAGACTGTTTTCTGTTATTTTTGGCAGATTCGTTGATGGGAGGGGAGTGCTTTTGCTATCTTTTGGTTTCCTCATCTTCAACAGGTTATAGACTGCACCCTTATCCCCCATCCTTGCTCACCTACAAGGCCCTATATGGGCTGGGCCCGGGCAATCTGACTGATCTCCTCACACCTGCTACCTCAGTCCACTGCCTCCGCTCTTCGACTAGGGGCCTCCTTGATGTTCCCAGGGTCCGGCTCAAAACATCTGGCGACTGTGTCGCAGGCTGACCCTGTGGAACACCTTTTCAGCTGCTGTCAGGGAGGCCCTGACAGTTGAGTCATTTAAAAAAAGGTTAAAGTCTCATCTGTTTCATCTGGCCTTTCCCAACGAGGGCAATTAACCTGCACTAATTGCATGAGTTTATTTTAATCATGCTGAGAAATATTTATTATTAATATTCTTGCCGTTTTGTATATGTTTTTATGAATGTATGTGTTGTTTTGACTTTATCTGTTTTTAATGTAAGGCACCCAGAGCCTCAGGGATTGGGCACTGTAGAAATAAAATTGCCTTGCCTTATAAAACCGTACCATGTCCGTGCATAAAAATTGGGAGTAAACACCATGAACAGGATTTCCAGAGTCTCTGATGCAGATTCAGGAGCAAGAACCGCCCACATCTGGGGTGCAAAAGATCTGCCAGTGCCACCCGCGACTATTTTCAAATGTTGTTCGATATTTGAGACTATTGCTGTGTCATTATTGTGCCACAAGTGCTGGCGTTTCGGACACAACTGTGTCCGACTGGCTGATGCTGTTAGACCAGCTAATGGATGGGCTAACAGTGCAGGGTGCCTTGACGATACCAGTGGCAGCTCTACACCTGGGCACACCAGGGCATGTGCCCAGGTTTAAAAATGCCATGCCCCATTTAGTGCCCCATGTGGTGTAGGACTACCCTACCCCTATAGAATCGATATGTGCACATTGTGTTGGTGCTGTGGCTGCCAGACGTTATGCCCCTCTCTGTGCCCTGGTAACCAATACAGGCTGGAGCTGTTACTTGATAGGGTGGGCGGATCCATGGTGGATTCGCTTTGAAAATCCTTCCCAGCGCCACACATACTCATGTAAGCAAAACCTGAGGTTATTTCAGGTGAATCAATGGTTAGGCCCTTCTCTCTATCGCAGCAACACCATCACTTGAGTCTTCGTCCAGCCTTAGTAGCACTGCAATGGACCAGTCAAACTGTGTGACAGTCAGACTGGGTTATAGTCAAACTACCTTTAAAATTAGAATTTAATCCTGCCAGAGATTTTGTGTGCAGCTGGCCATCACACAGTTGGCAGTAGTGACACTTGGCGGCCATTGTGGCTAATAAAATAGCAACATAGTAATTTAAATGAAAGCTACGTGGAACCTATAAGCAATTTTTCCCATTCCCAGTAGAACTCTTTTTTTAAGTATTGGTTAAAATTCTATTATTGTTCCATCTATAAAGACTTTTTAGTAACCACAGTGGACATTTCTGATTTACGCTTTGGTGGTAAGTACCATTTGAGAACTGTAGGATATAGTTTATGTTCTTTACAACCACAGAGCTCTGTAGTGGAACACATATGCATTATACCAACAAGTGAAAAGCACAGAAAGGACAGAAACTACATCATAGAGTTCTAAAATGGTCATTACCAGCAGTGCGTAAACCAAAACCCCGTTGGGATGACTAAAACTACCGTATAGCTAGAATACTAACAGCATTTGAACAAGTATTTAAAAAAACAGCTTCTACTAGATAAAATGATTTGCACATTCAGTGCAGTTTTACTGTAAGGTCAGAAGGGAATCTAGGTTCATCAGGTCTGCCCCTCCTCTGCTTCATAAACAAGAAATTCCAAGTATACTATGCAGATATGTACAAATTTGTAGGGAAACCCCACCCACTGTAGTACCCAGGTTACCCTGTGAGTCACTTGATAAGTAGACATTTGACAAGGATTACCTTGAAGGCCTGTAATGGTATTATAGTCACTGTCTCCACTGGTAGGTTGTTCCATAGATTTACTATTTATTTACGTTTTTTATTTATTTTTGCGGGGAAAGGCACACTGAGCCAAAGTTCATTTGCAGGCGTAACCCATGAGTGAATTAAGCACAAGGAGGTTAATTGGTTTGCTCAGGGTCACACAGCATGCAGGTGGCGGTTGTTGGATTTGAACCGAGGTCTTCGGGGTCTCCAGGTTCACAGCTTTGTGCTCTAACCACCACTAGACTACACCGCCACTGTCCTCTGCTTCTTGGAGAAGAAATGCCTCCTAACATTACCCTGTATTTCCTGCCTCTGAGCATCAGGGTCTGTCCCTGTGTTGTGCTAGATCTTACCAGATCAAACGTATCTGCCTGTTTATTTATTTACTTTATTTTATTCAATGGTAATTGGGTAAGGCCCACTAGGCACAAGCGCCTGTTTTCAGGGGTGACCTGTGAGCACTGGGGAGGTTAAGTAACTTGCTCAGAGTCGCACAGTATGCAAGGGTCTGCTGGCTGTACCAAGTTCATTCACAGCTCATTACTCTAACCTCTAGGCTATACTGCCAGCCCCAGTAATAGTATGCATTTTCTTCTCTGTTAAATCCCTATTATTCAAGGGGAGGTGTGAAGTGTCACAATTCCAGTACAACACGGGCCACCCTTGTTGTACTTGACCACACTTGTGCGTGAGATGGGCGTGGGGAAAGTCACTTCGCCGCAGTGCAAGCAGGCAGATGAGCCCATCGAATTGTGCTGCTGTTTAGCAAGTGCACATAGGAGTGATTATTTAACCCTCTCCCATCCCCACTGCAGGCTGCTGCTATCAGTGGGATGGTTTTCAGCTGCTACTTTCAGGGACCTGCAAACTACTGCAAGGCTTGAGCAAGCTGTAGTCCACACGAGGCTGCAGATCAGGGCTAGTATAATGCCTGTTTGGGCTTGTACGTTTCTGACAACAAAATCTGAAAATGATTTTAGTTAATAGCAATGAGCTGGTGGTGTTGATCTTAAATGTTCTCTAACCCATCTGACTTTTTTCTCCCCCACATACCTTTTTTACTTTTTTAACTCTGCAGTTTCCTGGCTCATTTCCACATTTCCCCGATGATCTAAAGAGTGTGTGTGTGTGTGTGTGTGTGGTGTGGGTTGTGTAAATGCCCTGTCTGCCACGCACACAAACACCCTATCAAGTCTGCAGCAGGCAGTGCCAGTGAGCCAAAGCCTGCCTTCAGTACAGCCTGCACACATTGTTCTCTCACCCCCTTTCCCTGGTATATAATGAGTCACACATGTAGCTTGTTGTTGGTGTGAGCTGGACTGTCGGATTTTGAATATGAGTAATTTGCCAGTTCCGTCTAGGGGTCTCTGGTAACCTCATAACCCATGAGACTGAAGCTTTGTTGTACGCTGTTTCCAGTCTATTATTATCTTTGTTCTGTAGAGGAATGTGGCGCTAAAGTAGTTACCTGTGCATTTTCAGTTTTCACAAACTCCAGCCCATTTTCTAAACACATTTAAATACCTTCTGAACCATAGATCATGGGTGAGCACTTTGAAAGACTAATTTGAATTTAGTGACTGTGCATTGTAGCGCTCATTCCTGGGACAGAAAGGGGAAATATCGCTGTTGGTTAGATGGAGAGAATCCTTTTAGCTCCGCAAAGAGCTTGAACTCTAAGGTTCTGGAATGTTAATCATGCAGAAAATTGTGTTCATCGGCATTATAGCTGGATCAGTCCTTGGTGACTAGATACTCGTTGGATAGTATAGCTTGTTAAAGGTGACCTGAGCATTTAGTGCATTTAGAGGTAGCATACCCTCCTAGAGGCAGTTTGTAGGAAGAGCTGTGCATAGCATCCATACGAGGATGTTAGGTGGAAGAAATACCCACATTGTTTGTTCTTTCTGCATCTCCCCAAACCATACACATACTGTAAAGTCTCAGTCCCACTGCAAGGCATCATGGGTATGCAACACCACATGGAGAGCAGCCTGAGAAGGCTGTGCCAGAACAGATTTTAAACAGGCTTGTACATCTGATCCAGTACAGTCTGAGAGCGATAAGGTATGCAAACCTGTTTCGTCCTGTTGGGACCCCTCAGTGTATTACAGCCATTATCTCAGCCTGGTACCAAGTTAGAACCCCAAAGCATCGGGCATTTAGATATACTCTGAGGTAGATGATCGAAGAGGCAGTCTGTGGATTCTTTAGTATTGTCGACTGGCATTATGTGACTCTCCGGTTATCACAGGATAACTGCATACCTCAGAACTCATAGTGTATTTCTCATTAAATATACTTCTTTAATTGTTATGACTATTTTATAAGAGAAACAACACACTTCAAGATGTCTCAGTGCTCTAGAATGTATTGGGCAGGTTTGGTTGTTGCTTGGCACGGGCTATTCCTTACACAGTATCCAAGGAGCCTCTAGTGATTTTAATGCTACAAACATGAATTTAGGAAGGTGATAAGGCCACCAGCCCATTAAGTTCTTTCCCCCACAAACTCAATATGAATACCCTATCTGCGTATTGCTCAAGGTACTTATCTAGTTGTAATGTTTATTTGCCTATTTTTAAAAGTCAAGCAGACCATGATGGCTCAGACTTGAAAACTCTGAGTATTTGAGAGGTGTCTGTGCTCTACAAGTATTCCTGGCGATGTTGCTTAAGCGATGGCTCGGATTTCAGTGGCTTTGCAATGAGTTTGGCTGTTCCTTGTGTTTGTGATAGGACATAGTCAGTCGTATCCTTCCATAAGCAGCTCCAGGGCAGGCTGTGTGATGTGCTGTCCCTGTTTCTTTGCTATGATACTGATAGCTTTTCACAGCTGTGCAAGATAGCACTTGCCAAGCGCGTGTGTTGTGTTGCATTTCAGTGTTCCTCAGTTGTTGGAAAATAGCCAGCTATCTAAAACATCAAGATTTCATAAAGACGACAGTTTAATTAGAGGACACCTAAACAAGCATGATGGAGGAAAAAGGTAATTCAGTCATAGCACGCTAGATTGTAGCCTTATCATACCATGGCTGTATTTGGTTTCATGCTGTATGCCATTTTTGTATGGTTTCATGATAGAAATTAAGTGTAAACAAACCAACATATTCAGAAGTTGCGCTCTTCCTGACTAGCCCAAAAATGGCTGTGACATCAGTGCGCAACAGCATCATCGGAGTGAGACTGCACCATCTATATCAGTGTATCTAATGGTACAGAATTAGTATTTATGGCATGTCCTCCTCTGTATTGTCTTAATCATCCAAACCTTATGCTTGGCTTCTGTGACTAACCCAGGGTTACGCAGTGGCAAAGTAGCAAACCTGGGTCTTCCGGTTCATAGTTCTGTACTCTAACCAATAGAGCACACTGCCTGTGATAGGTTATTATTGCAGTAGCATTTTCTGAATTAAGAGACCAATTGTATCTGTACAGTGTGCTCGGAGATTGCATTTACACTCGCCTTCAGTCTCCCAGCAGAGTTTTTACCACTGCAACAGAGTGGCCAGTTCACAGCATGGCATACTGTGGTTCCAACAAGCCGCATCAACAGTAAATTTGTCAAGTCAGCATTACAGCAGTGGCGCAGTGCCGACAGTTGGCATTGTGCCATCAGTAGAACAGTGTTTTTTTGCAAGGGGCACCCCCCCCCACACACATTTTAAGATAATCAGCTTCGAGTCAGAGTTGTTCTGGGAAGGGGTCAAATCACCAGAGAAAAGCAGTGTCAGTGTACCACAGACCATTACAGTGAACTGCTGATTTTGTTGCTGTAATGGTCTTTGCAGTATTTTCGTCACTGTTTCAATGATATGTGGCACACTGCAGACAGATTGCAGTGAGCAGATCCTATGGTGAATGCAGCACAGTGCTGCTGGTGCCATCGTATGTATGTACGTACATACATACATATGTAGATACATACTTACATGCATACATACTTAGAATGAAACACATGTCTGTGTCTTCTGTTCTAAGCCTTTGCAGACTGTGTGAGGGGCCGTTGGCACCGTGCATTCCTGCCAAATGCAAAACCAGCCTAAACTCTCATGGTGATTTGCATATACATGCCATGATGCTTTGCATTATGGGCATATGTGTGATTTTGTATGTACATACTTACATACATATGCATGTACACACACTGCTATTTAGGGGTGAGAAGAATAGTGGTCCAGCAAATTCCTCCCTCCCACTAGCTCAGTGGGAATAATTGAATACCCAGTCTCCTGATTTTCTTGAAAATGATGATCGAGTCTTGAGTAATGTTCATGTCCATTGGGTAGCCCACTGCAGTATTTCTTCTGGCTGGGAGCATCCACTAAGCTAAGAGAAATGACTGCACCGGATTACAGATCTCTCCAGACAGTGTTCCAGAAACAAAACATGACATGGTAAGTTACACTTCTCACCGTGCCTTGTTTCAGCAACACCAAGCAGCCTGGGCATTGAATGTAGAGAAAATGGGCCTAAATTAAGTCTTATTAAAACGTGAAAGGTTCCAACAATAGACTGAATACCAATTAATTGTTGAGACCTCATTGGAAGCATGCTTGACTCATCCCACCCCCTGGTCCCCTGATCTCAACAAATGAGTAGTGTAGCATGGGGTGGTGGCTAGTAGTCATAAGTTTAATCCCGCCAGAGCCATTTACTCACTGTGTGACCTCAAGCAAGTCGTTTAAAGGGACACTGTCACTCTCTTTTGCATCATATGATTTCTAGTTAAAAACCCACATTTTATCATTCCTTACCTTCTCTAAAATTCATTCATGTTAGTAGAACTGAAATGCATGCCAGTGGTGTAGTTATACCCAGCATTGTTTTGTTTCAAATCCTTGGTCTACTCTTACTGCATACTTCCTGAACATTAGGCTTGCCCCCAAACAGTGCAGCTACTCATGATGCAATAGTCTGCTTTCCCCCAACTGTATAACAAGTGGCTAGATGGTGTTGGAGGTGTTCCTAAGTCCAGGAAAGATGTAGTGGGAGTTGATCAAGGACTGTAAACAGGCACGTTTTTGTGAGGTAGCACCAGTATGGTGGACAATCTGTTATTCACTTTTAAAGAAGAATCAGATTCAAACTGCCGAGAATGGATATATGAGGATTATCGACACCCAGAAGACTGGGCCCGATATCCCACGTGTGCGCTGGATCATCCAATATCCTGACTGTGAAAATGCCCGACAATGCAGCTATGCCATTTCTGTAGGTGGGCGGGGGCTCTGTCCTCACACCCCATCACAATGGGGCTTCACCCCCACACCTCTTAAATTAATATAATCAACTCCACGTCTTTTCAAGTTGGAGAGTCGGGCATTTCACAGTCGGGATGGCGATCCGTCGGGCTAACTGGTTGTCGGGTGCGGTCTCCTGGGTGTCAGTATTGTGAGTTTCAGGTTTTTAAAATGATACCCTACCAGCTACATTAGCAGTCATTGCAGAATGCAAAACAATCACGTTTTTTTTAAACTAGGGACGCTTTGAGGCCTAAGGGGGTTGACAGTGTCCCTTTAACCTCAGTGCTATAGTCCCAACCTTCTGTAAAAATGGATAAAAGGAGGACTCCACTGTTAAGAAAATGTTGCTTCTCAGCTGAGCTATCCTAGGTACATAAATTAGATTGAAAAAATTCAAGGCTGCTGTGTCTGCACCTCTCTTCATGCTTGGGGGGGGCGTGGCAGGGCAGCAGTTGCCGTCATTGTTGATATCAATGCTGCTGATTGGTCAGTTTGCGGGGAGGGGGTGGAGGCATGAATACCATTCTTTTTCTTTCTGGGGGATGAGTGCCTCTTCTTTGTGGGCTCCCTGGGCTCACTTGCGAACCATGTTGTCTTATGGCAGTGTTTCCCCATCTCCTACTCTGCCAGTGGTGTTGACACAGCTGCACCCTTTTTCCTGTTGGGAGGGTGGACGAGCAACTTCCTTCACAGCCAGTGCCAGTGCCTCTCCTTGGTCGGCCAGCAGGGTGTGTGTGAGAATGCAGAGCATCCCATGTCCTCCCTCCTTGCCCTAGGAGCCAAGCGCCTCTCCTCTGTGACATGCCAGGCCTTCCACTGGCCTCTGCTTGTAATTCCACGTATCCCGCACAGACACTGTCATAGCAGATGACATAATGATGCACTGCTGCCTAACTGCAGGGCTGGCCTCTGGCTCCAGCCTTCTATTTGTTTTAGTGGATATGCAGTTTACTGCACCTCATTGTATCATCTGCCTGAGTTAAGCAGTCAGTGGTGTTTTTTTTTTATTGTTACTTTTTCTCCCCACTTCAGTTGAGGCCCCATTCTGTCTCTCAACCCCCAACCCAATCATGTATCTTTGGAACTTACAGTGGAGCCCGCCAGGATATAATGCAGTGTTCTCAGGTTACTGCATGACAAAAAGAATTAGCTGCCATTGAAATTGCCTTGTCTTCTGCAGTACCTCAGCTGCAGAATACTGCAGTATTGCAGTGCATCCTGGCGGGCTCCACTGTATCTCAACTCTGCAGTAGCTTCTGGGGTTTGCTCCCCTCTGGGACCATCAGTGGCACTGGTGGACTTCCTCCAGAGATTGAATCAAGCGCGAAGAAGTCAGGAGCTCAGTGAACAGTCTGGACCCTCGAAGGTAAAGGTGTCATCCGGCCTCAGCCAGCCTTTTCTCCTCCTCATTTTCTTTCTCCTCCGAGAAGGCTTTGTGAATGTGTTTGCATGCAGTCAGTGGGAATGCACGGTGAGAGCCTGCCAGTCTGCCCCTCTTTTGCCATCCTATGTTGCTGCTTCACCTTCTTGCCCCCAGGTGGCGCCAGCATGTCGGGAACAGACAACCTCCAACAATGGAGGAGGCGAGCATCCACTGGGATGCTCAGTCCTCCCTCCAGCCGTCCCCTGGTGAACCAGGCTTGTTTCTGAGCCTGGTTTGTCAGTTTTATGAGAGGTAGTACTACTGCTGTGCTAGCAGTCTAAGGCATTGTTGATACTATACTATAGGTTAATAGGGC
Source organism: Neoceratodus forsteri (assembly GCA_016271365.2). Taxonomy (NCBI): domain Eukaryota; kingdom Metazoa; phylum Chordata; order Ceratodontiformes; family Ceratodontidae; genus Neoceratodus; species Neoceratodus forsteri. The sequence goes on along the minus strand of CM028131.1, from coordinate 1,329,592,170 downwards.
CTTTACATGGTGTCTTTTATGGCATAAGACTCTGTGTACATGTGGTGTGAATGAGAGGACTGCAGAGTGAAGCTGAACAGTTCTGACTGCCCAAGCCTCATGAAAGGAGTCTTTTATACCATAAGAGATATCTGGTGGTGGCCCTGTTAACTTATGTGTTATAATTTACTTGAGATATTTGGAGTGACTTACAATAGGTTTTTAAGTATTTTAAAATTAAATTAAGCCACCCTCCCCCCTGGCTGTGAAGTGGAATCTTCCACTCCTCATGTTCTTGCATGAGAGACCACCGTGTGCAGGATAAGAAGTACAGTGACGCTGTGTGCTGACTGGCCCAAGTCATGTACCTGATTTATAATGCAGTCTTAATGCAAGTCATATGGAGTTGTGTTTGCCTCAGAAAAAAGAAATGCCGATGTTTTGAGAGAACAAGGTGACGACAGTAAAATAATCTGAATCTTCCAAATGTTGTATTTTAATATTAAAAATAGACATTCTGTTTGCGCTTCAGGATGAGCTCTTCCATTGCACATGAGTTAGACGTTTTCTAACGAATAATGATATATCTCAGACTACAAGTCCTAGTTATTTATAATGTTCTTGCAACTTTTGTGGATGTTGGGTGAGGGGAAGGTGGTGGTGGTAACGGGAGTGATGGGGGCACTCCCAAGTACTTTTACTTGGGGTGCCATTGTATCTAAAATCATCTGAGATACCCCTTCTTATATGAAGTTGTGTTCACCTCAGAAAGATGTTTTGACAAAATGAGGTGACGGTATTAAAGAGTCAGAATCTTCCGAACATTGTATTAAAAAACAAAATTCTGTTTCTGCTTGAGAATGAGTTATTTCATCACTCATGAGTCAAATGCCTTCCAAGAAATAATGATATACTTCAAACTGTTAGTGTCACTAATCTATTTTTTTGCTTTAGAGAGATTCATCGAAGCACACTAGCCAAAAAGCCAGTTCCTGTGGTATTATGCACAAGCTAAGCAAACGGTCACTTGTAGCGCCAGCATATTAGAAGTGCTTTAAAGCAGAAAGTAGAAACAGAGCTCAGCTTGAAATGCAGAACAAGGGCTAATGTAAAGAACAAAATAGTTGTTTCTACCCTTGTTTTCAGAATATTGCAATGTTTGTGGATCTAGGGTGGGGTGGGGGGAGGTGGCGGTAATGGGAGAGATGGAGGGAGTACACCCAGTGTGTCTGCTTGGGTGCCAGGGCATCTTAAATCAACCCAGATCCCCCTCTTCTCAATCTGGGAATTTAATTTCCTTTTTTCATTTCAGTCCTGACATACCATGCTGTTCTTCTACTAAATACTTTGCGGGTGTAACTAATGAACTGAAGACAATAACTGCATGGTTCTTATTTTCTTGTTTGTTTGAAGCACGGCTAATGTAGCCCAATTCAACTTCTAACACATTAGCAGTGTCAGGACGTTTTACTTGGAGCATTTGATGATAATCTTCAGGGGCCGGGTTTTCAAGGATTGTTGTCACTCGCATGCATCTGAAGGGCTGGGTGCCCCGACATGCTCGGCAACACAATAAAAAAAGGCACAACTGTTTTCATTTTTGAAACTCAGCCTTTTTAATGGTCACAGGCATACATTATGTAGCCAGACTGATGTTTTAATATAGTATACAGCATGGTACATCTGCTGGATATTGCATTCTCTAGTATCCGTACAAGGGTAGCACATTTGCCCATCTCCTCTCCCTTTTGGTCAGGGGAGTAAAGTGTCCACATCTTGTAGGGTATGCATAGCATAAAGAAATGTCAAACCAAACAGAGTTTACTGTCTGTACAATTAGATCCATAATAAAGGAACAAATATGTTCTTTTTTTTAATTTTCCTCTGAAGTAGCTTGCCTAATACTTGGTTTGGGGCCTGCTAGCCCTGGGCAACCTCTCAGCCCCGTCTACCTCTACCCCCACTGTCCCTTCAGTGGAGGTCCTTGTGGTGCAGAACCCAAGAGAGTACCCACAGTAGTAATCTTTATGACATTGTTTTTATTTTTCCAAAAGGTTTTTCTCCCTTGGTGGCACTGGGCAGGTTCCGCTCAGGTCCTCTCCTCGAGAGGGCTTGTTCCACCCCCCCAGCTCTGGGCCATCATCCTACTTGCCCCGGTGCTCTGTTTTTCTGTTTTTCCCCCATTATCCCGAGACACTGGTACATGTATGCGTATGTGCGTGGAGCCGCCCATGCTCTCCGAGGCTCCGGTGATGACCTCGTCCTCCTACCTGACTTAACTTCCCCCCCAGACCAGGTGGGAGGAAGAGGCCATCACCAGGTTCCTCCCCTAGGCTTGGTGCTGCCACCGAGCCTCCACCTGGTGGCAGCCAAGAGCCGGGGAAACCCCACATCCCTTCCCGGGGAGAGGAGAGCTGCCTGGTAACAGCTCAGTCCAAATCCTCGCCTCCCTCCCCCCCGCCGACCCCTGGTGACTCATGCTTGTTCCCAAACATGGGTCGCTGACATGGGAAAAGGTAAGGCGCCAGTGCCTCAGCCCTCTTTGCCACTGGACCGCTTGGCATTGTGTTTTTCTCTGGTTTTCTACCCCCTCTTACCCTCCATTCACTCTGAGAATAACAGTTGAGACCTGACAGTCCTAGGCTACACCATGTTTAGACAGGATAGAGGAAAAGATAAAGGAGGTGGTGTTGCCCTGTATGTAAGGGAGCACAGAGGCAGTGGAGGATGGAAACATCAGGGAAGGTAATGAAGAAACAGAATCACTGTGGGTTCAGCTCATGGTATCCTCAGGCTAAATACTACAGATGTGGGTGATCTGTAGACCTCCAGGACAGGGGGAAGAGAGAGATAAAGAACTGTGGCAGAACCGGAAAGGGGGATGGCAAAGGGGGAGTTGGTGGTGGTGGGAGAGCTAAACCTGCCAGATATTGATTGGATCATTCCGACAGCCAGGAGCTCCAGATGTTAGACCTTGCTAAATACATCGCAGCAAAGCAAAAGTGATTAGTGCTGCGATCGGCAACTAACTAGGTGGTGCTAGTGCTGAGGGCTGCCAGCCCACAGTCAAACCAAACACAAACAGATGCACCTGCACTCAGATAACTCGTAGAGTAGGAATAATCCAGGTCTAGGCAAAAAGTATAATTCCACAGTGATATTAATTCAGTGCAGAGCAGCCCAGAGGTACACAGAAACAAGGAGCGTACTTGCCCCAGCGCTTCGACTGTAAACCGAGTCTTCATGGGGGGGGGGGTGAGAATTAACTGTTTCAAGATAACCCTATATACTGGGTCCAGTTAAGTGAAGCACCAATCACAAGTGACAAAACCCATTTAAAAAATAATACAATTAAATTAAAGTAATGAAATAATGCTCCACAATGGACACTAGGTAGAGCTGCTTTAATAAGCGCTATCCCCTAATTGATAAACTCTGTCAACATACATTTCTAAGAGGGTGGAGCAAATGAAAAAAAAAGCTAAATCTCCAGCACGTCAAAGCAACATATTAGGTAATAACTCCAAGGCAACAAAGTTACAGGACCTCCCGGTAAGTGAGGACCAGAAAGCTAGAGGGTAGCCAGATGAAATGGAGACAGACCTAGGGAAAACAAAACATAAGAGAAACTTAGGAAGGCTATAACAATATTGCAGAAATGCAAAAGCTAATAATGATAATTAAACAGCGCACAAAAATAAACACTAAACGTGTATTTCATTTTTTTGTCAGAAAAGGTTTAAGGTACCATTTATCATTGAGACCACTGGGCTTTACACTTCGTAGGATGTATATTCTCATACTCTCCCTTTGTAAAAGTAGGTTGGCTCTGTTGCCTCCATTCTTAAGTGGTGGCACATATTCAAGTCCTAGAAACCTGAGATAATCCGGTTTGGATCCATGCATTTATGTGAAGTGTACACCTACAGGAGTGTCCTGTTTGTCATTCACAATTGGGAAAACATGCAACTGTATCCTCCGAAGGGAATTGGCAAGGTTAGAGGAATGGTCAAATGTATGGCAGCTTAGATTCAATGCTAAGAAGTGCAAGGTAATGCACCTGGGAAACAAAAACCCAGGGGAAGAATACACAATGGGGGGTGAGATACTGACAACAACAAAAATGGAAAGGGACCTGGGGGTAGTCATATCAGATGACCTAAAGGTGGGAAAGCCATGTGAGAGGGCAGCAAGGAGGGCTGGGGGGATACTGGGATGCATAGGGAGAGGCATCACCAGCAGAAAACAGAAAGTTATTATCCCTCTGTACAGACAGTTGGTGAGACCCCATCTGGAGTACTGCGTGCAGTTCTGGAGACCCAATCTCCACAGATATAGACAGGATGGAGGCTGTCCAGAGGAGGGCAACTAAAATGGTGCAGGGCCTGCACCGGAAGACATATGAAGAGAGACTTAAGTAGCTGAATATGTATAGCCTCGAGGAAAGGAGAGAGAGGGGACATGATAGAAACTTTCAAGTATCTCAAGGGAATCAACAAAGTCCAAGAGGGTAGCATCTTTCAAAAAAGGTGTGCAAGAACAAGGGGCACAATGTGAAGATAGAAGGAGAGGCTCCAGAGGTAATTTAAGGAATGTTTTTTCACAGAGAGGTTGTGGATGCATGGAATGGCCTTCCGGAGGAGGTTGTGGAGTCAAAACCAGTGGTGGAATTCAAGCATGCATGGGACAGTCATAAAGCAATTCTAGGGGGTGGGGGTAGGAAGAAGTAGGCTGCTGGTTAACTAGGATCTGCAGCTTATCCAATAGGTAGGGAAATGGGCAGACTGGGTGGGCCAAGCAGTCCTTATCTGCCATCAAAATCTATGTTTCTATGTATACCACATAAGGTGTATCGCAGATAATGAGTTCTCTGACCTCAACTTTGATGTCTTCACATCTGGGGTGTGTAAAATGTTTAGTTGGCATACCCTACTTATGTTACAGCAGTTGCATCTGTAGTAACTGTTGGGACGTTGTGGTAACCATGTGCTGTTGGATTGGATATGTGTGGGTCCTACTATGTACTAGTCTGTCCCTCAGGTTATTACCTCGACTAAAGGTAATTCTGGTTTTAGTCCCTACGGACAGCCCTACTTCACTATCACCAAGAAGTATGGGCCAGTTCCTATGCAGGATATTGACAGTCTGACCTGCAACATTTTTATTTATTTATTTAACAGACTTTAGGATTACAACCTTTGAGTCAAGGACTCATTTACAAAGGCTCCGTGTCAGAAAAACAAACATAAACACTTACTACATATAGACATTGAATGGCAGCTAAAGGTTACAGTTCTTTTAGTTATACAATATTGCAGAATCAAGATTAGCTCTACATTGCATTGAACGTGTTACTGAGAGCTGTATTTTTACAGTTTTCAAGAGAACAATAAGTTTGCTGATACAGGAAGGGAGTAGCAGGTTTGATATTTACAGCGAAGTAGAGAATTAGACAGATACCTTGTGAGTGCAGCCAAAGGAGGCATTGTTAATAGGTAATGTTTGGTAGCCCTATCAGTAGGAGCTCAGTGGCGGAGTGATTCCGTAAGATGACAGATAGATGTCCCAGCACTAGCTGGTACATTGGCAGCGCCGTGAAGCGAGAGTGTGTTCTTTGAGGGCTGACTTGAAAGGTCCTAATTTGGAGATGGAGGAGACATCACGGGGGAGTTCATTGTACGAGGCTGGGGCCCTGTGTGGGAATGACCTTTAGACTAAGGAGGTTCTAACCCTCGGGATGGACCACACCTGTCGGTTGGCAGTGCGGATGTTCACCGAGGTGTGGGAGGATAGGAGAGAGGTAGAAACCCTCAAGGTTTAAGCCCCAGGTGTATTTTCTTTGTGAGGAGGCATGTTTGATAAAATAGCCTTTCATCCAGGGTAAAGAGATTTGTCAGGGCATATAGGGTACAGGTATGGGTATGCTTGTCTGCCCCCAGTGAGGAGTCTGCATGCTTTGTTTATGGCAAGGTGGAGTTTGTTAAGGGCTGTGTGGTCAGCAGCCGAATAGATAGTGAGCCCATAACCGACTAGGGAGAGGACTGAGGAGGTGACAGCCAGATTAAGGGCTTCCAGAGGTAGGCAATCCTTGTGCCGATACAATAGGTCTATATGGACATTTATGGCTGATGATAGAGTGTCAATGTGTGAATGAAAGGAGAGGCTGGAATCAAATGTAAGGCCCAAGTATTTATATGTATGGACCTGTTCTAGAGGAAGGAGAGAGTGGGAGAGGATTGTTAGCTGTGCATTCTTGGCCTTATTCTGTTGATGGGCAAAGAGCATAGTCTTTGTCTTTTTTACATTGACCACAAGTCTTTGGTCTATGAACCAATTTTCAGTCTGGTTAAATGTGTGTTGGAGGGAGGACTGCAATACTGTGGGATCTGGGTGTGAGGCAAAAAGAACCGCGTCGTCCACATAGAGTAGTAGGTTGCCGGAGCAGGAATTGGGCAAGGTGTTTAGGTAGATGCAGAATAATAGAGGGCCAAGGATGGAGCCCTGGGGAACCCCAGAGTGGACTGGCAGGGTGGTTGAGAGGGTGTTGTTTATTTTGACACATTGTGATCTAGCTGTGATGTAACTGGTAAACCAGGAGATGGGTCCTTGGGACGGGCCTATGTGGCGGAGTGTGCTTAAGAGTAAGGGGTGGGAGAAACTCTGCTATGAAGGTGCGTGGTTGTGTGCCCTGTGCTTGTGTGACCCTATCCACATCCTTGAGGAGATCTTCTCTGTTTCATTTAGATACCTTCTCCTTCGTTTGTAGCAATAAATTCCTGCTGTAGCCTCTATCTTCAAATCTATGCATCAGCTCATCTGTTTGTTTCTCAAATTCTATAACAGAGCTACAGTTTCTTTTAAGTCTCAGAATCTGCCCATATGGTATAGAGTTTTTGAGACTGTGTGGAAGGGCACAGCTAGCAAGCAGTAAGGAGTTGGTAGCAGTGATTTTTCTAAAACAAAATGTTTCAATACTGTTTTGATTAACCTTAAGACTAAGATCTAAGAATGTAATATTCATGGGGTCAGAGTTATAGGTGAATTTCAGATCATATTCATTGTTATTAAGCCAACCCATAAATTCAGAGTTACCTTCGCCATCTCCCTCCCAAACACACAACACATCATCAATAAAACGATGCTAGTATATGATATTTTTAGAGTAAGGGTTGGTATCGGAGAAAACCACATCCTTCTCCCACAAGCCCAAACACAGACTAGCATAGCTCGGTGCCATGGCAGCACCCGTGGCTGTGTCACATTTCTGGAGGTAATAATCCCCTGGAATTCAAAATAGTTGTATGTCAGCAGGAATTCAGTGGTCTCTAAAATAAAATCCTGTGGGATCATATCTGTTCTGGATAGCTCGTCCATCCAGAATTTAACAACTTGAAGTCCCAGGTGATGCTGAATAGAGGCATACAAAGATTCAACATCAATCCCCAATGAGTTATAGGTTTTTATCCATTCTATTTCCTTAGTATTACGCACATCTTTGCTATCTTTAATGTATGATGGGAGTTCTGAAACTTTAAACTGTAAAAAAAAGTCAATAAACTTCCCCAGATTTTGTGTTATAGAATTACACGCCGACACAATGGGCCTACCTGGTGGGTTCACAAGGCATTTGTGCACTTTAGATAGTGTGTAAAAGCTAGGGTTCATAGGATTGTCCTACCAGATGAAATAATATTCTTTATCAGATATTAGGCCTGTATCTACTGCATTTTTTAACAACAAAAAACTTTCTTTCTTGAAGTCTCGAGTAGGGTCTGTTGGTAGTTTACAATAGTTCTTTGGATCATTAAGTAATGTAAGGGCAATGTCACAGTACTGTTCAGCATCCTTCACTACAATGTTCCCCCCTTTGTCCACTGGTTTAATAACAACAGACACATTGGTCGAGAGGCCTTCTAGAGCACTTCTCTCCTTCCTGTTCAAGTTATAATATTTAGGGGCAGCATTATTTATAAGAACTTCCTTAACTTGTTTAGATACTGTTTTTTCAAATACCTGTAAGGTAGGATTAAACATATTAGGGCAAAAAGTGGAAGCACCAGTAAATCTGCCCTTTCTAAGGCTAGATATATGATGGCTAGCAAGTAATAATGAATTACCTGTAGGTTGAGACTGGGAGGTTAAAAGGTCATGCTCCACTTGATCTGCTAAAAATAAATTATCAAACATTTCCAGATTTAAAACTAGCATTTCCCAAGTCCAAACTGTCATATTTTTCCATGTCCTCAACCGTAACAGTCTGTACAGCATCATCCTGTAGGGCAGTAAATCCAACTCTTCAGAACTCCTGGAATCTTCCATATTAATGCCTCCCCCCAATATTTGCAAAATTCTGCTGATGGTGACAGAAGGTTCTTAGTTTCATTTTTCAAAACATCTTATGCAAATCCAGTTATTTGAAAATCATTAATAGAGGTGGTCGGGACAAACTTCAAGCCCCTCTGCAGTACCATAGTCTTAGTGTTAGTGAGTGAGTGATGAGAGAGATTTATGATCTGTAACTTATGTCCTTGTTCCGAGCCCATAGTGCTTTCTCTATTTTTGATGGCCCTTCTTCCACCCGTCTTGCCTCTCCTTGTTTTTCTGACCCTTGCGTGGGAATCTCTGCTGCAGTGCGTTGGTCTTTGTCCAAAAAAGGCCTTTTGTCTTCTCTACCTCTTTTCGAGTTTTATCTTTTACTACTGCTATGATTCTTATTTCTATTACTGGACTGGAAACGCACCCTGGGATGTCCCCGGCTGGTAGAGCATTGCCAGACCCATACGATGATATGCCCCTTCTTGTAGTCTAGTTTATCCCTGAGCAATTTGTTTGCTTTTTTGTCTGTAATGTCAAGTTCATATTTCTGGAACTTGTTCCTAAGCTTTAAATCAAATTCTTTAAATTCAGGGTCATTTGTAAATGTTGCTATAAGTGTTTTAGCTTCCTGGAGCTCTTTAATCAAAATATCATATTTTAACTTATCATGTTTAATCAGGAGCTCAAGATTGATTTTGGAGCACTCACAGGCTGCTCGAATCCATTCCTTTTTAAATGGAGACTCATCAGCGCCACTCGAGGGAGAGACCTGGATATATAGTCCCCTCGGTGCAAGCCCCCTCTTAATGTATTCTTCTAATGTCGAAATGTTGTAGGTAATGTCTATGTGCGTTTCCAGTCCAGTAAAAGAAATAAGAACCATAGCAGTGGTAAAAGATAAAACTCGAAAAGAGGTGGGGAAGACAAAAGGCCTTTTTTGGACAAAGACCAACGAATTGCAGCAGAGATTCCCACGCAAGGGTCAGAAAAACAAGGAGAGGCAAGAGGGGTGGAAGAAGAGCCATCAAAAATAGAGAGAGCACTATGGGCTCGGAACAAGGACATAAGTTACAGATCATAAATCTCTCTCATCACTCACTCACTAACACTAAGACTGTGGTACTGCAGAGGGGCTTGAAGTTTGTCCCGACCCCCTCTATTAATGATTTTCAAATAACTGTGGATTTGCATAAGTTTTTTGGAAAAATTAAATTAAAAACCTTCTGTCACCATCAGCAGAACTCTGCAAATATGGGGGGCATCAATATGGAAGATTCTAGGAGTTCTGAAGAGTTGGATTTACTCATTTCTGCCCTACAGGATGATGCTGCACAGACTGTTATGGCTGAGGACATGGAAAAATATGACAGTTTGGACTTGGGAAATGCTAGTTTTAAATCTGGAAATGTTTGATAATTTATTTTTAGCAGATCAGGTGGAGCATGACCTTTTAACCTCCCAGTCTCAACCTACAGGTAATTCATTATTACTTGCTAGCCATCATATATCTAGCCTTAGAAAGGGCAGATTTACTGGTGCTTCCACTTTTTGCCCTAATATGTGTAATCCTACCTTACAGGTATTTGAAAAAACAGTATCTAAACAAGTTAAGGAAGTTCTTACAAACAAGGCTGCCCCTAAGTATTGTAACTTGAACAGGAAGTAAAGAAGTGCTCTAGAAGACCTCTCCACCAATGTGTCTGTTGTTATTAAACCAGAGGACAAAGGGGGGAACATTGTAGTGAAGGATGCTGAACAGTATTGTGACATTGTGACATTGCCCTTACATTGCCCTTACATTACTTAATGATCCAAAGAACTATTGTAAACTACCAACAGACCCTACTCGAGACTTCAAGAAAGAACGTTTTTTGTTGTTTAAAAAAATGCAGTAGATACAGGCCTAATATCTGATAAAGAATATGATTTAATCTGGCAGGATAATCCTATGACCCCTAGCTTTTACACACTACCTAAAGTGTACAAAAGTCTTATGAACACACCAGGTAGGCCCATTGTGTTGTGGTATAATTCTATAACACAAAGTCTGGGGAAATTTATTGACTTTTTTTTACAGTTTAAAGTTTCAGAACTCCCATTATACATTAAAGATAGCAAAGATGTGCTTAATATTAAGGACATAGAATGGATAAAGACCTATAAATCATTGGGGATTGATGTTGAACCTTTGTATGCCTCTATTCAGCATCATCTGGGACGTCAAGTTGTTAAATTCTGGATGGACGAGCTATCCAGAACAGATATGATCCCACAGGATTTTACTGTAGAGACCACTGAATTCCTGCTTACACACAACTATTTTGAATTCAAGGGGGATTATTACCTCCAGAAATGTGGCACAGCCATGGGTGCTGCCAGGGCACCTAGCTATGCTAGTTTGTGTTTGGGCCTGTGGGAGAAGGATGTGGTTTTCTCTTATACCAACCCTTACTCTAAAAATATCATACACTGGCATCGTTTTATTGATGATGTGTTGTGTGTTTGGGAAGGAGATGACGAAGCTATCTCTGAATTTATGGGTTGCCTTAATAATAATGAACATGATCTGAAATTCACCTACAACCCTGACCCCACGAACATTACATTCTTAGATCTTGGTCTTAAGGTTAATCAAAACAGTACTGAAAACATCTTGTTTTAGAAAAACCACTGCTACCAACTCCCTACTGCTTGCTAGCAGTGCCCATCCACGCAGTCTCAAGAACTCTATACCATATGGGCAGATTCTGAGACTTAGAAGAAACTGTAGTTCTGATATAGAATTTGAGAAACAAACAGATGAGCTGATGCATGGATTTGAAGATAGAGGCTACAGCAGGAATTTATTGCTACAAATGAAGGAGAAAGTATCTAAAGTAAACAGAGAAGATCTCCTCAAGGATGTGGATAGGGTCACACAAGCACAGGGCACGCAACCATGCACCTTCATAACAGAGTTTAACCACGTTGCAGGTCAGACTGGCAATGTCCTGCATAGGAATTGGCCCATACTTCTTGGTGATAGTGAAGTAGGGATGTCCGTAGGGACTAAATCCAGAATTACCTTTAGTTGAGGTAATAACCTGCGGGACAGACTAGTATATAGTAGGACCCACACATCTATCCGATCCAACAGTACATGGTTACCACAACATCCCAACGGTTACTACAAATGCCTACTAAACATTTTATACACCCCAGATATGAAGACATAAAAGTTGAGGTTAGAGAAGAGAGAAGTCTCAAGTTTTTTAATTTGAAAAAAGATGCCCCTGTTATAAAATATAAACAAACAAAAAATCACCCCAGATGTAAAGAACAAGCTGTTTCTGACACCTTGGAGGGACAGTGCCATGTGCTATCACAAAGCACTTGGGCTTCGTTTGAGGGCTTTATGATGTCACTGTTCCTCCTCCGTGTGACAAACAGTTTGTTCTTCACACTTGGGGTAACTAATTCTCTATAGGAGGTATTTCTGGCTAGTGCCGGGATCGTACCCCCACAGTTCCACTCTCCCCAAAAAAATCAAGATACTTAGTTTCCAGTACCCCTTCTAGTAGGGCTTTTCCTCCTGCCACAAAGGGGAGTTGGGGATGTATGATGCAGTGAATAGGGCTAGGGGGAGAGTGAGGCACCGTAGAGGGAAAGGTGGTATGTGTATGTGTGTGTGCATGCGTGCGTGTGTGCATGGCTCTGTCATCTTCAGTGCTTAGTATGGCCTCCCATTTTTGCATCTTCCATCACACCCAAACTGCCAAGGGCACTACTGTTACACCACCAGCAAGGGCCACTAAGACAGTGGTGTAGTATATCCCCCCTGCTCCTGTGGGGAGAACATCCAAAGGATGATCTCAAACCCTCTCTACTGGCCTCTGTCCCTGATGTCTACGCTCAGGACATGAACCCAGAACTTGTACCACAGCGGCCCCTTGCCACTTGGAGCCACAATGCTAGCTCGTTGTCTGTTTCACATCATCATTCCTGCTTAGTTCCATGATAGTGCAGGATGGTAGTCATCATTTGTTTTTCACTAGTTACTGATTTTTCTCATTTGATGCTTTTTCTGCTGGTTTTCTTTTTATATGTGAAATGTGGCCTGCTCATGCATATAAATAAAGTATTGCCCCTTCTCGTCCCCTTTCTCCCTGGCATGTGCCCATACACTGCAGGATAGGATGACATAGGGTTGTCCTAGGGTCCCATATAAGCTCTCCCTGTGAGCTGCAGAATTTCCTTTCCCAGTCAACAAGAACTACCTAAATAATAAAGTTGGTGCTAAATATAGTGTGCTTATATGGGCTTTCAGATTCGTTTTTAGGACTCAAATCAACGAAACCAGTGACTGCAACTAACTTTTGTTAGTACCTGCATAGTTTCATACTCGTCCTTCAAAGTTGGGTCCTGTTTTGAAAATGGGACCCTCCTTTAATTCAGCAATGCCAATAGACAGGCATTTGTGAGCAATTACAGACTTGGCATCTTGCTTGTAAATATCACACGTAACTGACATCTGGACTGTTTTCTAATTTGTTGACCAAAGAATCTAAACATTTCTGGCTGATTCTGGCCTACAGCACATGTTCATCTGCTTTGTCTGAAAAAGCAGCATAGGGGGGCGTGGCCAACAGCCGGGCTAGAAACCGCTTTCAAAGGAAGCTGTGCATCCAGATCCTAATTGACAAAAAATCAGCAATAAAACCACTCCTGTAAAATAAATGTCACCTATTTCAAGAGGTCTCGCTGAACTGAACAATTTGGTACCTCTTTTATTGAAATTGGACTTGGAGATCGTACATTATGGGCTGATCGAACAAAGCGGCTACAGGAGGAGATGGTACATGCCCGAAAGACACTAAGGCCGGGCAGAGCAAGGACCTGACGACTGGTACATTAGAAGTGGTGAACCAACCATCTAATGCCGCCCTTCTAAAGGCAATACAAAAACTGGACAGTCGGATGGAAGATTTCACTACTCAGTTCAAACTTATGGACTCAAAAGTTGGACAAGTAGCTGAGGACACCAAGGCAGCTGCTCGCTCAGCTTCTACTGCAATGACTGCCATGGTGGGCCTGGTGAAAGAGAACGGTCTGCTGAGGCGTCGCCTCTAAAACTTAGAAAAGTTGTCCAGAGCCACTAATATTAGAATTTTAGGCATCCCAGAAACTGCAGAAGCAGACAAACCTTTCAGTTTTCTGCGGGGCTTTCTTCAGGATCTCCTTCAGATATCGACAGCTTTTACAGTTGTTAAGGCCTATCGGATAACACCTTGTGGATTCAGGAACCGCACAATCAATGGCCTAATGCCACCACGCACCTTTCTGGTGGTACTGGGATCCATATCTCAAGCCAAGAAGTTTGGAACTATGGACTGGGAGGGGAATAAAATACATATATTTCCCAACCTGAGTTCTGCGACACAGCAAAGGAGAAAAGAGTATGATGCCACATGGACCCGTTTAAGGCGATTGGGGATCCAACACATATTACTGCTCCCGGCAAGTCTCTGCATTTTTTACAGAGGAAAAACTTTCCAGTTTTTGGATCCAGCTGAAGCGACCAAGTTTGCAGATCGGGTAGAGAGGGAATTTGAAGCGAAAACCCCCGAGATGGACAGTGGCAATGAGGACAGTGAGGGACAGACTGGTCCGGGGGTAACAAATAACAAGTAAAATCACGTTTGTCTTTGGTTCATGATTAACAGGTTTATAGCCTTAGATCTCTGAGGCTTCACACATCAATATACTGTATGTAATTGCTTACTAATTCTCTTGGTGGCATGGTCAGATGGGGGGCTGTTTATCTCCGTACTAGATTAGACTTTGTGATTGTGAGCTTCTTCACGTTTTAAGGAGGCTATAATTAACCTGAAGAGCGAAGCCTGAACCAGCTGAAACTTTAAGCGTAGTTTTGCTCCACAGAGAGTAAGTTTCAGAAATTGAAAGCTAATTCATTTTGCGACATATCGATGTTAGGGGGGAGATGTATCTATCTAGCTGATAGGGAACCTTTTACCTTTTCTCTTTAACAGATGTTTTGGTTAATCCCCCACTCTTGGCTGCATTAAGTCATTTCTATTACATATTACAGGACAGTAAATAATTCATTTTTAGGTAACCCTCCCTTGCTGTAACTCTAGGGGCTTAGCAAGTGTTGTTACTGTAAAATTCTTTAATGACATTCATCAATGTGATTATGCTATATCCTATGCTTGCCTATCGGTTTTGTATGATGTACATTTAATGCAGTAAATCAATAAAAAGAAAGTTAAAGAAAAAAAAGGAAAAAGCAGCACAGGAAACACGGGGGCTGCCATAGAAAATACATGAACGAGTTACAGTTCCCTGATTTTTTTGGGGTCGTGGCTATTGGAGGTCCTGTAGTGATGGGAGGGATTCAGGTTCCTATAGTAGTTAGATTTGCACTGTAGTATGTCTATGTTTTATAAACAATTTGATTTATAAACCTTGATAATAGGTGTATATCTTGTCATGCCAATGCAGTTATTTGAATTGAGAGAGGGAGGGAGAGTGCCAACCACAGGCAGGAAGTACTGGGAGAGATACCGAAGGAGATATTGAAAGAGAGTAGTTCTGAAAGACAGAATTCTGATAGAGAATTACAGAGTTTTTATGCATTAGCTGTGAGTGTGGCATAGGGATTTGGTTTTTGGTCTGAGGTTTGCTGTCCGATTACGGTGCTGAAATACTACATCAGGGAGGGTATGCGCTCTCTTATCTCACTATCATGTAGTAGAAGTTTACCAACGAAGTCAGAATTTTAAAACTCATTTAAATAACCAATGTAATAAATTGATTTTGCTAACTGATGGCTTTACTGCTGTTTAACCTCAACCACAGTTTTTATTATTTATTTAGCCTTTGTTTACCGGGTAAGTGCACTAGGCAAGAACCTGACTGTTTTCTGGTTTTATGGTGATCTGACAAAGATAAAAAGGGAAAACTGTAGGGCAGATGGTGAAAATGTCAAACCAAAGACTCTTTCCCTTCCTGTGGAGACTAGCAAGTTTCCTATTAACTGACAACAGCATGTGTGTGACTTGCACAGTGTAATGATCTACACCGTATGATAGCGTGAATGTTTCTTTTAGAAGGGTAAAACCTCTCTGGCTCTGGGTGGGGGGGTGCTCAGCAGGAGGGCAAGCACTTCTCATACCAAACCCCCAGGGGCTATGAAAATGTGGAATCCTTCATGCCTTTGCGAGAAATTGGTCTGTAAAAAAAATACCAGCTTAAAAAATAATGGTGCATGACCAACACAGTGGCTTAAACAGGCTGGCATGAAAAGAATTTATACCTGTTGGTTGTTTTGATGAAAACATTTAAAGGAAAACTATGTTGAACTTCCAAGTCATTTTTTTGTACTGTTATTTTAAATTCTGGTTCCAATTGTGTTACTGGCTCAGCTTGACTGGCCTTTTCAATGAATGTTTCTGAATTACTCCCTGCTGGTAAGGACCATTTTACAGCTCTGTGATGAAGTTTATGTCCTTAATAAGCTCTGCCATTGTCAAAAATGATCACATAGGAGCAAAACTCTACCCAAATTTAAAATCATACTACAAACAGAATTTACCAACATTTGCAATTGTAACTAATTGAAAATGGCTATCTGAGTGAACCTCTAACAGTGTAACGACCTTCTCAGGATCAGCATCTGCTGTCTTGGTCCATATGCTGTGTTTGTACTCCTGTCTGTCAATGTCGATACTAATATAATGAGTTTGCCCTCCTATCTGTATGTCAAAGCCACTGCAACCTTAATCGCAGGGCAGCTTTGGAAATAGGCCCATGGGGGTTCTACCAGTTCTTATCCTGTCTAAAAATAAAGATTTCTGTCTTAAAAAAACAACATTGCATCTGTATGTGTTCTGTTGTAGAAGTTTGTGGTTTGAAGGGACATAAAATACATCATATAGTTCTAAAATGGTATCACCACTCATACCTCTCAACCTCCTGACTCATAAATGAAGACAGGCTTTAAAAAATCAGGCAACGGACCAAAAATCTAGGACACATCTGAAAAATTAATGATATCCACTCAGGATACTGGTATGCATTTTCTGAAGAAGAAGAAGAAGTGTTGTTTGACATTATTTTGTGCTTACAACCTCCACTGTTGAGTCATGGAAATACACATTTTACGAGAGACAAAGATACCAGATCAATACCTCTGTTTGATCTTATTGATTACCTTCAGTAGGCTGAAAACGGAAACCATGTTTCATTTAATTATTTAACATTTCGTGAAATATGCTCACTGAGCAGGCACCCATTTCCAGGACCCTCAGGAAGGGATACAGCAGGGAATGAAACAGCAATAACAAATATAGTGACAACAACTGGTGCTTATGTAAGTAATAATACTCGACAGGTTGGGCGTTATTGGGATATAACAGACCGCCAAGGGGGCATAATGAGGCCCAGTGCCACAGGCAGAGGGCCTTGTAGCCCCTGGAAGGTCCTTTATATCCCATAACGCCCACCCTGGAAGGTATTATTACACTTAGATAATGGGCTGTATGTGACTTTTTTTTTAAATATAGCAGGGTAAAATATATATGTAATAAAAATAAATAAAAAAATACATGTAACTTTTGTAGTAAAGTAGTGCCTGAAGTATTGAAGTCACCACTGAAGGGCGCAGCTTTTTTTTAAAACTAGGTTGTTTATATTTATTTATTTTATTTGCTTTTGTTAACCGGGTAAGTCACACTAGACAGCCAAGTGCCTATTTTCAGGCGCGACCCGGGAGAGTTACAAGCTTGGATAAACAGGTACAGTGACAAATTGGTATTATATACAAAGAGCATTACATGTCATATAGAGAAATAAATGTAAAAAGGCAACCGGTAAGAAGACACCCGCCCGGGAGGGTTACAGACTGACCGGAGAGTTAAGAGATAGAGATATAACATACAAGTGAGTGAGTCAGATTTACATACAGTGGTATTGCAGGTGTTAACAATTATAGCATTACATTTAGCCAATTTCTTGACCAGTGAACAGGACAGTAAGTGCAGTGGACCTGGAGTGCGCAGAGACCCCCCTGTATGAGTATAGTTCAAGGGGTTACGGGGCGCAAGGACAGGTGGAGGAGCCCTTCAGGAAGGTCTAAAGGGATGTTTTAAACCCTGGATGGGAGGGGGTGGACTGAGTAAAGGCAGGGAATGAGTTCCATAGTTTGAGGGCATAGTTGGCGAAGGCCCGATCACCTGCAAGGGTGCGTGTTCTGGGAACCAAGCAATTTAGTGCCGCCCTTGACCTAAGGTGGTGGGAAGAATTGTCGGGGTTGAGGGGCAGGGCAAGGGTAGCGGGGGTGGCTGTTCTAACGATGTTGTCAATGAAGTTCCCTATTATGAAGATGCGATGCTTCTCAGGGGGAACCACTCGAGAGTGTAAAGGTCACAGCAGTGTCGGGGGCAGAGATCGCAAAGCGGCAGATGCTGTTGTAGGTCAGATCCCATTTCAAGAGGCTGGATTTTGGCACAGGGGGAAGATCACTAGCCCACAGCAGAGGGAGGGGAGGAGAACACCCTGTCAGGGGCCATCCGAGCTGCTGGGTTGAGGCAGTTTTTGGCTCTGTAGGCGAGTCCGAGTTTAACGTCCGTAGCCTTGCAGATGTTTCGGATATGAAGGGAGAGGTCCAGCTGGGGGTCCAGAGTGACGCCAAGGTACTTGACAGCAGCAGCTATCTGCAAGGGCAAGCCGTCAGCCCCGTGGATTAGAAGGGGGGCAGGGCAGGATTTTGTTCTATTCAGGGAACCAAAGAGCATAGCCTGGGTTTTTTGAGGTTGATGACAAGCTTATGCTCATCCAGCCAGGATTGGATCTGCTTGAAGTCGGAGTTTAGTTGAGAATTGATGGTGCCAATGTCTCGGGCACTATCCAAAATGACAAGGTCGTCGGCGTACAGGGTGGCAAGCCCATGGGTGATGATAGACGGTAATTCATTGATGAAAAGGGAGAAGAGCGTCTGGCTGAGGACGGACCCCTGGGGTACCCCACATTGGACAGTGGTGAAGTTGGAGAGGGTCCTGTTGAAGTTGGTGTATTGCTTCCTACCAGAGAGGTAATTGTGGAACCAGGCGTGAGCGGGGTTTGAGAGTCCGAGGGAGAGAAGAGTGGCACTGTGGAGGGAGTGATCTACCCTGTCAAAGGCCTTGGATAAGTCCATGAAAATCGCACCAGTGAGGTTGCGCTGGTCGGTTGCAGTTCTGACCTGTGAGGTGACTACAGCGAGGGCAGTAGCCATGCTGTGCCCCTTCCTAAACCCATGTTGGGCCAGAGAGAGGAGATTGTGCTCCTGTAGGTACTCGGTTAACTGAGAGGCCACAACTTTCTCTAGAAGTTTTGATGCGGCCGATAGAATAGCAATCGGTCGGTAGTTCAGGGGATCTTTAGGGTTTCCTTGTTTTAGGACAGGGGTGGCCTTGGCTATTTTCTAGATATCTGGGATGACACCGGTGGCTAGAGAGGTGTTAAAGATATGCATTATTGGCCAGGTCAGGAGGTGGGCACCTAGCCTGAGCAGCTTTGGCTCGAGGTTGTCGTGCCCTGGGCCGATATGGGGGGAGAGGCTGGCGAGCAGCCTCTGGGTCTCGGTGATAGATATCTGCTGTAGAAAGAAGGAGGGTCTGGACACAGGTCCGGGTCGAGCGGCATTGGGGGGTATGTTTCAGGTGGTTGAGAATTTGAGGACTTGGGGGCAGTGGGGGCAGGAGGTAGGGGGGGTGGCCTGTTCGGAGAACATAGTGTTAAAGGTATTAGCGATTGTGTGAGGGCTATTGCAGCTGACCCCATCAATGAACAAGTCCATAGCTTGCCCTCTCGCAGAGCCCCCAACCGCGTTTTTTATGTTCTGCCAAAAGCTCCTCAGTTTGTTGGTAGAGGAGAGTAGGGCGGATCGGCAGAACTCGCTTTTGGTGGCCCTGATGGCTTTTTTGCAGGAGTTTCTGAGGCACCTGTAAGCGGTGAGATCATCGACGCTGAGAGAGGCCTTATAGGTCTCCCAGCATTTGTCCCTGAGTTTCATTAGAGAATAGACCCCATGAAGCTATTTATGACGGTGCCTCTCACATCCTCCTTCTTCTAGTGAGGGGCTACGATATTGTTCTGGCACTGGGATGTATTTGGTTAGGAATTCATCCAGTGCTTGATTTGGGTCCAAGGAGGCGGTGATCCCGGACCAGTCAATTGATCTGAGGTCGGTGAGGAAGTCGGGCAAGTAGAGCTTTGAGTAGTCCCTCATCTGTATCACTTTGCTAGGTATTCTTGCCTGAGAGATGCCCCAGGTACAAAAGGTGGGTGAGTGGTCCGAGATGGCATCAGGTAGGATGCCTGAGGATGTGATCCTGTCAGGCCTGTTGGTCAGGACCAATTCAATCAGTGATCCTTTATCCCCATTGGGGGATGGTCTCGTTGGCTTAGTGATAATCTGGTTCAGGGCGAGGCCTGAGAGCAGAGGCTCATAGGATTTAGAATTGGATCCTCTCCAGTCGAGGTTGAAGTCTCCAGTAATAAGGACTTCACTTGTCCCCACCCTTGAACTGACACTATGGAGAAGTGAGGAGAGTCCAGGTAGCCCGCCTCTGGGAGGGTTATAGCAGCAGATCAGGTGGATTTTCTTTGTGAGCCCTAGTAGGAGAAGGATGTGCAGGAACTCACATGTCGGCGGGGGGGTAGGTGGGTGGTCAGTGGCAGACACATTAAGGTGGACTTTATAGTAAAGTAACATCCCCCCTCCACGTTTGTTCCTCCTACAATCACACCTGACATGGCTGTACCCTGGCAGGGTACATATAGCATCGGGAGTGTGTGGTTTTAGCCACGTTTCCGTGATACCCAATATATCCGGATTATAGTGGGCAACCCAGGCAGTGAGCTCAGCAAGGTTGCATAGGGGGCTGCGGACATTTAGATGGACGATTTTTCACCCCTTGACAGATAGCCATGGGGGGGGGAGGGTTGAGGGGATGCAGGAGGCCATCCTGTTTGTGAGTGGTAGTTCCGCCCCTAGTGGGCCCAGGAGGGAGGGGGGTTGAGGAGATAGCCATGCTAGCAGTGGGGTTGTTGGGCGCGGAGGGGCCCAGCAGAGCACGGGGCAATACGGTGTGTCCGCAGCGGAGTAGTAGTGCCCAGAAAAGATGTAAGCCTGCAGCAGTGTATGGCTTTTGAGCTTGTCCTCCATGCCCCCGTTCCACACACAGACACACACACATTAGTACAGAATAGTTTAGTTTACCTTCTTTAATCAGCGTCTGTTAGAACAAAGGAAAGTATAGCTTGCTGAGAGGTAACTTTTCATGGCTTTTAAAAGTACCGTGACTGGAGAGTAGGTGTCTCAAAGCACACTGTCAGTTGACACGGGGTATGAATAGAAGTAGTGTTTTGTAAATGAAAGTGCATTAGTTTTAAAAAAGAATGTTTTTGTGTATTGTTTTTTGAAGCGAAAGTGTGGCCGAACTGATTAACAGCGCTAGCCGCGCAAGCATATTGTTCTCTGAGGAATCGCCGGCTGTTGCTTGGTGTTGTTTTTCTGTTCTGTTTTTTGGTTTTTTATGAATGGAGGAAGTAGGGTGTGTTTTGCTGATGGATTGCTGTTTTTAGCACGAAGATGTCCGTTTGTTGTTTCTTTGCTGGTTTGTGTGGTATTATAATCTCTGCTGAGGTCAATCTCGGTAAACGAGGGGGAGACATATAGCGGGTAGTTTGTTTTACGTCGGTTTTAGAATTCAGGGTTGCCGCAGGATTTTCTAGGTAATAGGGTATCCCAAAGTGGCACTCGTTATTTGAAGCGGGCCGTCGTTAACAAACAGCCCGGGTGGCAGGCTGTTTCAGCCAATCAGGATGCGAGTTTCAGTTTACGCATTATCTAAACATGAACTATTCCCTTCCTTCCTGTGTTAAAACCCTTCTGTTCTCTCCATCTACTTTCTCTGCAGCACTAATTCTCCTTCTCTTTCTATTCCTTCTAGAAAATCTACTGTTGGACAGTCTGCTTTTTACGTTCACTTGCGTGCATGCGCAAGGAATGTCTTGGGAGAATGGGACACTTTGGAGGTGTGCCTGTCCTGTGCAATCCCCTGCTCCGTTGAGCAGGCGTGGCAGTCCTGCACCAATCGCTGCGGTGCTGTGTATGACAACGGTGGTCTTCTCGTCAAAGAAAACCACCGCTGTGTGCTGGCAGCGCGTCACGCCCCCTCCCAAACGTCCCATGCTGCCTGCTGATGGGGTGCCCAATCCCCGCCGGCTCCACCTTCCCCAAACAGCTTTCCCTGCTGCTACACTGGGAGCCCACCCCAGCGTGGCAACGTCCACGCATCGTCTGCCGACGGGGGTGCCCAATCCCCCGTCGGCTCCACGGCCCCCCCAGCCATCCTTCTGCCATGCTGGGAGCCCACCCCAGCGTGGCAAATGTCCTGCGTCGTCAATTTAGAAAAAAAAAAAACTGTTAATTAAAAACGGTCCCACGCAGTCTCCCTGCCCCCCTCCCACAACCCGCACCCCACCACTCGCACCCTGCCTCCCCGCCCCCCTCACCCCATACTTACCTCCGCAGCTGGCACGTCGATCATCGCTGGACGGGAACACGCCTGCACTCTTCAAAGCCGATCGCGAACTGAGAAATGCCGGTAAGCTGTATAATGGGCTAGATGGGGTTTTTCAACTTTGTTGCATATCTTAGGCATTTTGTGGAATTTTTGCACCAAATTTTCAACATGGGGTTTTTGGGACCCCTTCTCATGAATTCTGTCACTGTCATGGCGTTATTCGGGTCTGAAGGGTGATTTTGCAGTCACTGCGCGAAATCACCTTTTAGGCCAGTAGCAACGACGAATGCCAGCGTTCATAAGGTGGGCTCCAAAAGCCTATTTGAAAATTTGGTGGAAAATTCCCAAAATGACCGCTTTAATGAGCGCAGCGCTATGCAGTTCCCACGCAGGCTTGTAAGTTCGCAATTTTCAATATTTTCACTCCAGATTTTCAACATTGCCATTTTACCACATCTCCTTATGAGCAGTACAGCTGTCATTTTTCACATCCTGCCCAAAACATGTTTCCGCTCATGAAGCATAACGGCGCAGTCGGTGTCTGAACTCAATGTATGGGACACATTAAAAAATCACAGTGACACTGTTCATGAGCAGAGGTCTTAAAATGGCTATGTTGAAAAATTTGGTCAAAATTCTAAAATGACTGTTTTCTGAGCGCGTCTGCGCAGTTCCTATGCATGCTCATAAGTTCGCTAATTTTCAATATTTTTACCCAGATTTTTTAACATTGCTATTTTACCACACCTCCTTATGAGCAGTGCAGCTGTCATTTATCACATCTTGCCCAAAGCGTGTTTCCGCCCATGTAGCGCACAATGGCACAGTGGTGTTGAGAAATCAATGTATGGGACACATTAAGAAAATCACAGTGACACTGTTCATTAGCAGAGGTCTTAAATGGCTATGTTGAAAATTTGGTCAAAAAATTCCTAAAAATGACTGTTTTACGAGCGTGCGTTGCGTTGTTCCTACGCACGCTCATAAGTTTGCGAATTTTCAATATTTGCACTCCAATGACTTCCAAATACCTAAACAGCACATAGAAGCAAGCAACATTCGGCACTGACAAATGCTTGTACTTCTTTGTCACTGATTTTTTTAAGCCATGTCCAAGTGCCAATTACCACTGCAAATACCTACAAACGAACGTTCGGCATTGACAAATGCTTGTTCTTACCGATTTCCTAAACTTTGGTCCTCTCTGTCCTATTTGTTCTGCCTTTTCTGCTTCCCCCCAAAGTCTCTTTTTTATGACTTTTGTTCTCCTACCTGCAACCGTCTATGACCATCTCCACTTCTTATCCCCTTTCTTTATACATATGGGTGTGCTTTATTTTCTACTTGCATTCATTTATTAATTTGCCTCTAATTATTTATATTTATGCATCATGTATTACTCTAATTGACTTCTTATTTTCATCAGTATATTGTTTAGTTAGTTCCTTTCTCCCCTTTACCCCAGGACGCATCTGGAAACAAGCTGTTCTCAGCTCAGTATGTCTTTCCTGGCTAAACTTTTAAATAAATAAAGAGCAACAAAAAACAAGATACAAGTAGTACATTTTAGAAAAGAAAAAAGGGTAGAAAGTGCACAAGGTACATACATATGGGGTAGCAAGGATGGGAGCTAGGGGAGTGTGCAGACATTACCTGGCAAGATATTTGTAACAGAATCATGGGGTCATGAATATCAAAACTCAGAGTACACTGAGTTTTAAGCTATAAGGTAAGAGGCAAAAAGAGTAAACAGTGGAGCGGGTGAATAGGGCATTGGTTGTTGTCATGCGGAGAGAGGATGAAGCTGTTCCCTCTTGGCCTCCTTTCCTCTAACTTGAAAATGCTAAGGGCCACCAGCCTATCCTCATAGCTTTTTTCTTCCTTACTCCTGATCATTTTAGTTGCCCTGCGTTATACCATTTTGCTGCCTCAGTGTGCTTTTTGTATTGAAGAGTGTGGAGCTGCACACAGTAATCTAGGTGGGGCCTGACCAGGGTCTTGTAAAGAGGTGGGATAACTTCCTCTGCCCTGCTGGTCACACTACTTTTGTTGTACCCAGCATTGTGCCAGCTCTCTTGCCAGTGGCTGCACGTTGCTCGTCATGTTTCAGCCCCATGTCTATTATGTTGCCCAGGGCCCTTTTCCTCCTTGGCGCCAGCAAGAAGAGCACCACACAGTGTGTAAGTCCTACCTCTGGTTTTCCTTCCCAGGTGTAGCACTTTGAATTTGGCTACATTGAATCTGACACTCCAGGAGTCTGATGAATCACCCAGCTCATTCAGGTCCTACTGAAGTTTGTTTCCATACCCAAGGGTGTCCATCACCCTGGCCAACTTAGTGAACCTAAACAACCCTCTGGAGTGCCCAGCTTACAGATTGCTGATAAAAGTATTGAACAGTAGTGACTCTGGTGCCAGTCCATGGGGCACACCACTGAGTGCTTCTCTCCACTCGGAGTAGTGCCTGTCCACCACAACCCTCTGCTTCCTGACCCCCCAAACCAGTTAGTAATCCACCTCGTGTATAATAGTACGCTGGTGTACTTTGCCCAAAAGCTTGTCATGTGCAACAGTGTCAAAGGCCATGCTAAAGTCCAGCTTGACTATGTCTGCTGCCCACCCCCACAGAAAAGGGGATCAGGTTGCTATGGAATTGTCAGCCCCTCATATAGCCATGCCGGGGGGGGGCACTATCTTGGCCTTCATCAAGTGGTCCTTTATTCTGTTCTTGATAATGGCATCCAGGACATTGTCCAGTACTGAAGTCAGGCTGATCGCCTTGTAGTTGCCAGCGTCAGGCAGTGCCCCCTTTTTGAAGATGGGCACCACACTGGACACTCTTCACACCACACTTGTCTGTCCAGACTCTTGAAAGATTACTGCAAATAGCATTCCCAGTTGTTCCCTTAGTGCCACTATGGTCTTGTGGTTCATCCTGTCTGCCCCGTGGGACTTACCAAGCTTGATCGTAGCCAGATAGTTGGCCACCAGGGTGGGTGTGTTGTCTGCAGGCTGAGTCATTGCTACTCCTGGTGCCTTGGGCCGCGCTGGTGAGCATGCTGCCTTCCTGGGGGTCCTGCGAATACCGAAGCAAAATATTCATTCAGGATCTCAGCTATTGCCTCTTGCCCTCTTATTGGTGCCTCCCTGTAGCCCAGTCTCCCTCTTCCATCTTCCTCCTCATATGTATGTACTGGACGAAGGCTTTAGTGTTGTCTGCAGCTGTTAGAGCTGTCCTGGCTTCTATGCCTTCCTTGGCTTTCTTAATGGTAGTTTGTAGTCCGTTGGTGTCACTGCAATCTTCTGTGGCCTGGAGACAACCAATCTCTTTCCAACAGTCATACATTTTCTTTTTGTTCAGAATAAAGTTGCCTTATGTCTCTGTTAAACCGAGGTGGGAGAGACCTTTTTCCCTGTATTCCTTACAGGGATGCTGGTCTGTGTGGCTGCTTTAGGTACCCTCCTCAACAAAGTCTGCAAGTGCGCTGCAGTGCCAGCTGAAAAGGAAAAGTAGGGTAATTCCTCAAGAGAGGGAACCTCACCCTTGAGGGAGGGCTCTGCTGAACACTGTTTTTTTCATTTGCCTTGGAAGCCCGGAGGAATCTTCAGGCAGTAAAGCAGTGGCAACTGGTGCATGATCAGGGCAGCCTGCCATGTCAGAACCCCCAGTCCATGCCATCCCAATAACCGATATGAAGGAGAAGTCACATAACCCTTATGAATAGAAGTTGTGTCTTCAGTTGAACCAGTGGGACCATTAGAGGCCCTCGTGGTTCCAGTGGCAGCATCCGCTGCACTGATAGTGACCAGAACATTCTCTGAAATTAAGAACTTTTAAAGAGCACCTTTCTTGGTATTTTTTAATTCTAAAAACATCAAACAGGGAGCTCTGTTACCTCATCAGGAGCTCCTCTAGGCTCTTTTCAAATTTTTTTTATCTAACCCCCTCATGGAAGGGAAGGGATCATAACTTGCCCCAAAGGGGCTGGCTGCATGAGCCCTTTCCACTTTTTGACTCTGATCCGCCCCGTGCTCCAACATTTTGTGACATCTTTATAAGTCGTCTTTTTAAAATGTGATTTCCCAACTTTTATATTGAGTTTTGATACATATTGATGCCAAATTTCAACTAACAAGACTCTTGTTAGTTGAAACCTGGCATCAATAGGTATCAAAACCCAATTCAATACCGGGAAATCACATTTGGAAAAAGACGCTCCATTCAAATGAATGGAGTGCACCCCCACGCTCGACTTATAAAAACATTACAAAACAAAAGCGTGGGGGCAGATCAGAGAGTCAGAAAGTGAAAGGATTCATTACGATCCCTTCCCTTCCCTTCCACGAGGGGGGGAGGGGGGTGAGGGGGTTAGAAAAAAAAATGTGAAAGCATCCTGGAGGAGCTCCTGATGAGGTAAGGGAGTTCTCTGTTTAATGCTTTTAGAATTAAGAAAGGTACTCTTTAAGCATGTAAACCATAGCTTTCAAACACAGTTTACCTTTCTTCAAAACTTCGACTACAAACTGGATGCCATAGTGCTATGCACTAAGGCTTTAGAAGTTGACATCAAGGAGCTAAAAGAGACAAAAACAGACGTTGAAAAAATGGAAACACATGAAAGAGAATTTCTAAAAAACAAACAAACAGAGGTGTAGACTAAATCCCTCACTGTTGATGCTTTCACTGTGAAAAATATGAGAGCAGTAGTAGCACTGTAGAGAAAAAAATGAACACATTTGTTGAGCTTCTTAACAGACTGGATGGTGATTTTGACTCAAGATTTTTTTAAGCACACTGTCTGTTACTGCTTTCGAGTCCAGATGAAAATTTGCCTTTTTTCAACTCTAGCATTCAGATTCCCCTCTTAAACACATGAGAGAACCTCAATGGCCACACAAATTCAATGATCCAGTCTCTAGTGAAATTTGCTAAGTGCTGCACGAAATGTTGGCACATAGTTGGGGTAAGGGTGCTACTGTACCTTTTAACTTTTTATGTAATAAAATATGTTTTAACAGTATCTATGTTAGAGTGTCTTAATCGGTAGACTGTTAGCCCTACTTTCCTCCGAGTCTTGTAGAATTTTTGCCTGTTGACTCCAGTCATTTGTTTAGGTTGCCGCCTTGTATTTGTGTTGTTGTAATGATCCAATCTCTAGTGAAATTCATGGTCTGGGTAGTTCGGAGGGAACAACAGCAAAAGAAATCAAGCAATGTATACTCAATTATTATTATGTAATTGGCCGGCCTGCCGGCACAGCAGTAGCGCTACTGCTCGGGATGCCGGTGACCCAGGTTCGAGAATGAGCCCGGGGAGTCGGAGGGCCAGCCAGGGGGAGGAGGCTGAGCATCCAGGGGACTGCTCACCTTCTCCAGGGAGGAAGGGGGGGCTGAGGCTTGGTGTTTGACTAGCCCCAGGCGGAGGCCTGTGTTACAGCAAGCGCCCAGCCATGTAGAGAGGGGAAGGCGTGATGGATGTTGGTGGTCACACCTTGACGTCGGAACTCGCATCACGCCCAGAACAATGGAGAATGGTTTCCTGCACTCCGGGGAGACGGTGCACCCAAGCACAGATCCATAGCTCCCCTTCCTGTCCTGGACCGGTACCCTGATGAAAGGAAGATGTTCAGGGTGTACGGGCCCCACATCATCCCCGCCCGGGTGTGTGCAAACCAAGGCTACATGGGGGGACTACCGTGGGCTCCAGGTAAGAGGGGGTAAGGGACAGATGCCATAGGTAACTCCTGAGGAAGCGGAGTGCAGGGGGCGGGGGGAGCATAAACAGAAAATAAAAAGAAATTATGTAATTTACCTTTGACTCAGATAGAGAAATGGCAATTTAGAAGGCACATAGGAGAAGAGCACCTCTCTTTAAAGGATATACAGTAGCTGTCATATATTCCCAGATGTAGTCGTTTCAAGATAGAGTTCCAGACCAGACTGGATGGCCTCCATGTCTTTATCTGTTCGTACATGTTTGTGTTTCTATGCTAGCTGCATTACTCAAAAACGCTGAAAATGTTTCCTTCTGTTTAAAGACTTGTATTATATTAGGGCAACTTTCACAATCTCCTTACCAGCCGAATGTGTAGTAAATCTAGTAGGCAAAAAACATTTATTTTATGACCCGGGCTAATTGTGGGAGACAGAGTTAATGAATACACATATTAAGTTTAAAAAGGAGGGCAGAGAAGAAAAAGAGGCAGATGATCTAGTCACTGATCAGTCAACTAATGCTACCCTTTACATGGGTGTTTAGAATGCATGCTTAAGTAAACCACGGCTTGCAAGTTGATTGAAGAAGTGGCTGCATTCTGGTACCTGGCTATTGATTTTGGTTACTCCTACTGTCTGCTATCCCCCCCCCCCCACTGGCGTTATAATATAAATGTTGCTGATATCCCCCACCGGTGTTATAATATAAATGTTGCCTGATATCTCCCCATTACGGTGTTATAATATAGATGTTGCCTGATATCCACCCCTACCGGTGTCATAATATAAATGTTGCGCTCTTTTTGAATTAAACACAATGTTAAATGCGAAAAAAGTACTGCTGTATTTTATTTTTGCTCGTATTATGTTGTTCCTGAAATATAATACATGTGTGCAAGGGGTCTGAGTGACAAATATGGGTATGGCTACAGGCAAGGGGATCGTGGAAGTAAGGCAGGGGGTGAAGACTGAGTGGGGTCTGCGGTGTAACTGCAGGTAGGAAAAATAGGGCAGACTGGATGGACCGAGAGGTCCTTATCTGCCGACATCTTCTGTGTTTCTGTGTATGTATGTGCGCGCACGCATGGTGACAACGTATTACCCGAAGATTCTGGCTTACAAATTTTATTGTCCTAGCTGACCCACTGACCCTTGATATGGTGTCTTTAGAAGATTCAATTATTTGTTCCCTAGAAACTGTTTTGGCGAGAGGCTCAGACAGATGTTTACTGTTTAGTTCAGTGTACCATCAGGCTCCTTTTATAGGAATGTCTAGGGCACCCAGGGAAGAATTAGTAAGATTTGGTAGGGCTGGAATAGTAAAGGGAAGCAGATGATTCGAAGGGAAGGTACTGAGGTAATCTGGGAAGCAAGTAGTATATAGAATGCTTGTGCAACATGACTGTAACTTGGGCGCACACCCTCCTTGTTCCTGTTACAGGGACTACTAGTCTTTTGGGGTGCCATAATGACACAGGAATGCTCTTGAGAAGGGTTCCACCCCTAGAGGTGTCACAGGAATAAGGTCCCTTTAGACCAAAGGTTCCTGTTGGGTGGTGGCACCCCCTCTCTCCCTCTCCTGGTCTCCATTTGAATAGCCTTTCTTTCTGGTGGCCACCCATACCCCCTGGACCCTCTTGGAAACTCTCCTGTCCCTGGGATGGGACCTTTTATTTTTGTATGTATTACTGTATTATACTCTGTGTTGTTTTGCCTGCAGACTGTAATGGCTTTGATAACTACTCACTTGGTCCTAGGCTCCTATTGTCACATGTCATTTGTAATTGCTTCATGCCTTCTGCCTTCTTCTGGAGGGTCATACCTGTAAATAGGCTTTCACCTGCCTAGCGTACCCTGCCCAGTAATCAAAACCCCCCAAAATAAATTTTGACCCCACTGTCCCATGACGGCATCTGGCACATACCCTACTAATCTCAGCCAGCTGCTGTCTGACTATGGCAAACACTATATCTCTGTACCAGTGAGCATATTGATGTAATACTTGCAATATGACTGTACGCATAGTATGCATAACTTCACCTCTTAATTCCATGTGCTCATGCAGTAGCTTAGCATATCTGTGCTAAGTACCTTCTTTCATGCAAACTGAGGCTTCCAGTGTGGTAAGTCCCGTAATAACTACAGAAGCAAGGAGCAAACATAAAGCTTCCAATATGCCACCCATCATGTACAAACAAACTTCTGATCCTCCTGTTGTGGCCAGTCCTGGATCCCATGGTGTGCAGCTGGACAAAAAATGGCCTTCTGCTCACCAAAAATAGACAGCCAGCGTCACATGGCAGGCCCGCGTTTTTGTATTCTCAAAAATTGCGTTACGTTGTTAGAAAATATTACTTACTGAATTGTTTTCAACCCTGAACTTCAAGTTTTTGTCAACTTTCAGATTAGGTAGTCACTTAAGCAGGCCCAGTGGCGCTGAGGGTTTAGGCGCTGGACGCCACACCTCGCTCCACGCTGACGACCCAGGTTCGGGAGTAAGCCCAGACTGCTGGGGTTTTGCAGGGGAGAGAGAGGATCGAACGTCCGGTGGACTGCTCTCCTCTCTCAGGGAGGGATCCGGGGTAGTCTGGCGCAGCGGCGGCCACCGGTGGAGACCGGAGGCACTGGGATACACAGGGGCGTGCAAGGGATGGGGAAGATGTCGGGCAGCTGCCTTCCGGAAGTGGGTGGGAGCGTCCATGTCACGGGCTAGGCGGCATTGCACGCCCCACGTCTGGGGCGTAATACAAGAAAATCCCCTCCAGCCTGGATAGGCGACGGCTCCCAGCACCAGCCGCCACATGCCCAATACCGGACCTCCGCCTCTGCCCCCTTCAATCTCCTCACGGGCCCTGACCGGAGAAAGTCCGCCAAGGAGACAGTAACGCCCTTGAGGAGGTGGGGTCACGGTGAGTGGTAGAAGCAGCTGGTTGATGGGCAGCCCGAGAGAGAGAGTTCCAGGGGTCTGGAGAGCCACAAATGAAGAGTTGTTAAAAAAAAAAAAAAAAAGATAGTCACTTAAACACACATATTTAAAGAGCATCCGTCCACAATAATTGATCATAGTAATGTCCCAGCATTTCTGTATGCATTGTAAAAATTCCTTCAGAATCATTAAACGTACTGTGGTTGGGAGCAAAGGCATGGGGCTTTATAGTATATACAGCTTTGCAATTCTGTTTTTCATGTGTTTGACAAGGAAAGGCATTGAGCTGACACAGCTAGTTTCCAGTTGCATCCTGATAGGGGAGTTACCTGTATTATAAAGAGAGAGAGGAAATGTTGGCCAGGACACTGGACAAAATCCTCTACGCCAAGCATAAGAGAACCATAAAACATAAAAACACAAGCAAAAGATTCTGCCCTCAACAAGGATGTTTGTCTCAGAACCAAATGATGTCACATTTATTTCTAAAATGCACCTGTATCAGGATATTCTAGGAATACATATCCGGACAATTGAGAGAACCGAGCTTAACTACCTTAACCTACAATAATATGATTTTGGGTGATATTTGCTTGCATCAGATTTGCCACATTGCAGGTTAGGTGCCATTTAGTATTTCAACAAACAGTTACACAACAAGCACTTGCAAATATGGTATGAGTTCTCTGAAAAATATGTAAGGAATAATCCACAGTTGGATGTGTGGCTGTATTGTAATAATCGAACGACCTGGGTGGGTTGTGAGCACTGAGGGCTTTCAACCACCCCGGAAGTGAAGTTATTACAGCATTAGCGTACGGACGGAGTGGATTATTACAATTATAACATTCATAAAATGGTCAAAAGTGTTAAAAAATGTTAAGAAATGATGATCCGTTCTACATAACGAATTTCATAGTCTGTGGAGAAATATGTGATGGGTACAGTGAGATCAGCCAACAAGTAACTTTCTGGCAAGGACTGGAGCAGTCTCTGATTTTATTTTTTGGCCCTAAACTGTTTCTGGTTGAGGTTTAGTTTTCCTTTACATATTTTTTACTCATGTGGTTATTCTTTGATTTCAGTTTTGTTTGTATTGTTTATGAGATTTTTTTCAATAAAGTTTTCGCGCGCTTTCTGTTGCTTCCTGTTGCCACGTACCATCCCCACCACTGGCGCGGACTTGCTTACCTTCCTCTGGTCCTTATTGAAGCAGCTGGTGGACAGGGCATTCCCAGTCACTGCTCCCCTCATCTGGAATGTGCTTCCGGAGTGGCTGAGGGTGTGTACCTCAGGGGAGGCATTTAAGAGGAAACCGAAGACATCTTTGTTTGAAAAAGCCTACCCGGAGTGATCAGTGGCATCTGTCGGATGACCTGTTATGTAGCGCAGTAGTTGTATGTCATACAGTTTTGAAATGTTATTCTGTATTTCTTCATTTGCTGTTTTGTGAGCTGTGGGGTGGGCACTTAATAAACAAAAGCTTACCTTGCCTTACACTAATTGGCATGGGATCTTTTAACTTCCACCTGGATAGCCACCAAAGAGAGGCAGAAGGGACCTTGTACAATCCGAAAAATGGCACGTCAGTCATGAAGTACGCCATTACTGCTGCACGACAGATAAGTGCTTTCTGAAAGCAGTCTCTGTTCTTTCTGCAGCAAATGGCATTTTAGTAAATATTCTAGTTCCAAACCAACATAAACCTTGAAATGATTTTCATTTGCCTTTTTTTTTTTTTTTTGTAATCTCATTTACTGTCTTTGTTTGTAGATGGAAACTATACAGTAGAGTTGCTGTTGAATGCCTGCTGGAGGATATTTCACTTGAGCAGTGGAAGGAGTCCATTAAAGGGTTGTAATGGTTTTCTGGCAAGCGGGCTGTGTGTTTGAAACCAAATGTATACATGGAGAACATCTGGGCAGCTCAGAGTTTGCATGTACAGTAAGCGAGAGCTGCCTTGTAAATCTCAGCTGGGATGTTGCCTAGGATGTGGTTCTTGGACGCAAAAGCTTTTAGGCATCCCTCCTTCAGCAGCTGTGGAAGATGTCCGTCATTAGGGCTGCGCAGGCAGAAAAGTCTTCTTGCTTCCAGCGTACACTTAAATGCTTGTCATCCAAGGGGGAAGTGGCTTGGCACCAGCGTTAAAGATCGAAAACTACCTTCTTCCAGGACCATTTTCTTCCTTTGAATAATGGAACTGTCTGTTTTTGAAAATGGAAAATCAGAGGCCTTTTTTTATTAGAAGGGCCAATGATTTCTGATTTTCCATTTTCAAAACTGGGCAGTTCCACTACACAAAATTCTAAAATCCATTTTTTTGTAGGTTTCTTCCCCAAAACTGAGTGCAAATCAGCATGTTTTGCACTAAAACTGTGGTAGCAAAGGGGGGTGTTACACAAATATGGGCAACAGGATTGGTTGTAAATGTGGTGCAAACAGTTTTTTTCCTTTTGTTTTTTCTGTTTTTATTTGACTTTTAAGTGGTGTTTAAAAATGGCAAATTCCATTTAAACCCCTTTTTTTTTCATTTTCACAGAAGAAGGGAGGCCCTAGAATAGATACTCTGCTCGATTTCATTGATTTCACTGGAGTTCACTCCGAGGAAGGGAGGGTGACCAGCGGGGTGCATGCCTCTGGGATCAGTGCTGGGATTGGTCCTCTTCAACGTCTTTATAAGTGACACTGCAGGGGGGCTGGAGGAGAAGGTCTGCCTCTTTGCGGATGACACTAGAATCTGCAGTAGGATAGACACTCCGGGGGCAGGGGTGGAAAAGATGAACAGAGACCAGAGAGAACTTGAGGAGTGGTCAGGCGTATGGTAACTGGGTTTCAGTGCAAAAAAGTGTAAAATAATGCATTTGGGGAACAGAAACTGGGAAGAGTGGTATTTGGAACCACAAAATGGGGGGAGTGTTATTGACGACCACCAAGCAGGAAAGAGACCTGGGTCTAATAATTTCTGATGACTTTAACGTGGCTAGGCAGTGTGACATAGCAGTTGGGAAGTCTAGTTGGATGCTGGGGTTTAAATGGAGAGGGTTCACCGGTAGAAGGAGGGAAGTGGTGTTGCCTGTATATGGAGCACAGGTGAGACCTCACCTGGAATACTGTGTGCATTTCTGGAGACTACAGGAAGGACATAGAGTGAAGGCAGTCCAGAAGAGGGCAACTAAAATGGTGCAGGGTGTACAGCAAAAGTCCTATGAGGAGAGACTTAAGAAACGCAATATGTACACCCTGAAGAGAGGGGAGAGAGAGAGAGAGGGGAGATATAACGGAGATCAGAAATACCTCAAGGGGGTAAATAAGGTACCGGTACAGAATGAAAGTATTTTTAAGAAATGAATCTGCTTAGGAACAAGGGGACATGTTGTGAACCTGGGGGGTGGGGTGGGGGTGGTACATTCAGGAAGGATGTGGAGTACTCTTCACAGAAAAGTGGTGAATTCCTGAAGAGTTTACCAGCCAAGGTGGTTGGGGCAAAAACAGTGATGGGTTTCAAGAAAGCATGGGATAGGCATAAAGGAAATCTTAGTGGAAAGACATGAGGGGAGGGAGAAAGTGCTGGAGATCCGGCGGGGTCTGTGGTGATACTGTAGGTAGGGAAAAATGGGCAGACTACATTGGCCAAGCAGTCCTTATCTGCCAACAAATTCTATGTTTCTGTGATTGGATTTAGATCAGTTACTATAATGTCTGTGATCTGGCTGCCCAGGCTGGGTCTTGTTATAAATAAGACTTTATCTCAGTGGGTCATATTCCAGATCACTATTAAATAAATCAACTAATAAATAGCCCACCCCTGAAAATACTAAGAATTTTTGTAAAGCAGCCAGCAGTCACCTTTTATTTGTGTAGCATTTCTCTTTTGCTAATTAGGAAGTAGGAGAAAATTAATTAGGTTTTATACAGCACCTTTTATACAAACTGTGTCCCAAAGCATTTTTTCAGGCCAGGTGAGTGATGGCAGTGAATGCTGCTGGCATTTACAGCACAAAGGGAGAGTCAGAGTGTGATGAAATAGACTGGAGAAAGACTGCTGAGTGGCTGAACACAAGGAGGTTAAGTAACTTGCTCAGGGTCACAATGTGAGTTAAGTGGCAGCTGTGGTATTCAAACCTGTTTTTCTATGTTCCCAGCTTTGAGCTGTAACCACTAGACCAAACTGCTTCAGTTTTCTGCCTGATAGTACTAGTTGTAATATGTGGAACAGTACTTTGCGTGGGGATCATCACTAATTTAGGTCTATTTCCCAGCATACCTCACCGCTTTATGATTGTGATGTCACTAGTGACATTGCAGCTGACCAAGAAGGGACATTCTCTTTCTGCTAAATTGGCCACTTTTGATGTCATAGTGCTGACGCAGAATAAAGGGTAGGGGTTCTCAAATAGGATCTGAAAAGAATCGAATGCCCTCAGATGTGTCGATTTTTTCAGATCTCAGAATCATCAGACTTTATTCATTGATACAAAGTCCTGTTAAGGCCGGATCTTAAAATCTGATGCTCTGAATTTGGCTTGGTATGATTTTGGATAATACATATCCACTTTATCTGCAGTTCATCAGCAGATCAGGACTCATCATCATCATCATCATCATCATCATCATCAGCAGCAGCAGCTTAGCCCCAGCCAAGAGCACTGCTAAGTAGATCTACCTCAGCTTCCCCAGCTGTCAACTGTGTACAGAAAGGCTGTCACATCAGCTTAATTACTGCATGCGGTCTGTAGGTATATACAGTAATCAGCCGTCTTAAGTGGAATGAAAGGCAGAAATAAATCAAGATCTCTCTCTTGCCTTATGGAGAGTGGAGGCTGCTGGTAGATAACTTCTGCCCAAAGCATAGTGCCAAACACAGGCAAGATGGGCAGAAAATATCTTATGCTTCCTGAGTAGGCTGAGTAAGAATAAGAACTGGGGGGCAACAGAGAAACATGGTGGAGCTGGTATAGGCTTACTCTGGAGGATGTGAGAACATAGGAGCAGGCACAGACAGCAGGACAGCTGGGATGCATGGAGGGGGAGGTAGGTGGGAAGGTAAGTGCATGTTGGGGGGGAGGGTGGTAAGTTGCAATGGATGTGGGGCCACTGTCTTTCTTGGATCAGTGTGGAGAGCAGGAGGCTGTCAGTGTGCAGAAACCTTGAGCAGCTTAGGGCAGAGATATGGAAGCTAAGATAGGAGTTAGAAGGGGGGTGAGGGGCTGGGGGAATGAACAGTGGCAAAAGGGCAGGTAAGGGCTGCTTCAGGCCTATTGGATGGCAGGCACAGGATGGAAGTGGGGAGGTTACCAACATGTCCTGGGACATCTCCTCAAGGACTCTGCAGGGCCAGAGCGGGGGATTGGCAGGAGGTAAGGAGAAAAGGTAGGTGAGTAAGGGAATCAGCACAAGGGGAAGAGGAAGGGAACGGGGTGGGAGAACAGTTGTTTTTTTCTGATACGGGGGGCCCTCATCGAACAGGTATGCAGTATTAGCTGGTTTAGAGGAACATGGGACAGGTTGGGAGGTACAGGGTCAAGAAAACATAGAGCCTAAAGTTAGCGACAAGGGGGTGAGAGGGTGAGTATCTTGGGGGAACAAGGAGGGAAAAGTAGTCAGAGAGGAGAAAAGGATGGAAGGGAAGGTGGAGTCAGAGGGGAGAATGGGGAGCAGGGTGGGAGCAAGTAAACGTAACCAAGGAGGGATGGGAATGTGGGATTGCAGATGTAGGAGGGAACAGAGATGATGCAGATAGAAATGCAGCCAGAACGGACAGTGGGCAGACTGAGGGGGAAGAAGCTGGCTCTCAGGGGAATGTGCAGGAGGACAAATAATAAGCCTCCAGGGGATGCAAGGGTGGTTGTCATTGGGGACTCTGTAATGAAAGGTATCCATTGGGGAGGAAGGGGGATCCAGAAAAGATGAGAGTGATTGTTTGTATACCAGGGATGGAGGTGGGGAGAGCAGAACCTAGAATTAGGGAAGTTGTAAGAGGGGTGGGTAGAAAGCCTCACTTGGGTACCAGTGACTTGGCAGGGGAACAGGTGGGGGTAGTGCAGAAAAGGTTCATTGAGTTAGAAAGGAATTGCAGGGATTCGGTGAGCTCGATGGGCTTTTTAGAGGTAATCCCTGTTCCCAGAGTTAGCACAGTCAGAAAAAGAAGGATTGAGGAGTTTATTGATTGGCTGAGGCGCTGGTGCAAGGGAAAGGGTTCAGATATGTTGGATGCTGTTGAGACAAGTGGTTGGACAAGGGGCTTTATGTGAAGGATATGCTGCACCTAAACTTGGAGGGGTCGAAAATACTCAGGGACAAGCTGAGGGAATATATGGAAAACAGTCTGTGTTTAAACTGCTGAAGGGGGGAGAGGTGGGCCAGGGGGCACACAACCTTCAAGATGGGGTGGGGAGTCTGTGGACCTTCCCTCCCCCACAGGAAATAGCAATCAGGAGAGAGGCAATAAGGACAAAGGAGGGCAAACAGGTACAGGTGGTGAAGGGAGAGTATAGGGGATAGGCACAGTCAAAAGTATAGAGGAACTAGGCAGGAAGATACAGGATCAGCGTTGAGAGTGGAGTCACTCAATGCTCACAGTCTTGGTAACAAGATGGTAGACATGCAGACCCTCTTAGTGGAAGAGGAAGTAGGCATAGCAGCGATTACCAAGACCTGGGCTACAGTACACCAGGACTGGGACCTCTCGATCCCGGGTTACAAGATATACAGAAGGGACAGATTGGCAGGCAAAGGGAGAGGGGTGGCAGCATACATCAAGGAAGATAGAATATGCACTAGGGAGGAGAATGAACAGGGGAAGGTGGAATCGCTATGGATTCAGCTCCGGACCAACAAGGGGAGGAAGATCAGATTGGAAGTGGTCTAGAGACTGCCCAATCAGGAGGAAGATAGGGACCAAGAACTAGCATGGAATTGCTGGAAGCAGCAGGACATGGGGAGGTGGTAGTGGTGAGGGACTTCAATCTGCCTAAGGTGGACTGGGCATATCATCCACATCCTTTGCTAGAAGCCAAGTGATCCTAGATGTGATAAGGGATGCCATGCTAGCAGCCACAGCAGATTGCGTTAAGATTAGGGGAAAGACATTGGGGGCCAAATCACCCTTTGGTTCAACTCTGAGGTTGCCAGGGCAGTGGGGGAAAAGAGAGCAGCCAACAAGAAATACAGGAGGACTGAGAAAAAAGCAGATGAACAGGAATACCTGAGGCTAGTTAAAGTGGCAGGCAAGTTGGTGCAGCAGGCAAAGGCACAGAAAGAACTGCAAATAGCAGAAGGGATTAAGACCGGGGAGAAGGCCTTCTTTTGCTACATAAGCAAGAAGAGGAACAGGAAGGATGGGACAGTGAAGAAGTAGAAGGGTTGAGGGATGGGTGGATGAAGAAGTGAGCAAAGCAGAGGTACGAGCACTTCTGCCCGGTTTTCATGAGTGGAAAAAGATGGGTTGGTATTGCCTGGGGGGAGAAGGAAAGAAGGGAGGGGCCACAGATGCAGATGTGGCTATAATGGTGGAAAGGGTGAGGGAGGGGCTACTAGCACTCAGGGCAGACAAATCCCCAGGACTGGACAGCATACACCCAAAGGGGCTGAAAGAGCTAGCAGAGGAACTTGCAGGGCTGCTGATGGACCTCTTCAATTGATCCCTGGAGTCGGGAGTGGTGCCGCAAGAATGGAGAATGGCAAGTGTGCCTCTCCACAAGAGAGCGGACCCCCAGGATGAGTTAGGGAACTATAGACAAGTCAGTCTAACGTTAATCGTGTGCAGACTCATGGAGACCATACTCAAGGAGGGGTTGGTAAACTACTTAGAGTAGAATGGTCTCTAGGATGAGAGGCATCATGGGTTTGTGGGAGGAAGATCCTGTCAGACAAACCTGATTGACTTTTTCGATTGGGTCACCAGGGTGGTGGATGGTGGAAAGCGGTAGACATTATTTACCCGGACTTTACCAAAGCCTTCGATTCCATGCCACATAGAAGGCTAATTAGTAAACTTGAGGATCTTGGGGTCGGGGAGAAGTGACAGAGTGGATGGAGGGCTAGCTAGGTAACAGAACCCATAGGGTGGTGGGGGGGGGGGGAGACTTGTCCAGTACCAAGGAGGTCACTAGCAGGGTCCCACAGGGATCGGTGCTGGGGCTGGTGTTGTTTAATGTCTTCATAAACGACATTGGGAAAGACATAAAGGGCAAGATGTGCCTGTTTGCGTATGACACCAAACTCTGTGGGTGGGCGGACATAGTTGAAGGGATAACAGGACCTATGGGAAGACTTAAGGAAACTGGAGAGTTGATCAGGGATCTGGCAGCTTGTCTACAGTGCCAAGAAATGCAGAGTGATGCACCTTGGGGCCAGGAATCCTAGAACCGAGTATTACCTGAGGGGGACTGGGTAGCAGCGTCAGAGAAAGAAAAAGATCTTGGAGTAGTGATTGCCAGTGACCTGAAACACTCCTTGCAATACAAGAAGGCAGCAGCAAAGGTGAATAAGATGCTGGGATGCATAGCCAGGGGATTCAGCAGTAGGCGGAGTGAGATTATACTGCCATTGTACAGGTCATTGGTGAGACCGAATTTAGAATATGGGATGAGGTACTGGAACCCTTATCAAAAGAGGGATATTAGATTGGTGGAAAGAGTCCAAAGGAGGGCATCCAGGATGATCAGCGGACAGCAGGGGAAGTCTTACGAGGAGAGGCTGGGAGCTTTGAGAATGTAATCCCTGGAAGAGGGGAGAGAGAGAGGGGTATGATAGAGACCTTTAAGTACTTGAAGGGAATAGAGTGGATTGGGAAGGCATCTTCAAGCTAAGCGACAACAGAAACACAAGGGGCAGTTGAAGTTGGTGGGGGTTAGAGGATCTTAGGAAACATTTTTTCATGGAGAGGGTGGTGGACAAATGGAATGCGCTACCAGAGGAAGTGGTCTCAGTGGAAACAGTGGGGGTCTTTAAGAGGGCATGGGGTAGGCATAAAGGGAAGCCATGGAACCATGGTGAGGAAGTTCTAAAGGAAAGATTGGTGGGGGGGGGGCAGGGTCAATGGTGTAAGCCAGGGACACTGAATTACTACCAAGCAGACTCGCTAGACCAGTTTGGCCTTCTTTTGCTGGCTCTTTCATATGTAGCTTCATCCCAGCTCTTAGTTGCAGCCAAAGCTGACTTGTTTCCTGCCGGCAAATATACAGCTGGATTTCAGCTGTTCAGTGCAGTCGATCATCAAGCAAATGGTTATGGACCCACTGTCTCCCCAGCTGGCAAACATCTGGTTGGAATTCTGACAACTACGGTATTTACCACTCTATTACCAGTGTGTCCTTTTAACCATGATCCACCAATGCCGCAAGGAGAGCATCACTGGCAAATATATTGAATTGGTCAGTAGTGAGACGGAACAATCAGACCCTGCCTCAGGGCTTCTGGGCTAGACCAGTTCACTGGCAGCTTGCTGGCATCAGCAAATAAAAGGACTGGAGCCAGTGATTTAAAGTCTCCTCAGACTGGCATTACCCTGTTCAGCAGTCAGAGAGTCGAATCGGAATATTCATAATCTGAGTAAAACTTGAATTAGATTTTGTATTAGAACTCTAATTTTGAACTACACAACAAGTTCTGTTCAGATCATAGTTATTATTATCCGGGTGATTCGTCTGATCAAGAAGTATTACCCTAGAAGTGCCTACTGTCATGAAGATCACTTCTGTTCAGTCTTCTAGACGGCAAAAGTAAAATGGTTCAGAACACACCTCTCAACTGTCCCTGATTTTCAGGGACATCCCTGATTTTGACTCAAAATTTTACCCTGTCCCCCTTAAAAATTGTGTTTCCATGACCAAACAGCAGGGGTTGTAAGCACAAAATAATGTCACAAATTAATGTTACAGACCTGTTCTTCATTACAAAATGCATCTTACACCAAGCCCCTTACTCTACCAGCTTCGTGAGTGGATATCACTACTTTGAAGATGTGTCCCTGATTGTGGTCCTTTGTCCCTGATTTTTTTTAAGCATTGTCCCTGATTCATGAGGTAGGAGGTTGAAAGGTATGGTTCAGAAATAAGAATTAGCAACAGGTTACTTTTAAAAATCAGTGACTTTTGCTTTCTGCTGTTTTTGCCACTACGAGCTTTTGAATAAGCTAACATACTAACATACTATTTGCCAGCAGATTAGGCCTTATGGTCTATCGAGTCTGCTCGAACCTCAGATCCCTAGTTGGGTGCCGAGGCCCTCCTCTCCCTTGTGTTCCAGAAACCCCTATCATCCATCCTCACCCCCCTGGGACAGGCCATCATCTGATACATCCACTTTCTGTGTCTGTCCCACCCTCTCTTGAAGCCCTCCACTGTGGATCTCTGAACCAGCTCGCCAGGCAGTGCATTCCAAGGGTCCACCACCCTCACAGTGAAAAACCTCCTCCTCTTTCCCCCCTCACCCTTCCTCCTTCCAACTTCAAACCATGCCCTCTAGTAATACCTCCCTGCTTTAGTCTAAAGATCCCCTCCATGTTTACCCTATTTATTCCCTTGAGGTACTTGAAGACCTCAATCATGTCCCCCCTGTCTCTCCTCTCCTCCAATGAAAACAGGCAGAGCTCCTCAAGTCTGTCCTCATACGTCAAATCCCCTAGCCCTCGTATCATCTTAGTTGCCCTCCTCTGTACCCTCTCCAGGAGCTGTATGTCCCTCTTCAAGTGTGGTCTCCAGTACTGCACACAGTACTCAAGGTGTGGTCTAACCAGTCCATTGTACAGCGGCAAAATCACTTCCTTGCTCCTAGAGGTGATTTATTTCTGTAACTAGAACCAGGTTCCTTTTTCAGGAGTGACCTGGGCGGGAAGTAGTCTACAAACGGTATAAGTAAATGTAATTACATCATTATAAAAACTACATTATATACAGTGCAGTCTCAGGGGCATAGCTGTAAGGGTGCAAGGGGTGCAGTGGCACCCGGGCCCATGAGGTTTAAAGGGCCCAAATCATAATTTTGATGTTTATTCAAAACTGGGGAGGAGCCCTGTAACATCGCCTTGCACCCAGGCCCTCTGGGAATTTGTTACGCTACTGTGCAGTCTTCATAACACAGGAAATACTAGTTCAAAGATGTACACTTATAGATAAACAAGAGACGATCCTTAAGGGATGCAGTAAACATTTTTGTAACCAGAATAGATAATCTTAGCAGTGAGGTTAGATTATTCCACAGTGTGGCTGAACAATGGCCAACCAACCAGTTGCCCATATTGGTTTGAACAAAAGGAATTTGAAGATGCTTTTCTGATCACGGTTACAACTCCAAGTGAAAAGTACTAGGGTTAAATATCAGTCCATCAAGCAGCCTGGAGACTCTAGTCCAGAGCTCGTGCACAGAATTTGCCATTGTGTAGTCTGCTTTTAAAGAAAGGGTAACCAGTTTAATTGTGAGCAAACTGAACAGTGATGGTTCTTTCGATCTCCCATGATCACAGATTTGCCTGTCTTACTATGCAGAATTTTTTTTCTTAGCCAGTTGGGGGATTGTAGCCGAGTCAACGACAGTTGCTCCATACTCTACCTTTATTAATGACACCTGGAGCCCATTTCTTATAATAACCCTTTAAATTGTTGGGAGAGGGCTTTGGTTGTTCGATTATACAGTAAATAAGGTTATCAGACAGGTTTGTTCTAGACAAGCTATAAGCTCAGTAAGTCAAGTTGTGTTATGTGGAACTCAGATTTAGCATTTTGTTCAGCTGAAAGTGATCCAGAAATCAAAAATAGAACAGCTGCTTGGCAGGCTGTTCTTTTAATCTTACATTTTATAGCATTTTCTGTTCTTTAAGCAAATCTGTCTTGTAATAGCAGTTAACAACTGTTGAATTCTTTTTGAAATATCTTATCTATGCATTTTTCTTTTTTTTTGGGGGGGGGGTTTGCCCTTTGTTTTTTTAGGCTGTGCTACCTAATTCTTGCCACAGTCTGGCTCAAGATAAGCCGGAACTCCATTTCCACAGTGCCAGAACAATGAGTGAGGGCTCTGCTGCCTTCCAACATCACAGTGGAAGACAGGAACTCTGTGCCAAAAAGGGACAGGGAGCCTGCAGTACGAGGGGCAGAAAGCTTAAATTATACTTAACAGCTAGGCTCTCAAGCCAGAAATCACAGGCCGCACATAAGAGCGGAAGGCCCAGAGCCAGCTGGAGCTGTGGAACCTGACAGCAGAAGAGCTTTTCATTTAGATTTTTTTACTTTTGTTCTATGCAGTTTTCCCTGAACCTTCTGCTGTAGGGAGCCCAGGACTTCTGCTGGTAGCCACTGTGCCTGCTGGGAAGGGCCAGAGCTGTAGCAGGTGCGAAACTGTCACTATCTGGCCATTTTGTGACCCATATTAGGCACAGCAGTAAATGTTTGTTTAAAGCTGTTAACTGACTCTGGATTTTCCTCCTGTGTTATCACCAAGAAGACAACAGTCAACCCCCATCCCCCAATAGGCCCTGTTTTCACAAGTTTTTTCTCATAGGCACAGAAGAAGTGAAATCCTCTTGAAACTGCAGGGCGTAGTATCTTTCGTCTGGATCAGCTGCCTATGCTGCTGCTTCTTGACTTAGCAGCAGCATTTGATACAGTTGACCACCGAGTCTTTTTTGGTTGACTGCTGGGGACGTACGGTTGTTGGAACAGAAATGGCTTATAGGAGTTCTACTCTCCTCGTGCAGAGAGCTCTATAATATGTGAATATGTACTTTCTCCTCATCACTGATTCTGGTTCCTTGTAGGGTCCCACAGAAGCCAGTTCTTGTACCGTTGTTATTCAACATGTACTGTATGTTGTGCTCCAAGTAAGTACGGCAACATGAGTTTTCATTTCTGTGTGGCTGCCACTCAGGCGTTTCGTTGTCTTCTGACTGTAGTTCACCCGATCTCGTGGTCTGAAACTGGCACAGAGCCAACAGTTACTGCTGTTATTAAACTGGCTATAGAAAGCCAGCCTCCTGCTTGGTTGTAACTAGTGACCCATGTGGCTACCACACAGTATTCATATGGGTTGCCACATCTTTCCTTTGCATGAGTGAGTGGCACATGCAGAGGTGCCAA
Organism: Neoceratodus forsteri; assembly: GCA_016271365.2. Classification (NCBI taxonomy): domain Eukaryota; kingdom Metazoa; phylum Chordata; order Ceratodontiformes; family Ceratodontidae; genus Neoceratodus; species Neoceratodus forsteri. The sequence goes on along the minus strand of CM028131.1, from coordinate 1,329,548,594 downwards.
AGGTACGTTTTAAAAATATATATTTTTTTAAATAAAAAAACGACGCTGAAAAGGCCTTTACTGCTTTTCGTAATAGTGGAAGAGAGACTCTGGGGGTTGGCTTATCACTACCCCACCCCTCAGTGAATATGCTTTTGGCTCGTGTGATTTTGCTTTCAGGGGTGGGAATACCTAAATATAACCCCCCCATCATGCCTTATTGCTTAACGAGCAACTGGCTCTGGGGGGGGGGAATATTATTTAGACACCCCTCTGCTCATGTTTCATACATTTTCTATAGCTCTTATCTCCCCATAGTTTACTAATGAGGAAAGTTGCATTAAAACTGCTCTGTAGAGTTCAACTACTCCCATGAATTATTCTCTACCTGGTATCATAGTCCTCTGTTTAAGAAATCACTGTCTGTTACTGTGAAATTTACAGTGATGTTGCAAGCTGGGGAGTATGACATCCAGTAAGGACTCTAACTACATCAGCTACAAGGGAGACAGAGATCCAGTTTCCGTACAAACGTCCACAATAGCAAGCAAGCAAGTGATGCAGAAAAAATGTCAAATATCAGCTGAAGTGTTTCTAAATATTATGATTTGCAAAGTTATTCTAAAGGCATCACCTGCCCTTTAAGAAGTTATTGCAGTGGGCTAGCAAAGGTTTCCTTTATTTTTTTTGTTTTACTCTGTATTCCCTAATGCCCTCCCTACCCCTGGTGCTGGCCTACCTCAGTTACCCCATGGCACATCACCATTCCCCATGCCTCTCCCTCACACTCACCTGCCTTCATTCAACTCTGGATATCCCTTCGGGTGGGATCAGGTAGGGGGATGTACCCCTGACAGTGTCTTTGTGTTAGGTAGTGATCAGTGAAGGAGCAACCCCCGGATTTACTGTGGTCTGATGTCTGCAAGCAGCCAGGCATTTTTCCTGTTTTCTCCCCCAGCTAGAGACTTCTGGTGATGGCACCATGTGAACTGCAGCAGACCTTATCAGCTGTCTCCCTCTTCATGAACAAACCTTTCTAAAATCAAGAAAAATCCTTCCAGTGGAGGGGCCAAGGTAGATGCGGTCTGGTCTGTTTGTTTGCTGTGGCGTGGTGGGGAACAGTGGGTTCTGCAATCCATCAGAATCCATTGTGTCTGCCCCAGATTCCTGTTTTCTGATCTTCACCATCTAGTTGTTACCTCCACGGGTAGGCTTTGCAGTGCTCAGATCGGAAAACAGGAATTTGGGGCAGACACAATGGTTTCTGGCAGATTGCAGAACCCACTGTCCCCGACCACGCCACAGCAAACAAACTCAGACCAGACCGCATCTACCTCTGCCCCTCCACTGGGATACAGTAAAGTAGAGCTAGAGATTATATTAAAGAACTACTTGCATTCCAAGCCAGTAAGAACACAGCTATGAATGATATTGGTGGCACAACTGACACTTTAAAAATGAGAGCTAATGCTGGAGACACACAACTCACTTGCATTGATTCCCACCTGGACAAATTGGAAGTAGCTATGCAGCACCTCTTGTAGACCCAGTAATCCATTGCCACGGAGGAGAATGCTGAAATCAGGGCAAGAAGGAAAAACATCCACCTCTTTGGAATCCCAGAAAACTCAGAAGAAATGAATCTGAAGGAGTTTCTTGAGGCATTCTTTGGTATAGCCCTGGAACTCAAGGATGACTTCAAACTGGATATAGAGTGCACATACCTCATTCTAGGGCTCAGACTTTCCTCACCAGGCCATCATAGTGCACTTCAACTGTGTGGTAGTTAAGGAATTTACATTACAATCAGGATGGAAGAAAAATAAAGTTTTCGGTGGCCAACACAGTGTTCTTTGAGCATGGCTTCATGGCGCTCATGAAATGTTGCTGGGAGTAAATCCAGTCACCGGGTCCTCTACCAAGCGAAACATAAAATTTAACCCCCTTTACTTGCAGTTCAGCTTCCTCTGGCCAAAAACTTAACAAACTGTCACAGAAGCGATGGTGGACCTCACAGAGAAGGGATATGTGCAGAATCTCTTGCCCCACCAAGAGACCAGCTCAAGATCTCCTGGACTCCGCAAGGCAGATGGGAAGACAGAGGAGCAGCAAGTGAAGACACGCAGAGGACACCATTGCTGACATTGTAAACAGCTCCACGGCATGAGGACAAATCCTATACTGCACGCCCCCTGCACAAGTAGACCACATTAAAGACACTCTTTTCTCCTCCCCAGATTGGTGGCACTGCTGATGCTATGCACAGACTCGCACGCAGTGCATGGCATTGTCCAGCAGCCTCTCTCCCTCAAAGTTGAGCCTTGCCTGTAGTGTCTCTGTGGTCACCCAGGTGGTGTTGCAGCTGTGATACCATGCAGTCTCCCTCCCCAGGGATGTAGAGCATCCTATGAGATATTTAATTCCTCTCCTCGGGCTTGCCTGTGACAACCAGGGTCCAGTCTTGAACCCCGCTCACCATTGTTGCAAACAGTAGTGCTACCGCTGTGCCAAAGGGCTGCCCGCCAAGATTTCCTTTAAGGTTTCCTTTAACCAGCTGTGCTGAACATGTAACACTTTTCATTGGTTTGCCAAAGAAACTGACTTTACTCCATTACGACTGGTTCAGAATGTATCTTGGAAGGCACTGACCCTCTGCACTGAGGTACTAGCTCTATGATACGTTCACCAATTGGGACTATACCTCACAGCATTTTGTCACTGAAATGTGGGACAGTGACCTTCAAAATGTGGACACGTTATCAAACATGGAGATGCATGCACAGAACCCTGTAGAACCAGTGCCCTTATCAGTTCAACATTTAATTTTGATTTAGCATTGCAGAATATTTAATTTTAGCATATTGTGAATTTCTGCTTTAACGTCTGAGCTTACAGCACATTCTCCATGTGGTTAGCACCTTTTCCGTGTGGGTTGGCTGTGGGGCAGAGCAATTTTGATGGGTAAAATGAGGGCAGTCCTCATAATATGGTATAGTAAGGAAGTATGGTTGGGACAGTAGCATGTTTGGGTGGGTGGGTGGGGAGAGGGTGGATTTTTCTGTCCACTACAAATTTGATTTCTGCTCCTTTATTGCATTGTCTAACTATGGTTCATCAAGAAATGGCTTGAACTTTTGGCTCAGACTGGCTAGAGATGTCTGAATACCATTTACTACTAGTTGGACTGAGTCCTTGCTTGGAGAATCACTGACCCCTTATGAGTCCTGTTATTGAGGGGATGCCAACAACTTGTGGTGGTGGAAGGGAGTCCTGCTTAACCTCAGTTTCACCTTTGAAAGTCAGCTGTCAATTGTGGTCAGGAGCAGCGTAAGTCATTTGTAAAATATTGCAGTGCTGATCCTGGCATTTTTTGCTCCAAGATGCAGCTGCAGTGATTTGTTCTGTACTGGTTATTCAAATAAATCAAGTTTTCATATATAGCTGGTGCAGAATGCAACTTGATGGGTACTGTCCCATGGCAGAAGAATTGTCAGCCTGTCTTTGTTGTTACCCTGCTGCCCTGTATCAGTCTGGATTGTTATATATTTGTCAGTGTCAGTGGCTCAGTAGGTAGCACACTCGCCTCTGAGGCCGGGAGATCAGAGGGATGTGGGTTCAGTTCCAACAACTGGCACTTGGGTTAATATCCCAGTACTGACACTGTAGTGCAGCATGAGAGGGGTGCTGCACTTCTGAGGTGCCATCTTTCGGATGAGACGTTAAACCGAGGTCCCATCTGCCTGGACTGGTGGTAGTTCAGGTGGATGTTAAAGAACCCATGGCACTTATCGAAAAAGAGTAGGGGAATTTCCCTGGTGTCCTGGCCAAATTTCCCTCATTCACTAAAAAAATTCCACCAACAGCTTAATGTGGTTCAAGGTCAGTTGCCATTCATCTGTATCCCCCTCCCCCGGGTCGTGCCTGAAAATAGGCAGGATTTGTCTAGTGCACTTACCTGGTCAGCAAAAAAATAAATATCTTGTAATTGTTCAAATTGATATATTGTACTCTTCTCTGTTTCCTGGGTCGTGACTGAAAAAATGATCTGTATCTCAGGCCACCTTACCTGGTTATCAGTAAATAAAATAAATAAATTCATTCCCTCTATCTCTGTTTTTAAATCTTGACTGAAGCAATATTTATTTTGTGACCGGCACTGTGTTTTTGTCTTAGGCGCTATTTAGCACTCTTACTAGGTGAATCTAAAAGGTTGCTGTAGAAAGAGTGAGTTTGATTATACTGTATTTCTCACAGTTTTGAATAGCATTGGATTTTGTACAGTGCCTTTTATGCACCAAGAATCTCAAAGTGCTTTACATGCAGTGCGTTGGTGTCAGTGCATTGGCTGTATAAAGGCAGACAAAGTGGTCCTTATGTTCCGGCAGCATCCCACACTCAGCCATGGACAATGGCAGGAACTGTTTTATTAAGAGAGGGAATGTTGGCTCAGACACTGGGGCTGTCCCCAACCTTTTTCAAACAGTGCCAGGGTGCTCTTTAATTTCCACATAGTTACCAGATGTTCTGCACTCGTCACAGCACATATGTTTTGCATATGGAAGGGGTAGTGACATGACTGGAGTAGAGCCAAGTGAAAGTTAGAAGACCGAGAGTTTGTTAACAATTGTGCAGTTCCATAGCCTCTGCTGTTGTAAAGTAGAAACAGCAATGACATTGGTGTCTTGTTTAAATATTGCATACATGGGAGTGCTGTTGTCTAATGCAACGCAGGTCTGCGGAACACCTCATTCTTGCAGTTAATTTTATTAGCAACCTTAGTACTTTTCATGTGTATGAGTGCTCTTGTCTAATGCAATGTTGGTCTCTGTGAAGCCTCATTCTTGTAAAAACAAAAACAAAGCGCTGCGTCAGCATGTGGTCTAAGTGCAAAACCAAAGGGTTATATTAAATGCACGCTGAAAATAGAAAATAGAGCTAGAAATCTACGTTTTTGTAGTTGTAGTTGATTTCACTAGCAGTCTTAATACTTTATTTATTTTAAAATGTATTTACTCAGATATAGCACAGCTGAGATGCAATATTTCATTTCCAGTGTGGTTCTGCTTCTTCCTATTTCTGCGTCTGGGTGTGCTAGAGCACTGGAAGGTTTAGTGACTTGCCCAAACTTATACAGTGCGTATTGGCTCTAGCAGGGTTTGAACCTGTGATCTCCTGCCTCCTAAGCTGTTGCTCAAACCACTAGACTGCACTGCCTCCTCTACTTGCAATGAGATATCTATAATTAGCTTTATAATAACTGGTTGGTAATGATTATCAACTTTGGGCAGAAGCTGTCAAATTCCATTGTGCATGGCCATGTATAGTCAATCACCCGTGTATAACTGAATTTGATTATACACGTACTGTATGTGTATAATCACCCATGTATAATGGAGTTTGATTAAGCACCTTTTGCAAAAATTCTAAAATCAATCTCATGCTAGCACTACTGGCACCTCGTGCAGTCAGCTTGCGCTATCAACTCGATTGGACTAACCTCACTGAAACTGCCAATCAGGAATCTAACTTATGTGCAGCTGAAGAAAGACACATTTCTCACAGAAATGAAGAACAACCAACGGTGTACTAATGTCTGAATAGCCACCTAAAAATGGCACATTTATCACCATTTCAGCAACCTAGTGACCTAGTAAGACAAAAATTCATAGAGTAGCAAGGAAAAAGAAATACTCTTAAAAAAACCAAAACCAACATAAGACTGTTCAACAAGTACCTGTCCCCCCCAAAAAATCAAAGGAACCAGTTATTATAAAAAATAAAACATGGGGAAGTGTGTGTCAGCTCAGATTTTATGCACACCCTTGGTGTGAGATGCCTTGATAAACTCCTCGAGCTTTGCTCTTGGGGTTTATGAGGCACTGCACACCTCGGGTGTGCATACAATCCTCATTACACACACTTCCCCATGCATTATTCTATATGTTATCCAGTTTCTTGCATTCTACTAAAAAACAAGGGTTATTCCAAATGCAGTATCTCAATAAAACATGTAGCATGACACTAGAGATCAAACCAATACTCTGTAGGCAGTCGCCCCACAACAGGGTGTGCTTTAAAACAGTAATATTCAAATCTCAAAAAAGGCCAGCACTACCTACCGCTCAAGTGAAGGCAACGACACAATATATGTCCAAATGTTTGCAGTTTAATAATACAGCATTAAACACAAAAGGTGCAAAATACACAAACCAACTGACTCCTACCGGTTTCGCAGTAGCTTCTTCAGGAAGTGGCTATTGCGAAATGGGTAGAAGTCACTTGGGCCCCGCCCTGCTCTCCCAGCCTGTGCTACCAGCATCTGTGAGGTTTTTGTATTTTGCACCTTTTGTGTTTAATGCAGTATTATTAAACTGCAAACGTTTGAACATATGTTGTGTCATTGCCTTTACTTGAGTGGTGGGTAGTGCTGGCCTTTTTTTAGATTTGAATGACACTAGAGATGTCATATCAAATTCTGAGTATCGTGATATTTTTTTGTAAAAAAAAAAAAAAATAAAAAAAAAATCACAATATATTGATTATCAAGATAATTTCTAGCATTTTTTATTTATTTATTTTTTATCACTGCTATATTTCTCCTTGCTTCATGCGGCCCCCATCTGACCAACTCCCCCAGCTCTGTCCCCCAGAATTACCGGAGATTACCTTATGCCCAGTCCGGGAGCGGTGCCTGTGGAGAGTCGGTCATCATCCTGCCACCTGGTTGCCTTTTTCCATTTTTCTCCCTAGTTCCCGAGGACCCCAGGAGAAGGACACATGCGTGTGGAGGCATGCATGCGCCTTACAGCCCTGGTAACAGCCCTCCTCTGCCCACCCCATTGGCCTAATGCCGGCATCCTCGCTTGTGCAGCCCCTCGGCCTCCACCAGGGGGGTAGCCGTGAGTGAGGGATGCCACCCAACCTCCCCGGAGAGGAGAGCTGCCTTGCGGCCACTCCATCCTGCTCCGCCCGTCCCACCCCCCCCGTGGCGACCTCCGACAACCCAGGCTTGCTCCTGAACCCAGGTCATTGGCGTGCCGTGAGGTGAGACATCCAGTGCCACAGCCCTCTGTGCCACCAGGCTGGCTCTAGCATTTTTTTATTGTTGGAAAAATAATAAAAATCTGATTGGGGAAGGTAATAAAACAGAAATGTTACTCTCCTTTGGAGAGGAACAAGCTATGAGAACAGTAAACATGATACAGTCAAGATGGTTTATCATGGACTATTGTGTTACGCAATAGTCTTGATCGTTTGTTTTTTTTACAATAAATAATCATCATTGAGATCTATCATAATATATTGTCATATTGTGTCATTGCAACATCCCAAATGGCACCATTTCTTTCTCTCAGTTTTCTGTTTGTCCTTTTTTTACCACATCAGGGAGGATAGGTAAGTGGCTGCCTTCATAGCCATTGCCAAAACTGATCCTTAGTCAGCTGACAGGTGGTGTGCAAATGCCCAGTGGCCCGCTCCCTCCCTGGAAACGAAGCACCTTGCATTCACGAGGCACTCAGCCTCTAACCAGCCACATCTTGGGACTGTGGGGATTGCACACGAACCCTGATCTTCCAGGCGGCAGTGCCACAGAGTCAGCCCAAAAATACTAGTTTTATTCTTGTCTTATTTTTATGATAGGAGTACCCAACCCCCCAAATTGAATTACAGTTACAGCACTGGGTCCAAATCCAGTGCCTAATGTGTGAGTTGAATCTGCAACTTTTGGAACCAGCTGGGAGGGAGCTGTCAGCTGAGCCATGCAAACTCTAATGTCTGGGACCTTTGGGTCTTGCTGTGGTGGCAGAAAGGTCATTTGGGGGGACCAGTTGATTGTTGGGGGATGGGAGAACTGGAGGGATGGTTCCATGTAATTCATTTCTGTTGTTCATTTGGTGGCGTGGTCAGTATGGGTAAGGCTTCACAGCAGGGAAACCTTCAGAGGCAGTGCAGCCGTTCACCACCAATGGCTGTTCTTGTAGGCAGTAGGGTAGCAAATTCCCAGAGGGCCTGGGTGCAAGTGTATGTTATAGGCCCCCCCTCCAGTTTTGAACAGACATCAAAAGTATGATTTGGGCCCCTAAAATTTCATGGGCCTGAGTGCGAGTGCATCCCTTGCACCCCTGTAGCTATGCCCCTGCTTGTAGGCACCAGTCAAAGAAAGCCAAAAACAGGGAGGATGTAAGAGATGAACGACACACAAAGTAATTTTTAAAAATTAAAACTGGTTTTTAGTCAAGCACAGTTGTATCAACCTATTCTATCCTATGAGATGCATCAGAGGCTGATCTTGCACACCACAGCCACCTTCGTTATCAGCTAGGGAAACAATGTGAGCTTTATATCGGTTTGTTACCTACTAATTTCAGACTGACAGTGATATAATTATTGGTCATGACGAAATTCTGCTTTTAATCTATTCCACAACCACTGCAAAGGTGCAAATGAGGTACGTGCAGGGCAGAGTATTGTGCAGTACATGTGGTTATTTCCTTTTATGTAACAGTCTTAAGGAATAAAGAAACTTGATGGGCTGGTGGCTGTAATAAAGCCACAGACATAACACTACAGAAAACATCCAGTTACAAACCTCATAACATAACCAACAAATCACTACTCTGGTATTCTTTCCAGAGGCGCTTATCTTAGATAGCTGAGAATCACAGCATACCAGGTATTTCTCAGTTAAATTGAACTATTTACTTGTTAACTTCAAGTTTTTTAACTTGTTAACTTAAAGCTAAAGTTGAGCCTATTTGTTCTCACATAAATGTTATTGAATTGAAAGTGATGGATGTTTTAAGCTCTTTTATTCACTGCATAATATCAGTAATACACACCACCAAGGTATGTCACATCATGGGATATCGTAACTTTTCCTGTGCGTGACTCACTTGGCCTCGCAATATACCCGAGCCGTGATGACATCCCATGATATACCACATTGTGCGTTATTGCTTAATTGTACTACTCTATAAACTAAGCACTTTTTGTACCCTGCTGTACCCAGGGACCCCTACAAAGACAAGATATCATATCTCAAGAGCCATACTTGCATCTGTTTGATGTAATATATATTTATGGAAATCAAATGAAAATATAGCTCCACTGAGTAACGGACATCTAATACCACCTTAGCTCTAGGCGTACAAGTTGGAGACTATCTTTGAGAGAATTGGCAACACACAGTTGCAGAATATAAAACTCAGTGCAAAAAAAAAAAAAATTTTACCATGGTGTGGGCTCTGTTAGGAGAGGAAGCTTTAACAAAAAAGCTTTAACTGTCGTGCGAATAGAGCTGGCAGTACAATACGGGAACTGAGTTATTTGCTGCACAATTCAAGGGATGTAATAAAGAGGATAAAAATCAGCTTCCTAGTTATTTATATGCAAATAATTCCTTAGTTTCGGCTTAGTTGCCATTCATAGGTTGAGGCTAAAGAATCTGATTACCTTCGCCACTTGACATTGAAAAGATGTTTTTTAGAACCTCATTTGATTTGCCACACAAAGACAGTGAATTGGGAGCTTCATTATCAGCTTATGTACAAAATACTGTTACATGGGGCATGTTACCGGTTGACATTATAATCACAAAATCATTTGCTTGAACAAAATGTTTATGGAGCCAGTTGCTTGGTTCATTCAGGCACGCCCAGCTGAAGCAATCCTTTCATCCTTAAATGTGACAATTTGTTGTTAATCTTTTAAAAAGTATTACAGGCATAGCTGTTCCTTGTTTAAATATGTGTTAATTAATCTTTTTCTTGTTTAAGCATGTGTTAATTAATCTTTTAAAAAGTAGTAGAGGCAAAGCTGTTTCTTGTTTAAATATTTGTTATTTAGGCTTATATTAAGGACTCTTTAATCAACCTCATAAACTTATTTATTTAGGAAAGGCACCCAGAGCAGGAGCTTGTTCCCAGGTACGATCTGGGGAGGGAGGAACAATGTTGATGTGCAAAGAAAGTACCCCGAATGCAAAAAGCATCAGTAATGATAAAAAACAGCAGTTATAGTAGGCACACTATATATACCTGCAATTGCACTAAAAATAAAAATATCAAATATCAAGGTTATTTTTGCTTGTTAGTTACCCACTGTGGGGATATCATGATATTTCCATTTTAGGCGGATGCTACAATAAATGCTCTTTCCGGGATTTGATGGTTCTTTTGAAGTTCTGTTTTGTACCTTCCTTGATACAGCAGCACACCCAACCATTTTACCACACAAACCCATACCATTGCATAAATCAAATATGGCATGGGCACAATAAAAAGACAAACAAACAAGATATTTTACTTGTGATCCATAATCCCTGGGACAGCATGAGTGGTGAGGCCGCTAATAAAAAAATCAGGCATATTTTTACTAGGCCCATGCCATGTTTATATATATGTGTGTGTGTGTGTGTATATATATATATATATATATATACATATATATATATACAGTATATACTGTATATGTGTGTATATTCTTTGCAAAAATTGCATTAATGCACCAGTTAGGGTTCAACAAAAGCAGGGAATTGTGGTGTTATGGTTTCCAACCCTAACCCCACAGTAAAGGAAAAAAAAAACATTAGGGTTATGGGTCTCCGTAGTCTTGGTGAATCAGTAGCAGGGTCTTCCTTGGGGTTATTAATCCTAATGCTCACCCCTCCCTCCAGCCCATTGCCTCCTGTCGCAAGCACAAGGTACAGCTCCAAGCCAGTGCCTCACACTGGTACACTCTTCTGAGATAGAGAAGTACATCTCACCATATGTTGCCAGTACAATGCATTGTAGCTTTCTTCATGTCTGACCTTGTTTGCTCGGGGTACAGGGTGGGCATTAGGGTTGACAGCCCCAAGGACGACCCTGTCACTGATTTGCCAAGATACCTGAGACCCAAAACCCTGATGCTTTTTCGTTTTGCTGCTTGAAGGAAGGGGATGGGGAGTTAGTGCTGGAAACAATGCCACATTATCCTAATTTTGTGGAATTAACTTGAACTCTAACTGGTGCATTAACACAGTTTTTTGAAAAGAATTGACTTTCTTTTTAAGGTAGTGTAATTTAACCTCATTCACAAAGGTCCCTTCAGGACCTGTGTGAAAACGTAGAGATGCACAGTGCCCAGTGTGGAAAAAGGGAAGACACCGTCCGCCTACAGAAGAGTGATGCCAAGCATTAATGGGGCTGTCTGGCAGGGCTCTCTGTTCCCTGTGCTTCCATGTGGCGACAAATGCAGACACAAAGTGCAAAGAAACCGTCTGTCAGCCAATGCACAAGGCCCTCTGGCACCCCAAGGTGCAGACGTGCAGGGCCCTATGCCAAGTGAAGAGTTGTCATTACTATATGGTACCTGGGCCTGTGTGGGGAAACCCTGTAGCTTTCATTCCCTGGCTGGGAGTGGGGTGTAGCACAGCAACGCCATCCCCTCACCCCATCCAGCTGGGTCGCTGAGCTCACCCCTGAATTCAGCTCACTAGGACGGGATAGCAAAACATACACACTGGGATCAAGACTGACACTACACACAACGTTTCTTAATAATTATAATTATTTAGTTTTAATTTTGACCCCAGATTTTCAAGGTAGTTGTGTTATGACTCCCTTATAAACATATCTTGTGGCATTTACAGTGTATTCGCCAAAACACCATTTCACACTAGAAGTGCGAAAATACATCTCGTCCAAGATTTAAAAAGTGACACGTGTCACGTTTATGTGGTGGTATGAAAAAAAATGGCTATGTTGAAATTCTGGATTCAAAATATTGAAAATTACTGAACATTCATTCATAACTTGGTCATTTTACCATATTTGTACACCAGATTTTCAGCATATTTCTTATGACCCTACCTCATGAACCTGCCAGGTGAAAATGTTCTAATCCCTGCCAAAATGACATTATGCGACACAGGTACGACAACACATTTTGGCCAGGATTTGAAAAACGGTAACTGTCACGTTTATAAGGTGATATGAAAAAACACCTGTGTAGAAATGTTGGGGTCAAAATATTGAAAATTACCAAAGTTATGAGCGAGCGTAGAAAAATTTCAATGAAAGCTTATAACGTTTTGTTTTTTTTATATTTTGACCCCAGATTTTCAACATAGCCTTCTTATAACCAAATGCTGCCCAAAAGGTGATTTTACAAAGCAACTATAAAATCACATTTTGAGCCACATTGGCATAATTCCACTGCCCTTGGTCATGAGGTGGGGTCCCAAAAAGGCCATGTTGAAAATTTGGTGTAAAAATTTTCAAAATTGACAAATATATGGATAAAGGTTCAAACCCCATTGAAATACATTAAACCAGACTTACTTTATTTTCTCATATCGCAGTCGATGGTTCTAGCAGCAAGACATGTCTTCGATTGGAGGATAGATCTATGCAATGGGACATGTTCAGATGAGTGAGGGTGTGTAGGGTGGGGTGTGGGTGGTGGTTGCTGAGTGGAGGGTGGGGTGGTTGGGGTGTGTGTGTGGTGTCAGATTGTTGAGAAACTATTTTTTTTTACAGGTTAAAAAAACAACGAGGGACGATTTTCTTTATTGCAGGGCACATTCCAACACTGGGGATTGGACACCCCAGTGTCAGGTTAGTGTTTGGCAGCACTGGGGGTGGGCACCTTGGTGCTGCAAGGCATATAAAGGGAAGTGGTGTGGGTGACTGGAGGGGAGGTCGGTGAAGAGAAGCAGTACCGGGGGTGGGCACCCCGATCTGCGTGTACAGTTTATAAATTAAACATGGGAAGGGGTGGAAACCTGTAGGGGAGAAGGAAGTGGTACCACATGTGGGCATCCCAGTCTGCTAGTTATTTAGAGAGGTAGCTAAGTAAAGAGACAGAGACCGAGAGAGACAGAGTCTGAGGCACAGAAGCAGAGGATTGCCAGCTCAGTGTGTCAACTGAAGCTGGCAGCACGACTTCAGCTGTGGCTTCAGAATTCAAGAAAGTTCTGCTGTTCTCATACTGAAAATGCAGGTGAATGGCTTCTGTCATTGTGCTTGTCACTCAGGATTTTTGGGTGCCCAGAAACACGTTGTGGGACATCCGCAGATAAGTAAGGCTGTTGTGGGGGTGTGGGGGCTGAGTGGGAGATCAGGGTGGTGTGTGTGTGTGTGTGTGTGTGTGTGTGTGTTTGTGTTTGTGTTTGTGTGTGGGTCAGATCGGTGAGGAATTGTTTTGTTTTTTACAGGTAAAAAACCCAAGAACAGTGAGGGATGGTTTTCTGTATTGCAGGGGACGTTTCAGTACTGGAAATTGGACACCCCAGTGCCAAGCTAGTGTTCAGCTGCACCAGGGGTGGGCACCCTGGTGCTGCCAGGCGTGTGAGGGGAAGGGAGATGAGCGACCTGGAGGGAAGGGGGTGAAGAGAAGTACAAATGGTACTGGGGATGGGCATCCTGGTCTGCTTATAAAAATAATTATTTAAATTAAACATGGGAAAAAAGGGAGTGGGCAACCTGGAAGGGAGGGGAGAAGGAAGCTGTACCAGGGATGGGCACCGCAGTCCACTAGGTATTTAGATACAGATAGAAAAAAGAGAGAGCGAGACTGAGATAGTGACAGAGAGAGCAGGGGATCTCTAGGTCATCTATTTCAGCTGAAGCTGGCAGTCTGACTGCAGCTGTGGCTTCAGAATTCAAGAAAGTCCCACTGTTCTTATGCTGAGAATGTGGGTGTACTTTTCCTCTCACTAAGCTGGGCATCCAGGATTTTTGGGTGCCCAGAAACGTTATTACCAGGGCAATTTTTAGAAAACAAACCCCATCTATCTAAATGGGTCCATTTACCTAGGTTTAGGTGTCTGTTTTGTTAAACTATATAATTTTTATGTCTTTTCAATATTTGTGATTAAAAAAAACAAAAAACAAGATGACAGCCGTCACAATCTGTATTTTTCCCCACACGACAAGTAAATCATGAAAATAAACACAATCTAAAAGAACTCCTCATGACTCTGGAACTGTATAAAGTTTTTTCATGAAACCTTCGAAAGGCACACCATGGGCACAGGCTCCTTCAACCCTGAAAAAAAAAATTCACACCATTTGGGCTGTATGTGAGAACAAAGCAAAAAAAAGCAACAAAAAAAGCAATGTTACATATGGGGAAGATAAAGTTTTTTTTTTTTTTTCTGTTTCTTTTTCTTGGCCATGTCTTGAAAACAAAACAAGATGCCATCACAAACTTTTTCATGTCTTGAGACTCTGACAGCCTGACTGCGCCTGCCATGTTTTATGTTATTTCGCCTAACAACGTCAATGTTATTAATGTAAAAATTGGGGTTTAACTCATTCTTACCTGGGCGGCCATTTTGTGTCATGTTAAGCAATGGATAGTTCAGACTTCACACAAAGCTACTGGAAGTAATGTTAACATTAATCAGCCTACTCAACCCTAACTGTAGGGGCACTCTCACATCCCTAAAATATATATATATATATATATTCATAGCAAAGTTGTATTCATGGGGCTGTAAAACAGGAAAAAGCCATAAAGCAGAAGGGAGAACGAGTGATGACATGTGGAAGAAGCATGTCTTGCATGCTTGTTGCAGCTGCTGACCTATAAAATAATACATTGCTTGCATGGAAAATATTCATATAATGACATGATGGAACCTGTAAAAAGCACAGGGTTTTTTTAAGTGTCCATGGCCTCTGCCAAGACTGATCCTTTTATGACACTGAAGGAGAATTTAGGCAGTCGCCTGCACTATTTTTAGTCACACATTCCTTAATTAAAGGTGCTTTAGTGTTTGTAAATGATTAGTTAGGATTCCACTGTTCTTTTGTCCCTAGACGTCTGTTGCCATGGTGCCGAGCTATCCAGTGGTGTCTGAATAGGAAAGTTGTCATGGTCCATGATCCAGAGGTGGCCTCACAATGATTGATCGGATGCAGTACAAAGAGCCAAGTAGAGGGGAGAGGCCCATACACTCACTTAATTGCAACTTATGATGACCTTCCACCTGGCCTGCCTTTCGTTCATCTTTCTAAGTTCCCCTTCTGTGAACACCCTTGTAAAATTACCAGTGGTTTACGCTCAACCCAGCTAGAAATGTGATCTTCCCCAGGGAAAGCAGTGGTAGCCAACCTTCTGCAGCTTTGCCTGTAGTGGGATTAAACTCTTCCTTTTGGATTGTGTGGCTTCAAAGCTGCTTCTGTAAATATTCCTGTCTGCCATTCTTTCAGTTCAGTCCAGACACTGTAGTGAGCATAGCTTCCCTCTCAGTTTGAGGAACATAAACACAGGATAGTGTTCCCTCTCTCACACTGAGTTCGTGTTTTACTTCACACTCCCAAATAATTAGCACTTTAAGCATCTTGCAGCATTGCCTTTTTTTTTTTTTTTTTCTGTTTATACCACCTTTTTCTCCAACCTGCCCCATCTGCTTGACCTCCCCAGTCCCATCACCAGGCTTCCCCCAAACCTAACCCAGCCTCTGCCTTCCATGGTTTACTCCCCCAATGGCAGGGCCGTGGGGGTTGCCCAGGGCTCTTTGGAGACAGAATGCAGTAGAGGGGGTACCAAGGTCGCTGGTGTTGGGCCTACAAGAGGCCAGCATTACCCTGCATTATTTGGTCGGCAAGTTTTTCTGTTTTCTTCCCATTCCCAGGGACCTCAGCATTGAGGGTGCACATGTGCTCATGCAAGCCTGCTGACACAGGGCACCAGCCAGTGTCCTCCTCCTCCCTCTAGCAGTGCCATCTGCAGTCACCCAGGTGGTGCTCTCATGGCGGCAGCCATTGCCCTCCCTCCCAGGAGAAGAGCATATGTTGAGACACCCAGTCCTCCTCCTCCTCCTAGCTGGACCCTGATGCCAAAGATTTGTTTCCAAACCTGTGTCACTGGTGATGTGTGCAGTAGCTCTGCCGCTGCGCTGACATGCATGGCCTGCAGTGCTGTTGTCACTTAGATGTTTCACATAAGCGTTTTATGGGATAAAGAAGACTGGTGGTCCGTCAAGTCCATATCCTCATGGTGGCCTAGCCACTGTATCCTGTGGTATAATTACTCTGTAGGAAGTTGCCACCTGAGGCAATCTGCTCCACAGTCCTTTAACCGCAAAATGCATGGGACAAATATAAAGCATTTCTAGTGGGGGGTAGGAGGAAGTAGGCTGTTGGTTAACTAGGATCTGTAGCTTATCCATTAGGCAGGTAAATGGACAGACTAGGTGGGCCAAGTGGTCCTTATGTACCATCAAATTCTATGTTTCTATGTTTATGTTCCTATCCTTACCCCTCTGAAGCTTTGGCTAGTGTCCCCTTCTTGGAAGGTTAATTTAATGAACATATAATGTTAGGAAAGAAAGAAGACCACTGCTGCATTGAGTTCTGTCCTCCATCAGCTCAGATAGAATACCTGGTCTCTCCGTTTTCTACAAAGTACCTGTGGGGTCTAAGTTTAAAGATGAGTACAGTATTGACTGATGTCACCTAATCTGGAAGTGTATTCCACACACCTTTCATAGAGACAATTTTAAGATAACCCGAGCAGCTTGTATGAACCAAATGTGGTGCGCATTCACCTTTTTTCGAATAACTCAGTATTGTGGCAAACAATAAACTGCACTTTGTGTCTTATTATAGCTGCAGTTATTTAATAGTATTTTCAAACTGGAGAGTCACCATCCTGTAGTGAAAAATGAATAATGAAAGCAAGATTAATGAATTTATTTCAAAAGTTTTGCCAGGAAAGACATACCGAGCTAGTAACACAATAAGTTGAGGTGCCGTAAGTACAGTAAATTTAACAGTGGAACAAATGGCAGATATTCGATGCAGAGTAAAAGAACACAACAGAGTGCCTACACTAAAGTAAATTTACAGATGATCAAGAGCTGAGAATAAACCATGAATTGGGGCGGGAAGGCGATTGGGGGGGGATTCAGTGCAAAAACAGGGATTGAATGAACAATACCTGGAGGTTAGTGGGCAGCAGCTTAAGAGCTGGGGTCAAGACCAGTTGCGCAGGAGTGAGTTGTCAAGTTACGATGGAGAGCGAAATGGCAGAGCATGAAGTCCAACATGCTGAGCAAAACCGTCACTGTATCAGGAGTTTCGTTATATCAGGCGAAATTTCCATTAGTTTATTGTTTGGGGCATAAGGTGAACTTCACTATATGAAAACTGTTGATCACAGTGTCCCCTAAGTCATAATAAGGCATAATGTAATGTAATTACATGATGTAATGAATTGCTGACAATTGGCCAATGCAGTCAGTCAAGACAGATATGTTAGGGAGTGTGAGATACAGTTCTGAGCTCCGGAACATAGACTGGGTGGTGATAGTCTGTGTTAAACTGATAAAAAAGTTGAATGTTTTTTTTTTCTGTTTGTAAGTTAAAACAAGAGCTGAACAGATTCACCTGACGTGCACTAGCACAGTCCTTGTAGAGCTTGTAAATGAACAGAGTTAGGCTGAAAAAGTGACCACTAAATGCAAGTCACACCAGCAGAGCACCGAAAACAATTTGAAGCTCAGAGCTCCAGGGTTAGAAATAATCAGTCAATTAAATTGCATACAGTGGGGGACTATAACTGAGGAATGCTCAGTTCCATAACAGTCAAATCGAAGACTTTATCTTCAGCCAGCTAGCTTGCCCAGCCTGGTTTGATAGTGTTGTGGTGTGTGCGGGTTGCATCTACCAAGCTAGCAGGGAGATAAGCTAGATTAACCACTTGGATCTTGTTCTGTCCCTTGAATTCTATGTTTCTATATTCTGTTCCTGTTATATGTAGAATTAGAAAACGGGTAAAGAAAAATTACTGCAGCAGCAGTGCAACAGAATTTTTATTTTCAAAAAAGCTAGTTTCAGTAACAAATAAAAAAATGTTAGCATACCTGTCAAATCCACTTTTCTCGGTACCGCCTTTGCTGTGCACCATGTGTTATTTTTTATTTTCTCGATCCAACTTTTAGCCAGGTCTACAATGCTATTTCTAAGCCTAATGTGGTGGTCATCTTTTTTTTTTTAGCTAAATTTAAACACTTATTAAATACTCACATTTTGGTGGAACTACCAAATAAAACTGGAAGCTGCATGTAATTTTTTCCAGTGAAAAAAGATGGGATCAGATTTGTTGCCCAAGTTTGTCGCACTGCTGAAATCTGATTGCCTAATGGCTTTCAAATGCCATACATGTCTGCATTAACACCACCTGTTTAAAACAAACAAAAAAAAAAGACATGCCGACAGCCTGCCCTTTTACCAGAAATATCCATGTGCTTCATACAGAATTTTCCATCTTAAGTCGCCTTTATTTTCTGTACTTTCGGTCTGCTGTCACCCACCTACTCGCTTGCAATGTCACAGTTGCTGCACATTGTTTTTTCTCACTAGTACTTCATCACTTCTGAATAAACATTTTCATTTTAACTTGTTTCTGCTCCTATCTCAGTTACCCACCCACTCTCTCGATCGCTCCTTCAGTCAGTAAATTCTTACAAACATTACCACACTCCCTCTATATTTGTTCCCATTTCTTCTTTAAAAAAAAAAAGGCAAAACTTATATTTTATGCCTACTCACTTGCAACCACTGTCAGTCGCATTAGACTTGCACTCAGTCCCCTAGTTGGTGTCAGGCAGTCGCACACGGTGCACACATACCATCATCATCATAAGTACAAACACAGTACTAACACAGGCATAGCAGGTTTAATAAAAGCACACAACTCAACCTGCAATACCCTGGGGCCAGCCCGGTGGCTCTGTGGGTTGGGGCGCTAGATGCCCCACCTCGCGCTACGCAGGTGACCCAGGTTCGGGAGCGAACTTAGGCACTGGGAGTCGGCAGGGGAGGGCTGAGGATGAGTGCCCTTGTGGTGCTTTCCTCCCCAGGGAAGTATGGGTGGGATGTCCTGGCTTGTCAGTGACCCCCTGTGGAGACCGGGAGTACTGCAGCAAGCCAGACAAGCACGTAACTAAGCATGGCCGACGCTGGCAGGGTTGCCGTGCACCAGTACGTCGAGGTGCACCACATGGGGAAGGGGAGCTGGGGACAGTACAGAAAAAAAGCAGAAAATCCCCTCTGGAGGACTGTGGAGATGATGGGGACTTCTGTGGCTGACCCACATCCACCACCGGCCAACTTCGCTGAGATCTTCGGGTGCCAACATATGAGCTCATGTGGATCCCAACTATGCTGGGGAAGGGGCTGGGGTCTGTTCTGGGCAGTGCAGGTGGGGAGATCTAAGGTGTGGGGATTCACGAAGGGAGTGAGAGGCCCTAGCCCAGTAAGTACACTGGAAGGATGCCCTGTCCTCTGGGGCGAATAAACAGATTAAAAAAACAAAAAAAATCTGCAATACCCCCCGACTGACATGCTCAAAAACTATCATTAAGTGACCTAAGTGGAACGACTGTTTTACAAACTGTACCTATATTTGAAGCTATTTTAGAAACATTTTTAAACTATCTAAACTGAGGCAGAGACTTGGTCTTTTTTTCAGAATGAATCGCCTCTTGACCACAGACGCAAAAAGACAGCTTGTCCAATCTACGTTCCTCTCATTACTCGACTACACTGACTTCATTTATGGCCAATGCCCTGCCTCACATCTTGCAAAACTGGACATATTGTATCATAGAGCACTGAGATTTATAACTGGCCTCCCGTTCTCCACCCATCACTGCTCTTTATATGCAGCCATAGGGTGGCCTTCCCTTCAATATATGAGGTATAGAAATGCAGCTCTGTGGCCGCTCCGAGCCCTTACCAACAAACTCCCTACGATGTTGACTGTCTCCCCCTTAGTCGATCGGGAACTATGCCTTGAGAAGTCTCGCAGGTTTCGTGAAGTTCAAGGTCAACACTCGCTTTGGAAGGGCTGCCATAGCTGTTCTTGCCTCGCTCTGGAATAGGATACAAAAATCGTTGAGACTTAGCTCCCTGTCAGTCTTGCTGTTTAAGACCCTCTATGACAAAACGTTTGCTGAAATCTGTAACTGCTTCCATCGCTCCTAGCAGCCTGACTATCACTTTTCTCCACATCCATTCTAGTCCCTCCTGCTCATCTGAGTCCTCCTCTGCCACTGTTACCCCCCCTCCCTCGCCCCACCCGCACTTAGCACCCTCTGCACCCCTCTTACACACTACCCCCCTCCTGTCACATAATCCTAAGCCCTAGACACCGTCATGCATACCTCCATAGCTCAGGGACTTCCATACAGGCCATTAACATGTTCCTGATGCACAGAAATATAAATGATTTTCTTTTTTTTTCTCTGTGGTTTGTATATGACAACCATACACATCCTGCCCCTGTGGGTATTGTATATATCACGTTACTGTTGTGTTATGTATATCGTACTTGTACACGTGCCTTTGGAATGTATATATACTGCTCCTATCATTATTGTAAACATCTTGTTCCTTTTGTATTATGTACATTTATCTGTACCTGTACATTTGTCCTTGCCAACAGCAGGTCCACCTTGTAAATGAGCTTGCTCAATGGTGATTGCCTGGATAAATAAAGATTTGATTTGATTTGATCTTCCTCTCTTTTTTTATTTTTAAACCATACCCATTTTCTAAGTGCAGTAAAACACTCAAGGATAGGTGGGGTTGGTCTGTACCTGCCCTTCCAGGGTCTGTAAGGCACTTACCTATAGTGTCGGGCTTCACTGTGTCGATGGGTCTGTGGATGTAGGCCAGCACTGCCCACCCTGTTGTGTCTTACTGTTTGTGTTCACTATATCAGAGTTCACTATAAGGGGGGTGCACTATATATCTACGTTCGTAATAGTTATTCCTAGGAAAATGGTCCTGAGCATGATCAGAAGCATCCTACCCTCTTTAGAGACACTTAACTCTTCCAGCTACTAAAACATACACAACCCTGCACCCTTTCCCAAGTTCTGTGTTTTAGTTAAAGATATACTGTTGTGCCCCATTCACTGTCCCAGTGGTAATGAGTCATACTACCATGCATGTGAGACGGGTTTGAGAGCAAATCTAGATTACGAGCGGTTGGGCGCTGAGGCTGGGGAAGAGCTGTGTCCTAGCTCTGGGTGGATGGTACCACAGTGTGCCACTTCAGCGACCTCCATGGTGGGTTTAGTGAACTTGCTCTCCCACTGCGGCGCACTGTATGCATGAAAGGCCATCAGAGGCTCACAGAGTCTGTGGGGTAGTGAGAAGGACTCAGGCTTTAGGGGAGAGGACACAAGAGGGAAACCAGTATGGGTCAGCATGAAGGCACTAGTACTCTCCCCACATCTCCGCAAGATTTTCGGGCCTGTAGGTGAAGGTAAGTAGAGATGTCATACATAACATATCGATAGGGGGCTTAAACCAACAGTACTAGTTAGCTGGCAAAAAATGTCATCATTTATTTATTTATTTATTTATTTCATAATTCGGACTTACAACCTTTTTTAGTCAAAGATTCATTTACAAAGGCACCTCGTCGCAGGGAGGGTAGACAACAATTGGTGGTGGAGTATAACAATGGAGAACATTACAGGTGAGATACAATAAAAGAATATACAAAGCAATTCCAGTAATACAAAGGTGTACAAATGCTTCAATTAGTTACAATTAGTCTAGTATATAAATAATAAGGTACCACTAGGGGTTCTAGGGAGCGATACCTGGGGGGGGACTTTTCTAGTCCATGCTTGATCTTAGAGTTGCTCCTGCATTTTCTGAATTCACTCCGTGATTGACTATGTAAAGCAAGAAGCTGGGGTTCACATTCTGCACCGGGTGTAAGCAGAAGATATCGGCCACAGATCCATTTGACACATCTGTCTATTGCTTAGGTGATCAACATGATGTTGAGAATTGTAGCAAGGGCTGGGCTCTGCTGCCAGCGTCCATTGATGAAAGGAATGCCAGGCTGACCTTAGGTACGCTGGAGGACTGCAAGTCAGCCTTGGTGGCTACAGGGTCAGCTACTTAGCTTGTGGTCATGGAAAAAGAGGCAGTGGCGGTTGCGGTGAGTACCTTGCTGGTCTCGGTGTTGTTCCCAGCTAAGGCCAGCATCAGAGGGTTGTTCTATGATGATTTCAGGGAGAGTCCTTCTTTCTGCAGCAAGAAGCCTAAGAAGAACCATCACCACAGGTCATGGGACTCGGAATGTTCATGCTTTTTCTGCTCTTTTGGCTCCCCTGACCACTTGACCTTCATCGAGCTTGCTCTGGCAGAGAGTTTTGGTGAGGGCTCCAATGTAACCCTGTCAGGCCTCTCGACCTTGACTCTGGTCAAACGGGTGGCTGACGTCTTTCTTGAATCAGTCTATCAGCTTTCGTAAGAGATTGAAAAAGAATTGATCTCTCAGGCCCCGGTGCTCCCAGTCCTCACCTAGGAGGATGAGGATCAGTCAGTTCCCCCACCGAGTTGCCTCGACAGCTGCCTTCACCAGCAGTCATGTATCTGAGGCCTATTGGGGTCTTTCTTTCTAGCACAGAACACAGTCATAACCCAAAAATACAGGTATCGATTAAAATTTGTCTTCAAAAGGTATCAGAAGATGAGATGTGGATAGCTGTTCTCCATTCTCCGACTCTCTCCAATTCTCCAGCTCTCTGTCTGTCCGATTCTCCAACTTCCACAAATTCTCAATTTCTCCAGTCCTCAGTTTCCTGGTTCCCCGGCTCCAACTCTTTACACCACACTCACTTATTCCTCTCCTCAGTCAGGAACAAAAGGAAAAGGTCAGGAAGAAAGGGCAGTACCAGTGCCACTATCCACTTCTCACCCCTTGGTTCTTGAGTCTCAGGTCTCTGGCCCTAGGTCTCACCTCCTTCCCAGGCCTATCCACGCACAGTAAAGCAGTCCGGTCTTCACTCCACGCACCTTGGTGGCTCTCTCCTGTTCCCACTTCGGTACCTGAAGCAGAGGCTTTTACCACATAGCCGACACTGCAGAGGAAACGGGGAGGAAAGCAAATGTCAGGAGACCAAGGCGAGGACAAGCTGTTGCGTTTATATTCAAATAATATCAGCACTGAAATATGGCAACGACAGCATACCTTTTCTAAGCAAGGAAGAGACATATAAACATCTAAAGAAAGTGCAGTTCTCAGGTCAGCTCCCCAGTAATGCACTCATGCAGCAGGAGGCGTCTTTCTTTCTAAGCCAGTGTCTGTTCTGACCCCCCAGAGTCCTTCTGTCAGTGTCGACCCTCAGACTAACATTCTTAGTCGAGGTTAAGGTGCAGATCACGCTCTTGATCTCTCTCAACTGGGAGGTGCCACTGTTGATGCTCCCTGATCTCCTCAACCTCGGGTGAGGAGAGGCATTGATGTTGTGTGCATCGATGCTATGAGGATATCATTTGGCAGCCATGGACTATTGCAGGGCATGGTAGGGCTCTATCCTGGGACCAGTGTTCCATTGGCCTTCTTCAGCCGTTCCTGTACTGGTCCATCAGACTTAGCACACTGCCGTGTCTGCTATGCCTCCACTTCAGGTGGAGGCCTCTCCTCCGCAGCCACTGATGGGGGCTCAAGCTAATGACTCTTGCCAGGCCAGTTGTCAGGGAAGATCATCCAAGATAACGATGCCAGGGTGGTAAATGGTCAAGGGCCATCTTCTTTTTTGCCATAAAGCTTTTTCTGCCACAGTAAATGCGGGTGGGCTGTTCAGCCCTGTCCCCTCCCCTGCCTGGCTTCTGTCTCCCTCAGAATCACCTTCCCCCACAGATTGCCACTTGTGGTGGGGCCAGGAAGGGGAGGGCTGTCTTCCCCCCACCCTGTGTCTCTCATCCATAATTCGGGTTGGTGGTCTAGGTGGCGGTGTGGAGATAAGGATGACCAGGCAGAACTTCATGAAGCTGGCACAAACTCTTTTCCGTTTTCTCCATCATTCCCCAGCTATGGCAGTAAATAAGTATATGCACATGGCGGTGGACACAAGCTATGGAGCTGTAGCTTCTCCCTCCTGTGTTGCTCATATTCCAGGGCTGCCACCTGGCCTCCACCAGGTGGCAGCCAAGGACCAAGACGGCATGCCCTCCCACCCCAGGAGAGGAGAGCTGTCCAGTGAATGCTCAGTCCCTTCCCTCCCCGGCCAACTTCCAGTAACCCGAGATCATTCCTGAACCTGGGTTGCCGACATGGCAGGAGGTAAGGCACACAGTGCCTCAGCCCTTGACGCCACTGGTCTGGCTTTTCAAGGGCTATCTTCGAGGAATCCTTATACTTGGAAGTCAAGCCCGAGTCTTCGATAGCCTCAACCAGAACCTAACCTTTTCGACCAGGAATTGGTTGAGGATCTCACTACTGCTCATGGGCTGACGTGTTTCAGAGATTTTCCCTGGTTAATGTCAGAATCCCAGAAAGTGCCCTAGAAACCAGTCCAGAGACAGGCTAAATACTTGCTCATTGTTAGCCTGGATAGGGATGATCCCCTGGTGGATACCTTTCTCTTGGCTGAAGCCATCTTGGGACTGGCCCTGGAGCTTTGGCAGCATCCAGCGTCCTGCTTAGCACACTCTACCCATTTGGACTGCAAGTATGTGGTCCCCACAGGCACCATCTCTGGGTTCTCTGACCACCCCTCTGTGGAGGGTTTGGTGTTGGATTTAACCTTTTGTAAGTCAAAAGGCCAAAGGACTGCTTTCCTGGGTCTCTGTCAGGCCAGCTATTCGGTCATGCTGTTGAATTTTGGCCATTCCCTCTTTGAGGTTGTTGGGCATCTCCTCCCCCCTGCTACCAGCTGAGAAGCAGTTGGCAGTCCAGATGATTAGAGACTAGGGTCAATTGCTGGTTTAACACCAGCTTCAGATGGCACTGGACAAGATCAATTCTTGTGCCTATGCTGTGTCCATAGGCGTGTGTTGTAGGGCCTAGCTTAGGTTGTCCACTGCCACTGCCGACACTCGGCATAAGCTGACTGATGTCCAAGCACTGACCTCTTCTGCTTTGGGATGAAAGGACATCTTACTCGGCACTGAGAAGCCCAATGTCATGCTGGATTCTGTGACTTTGTCCCAGAAAGACTCGAAAGCCCCCAAGTCCAAGAAAAAGGTTTTTCAGTTTTAGTTCTTTGAGCCACAACAGCTTCAGCAGCAGCTCCAGCAGGGGCAATGCCAGCGCTGGTGTCTGAAGCCTAAGTTCAGTGGCCAGTGGCAAAAAACAGGGGGAGGGCCAAGGCAGAGGTGCCTCAGAGGTCCCTTCTGCTGGAGCATCCTCCAAGGCTGCTTAGTGACTTGTTGAGGGTTGCTATTCCTCTTCCCATCCAGTCCCTGTCCTAACTCCTGGTTGGGGTCGGTTGCATCACATCTTTCCACAGTGGTCCACTGTTACCTCAGACAAGTGGGTTCTGAAAGTGGTGAGCAAGGGTTTTCCTCTGGACCACTAGGCTCTTGCGCCAAACCATCTCCAAGCTCCTAAGGCATCTAGGATACAGAAGGACACATGGTCTGGGCTACAAGCCAACATAGCTCAGTTCCTGGAGCATGGGGGTGATAACTCATGTCCCAGACACCCTGGTCACTCAGGAATATGTATCTAGTTACTTCCTGCTTCCAAAACGGACAGGGGGCTGTCCCCTCCATACTGAACTTTTACAGTCTGAACAAATTCATGCAGAAGCACAAGTTCCAGATGGTCAGTCTGAATCAGATAATACCATTATTGGAGCAGAGAATGTGGTTCTGCTCACTGGACCTCCAGGAAGTGTTCTTCCACTTCCCAGTCCATTCATTCCATTGCCAGTACCTTTGGTTCTATGTAGAAGGGATACTGTACCAGTTCCTTGATTATGCCTTTCACCTTTCTGTGGTGCAGGGAAGTCTGTATATCCCTATCTTGATGAATGGCTGTTAGATGATCCATCCAAGGAGGCTGTGGAGTGGTTCAGGGATCTTCCCTTGCAGACAATCCAGGACCTGGGCCTTCTGGTCAAACCAGCCAAGTTGGAACTGGTTCCCTCGCAGGTGATCAAGTTCAGTGGGCCAGAACTAGACTCCCTGCAGCAAGGCCCGCCTCCCAGCAGACTGGACAGTGGATCTACCTCCTTTGCCTGATCATTTTAAGTTGGGCACTTACACCTGCCTGGACTTCCTGCAGCTGCTGGGGTTTGATGGAGGCTTCTACCTGCATGGTCTGATGGGAATGCTGGAGAATGCACAGCCTGCAGCAGGAGTTGCAGTGGTCCCAACACCTAGGTCACCTGTACCAGCTAGTCTTGGCGACCCAGCTAATGTGGGATACCATCTGTGGTGGCTGTCCCCACAGAATCTGGAGGAGGGAATCCTGTTTGTCTGCCCAGAACTGTCCTTCACGCTCACAATGGACATATCTCTGGTGGGGTGGGAAGTAACCTGACCATGATGTTCTACCTTAACAGGCAAGGTGGGACACAGTCCTGCCCTTTGTGTCAGGAGGCTTTCTGCACCTGGATACTTGTGTGCAGCCTACAAGCATAGCTCCTGGAGATTCATGTCGTGGGAGGATACAGACAACTGGTAGACACTGCATCTGGGTTGAAGAGGCATTGCTTGAGTGGTCCCTGAATTAGGAGGTGGTAGACTACCTGTCTTCCAGTGGGGCACCCCTCTGGTGAATCGGTTTGCGTCGTGGGAGAACAGAAAACTGAGGCTGTTCTGTGCCATCCCCCCCTTCCCCCGGTGTGGGACACTGCAGGGGGATGCCATATCAAGACCTTGGACCCTGGGCCTTCTGTATGCCTTCCCTTCCCCTTGGATCACAAGTGATCAAGGCCCAGCAGGACAGGGTGCAGATGATCCTAATAGCACCAAAGTGGCCCAGACAGTTCTGGTATCTGGATCTTCTCAGCCTCAGCAGCAGGCTGCTGTGGTAGTTGCCTCTCTTTCCTGACCTGCTGACCAGACTGCAGGGAACAGTTCTGCACCCTGACCTTCAGTCCCTGCACATCTCAGCCTAGTTCCTGAGCGGCTAGACTTCCAGGTTTTGGGCCTTTCTGAAGCTGTCCTCCATGTTGTAGAGACATTCCACAAGGAGATGATACATAAATGTTATGCATTTAAGTGGAAGAAGTTCTTGATATGGTGCTAGGGTAAGGAGCGTGATCACCTTACATGCCTGGTGGCAAGCATCCTGGACTACCTGTCGTCCCTGTCTCAGTTGGGACTGCAAGCGACGACACTTAAGGTGCACTTGGCAGCCATCTCTGCATACTGGGCGTGGCTTGGTATGCTGGCAGCGGCCCAGGAGAATGTGGTCAGGCGCTTTTTCAAAGGCCTGGGTCATCTTTCCCCTTTGGTACATGAGCCACCGCCTCCATGGGACCTACTGCTGGTACTGGCTGTGCTCATGGGCAAGCCATTGGAGCCTGTGCATAGATGTGAGATGTCACATTTGTCATGGAAGACCACTTTCTTGGTGGCCATTACATCAGGAAGAAGGATCAATGAGCTCCAGGCACTCTCAGTGGAGTCTCTCTGTTTGGCCTTCCATAAGGACAAGTTGGTCCTTTGCCCCAACTTGAAGTTCCTTCTGAAGGTCGTGTCAGAGTTTCACCTTAGCCAGGTGATTAATCTTTCAGTTCATTTTAAGAATCTGACCTTGAATACCGCAGGCTTCACACATTGGATTGGAGGAAGGCACTTTCTTTTTACAAAGTGCGTACAGCAGGACTTTGAAGAGAGGTTTGATAACTGCTTGTCTCCTAAGCTGAAGCCACTTCAGGTAGACCAACAGCAAAGTGGACAATTGCCAGGTGGATTACATCCTGCATTGACCTCTGCTATAGATTGGCTGGTAGTGAGTCCACCAGACATACTGCTGCCTTGGTGACTGCTTCCAAGGATATCCCAATCACAGAGATATGTAGGTCTGCGTGCTGATCTGAAGTGTATACCTTTGTCTCCGGTTACAGCATTGATATACTAAATCATTGGGGTACTGCTTTTGGGGCCTTGATCTTTCGGTCTGTTCGCCAAACAGAGGTTTGTGCCTTGCCCCCTTCTCCTGGAGAACTGCTAGGAGTTTGTCTATGTGTGAATCATGAACTGTATCCATACTTTCAGAAACATAGGTTACTCACTTGTTGGCAACTGTAGTTCTAAGAGTGGTATACAGTTCACATCCACACCATCCACCTGACCTCCCCTGGCAGTATGGCACCCAGATCCCTACTTCCAGCATACAAAGATCCGATGTCACGGGGCAGAACCAGAGAGTATACCACCTGGGTGGTGGGATGAGCTTAGCTTCAAGACATTCCAATGACTCAGCTGTCTGCAGGAAGACCACCGGTGTATAGATGTGAACTGTATGCCACCCTTAGAACTACAGTTACAGGTGAACAATCTGCAGTATATTTCTGGCTGGACACCTGTTCTCCACTGGTTCCAAAGCACTCCCAATGGTCCACATGGCTTTCACTCCATGGCAGGGGCAGCCCACTGTGTGGACTAAAAGCCAGTATCAGGACATGCACTAGGACCCAGTGGAATCCAAGAACCCAGTCTGTTTATATAGACAGTACGTGGGTTTTTCTCCCTTAGTTTTCTGCTCATCCTCCCTCATCCCCTCTCGTGCCTCCTTTAAGAAGGCAATATAGTGTAGTGGTTAAGGGCACTGAACTGCACACCTGGAAACCTGGGTTTGAATCCCATTGGCTCCCACTTGCATACTTGTGACCCTGAACAAGTGCTCCCAGGTCACACATGGAAACAAGCTCTGGCTTAATGTGCTTTTCCTGGCTAAACAAGTTCCCCTTTTCCTTTGGCCTATGCGCTGCTCCTTAGTGTCTGGGATGCAGGTAGAGAGGGTTTATGAAGGAGCAAGCTCTCTTGGCTCACTGCAGGGGTCACTGCCACACCAGTTGCACAGTGCCATCCCTCTACAACTGCAGTGCACTGCCAAGTGACAGCTGCAGTCAGGCCTGCCTTGTGACGCGGCATCCTGAGCTCACTCCTGAAGTCAGGTCACCTGCATGGCAGCAATGCACTGCCTCTTGCCATTGGGAAGCCCTCAGCTGTTTTTTTAAGACTGCATAAAATTAGAAGTGTTATAATTTGCATGAATCTATAATATAGATTGCAGCCCCCAGCATCTTTTGAACATCTCCACCCTGAGGGAAGTTCCCCCTCTAATTGCACATAATGTATTTATAATGCAGATCTGTAAGGGTGTTGTTGGTATACATTTCTAATGACAAAAAGCACAGCACCATCCTGGGCTATTTACATTCATGTTGGTGGGTCTCGCCTGACTTTTAAAAATGTCAACATTCTCTGTTTTGCCTCAGGAATGAAAAAAAGAAAAATTAAAATCAGATATATTGATGTTTTTGTTTGTTGTAGTTGCCAGCTGGATTATTTAAATTTTTGTTAACTAGTACGTCTGCTTTAAATTAAGACTCTGGTGTCCCATTAGTGTTGGTTTGATCATAAAAGTCTGAATGTGACCCTGTTGTTGATCTGGATT
This sequence comes from Neoceratodus forsteri, assembly GCA_016271365.2. Lineage (NCBI taxonomy): Eukaryota > Metazoa > Chordata > Ceratodontiformes > Ceratodontidae > Neoceratodus > Neoceratodus forsteri. The sequence goes on along the minus strand of CM028131.1, from coordinate 1,329,519,230 downwards.
TCATTTATAATTAGAAAATGGGTTGAAAAAAAAATCCCCATATCTGATTAGCTGAGCACCGCATCTAGGGGTGTATTTATGTGCCAACGGAGACCAGGTAAAAACAAGTTCCATGCAAACCTGCCACTGTGCCAACTTTATCAATGCCCCAAACACAGATTCAAAAAATCCAAATGGCAGCCATCTTGTTTACTGGCATAGTGAGTGAGCCCCGCAGCTCTTATCAGTAGCAACTAAATCCCGTTCTCAGTTAATTTCCCAAAGGAAAAAAAAAATCACCTTAATTCTTAGTGCTACTTCTGAGGTGCCCTCACTCAGCTTTTTTTTTTTTTTTTGCTGGCTAAGTGGGCATTACAGTGAGCGGCGCAGTTCCCCTGCCACACCCATCACCCCACCCATCCGACCACCTAACCACCAACTTAGCTGTAATTAAGAAACAAAAAAAGGAAAATGAAACAATGCTGCCATTAAGTTCTCACCGGACTGCACAGCAAGTTGGATTTGAACATGCCTTCAGAAGTCAATAATGAGTGTGTCTCCTACCACTGGCCTCAGCCACTCAGTGTGTGTAACGCAGATCATGACAGAACACAGGAATGAGCAAAACCAAAAAAACAAGACGACAGCTACTTGAACTATCAATCACTGAACACGACGGGCTCACACTGCAGGTGAGAGACACCAAAGTTTACAAGAAAAGCAGAGTTTTATGTCAAAGCTAGCTTACTGTACTGCAGTGGAGATCTACCACCTAAAGGTCTGTAAAGGGACTATTTTACAATAAAAGGGACTTTAAATAGATTTTTATTTTTTTGTGTAATTTTTTTAAATATTATACTAAAATAACACATATGATCCATTTAGTAAGTACAGTAATACCCTCAAGGGTGGACAGTATGGGCTATGCTGGATCTTCCTGGGGCTATGAAGCCTTCCACCTGAGACGTCGGGCCTTATTACGCCACTGGGTGGCCCGGTATAGCCCAATACCACCACCCTGTTGGGTATTATTGCTTACATAGTTAGTCTGCCTCAAAGCCATCATCTGACCAGTCTGTGGAATTCTTCACCCTCACATGACACTTTATCTACCTTTACTGCTATGTACAAAGGTGGATGAAGTATTGTGATAACTGAAAATTCTTTAGTTTCTGATGGAGCATAAAGAAAGTGCGGGAGGTTAGTAATGCTGATCATTATCTGTGTCATGCAGAGAAATGCTAAGTTAGTCTATTTAATTTCATGGGCAGAGATTGCATGTTTGTTGCCGAAATAGTTGCTTCATTTCTTAAGTTCTTATCTTTAGAGAAGAATTGTTCTTTTAAGAACTGCATTGTGGCCAGCCTGTCAGTGCAGTGGTGGAGAGAGCTACCACTCTCAGTGCTGGTGACCCCAGAGTCATCTGTGGCTGGCATGGGCAGGAGGGTCAAGTGTCCCAAGGACAGCTGTTCTCCTTCAGAGATGGGGGATTTGTGTTACATAGCATGCTTGCCACCGAGCAGAGGCTGGCTGGTGGAGCGATGGATGGCACACACAGCGGTGGGCCCTGACACAGACATTGACAGCACGCTGTGTACAAGTGCATGTGTTATTTCATGCATGCTGACCTTGGGGAGGAAATGGAGAAAAAAGAAACTCATCAGCCGGCAGGATGACCGTGCTTATGCACAGCTGACCATGGCACCCACCCACCCACCACGGTGGTCCAGGGCAAGTGGTGGAGCAAGTCCCAGGAAGATATATACAAAGATTGGGGCCCCATCAGAAGGGGTCTGGTTGGGGTAAGTAGGGAATATTTTAGCACTATATAATGTGTAGTGTCTGTTTGTTTGAACCAGAGAGGTCTATAGTAGGACATGGATGCATTGTGACAAAAATGAAAGAGCTTTACAAGGATATAAACAACACCCAGTTCTAAAGTGGCCTTCCCACCAATGTGTAAGTCGGAATTTCGGAAACATTCACTGAATTTATAAAAGGTGTACAGATGTAACAACAGCAGAAACCACTGTTTGAAGAAACAGTGTCTACCGAACATACTGGCTTGCAAGATCATATAATTCAGCCAGTGGTCCATCCAGTCTATCCCCCTGCTACTTGGCTGATACATCAAGAAAATTTAATGCCCTCCTCCTTCCACCAGGAGGTGGAGGTGTTATTAGTCTTCTGGTTACCCCTTGTACCTAATTAGACCTTCACAGGTCAGTAGTTTAGTACTCCCTCTGAAACTGGGAGATCTGTAAGACCTACAGCCAGGGTTTGTTCCTTGTGGGAGGCCCTGGACATCGAACTGTCTACAGAGCTAGAGAGTGCAGCAATGTAGTGGGTAAAAGAGAAGCTGAACTTCACATGGACCTGTGCAACAGTAAGTCCATACAATATGAGCTACTTGGTGATATGCCTTTTAACCTAGTGGAGTTGGAAGCTATTATTCCATGTGGGATTTGAAAGAATGTGTAGGATTGGGAGTTATGGTCTTCTGGTCAATGTACTCAATGTACATGTCTTTTGATTGTACTCCAAAAGTCAAGATAGCCCAAATAAAATGATTGTGAATCATTCATGAAATTGGCTCATGAAAGTTCATCAAGCATGCATGAAATTGTTCTTGAACATTCATGAATTGTGTAGGAACATTAAATGGCACGCATGTGTGTTCATGGATATTCATGAACATAAAGGTTCATAATTGTTCATAAAACATTCATTATACTCCTCCCCTGAACATGTATGGAGTCCAAAAATTATATCTGGAGATCAAAAATGCCCTCTTTTCTTTGTGATATCTTTGTTAATTCATCAGCCTACCCTGTTTTAGCCTCTATCGTTCACCACTCAGTTGTTTTATCACACAAGTTAAGCAGCTAACCATAAAAATTGAATTCTTTTAACAAGCTCAAGATTTTGTAATAAATGTTTTTATTGCATTTTTGAACTGAAGACTTACTTTGTACGTACATTTTTTTTAAAATTTTTCTTTCAAATGGAATCACTGCTCATCTTCCTTTCTTACATAGAAAGACCGAGTTGCTGTTTTATAGCAGCCGAATTTGAAACACTTTTAAAATGTTCATCCTTTTGATTGCTCAGATAGTTAGTTGCCCTGAAGAAGATATATTTTCTGCTCCTAAGTTGACCGGTTTCTTATTTTGTGATGCTTCATAACTAGTACAACGGGAAAGAGATTCTGATATGCAAACTAGTTATGCAAATTGCTTTTTGTCTTGGTCCGTCATGGCCCATTAAAGGTTCAGCAACTTCATGAACCTTGTGCTGAGCAACAGTTCATGATCATGGTTCATAAACTGAGTTGAAGAACTATTGGTGAACTTTGATGTTCATGAATCATTCATGAATGTTGTTCATCAAAGTTCATGAGCTCAGGAACTTCCTTTCATCTGGGAACTGGTATTTGGAACCCCTCCCTCCCTCCCTCCCTCGACTGGAGTAGACATTAATCCATACCTAGCGCTACAGAAGGTGTTTCATTTTTTTGTGCAAACTGTTTGGATCGTCACCTGAGATGCTTTATGGCAGGAGATATTTGTTCAAGAATGAAATGCCTGCCCTATTGATATCTGAACATACAAAGAAGCCAGCAGAAGAAGGCCATTTGGTCTATCTAGTCTGCTCGTATTGCAGGGTACACAGCTTGAGCTACTGTCCCTGCCCTCCCTCCCCACATCTCCCATCCTCCCTACCCATGACCCTTACCTTCCCCCTATGCCTG